>JAZHRO010000010.1:13879756-14619635 GCA_037157565.1 Thalassia testudinum
GATCCAAAAAGGAGAGGCCCTCTCCATATCTGAACAACACCGAGGGCCATCACCCCTTCCACCATCCATAAACAACTCCCAGAATCAATCCTCATTAGATGAATTCGTCCACTTAGCATAGCTTTGTCACAAACTTCCTTGAGCAACCAAAAGACATGTGGTAACAATTCTCAATTGTATACATGCACAAAGGGCTCCAAGGGCAAACTTTTGTTTATAAGCCTTTGTTAGGTAATCATCCAATACAAAAGCCATCCACCAACACAAAGCCTAGTCCTCCAAGGTCACAGAGAAAGCAACATTCTCCATTCCATGGTCTTTCACACCTAAATACAACCCTATTGCTCATGGCCATATCCCTAAAGGAAAACAAGAACCATTGCCTATAGCAAGTGGCAATGATATTCTCCTAAACATAACCATGTCATTCTCCTTCTACCAAGTCGCGAACTCTCCAATTATCTCCTTAAGTTTTTTTTTTTATTAGAGGAATCTCCTTAAGTTATTGTCCAACGAGAAAATCTCTGTATCATGTTTCTCATTGATCAACTAGACCAATGAGCATAGTTAGCAACTTCCAACTTCACAATAAAATGAAAAAAGGGGTTATCGTATACCCTAGAAACAATTGCCATATCTACTGAATGTACAATCCAATCATATCAGGATCTAAAGGATGCCATATTCCAAAGTCAACTAAGAGCATATGATAAAACAAAATCCAAGAGAAGTATCTACTTCATTAGATCTATTGAGCTACACCTGCTAGAATAACATGTGTTGCCTCAAACTGAAGGTTTCTAGAACATATATGCAATGCCCTAAAACAAGTCTATCTAAACAACATGATCATGAAAACATATTAACCTAAATGGGCAAGCATAGTATAAATGCCAATCTCAACTTCACCACATTACCAGGCTAGTAGCTTTTGATGCTTACACTTTTTTTTTTGAAAGGAGAAAAGGCGGTTATCCAAATTGATAACCCCCCAAAAATTGTTACTAAAAAAGGCACATGGCCAAATTACAAATTAGAGTTCTAGGAGGCAATCAAAGAAGAAATAGACTGAACAAAATTCTCCACATAAGATCGTTGCTCCCCAAACACAACAGCATTCCTCCCCAACCAGATGCCCCACAAAACTGCAAGAGGCCTTGCTCTCTCCTTCCTAGACCTGAAGATATTTTGGCCCCCATCCCTGACCCCAATCCTGAAGGCTGGCCAGAAATCATTAAAAGTAGCGTGCATCCACCATCCTGCATTAAAACGGTTCCAAATATGAGACATAAAGGGGTGTCAGAAGAACAAGTAATCAACATCCACATTCGTCCCCAGACACAATGAGCACTCTGCATTAGATTCCGAAACCCACCTTGCCCTCCACGCTCTCGTCATGAGTTTGCATCTCTCGAGTAGCTAGGTGAAAATCTTCACCTTCAACGAACAAATCGCCAACCAAACCTGGTTACAATCTCTAATAAACTCAATATCCTGCAGCCTACCGACATTCCCCAACCTTCTGTATGCATCTCGAATGGAGAAATCGCCATCTTCCCAAAAGTATGCATCCCTACCATCCTCCGGCTAAAAGCCCACCAACTCCCGCAAAAGAGACTGGAACTCCACTATCCTCTAACCTAACAAGTTTCCGACATGTGGAACACCAGCAGTTCTCCCAAACATCATTCACCAATGCCCCCTAGTAGCAGCAAATGCACACAACCTAGGGTACTGGTCACACAGTCTTCCCTGTCCTATCCAGTCATCCAACCAAAACATGAACGAGCTACCAGAACCAAGCATAGGCGTAAAAAAATCCCACACCTTAGGTGCCACCATCGACAGACCTCCAAGGAAGTGGGAGGCACCTCGTGGAGACATCAGCAAATCCCATCTAACCAGGCCACCATAGCAAGTCCGAAAAGTCTTCCCTACAAGACTATCATCATTCCTGAGTAGCCTACCAATCCACTTTGTCAAGAAACTGTCATTAACTCTTCCTACCTCCCTAACCCCCAGACCCCCTTCCTTCACAGGTTTGCATACCTCCTCCCATGCCACCACCCTCGCCCCCTTCCTACCTGCTCCATAGTTCATCCAAAAGAAATTCCTCATCAAGCCTAAAATCTTTTTTTTGCCGTACGAGGCATCTTCAACACAGAAGCAAAATATGAAGGCATGGATGCCAGCACTACATTGAGAATCACCAACCTTCCACCTTTGGATAGAATTTAGGAAGCCCACCCAGCCAGCCTTCCCTCTATCCTCTCCACCAACAGGGTCCAGTCATAGGTGGTGATCTTCCTGCCTGTCAGGGGAAGGTCCAGGTAGGAGATGGGCAAGGCTCCCTCCCGCGTGTCTAATGCCTGACTACACCTTGTGGCCTCATCAGCTGCCATATGGAAGGGGACAAAGGTTTATTTCAGAAAATTTATCTGCAGCTCAGATGCCTCCCTGAAAAGCTTCAACAAAATACGCATCCTCGCCTCCATCACGGATCCTTCCACAAAAAATAGTGTGTCATCCGCATATTGAAGCACCAGTATCACCTCCCCCTCATCCAAAGGGAAACCACAGATAAGGTTCCTCTCACATGCTTTAATAGTAAACCTCACCAAAGCATCCGCTACCAAGACAAAAAGCATCGGTGCCAGGGGGCATCCCTGCCTAACCCCTCTCCTCGGTTGGATCCAACCACTTGTTGAGTTTCCATTTATAAGAACTATGAAAGATGTTACTGTGACGCATCTCTTCATTCACTCAATCCAGACCAGCAAAAAGCCTCTTTTTACCAAGGAAGCCCAAAGAAACGAGCACTTGACCGAGTCGTATGCCTTCCTGAAATTCACTTTCCACAAAAAGGCCCTTTTCTTCTCCCTCTCTAGTATGCCAAGATTTCGGATGCCGCAACATACCTAACTAGGAGGTTCCTACCTAGAACAAAGGTCGTTTGCACCTGAGAGACCACCCCTACTAGCACCCTCCATGATCTATTCACCAAGGCCTTTGCCACAATCAAGTAGATGGCATTGGAAAGGGCAATGGATCTAAAATCATCAACAACCTCTGCCTACTCCATTTTTGGTAACAAAAACATAAAGAAATTGTTAAACCTGTTAAAACCAAGGTCCCCTCCCAAAACTCTACCAACACCTGCATGACATCCTCCTTAAGGAACACCTATAACTCCTGATAGAAATGCTCCTGGAACCCATCGGGGCCAGGGCAATCATCTGCATTCAACCCTCAAATCGCCCCTTGCGCTTCATCCTCCGTGACCGGCCCTATTAGGCCCCTAGCCTAATCCTCACTGATTCTGGGCACGCTCGTCCCCAGCCATCTCCACTCTCCACCCTGCTTCTTCCCCGTGAACTCCCTGTAAAAATTTGCTGCTACTTTGCCAACCGCGTCCCTACCAATGAATTCCGAACCATTCACTGATAACCTGTCAATCTCAATTCCTTCGCCGCCTCCCAAACACCACCATGTGGAAGAAACACATATTGGAATCCCCCTCTTTAAGCCATTTCTGCCTATACCTCATTCTCCACTCTACTTCAACCTTCTAATCCTCTTCCTAGACAAAATGCAAGTGCAGCTCTCTAGCTGCCCGATCTTCCTCAGATAGTAGACCCAGATCATCTACATCATCCAACCTTGCAATCTCTCCCAGCGCTTCGCTCCTCTTCCTATTTCGTTCCTCTTTAATTTGCCTCTAGCACTCCTTGAGAAACGATTTGAGCTCCCAAAGCTTGGACTCTAAAGTTGTTGTTGCTAAGCCACCTAGCCTCATGGACCTCCATTTTTCCTCTATCTTCCCCCTGAACCCATCCTCCAATAGCCAAGCCCTATCAAATTTGAAGTAGGTCCCATACAGCCTTCTTTTGGCATCCACATTAATGGCATATGATCCAAGAATGGCCTCTCCATAGGTTTGGCCTCTGCCAAGGGAAAAACCTTCGCCAACTCCACTGAGGAGTCTAGATCTCTGCCCCCAGAGCTCCTCCATGTGAAGGTGCAGTAGTTCAGAGGCATGTCCAACAAAACATGCATGGCGACGAACTCTGAGAACTCCTCTGAATCTCATAGCCACCCTAGAATCTCATAGCCACCTACCCTAATTCTGCCTACAGCTCGTGCCTAGATGCATTGTCATGCGGACCATATACCGTCGAAACCATCCAACAGAAATTGTCATAACATCTCTTCAACCGAATGGACACCACAAAAGACCCCACTGAAGAGTCGACCCAAGAAACCACCACTCCACCCAAGTACTTGACAGAATCAAGAGCCACAGACTCTTCCAAAACTCCACCTCCTATCTCCCTCCAAACCTGCCATTCACAACGCTCCAATTTGGTTTCCTGGAGAAGCACCACCTCAAGCCCCCACAGCTGCAGGTAGCCCCTCAATGCCACCCTCCTTGAGGAGTCGTTAAGTCCCCTAATGTTCCATGTAAGAACCTTAGACCTAAGAAAACTAGGAGCATTCCCTACCCGTACGTCGTAACCCTGCCGCCTCCGCAACAAAGGTAGTCTCCACGGCCTCTAACACATGATCTCCCCCAACTCATCGCCAAGGCAAACCCTGCCTTACCTTCCAATGCCCCACTGCCCTCCCCTGACCCTTCTGTCAAATGAGCCCTAACGTCATCAATTTGCTCCAGTCAAGGCCCCCCACAAACCCCATCTCCACCTCCTTTCAGGGTCGCCTCGATCAGGTCGATCACACCGCCATACCCCTCAGTCGTCATCGCCTCCCCAGCCATCTTCAGCATGTCGTCACCACCCTCCTTCATCGTCGTTGTTCTCCCCTTCCGAGGAGACTTTAAGTCACGGCCACAATATCTCCTACACACCTAGTAGAAGAGCCTTAGCCCTCACCCATGCACCGGTCTCCATCGCGCGAGCTTTAAGTAACCTCCATCTGCCTCAACTCTCCCCTCCACATGCTTCTTCGACAAGGCTAAGGGGCCACAAGGATCTCCATCGCCCCCCATCGTCCTATATTATAACCCAGCATTGAATTTGGAGACCATATTTTGTTTATTGCTTCACCTAGTAACCAGATTACCACCCACATAAGCACAGTAGATGCTCATACATGACAAAGAACAATCTAGGTTAACCTTGCACAAGGTCCTCACCCATAGTAAATACCACCTACAAAAGTGGAACTTAAGCCACAAGAAAGATTAAAGTCATTGCCCTAATATCAAATAACATGAACGTAAGCTACAATAGCCTATAGGCTGGGGTGCCTCAGGAACTAAAGTACCGCAAGTAATTGTCCCATTATACTAGTGCTTAATTGTGTAATCATCATATTTGCATTGCATATGTTCCTATGTATTTGCATTACATATGTTCCTATGTAGCACCTCATGCCATGGAGTGCACCTGCTTTGTACGCACCTGAGCATCATGCACACCTACCACCCACGTGCCTGAGTGCCCCATGCGTGCATTATATTGTTACTACTCGATCCACTACTAAAACATTGGCTCTCGATGCTTTGCTTTGCATGTTTTCTTTCTTGAATATCGTAAGGAATAAGATGATAGGCATTATTGTGGTGAAGAAGCGGACATCCACGAATGTATAAAGCATCAATCTAGGACCAGTATTATTATACCATGATCCTCTCAACAATGGTGAGTAGGGTTTTCTTATTGAGCACTTAACTTTGATTCTTAGTATCCATAATGTTGGTGGTAAAAATAAAATTCACCCTCAAAGAACTAATATAAAGAAGAAAATCTATGCTGAAGCATGCAATTCAATTGGGTGGAGTCAAGTAGGGGCAGTAGCACCTCCTCACTTCATAATTTAAAAAAAAAACAAACATAACCTCTAAGTTTAGTCTGCCATCTTTGTGCTACCCCCTTTCCCCTTTCAGTATAAAAAATGCTAGTGGTAAAACTAAAAGTAGGCCCTCAATGATCCAACAAAGAAGTTAAACTATGTTTTTCAAACAATAAAACGTGTGGTATTTAGAAGTGGTGTAGCTAAGGGTACAGGTAGTGGTAGCAGCATCCTCCACTTTATAATTTTTGAAAAATAATACACCACAGCCTCTAGTTTAGTCCTTCACTTTCATTTCCCCCATTCTCAACCCTTAATAATTAAGTTCCCATTGATGACTGTTGAGAAAGAATAGCCTTCGTTGTTTTATTAATAAGCAAGCCTTAACCTTTTATACAGAGACAAGGCTAAGGTAAAAAGGAAAAAAAATAAAGCACTTGTCAAAAATACGAAAGGCTAAAAATTACAAGCCAACCAAATCTAACTAATCTGATCCTAAAATTATCTAATCTAAAACATCTACACTCCCCCTCAAGTTGAGGCATAGAAGTCAAACAACCTCAACTTGCTGCATGGAAAAATGTGGTGCTTCTTCTTAAGAGCCTTGGTAAGAATACCTACCAACTGCACCTCAGACATCACATGAGGCGCGCTAATCTTGCCTTCTTGGATTACATTGCGTATAAAGTGACAATTAACCTCAATATGCTTAGTTTGTTCATAAAAGACCAAATTGGAGGCAATAAACGTGGCAGATTTATTATCACAATATAGTGGGATAGGAGCAGAGAATGAAATACCAATATCCTTTAGAATTCCCACAATCCACATAATTTCACATGCAACTTAAGCCATGGATCAATACTCTACCTTAGCACTACATCTGGCAACAACCATCTGCTTCTTGCTCTTCCAAGAGACCAAGTTGCCTCCAAGAAATACTGCATACCTAAGCGTAGAGCATCGATCCTCAACAGATTCGGTATAGTCAGCATCTGAGTATGCAACGATGTCCAATGAGTCACAATATCGATAATAGAGTCTCAGTCCTAGACTGCCCTTGAGATATCTCAAGATAAGGTAGACCTCTCGCCAATGGCTATACCTAGGCTTCTCCATGTGCTGACTAGCCCAATTAACAACAAAATTGATATCCAGCTTGGCCACTGGCAAGTATGGTAGTTTCCGAACCATGCTACAGTACCAAGTAACATCCTAAAAAATAGGGTCATCCTCTGACTTTGTTGTGCCTCAACGAGAATGCTCAATGGCTTAGTCCCCAAAAAACCAACCTCCTCAAGAACAAGGTTCGAAATGCCGATTTCGACGCCGTGCCGATGAAATTGCAAGTGTGCATTTCATGGGCATGCCGAGAGCATGCCGGAGAAATGCTTGTTTTTCGATGGCAGATTTCGATGATTTCGATGGCTCGAAAAAATGCCATTTCGGAGGCACGCTGAGGGCATACAGAGGGCATACCGATGTATGCCAACAAAAATGGTAGAAGTGGTCAAAATGATATAAGTTTCAAGAAAATCAAATGTTGATTATGTAACAATAAGAGTATTACATCATAATATTCATATACAACATGACCATACAGGGAGACGCTCCAAAAGAGTCATCATTGGAGGAAATCCTAAACGTGCGGCGACCACCCTCTACAGGGAGACGCTCCCCCACCTTCCCAGCAGGCAACAAGTCCACCACCAAGAAGGTGAGAAGTTCCATAAGTAACGATGCAGGCTACAGCCTGAAGCAACGGCAGAGATGACAATGACAGTGGCATTAGCGGAGCGGAAGAGATGGCAATGGCAGTCTACAGCAAGCACACAGCATCGACATTGGCATCGGATTTCTTAACAAGGTGGGCTGCATCGGCATCGGCACAAGCACACGCCCTTGGTGGGAGTCCCTATATGTTAAGCATCCTACGGCATCGGTAGTGCTTACCGACCCTATGGATATCTGCACAAGCACACAGCATCTCTTAACAAGGTGGGGCCCCCACTACACCCAAATCAAATAGCCCTCCCACCTCCCCTACCCTCCCTCCCCACCCTCTATGTCCGCGGGGCCCACCGACCCTGCGGCTCCACCACCACCTTCCTCCCCATGTCCTCCTCCCCCTCCAACCCTCCTCCCTGCACCCACCTCCAGCTCTTCCTCTCCTCCTCCCCCAACCCCTTCCACTCCCTCAACCTTCTCCTCTGCCCCAAACCCCCCGCCCTCGGCCGCACCGAGCTCCACCTCGACCTCCCCCACCGCTGTCCCCTCTGCCCCCCTCCTCCTCCCCACCCCGCCTCTGCTTCTGCCTCTCTTGCCCCCTCCACACCCTCGACCACCTCTACCAGTCCCCCTCCTCCCCTCCCCACGCCCTCGCCCTCGACGTCCACCGCGCCGAGCTCTTCTGCTTCGCCTGCCGCAACCAGGTCTACGACCTCGACTTCGACTCCGCCGTCCTCGCCTCCCAATACCGGACCGCCTCCATCCCCCTTCCCCCCACACCCCCCAAAAGGAGGCGACTGGTCGAGTTCCACCCCTGGACCCCCACCCCCAGGGAGCAGCGCCTCCTCGACTGCTGCTCCAGCCCACTGTGGTGCCCCGACACCGCCGCCGCCGCCGAGTCGGGCCATGGGGTCCCATGGGGCCTCCGGGGTCTCAACAACCTCGGCAGCACCTGCTTCATGAACTCCGTACTGCAGGTGCTACTCCACACCCCGCCCCTGAGGAACTACTTCCTCAGCGACAGCCACAACCCCTACGTCTGCAGGTCGCAGCAGAGGAAGAAGGCAGGTGGCAAGGGCGACGACAGGAAGGTCGTGTGCCTCATGTGCGATCTCGACGCGATCTACTCCGCGGTGTTCTCCGGTAGCCGCACGCCCTACAGCCCTGCCAAGTTCCTGTACAGGTGAGGGGGACGAGGGAGAGTGAGCATTTTGACGGCAGTGACACGGCGGCATGCCGCCCATACCGGTCGGCATGCCGCCAAAACACCGATCTTTCGACACTGAAATCATATCGACATGGCTGTTCTTCAAAACCAGCCTTGCCGACGGCATGCCGTCGGCATTTAAATCAATGCTCAAGAATCTATAATGCATACTTCCTTTGGGATAGAGATAAGTGTGAGCCATGTCTAACTGCCTCAATCCCAAGGAAATGCCATAAATCACCAAGGTCCTTGGTAACCAATATAGAAGGCAAGAACTCCTTGGTCTATCTGATACCATCCTCATCATCACCTATCAACACCATATTATCCACATAAACAACCATCACAACCACTTTGCTAGTGGGTACATCTCCTGTCCTCCAAATAAAAATGGAATGATCTAACGAGGATCTATGGAATCCAATCTTCTAAATTTCCATGCTCAATTGCTCAAATCATGCCTGGGGACTCTACTTAAGATCATAAATAGCCTTCTTTAGCCTACAAACACACTCCCCCTGAATGACATATTGGCCAACTGTCGCATATAGATGTCCTATATCAAATCACCATACAAAAAGGTATTCTTGATATCAAGCTAACATAGAAGCCATCCACGATTGACTGCATAGAGATAATAATGCGAGTAGAAGAAACACGTGCCATAGGTGAGAAGGTCCTCATATAATCAACACCATACGTTTGTGTGAATCCCTTAGCAATGAGACATGGCTTGAATCTGTCAATAGTGTCATCTGCCTAGTATTTGATGGTGTAAACCCATTGGCAATCAACCACAATAGCATCATCTGGGCATGGAACCCACTCCCATGTCCCTCTAGACCTGAGTGCCTCCATCTCCTCGTCCATGGCTGCACACCAATGGAGATCTTAAAAGGCCTCAAGATAATCACGAGGGAGAACCATGTTGGTAAGGACTAAGGCAGAATGCTGAACATCATCTTGTAAGTGTGAAATCTCAATGTAGTTGGACACCGGATGCAAGGTACAAGAGCGACTAGTCTTCCTCAGCGCAATAGGTCAGTCATCATCAACCTCTACATTTTTTTTTTTTTGGAAAGGGGGAAAGGGTGGTCATCCGGAAGATAACCACCCAAGAAATCTATTAATCAATAGCCAAGAAAATGGCAAGCATGACATAACAGAGGCCCAAACATTCATAAAGGTGGAAATACAAGAAACAAAATTTTCCAAATAAGGCTACATTCCTTTGAAGATAGCTGTATTTCTTCCAAGCCATAAGCCCCATAAAACTGCTAGGACATTGGCCCTCTCTTTCTTAGTCCTATAAGTATTATGCTCTCCACTCAAATTACCACTTCTAAACGATTTCCAAAATGCCTCTTGACCATGGTGCGCTATCCAAGAGATGCGAAAGTGCTCCCAAATCTAGGTTGAGAAAGGGCATTCAAAGAACAAGTGCGAAGCGTCTTCATCTGCCCCTTGACACAGCGGGCAAGTTTTATCTCCTTTCAATACCCATTTCGCTCTTCTAACTCTTTTCACCAACCTCTCTTTCCTAAGCAGCCAGTAAAAATCTTTATTTTCAACGGACAGGACGCAGACCAAATAAGCTTGCAATCCCTTTGAAACTGAAAACCAATGCCCACCCCTTCATCTTCTCGCCTCCTATACGCCTTCCTGACAAAAAATTCTCCATTGTTCCATACAAAAGCATCCAACCCCCCTGAAAATGACATTCTTCCAGCTCCTGCCAGAGCCTCTGGAGCTCTAAAAACCTTTGGTCGGAAAGGTTTCCCATAAAGGTTGGACACCAGGAATTATCCCAATAGTCGCTCACCTTAGCTAACTTGTCCACAGCCAATGCGAAGAGCCTCAGAAATCGATCCCAAAGCTTTCCTTGCCCCGTCCAATCATCCACCCAAAATCGAAATGAATCTCCTACACACCCACGACCGAGGAGACGAAATCATGTACGTTGGGCATAACCCTCGACAGTCCCCTCAGGAAGTGAGAAGCCCTAAACTCTGGCTGGCCTAGCAGATCCCAGCTCCTAACCATTCCATAGCAAGCATCAAAAACCTTTCCAACCATATCCTGCCTGCGGCCCAAGAGATGATCAATCCATTTTGTTAGGAGGCTATCATTTATCTTCCCAAGATCTCTAACTCCTAAATCCCCTTCCTCCAGTGGCTTGGAAACATCTTCCTAAGAGACCAATCTAGCTCCCTTGGTTGTCGACCCATAGCTGATCCAGAAAAAATCCCTCATAAGGGTAGATATCTTGTCAATTTTTTGTGGCAATCTTAGGACCAAGGTGAAATATGTAGGCATCGTAGCCAAAACTACCTTCACAATAACTAGTCTCCCGCCTCTAGAAAGAGTCTTGGAAGCCCAACCCGTCAACCTTCTTCGTATCTTTTCTATCAAAGATCTCCAATCCACTACATGTACCCGGCTATGTGACAAGGGCAAGCCCAAGTAGGAGATTGGGAGTGAAGCCATCGTCGTACACAGACATGAACTGCATGCTGTGGATTCCTGTACGGTCATATGGAAAGGTATAAAGATGGACTTGTAGTAGTTGAGTTGAAGCCCCGAAGGTTCTCCAAATAATTCTAGCAGAATCAATACCTTCTTTGCCTCATTTTCCGACCGCTCAACAAAAAATAGGGTGTCATCTGCATATTGTAGCACTTTGATCTGCCCACCATCTCCTAAAGAGAAGCCGCTAAAGAGGTTTCCTTCCGCAACTCTAGCTAAAGCTCTCGTTAAAGCATCTACAATAAGGACAAAAAGCAATGGGGCTAGGGGGCAACCTTGCCTAACTCCTCCCCTGGTTTGAATCCATCCACTCGTTGGGTTGCCATTGACTAGGATAGAGAAAACAGATGAAATATTTAACGCGGAAGCAATAATATCAAAGCATATAAGCATCACAAAACACTTCCATTTACGTAGAAACCCCATTCACAAGAAGCGAGGAGAAAATCACGGGAGAAGCACCCTATGGGCATGTTTTCTCTATATTTCTTCTCAAAGGAAATGGGAGGAGTACACGCCTATTTATAGGCCATCACACACACACAAAGTCCACATTTTCCAATGTGGCACTAAACCAACACACAATCCTCTCAACACTCCCCCTCAAGCTGAAGCATGGAATGCTCAACTTGTAACACAAATCCACTCTACATAGCAGACCAAACAATACTCTAGACCGGTTCTTGCTTGTAGGCAGGTGAAGCTGCTGGACAGACTATAGTTGGCTCTGAAGATCTAGTGCTAGTAGCTCCTCGTTCAGTATCCCTGTAAGTGGGTCTTCCTCTGAAGACTTCAAAGGTGGATCTCCATCTCTGGAGTCCACGAAACTGGATCTCCCACATAGAAACCTGAAATGAGTCCTTCCTCTGAAGACCTCGAAACTCTGGACCTCCTAGAATTGAGTTTCTCATATAGAATCAATGAACAAAAGGGACTCCCAAACGGGGATGGCTACAACAAGCTCCCACACTCCCCCTTTCTCCCATACTCATACGGGAGAATAAATAATAATGACGAGAAGAAAATAAAATAATAAAAAACTAGACAAGACTTCTCCACCTCTTCTCTTAAGAATAAACCTCAGCATTTTCCTTTTTATTTGATTTTTTTCTTTCTTTTTTTTTCCTTTTTTTTCTTCTTTTTTCCTTTTCTTTTCTCTTTTATTTTCCCTTTCTTCCTTTCTTTTTTTTTTCCTTTTTTTTATTTTTTTCTCCTTTTTTTTAACATATCGTTATTTTATACGTAACCTAAACCTAACAAACAAAGAGATAGGAAACATATCTGACCTTCAAATAAGACACGGGCTCACCTTAAGGTTCGGAGAGAACCCAGCAAAGAGGCACGGCGGCTCCATCGCTAGAAGCCACCAATGTCTGCTAGTACCACGATCTCCTTCCCCACCGTGCCCCTCCGGCAACTCGCCGCCTCAGGCATCACGTGCATCACCTCCTCGCCAGATTGACATTGTTCTCACGAGATCTCCGTCGAGATCTCTACCTCCATCAGTGACGACAACCCCCTCCTTGTTGGCTACAGTCGCATTGACCATTGGGAGGACCTCCACACCACCACCATTGGCGTCTTTCTCCGGGTGCTCCGCAACGGCGTCTTTCTCCGGGTGCTCCGCAACGGCGTCTACTCCGATCGCATCACCTCGCCTCCTCCAAACGATGCTCCTGAGGAGATCGAGTAGCGCCTAACTACTCAAGAGATCGAGCATCGCCACAACGCCTAAGGCTTTGGAAGCCACTTCATCGCCATCCCCACCCTTGTCGCTGCGTCGTCAGGGGGCACCTCTGACCCCCAGCGTCTCGTGCTGCCCTCGCGTACTCTTCCTCACCATGCCACATGCAGGAGCATGGATCGAGGCCTCCATCACCTTGCGCTCTACCGCTAGTGCCATCGCCGCCACCGCCTTCTTCTGATCGATGCCACAACCTCCAGTGACTGGTGCAGGGGCCGCACCAGCCCTAGCAGCAGCCGTAGTACTACCATCATGGACGATGAGGGCTCCATCACCCCCATCTCCAGGAGGATCGATCTCCTCCTCCTCTGTCTTCTCTTCAGTCGAGCAAAACTCCCAAGAAAGATAAACCTGATAATCTAAAAATAATGGAATGATAATCCAAGAAAGAACAACTCTAATACCAATTTAAAATATTTAAATAACGCGAAAATAATAATATCAAAGCATATAAGCATCACAAAACATTTGGATTTACGTGAAAATCTCACTCACGAGGAGCGGAGAGAAAACCACGAAAGAAGCACCTTATGGGCGTGTTTTCTCTATAGTTCTTCTCAAAGGAAATAAGAGGAGTACACGCCTATTTATAGGCCATCACACACACACAAAGTCTACATTTTCCAATGTAGCACTAAATCAACACACAATCCTCTCAACAAAAATCCCTTTTGATCAAGGAGGCTCAAATGAACGACCACTGAATGGAGTCATATGCCTTACGGAAATCAACTTTCCAAAGGAAAGCCTTCGTCTTCATCCTCTTCCAAAAAAGACAAGATCTCCAATGCCACCACCACATTGTCGTCAAGTATACTCCTCCAGGGAACAAAGCTGCTTGCACCGGTGCCACGGTCTCATCAAGGACCCTTCTCAATCTATTTGCGAGGACTTTTGCTACAATGAGATAGATAACATTGGAAAGCACGATAGACCTATGCTCTTTGATTGCCTCGGCACCCTCCTTCTTTGGAAGCAAGAACATGTAGAACTTGTTCAATCTATTAAAGCCCTGATTCCCCTCAGCAAATTGGTAGAGCACCTGCATCACATCTTTAACTGTAGGCCAAAACTCCTTATAGAAGAGAATGGGGAAGCCATTAGGTCCAGGGTAGGCGTCAGCATTACGATTCCAAATAGCCCTCCTAACCTCCTCCTCTGTGAATGGAGCCACAATCCCTGTTGCCTGGTCCCTAGAGATAGAGGGGACATTCACTCCCAACCATCTCCACTGTCCATTCCGCATTTTTCCTGTAAACTCTCTGAAGCAACCTACAACCACCCTGCCCACTTGCTCTCTACCACTGTACTCGTTACCATTCACCTTCATCTTTTCAATCCAGTTCTTTCTCCTCCTTCCTAAGGTCATCAAGTGAAAATATTCTGTGTTTGCATCACCTTCCTTCAGCCATCGCTACCTGGATTAAGGCTTCCATTCCACCTCTATCTTCCTATCCTCCAGCTACACTGTATGCAGATTTGTCAGTCTATCCCATCGTCCCACCTCCGACAAAGTTCCCGTATTCCCTGTTAAGACGAGTAATCTCCACCAAGGCCTCTACCTTCCTATTGTTCCTTTCTTCCCTAACATGTTTTCTATAGCTTCTTAGAAAAGCTCTTAACTCCTGCAGTCTGGACTCAAGACGAGCAGCCGCAGAACCCCCATTATGAGTAGACCGCCATCTATCCTCCACCAACCTCCTAAAACCCTCCTCCAGGAGCCATGATCTATTGAACTTAAAATATGTTCCATACTTGGCCTCTTCGTTCGACTGGCATAGAAGCGAAGTGTGGTCCGTGAAAGGTCTCTCCAGCAGTCTCACGTCTACCATCGGAACTGTTTAGAGTAGTTCCACCGTAGCCAGCAATCTACCGATCCACAACATCTAGCCAACTAATCCTCTCCAAGTAAAATCACACAAATTGGGTAGGAGATCCATCAGGCCATGAATAGCCACGAACTCTACAAAAGCCTCTGACCCCTAATCTCTTCCCCCTTGCCACCTAGCCTATCATCAACCCGGAGCGTGACATTAAAGTCAACCCGTTTAAGCCATGGCTAGCCTTGTAATTTATCCACTATGTAAGTCAAGTCTGCCCAGAGTTCCTTGCGGTCTCCTTCACTATTAAGGTCGTATATTGTCGAAACAACTAGGTTCAGGCCATCTCGCCAGCTTGTCAGCTGCACAAATACTACATGGTCACCCAAAATGGACTCTTCCAGGCTAAACTCATCCTCTGCCCAACCAATAATTACCCCTCCCGACCTCCCAATTGACTTCAGAGTGCAGAAACTTTCCAGGCAACTCCCCCCAATCTCCCTCCACAGATGGTCAGGTACCTACTCCAATTTAGTCTCTTGCAATAGAGCTACTCCAGGTCTTCACTTCTAGATGTATCCCCTAAGAGTGCTCCTTCTAGAGGGGTCATTGAGGCCCCTCGCATTCCATGTAAGGGCCTTCATCATGAAACACTAGACCAAGCCCCCCCTCATGTGCGTGAAGCCCGCCATCTTCGCCACACATCAAAGTTCCCTCTCATCTTCTCCAGCAACTACATCGGCCTCAAAATCCCTCTTCAAGGCTTCCTTTTGCTCAGAGGGTCCAACATCCTCCATGTGCGCAATCGAATCTTTCACCCACCCCGTCGAATTGATCATCAAGTCGATCTGCTGCTCTCAGTCCGCCCCAACTCCGCCTTCCCCTAGAGCTCGGTCGAGGCTATCCTCTCTCTCTTCAGCATCTCCATGCCTTGTCGAAGCCAACGCGAACGCTCCCCCATCAGCCTTAGCCGGAGTCGTCCCTGCCGAGGAGGGCGCACCCCTCGACATCCTCCCCCTGAAGGTATACCGGGGCCTGAAGACCAACTTCTGACGATGACAATGGCATCTCCAGCGCACCAACGGTAGGGTTGAGCTTCGCCGCTCCTCCGAGCTCGCCTACCCTGTCGACCGCTATTCTCCCCACCTCTAGTCGGAAGGGCAAGGGGGGTTGAGGGGAACGAACCCTCGAAAAAGATCGATGAGGGGACGCTAAAAAGGGGTTGCTTAGTAAGTGACCGCTAGGGACCGAATCCTCCAACTCTGCTTGAGGATCCGTCACCTACCCAACCTACTTTGCTGCCAATGAGATCCGAGTGAGCGACCCGACAACCCAAAATCCGAGTCTCTGCGTCCTTCGACCGAGGGGAATGGATGCAACGTGTGCCTCTTTAACTTTCGTGCCACGTTCCTTGCACCTTGCCACCTCAGGAACCAACCTCCTCACCTCCGAAATCACCGACGAAATTGCCTCCACAGATGCAAGGTCACCGACGAAATCGCCTCCGAGACGCAAACTCCGTCGTGGCCCTTCACCTTCCAAGCCAACCGCCAACGACCCATGGTAGCGCCGCCTCCTTATCTCCCTCCAAAACCCTCAACGACGGGTGAGGGCGACACCGTAGCTGCAAGGGCCTACACATACATCAACGCCCTCCACTCAATTGCTTAATGCCGATCACCCAAGCCACTCCACCTAAGTGAAGCATGACCTTGTCGATAATCCTCTTCCCAAGCGTGAGCAGGGTCTTTGCCTTCACCTTCAATAAGTCCCCCTCGACGAGACCAAGGTCGCAACAAGATTTCAATGAGGCAAAAGGTGCCAACACCACTGCAATCACCTTTAGTGTCCTGAGGTATAAAGGAATACGCATGATAGCCACCTCAAGCTCCACCTTCCCAGGTGGTCGTTCCACACGCCATCATGGGGAGTCAACCACCACCAGCCCATGCTCCCCCCACCGACCTTGGTAACACAAAAGCAGAGCCTTCGCACCTCCTCCGGCCCCAGCCCAAATGCAATGAGCTTCTTTTCTTTAAGCGATGTCATCTTCATCCTCGAGCCTAGCCCCAGTAGCCTCCTCATGGATGCCTTAGCCTCCACCACATCGACCCCTCCTTGAAAAACATCTCCAACAAGGGCCCCCGAAAGGGCCTCCTCCAGAGACCTCAGGTGTAGGGACCAAGGTGCCTCAACCACCACCACCAGGGCCCCTAGAGGTGGTAGGGGAGGGTCCCCCAAAGCTTTTGTCTCCCTCGCAGGCTAACTCAATCTCAGGAGGCAACGAGCCCGACAGTATCCGAAGCTGCCACACCTCAGACATCGAAAAGGAACCCTGCACTCCACCACGTGATGCCCCCATCTGAGGCATTTAAACCACCGGAGCTTCTCCTACCTCCTGCGTCACAGTCTCTAACATGAGATGGTCACCCACCCACCAGCATTCCCTCATATCTCACCTTTCGCTCTCTTTTGGAATAAGATATGAATGAGCTCAGCTTCTGCATTATTAGTTGGAGGAGCATGACGCCGATGATACACCATAATCTCTCTGGGAGCCAGTTCAATAGTAGCCCCTTCTTCAAAAGCATAAGGTGGTCTATCATCTGGTCTCTCTAAAGCAGTAGTAAGAGGAGCCTAGCGCCGATGACACACCATAGTCTCTTTGGGAGCCAAATCAATAGTAGCCCCTTCTTCAGAATAGGATGGGGCCTTCTTAAAGAAGGTAGCATTAGCAGTGACTATGTATCACTTGTGTATTGAATCGTAACACCTGTAACCCTTCTGAGTTAGTGAATAGCCCAAGAATACGCACTTCACTGTCCTGGAGGAGAATTTGTCCTGCACACCAAATGCCTAGACAAAATAGGTGCATCCAAAAATGTGCAATGGTAGTGCAAATAGTCTATTTGAATCTGGATGTAGAACCTAGTACAAGATGCATCCCTATAGCATAGAGAAGGGAATCCTGTTAATAAGATGTGTGGTTGTCAGAACTGTATCGCCCTAGAATTGCCTGGGGACCTTTAGATGCACCATCAAGGTCCTCACAGTGTCTATTAGATGACAAAGCTTACACTCTGTAACATCATTCTATTGTGACGTATAAGCAAATGGCGTCTAGCAATTAGTGCCTCGATTAATAAAGAACTCCTGCATCTCCTTCTACATAAATTCCATAGCATTATCACTTCGAAAAACTTGAATAGTGGCAGAGTACCATGTATGAATCTCTAGAAAAAAACTGTAGACAACCTGGGGAATCTCGGATTGAGCCTTCAGCAGGAACACCCAAGTGGACCAACTATGATCATCAACAAATACAGCAAAGTATCAGTGGCCACTCATGCTAAACACATGCATTGGCCCCCAGGCATCACAATGGACCAAGGCAAAGGGAGAGGAACTGACTCTGTCTAAGTGGCAAGGAAATGAACTCCTATGGTACTTCCCCAACTAACAAGCCTCACACTTTAAAGATAGATCACTGGACAACTCTAGGTGCATCTGACACATCTTGCCAATGAAGGAATGCCCCAAGCGTCTATGCCAAAGTCATGGGTCATCAGAGATGGATACCACTCCACAAACTCTATGGAACATCTAGGAAATAGAGGCCACCTCTCTCTATTCCACCATTAATGATCTCATTGCTCTTCTTATCCATTGAAGATCACCACTGGAGGTCCTTGCAAATGCTACTAACGGATAGAGGATTCATCGGAAATTCTGGGGCACAATGTACATATGTGATTCCCAATCCAGGAGACACCTAGACATCTCCAACAGTAGTAACGGGGGATATTGCCCCATTGGCTACTCTAACTACCCTGACCTTCCATGGCCTGTTCGAAGTCTTCAACACTACTAGATCTCCCATGAAATGGAGTGAGACTCCATCTATGACCCATTGTCCAAGTAATTCTCAAAGAATTCCAATCTTCTTGTGTATGAATAACACTAGACCATACATGTCTAGCACACACCAAGGACCATGGCGTACAATTCATATCCCTCCAACCATGACACACAAGGAGGTGCATATGGACACATGGGATAAAAACCCAAGCACAACAGAGATCACTACTTCACACAGAGCACTACGCATCATCCAAGCGCACTCGCTCACCATCACAACCAACAACAACACATGCGCTATCCAGTGAAATGCTAAAGCCCTCGTGTGGGACCCCCAACACACCAACATTGTCATGCTAACCTTTAGCATGCCAGCACTGCTACTTCAGAGCCGATGCTCACTCCTTGCATCACTAGATGTGGTGGCACCATGTGCATTACCACACGATGTTCACGCATCCCTTAAGAATCACCACAATAGTTGGTGATTCTTGCATGGCAAGAACATATTTGGTGGGTTTTTGGTGAGATACCAACGCACCAATCTAAGATTGCTGCTCTAAAGCCATATTAGAAAAAATAACCTTCGTTGTTTTATTCATAAGCAAGCTTTAGCCTTTTATATAAAGAGAGGCCAAGGTATAAGGAAAAACAATAAGGCACAATAAAACAATTGCCAAAAATAAAAAGACTAAAAATAGCAAGACAACCAAACCTAACTAATCTGATAATTGGATGAAATGAGTGAATTCTTTATCGAAACCCTAGACTCGCTTATATAGAGAGAGACCAAAAGGATAAAAGTACATGAATGCCCCTCAAGAGCTAAAAACCCAAAAGCCCTTATACAAATAATATATACTAACACTCCCCCTCAAGTTGGAGCATAGATATCTATCATGCTCAGGTTAGATATACATAAATCAAATAAGGATCTGGCCAAGGGCTTGGTAAAAATATCTGCAATCTGCTCCTCAAACATGACTGGTGTTGTATATAGCAGCCCTTCTAAATGATATCCCTGGTATAATGGCAATCAACCTCAACATGCTTCATTCTCTTGTACAATGTTGGGCTGTTGGCAATGAAGGTGGCTGCTCTATTATCACACCGTATCTTTATCGGGCTCGAAAACTATATCTGCAAATCAGTGAGTAGGGACCTGATCCACATCATTTCTGCGGTCGTCTTAGCCATGGCCCTGTACTCAGACTCGGCACACAACCTAGCAATTGTGCCTTGTTTCTTGCTCCTTCATGTTATCAGATTCCCTGCCAAAAAAATGCAAAACCCCGTAGTAGATTTTCAATCCGCATAACATCCGATGTAGTCCACATCAGAATAGCCAACCAAGGTCATAGAAGACCCTTTAGAGAAGAGAAGACCCCTTCCAGGAGCCTTCCCGATGCACCAGAGCACCATCAATGCTGCATCCCAGTGTTGTCGTGTTGGCTTAGCCATGAACTGACTCAATCTCCCCACCGCAAAGGAGATATCGGGCCTCGTGATAATCAGATATAGTAGTTTGCCCATAAGCTGCCTGTACTACATGTCGTCCACCAACTATGCATCCTCATAAAGTGGCATCTTGGAGTCTATAAGAATGTTGGCATCCTTGGCCCCAAGCATACGCACCTCCTGCAAAATATCCAATGCATACCTCCTTTAGGACAGGACTACAACCATTTTGCTGCAAGCAACCTCAATACCACGAAAATATCGTAAAGTCCCCAAATCTTTCATTAAAAATTACTCTGCCAAAATATGCTTAATCTCAGCAACACCCTGCACATCATCTCCTGTGACAATTTAGTCATCAACATATACAAGAAGTACCACAGTACCTCACCTCATCCAATCCTCCTGACAAAGAGAGAGAAATCAGCTGTCGATGTCCTGAATCCAGCTGCCTCTACAACCTAAGATAACCTCTGGACCCATGCTCTGGGACTATGCTTGAGGTCGTAGATGGCCTTCCGTAATCGATATACACACTCCTAAGCCTCAAACCCAAGTAGATGCTCTATGTAGACTTCCTCTTGAAGATCGCCCTAGAGGAAGGCATTCTTCATGTCCAGCTGATGCAAAGGTCAATCTAGCTGAACTGTCACTGCGATCAGCACTCGCACTATAGGAAGTCTGGCAACTGGTGAAAGTGTCAAAGAAGTCCACCTCATAGGTTTAGGTGAAGCCCTTTGCCACAAGGCATACTTTGTATCTAGCAATACCTCCATCTGGGTTGAACTTCACAGTGAACACCAATCGACAGCCAACAATCGTAGCACCATTTGGAAGTGAAGTGAACTCCCAAATCCCACAGCCCCTAAGAAGATGCAATCTCGTCCTCCATGGCTGCCCACCATTTCGGATCAAGCATGGCCTCGCAGTGAGTCGCTGGAATCTGAATAGCAGCCAACGCCTGAGTGAATCCTGAAAACCTAGGGGCTAAGCTTGTCACATCATCTATCTCATCCCTGTGATCAGCACATGGCAAACACGCGTCAATATCTAAAGAACTCACCTAAGAATCCGATGGTGAAGGGTGGGGGGCCCTGAAAAGTAGTGTGAGGACAGACATATATCTAAAGTGGCTCAATCAAACGAGGAAAGAACAGCATAGCAAGTGGCGGTGGTAGTGCAGTAGGGACAAGAATCTCAAGAAAACTCCCAAAGTGAATGGTTGTAAATGGCATAAGTGCCATTTCACCCTCAAAGGGCATCTCAACAGCAGTAGAGAATAAGGGTATCGCCTCATGAAAGATAACAATGCCGAAACAAAATGCCAAGAAGTAATTGGATCAAAACATCAATACCCTTTTTGTGTCCGAGTATACCAAAGAAAAACACACGTAACTGCTCTCAATGCTAGTTTATCCTGACCCGGTCCCAACAGGTGGACAAAGCAATGCAACCAAAAATCTGAGTGACATGAAAAAGGGGTCTATCAGGATACATAACCTGCCACAGAATCCTTTCATGTAAAGCAGTATTAAGCATCCTATTGATCAGAAAGTAGGCAGGCAAAACAGTGTCACCCTAGTAAAAAAAGGGGACCGAGTAATGAATCAACAATGTACTAGCAAATATCAAGTAAATGGAGATGTTTACTCTCAGTAACACCATTCTGTTGAGAGGTGTAGGGGCACGTGGTCTCATGGATAATGCCACAACTAGAAAAGAAAGTGCACAATCGAGTAATATAAAACTCTAAGACATTATCAGACCTAAAACGCTTCACCAAACAAGAATGCTGAGTTTTTATTTTCTTAACAAAATTTTCAACAATTTGTCCCACATCGGACTTATTATTCAAAAGGAACAATCAAGAAACACAGGAAAATCATCCATTAAGACAAGATAATATATGTTCCCAACTCAATCAGGAGTACGACTAGGACCCCAAACATCCATGTAAATCCAATCAAACATAGCAACAAAAGAAACTAAAGCAGAAGTGGAAAAACTAGCCCTATAGTGCTTGCCCAGCTGACATGCATCACAGGTGAGAGCAATAATGGAGGGTATGTGCGGCAAAACACGTCTGAGGCGATCAATAGGCAAATGGCCAAGGCGGTGATGACACTAGAGAGGAAATCCAACAGAAGCAAGGCCTTAGATAGCAGAAGCAGCAACAATAGTACAGCTTAGACGATACACCCTCATTCCTCACGCCCTCCACCAATCGTCTTCCAAGTGAACTTATCTTGCAAGACACAAGAAGACGTATCAAATATACCTCGGCAGTTCAAATCTCTGGTAATGCTGCTAACGAACAACAAACTCAATGGAAAATCAGGTACATAGAAAGCATCTGAAAGTCGTAAAGTAGGAGATAAAGACATATCTCCCTTGCCAACAAGTGGTGAATGTCTCATGTCTACCACCTGTACAATCCAAGCTGGAATGACTGGAGCTAACTGAGAGAAAGATCCCTTGTTGCCATATAGGTGCTTAAATGCACCAGAATCAATCAACTACTCACCAGAAGATAAAAGAGACGACATACCAGTCACAGGTGCCTCAAAAGAGGTGACAATAGCTGCAGTATCTAAAGACTGAGAAGAGGATGCCTGAGCCAACTAAGCAATCTGCTGTCGTAAGGTCTCAATCTCTGTGCTAGGGAGCTAACATCAGGACTGGGGAGGGCTCCATAAGTGATCTCGACTGCCTGATTGGCCACGAGTAGCCTACCATGCTTCTGCCAGCATGTAGCCTCAGATTAGCCAAGTCTGCCACAGTACGTACACGAAGTCCCAGTGCGATACCAGAAGAGTGTCCATGTCCACGACCACGTGCAAGAAGAGGAGCACCCCTGCCAAGTCCAGGGATCGCAGCCAATGCGAACGTCTGAGCACCAGAGTCAGGAGCAGGAGTGCACAACTACTCTACTGAGTTTGCTATAGGCCTCCTCCAGAATAGGAAGCTCAGGAGCGGTGAGGATCTAATTTCTGGCTGCCGTATACTCAGGCCCAAGGCCTACCAAGAAAAGAGAGACTACCAACTGTCTCCTAAAACTCCTCTAGGACTTACAGGCACAACCTGATAGATAGGAGTGATGCCTCTCCAGCATTTCCTTCATGAGAGAGTAGTACTGCAACAACATGCGTCCCTCCTAACGCAAATAAAAGACATACAAAACCTGGAAAATAGGTGCAAAGTTCTTGGCGTGTGAGTACGTCACACGTAAAGACTCCCACATCCCCTTCGTTGTCGAATAGTACATGATCACATCCCTTATTCGGGGAATAGCAATCTGCATGAGCCATGCACAAACCATGACGTTGTCTCTATCCTAGTTGGCATTGGTGCCAATCTTGTTTGCAGACTTCGGATCCGTAAGGATGTGGCTTTTCCTATGACCACTGACGGTCATAAGAAACGTCTAGGACCACCGCAGATAGTTTGTCTCATCTAATTTGATGATGCAACCGAAGAACAGGTTTTTGAGTACCCCGGCATCCGAAAGAGAGCCCAACGTCACCTCGGACTGATCATCTGAAGCCATCATCGCAAACCACAAGTGTCAACCAATCTTCCATCACCAAGAAAGCATCAATAGATCTGAAACACTGTTTTCATATCTGCATCTTCGACAGAAAACCCCCTTGGACGGGCGTTGGCCTAACCCGAGTGCAGGGAGAACACCTGAGACGGCCCCCAGGGGACCTAGACTTCCTCTCCTTGCAACAATGAGGGATGTAGCCCTTAGAATAGGGCTACAAACCCCTCAAGATCGTTGTTGGTCACGCACATGAAGGCCAAGGCGCCGCTGGGCACGCTGCAAAGGCGTCGCCGCCCAACCTCTATAGATCACGCGTGCCACTGCCAGAGGCACCACAGGATCGTCGTAAACCTCGCACGCCACCGCTAGAGGTGCTGCTGACCGCTACTACTACTACAGCTGTTGCTGGCCTTGCTAGAGGTGCTGCAAGCTGCCGATCGCCACCGCTGGAGGTGGAGCACGGCACACAGAGGGTGTGTCGATGCTCAGAAAGAGAGAAATAGAGAAAGAGAGGGGTTCGATGCTAGGGTTTCAGAGGCCTTGGGGGTAGGATACCTAGAGCCACAGCCTAGGATCGGTGCTCTAATACCAAATTGGATAAAATGAGTGAATTCTTTATTGAAACCCTGAGCTCTCTTATATAGAAAGAGACCAAAAGGGTAAAAGTACATGAATGCCCCTCAAGAGCTAAAAGCCCAAAAGTCCTTATACAAATAATATATGCTAACACTGATTCTAAAAATATCTAATCTAAAACGTCAACCATAATCATGTTAGCATATATTATTTGTATGCTAGCCTAAATTTGTAGCTTTAGCAGTAGTATTTAGTATCTCCTCATCAAAATTTAGTGTTGAATTATCCTATTAGCAGAACTTGGAATCCTCTCCCCCAAAAAAAATAGAACTTCGAAATGGTGTTATTCCTAAAATCAGAAAAGTAACAAAGAGTCTTACAAGCAGGTTTTGCGGTTTGATATCTCGATGGCATATGCCTATACAATTATGAACATAAGCAAGAGCTCTGCATATCTGCACAAATATAAATTATATCAAATTTATTTCTTAGAAAAGCTGACCATTACAACAGTAAGACAGAAGCAAAGCAAAAAATATCAGTTTCAAGATCTGAGAAAAGTTAAGACTAACTTTTCATATTATTCTTACTAAGAATCCAAAGTTTCTATTTGCATAGACACTTCCAGATATTACCGATTATACTAAAGATCATGGATAAACTTTGAGGCCTGCAACTTCAAGTGATATGTCTGAATAGATCATGGATAACATTTAGGGCCTGCTTGTTTCAAGTTATATATTTGATAGGGATGAACCTGATTCCATCACTGGATCACAAACTGATTTGTTCTACTTGCTTATATAAATATACAATGGAAGAAATGGCAAATAAGAATGGAGAAACCCAAAAGTGCCTATTCCGCATAAGCATCTCTAACCTGAAACAAGGAGTGAAATCCCACTTCCCTAAAGCACACCCTTGGAGGAAAAAGTGTTTTGAATAGTATATTCTGAATAGGTCATATTCGAGATAATGCTACAACCATCTGCTATGATTGAAGTATAATATTGGCAAAGAGATCATAAACGAGCAAGACTTCAAAGATAAAATATAAGAAACCAAGTGCGTAGACATGTGCGCAATGTACCAACTAGTAATGTAGCAAATACCCAAATGTGAAGAATATCATGTTTATGAAGTTGCATCAAAGAAAACTGTCTTAAGAGAATATATGACCTGATAAATATATAGCTTTACACATATGAGGGGCACATTCTGACCAATCCTGTTGTACTGCCTTCCAACACGATTAACCGTTTCTGGAACAAACTCAAGTACGAGATTTAGGTAGAGCTCCCCCCTGTTGGTTCTTGAGAAAAAGTGATGCTTGAGTGATATAATATTCAGGTGGTCTAACATATTCATAATCTGCAATTCTCTATTTTTGTAGCGCTTGTCTTGGAGAACCTTTTTGATTGCAACAATTTCTCCAGTTTCTCGACATTTTGCCTGAGTAAGTGCAATAAAGTATTAGATTGAATTCTTAACCCCACAATTTGGTAGTGTATAAAAAATATATTCATGTTAATTATGAATGCTTCCTTTTGTACCAAAAATTATACATTGATACCTGAAATACAACCCCAAAGGATCCTGTTCCAACCACATGTTCAGCTACGTAACTGACCTTCTGTTATCAAATCACAAAGCATATGATAATTGCATTTCAAGATACAAGTCATTCATAGCTTAGGACAATCTCAACCTGCTTAGGCTGACCATTTCGCCCAGTGATTGTAGTGACAATAACATGCCCAGCCTCAGCACCATTACCATCAATGACAACTGGCTGTTCACCCTGCATAAGTATGTAATGTAAGTGTTTCTGCATAACCTGGTCCTGAAAGGAAATCAATATTTCACAACAGCCTTTTTCTTTTTTGGGCAATGGTGTTAATGGAGACCCACTCTTTCATCATCAGATGGTGCTCTTCTTTCTCTCAATCTCATTTCTACCATCTCTTTATCAAGCCATTCAACCGAACTAGATGAACCCTTGGCATCGTTGGGAACCTTGGAAGTTCCCAACCCACCCGACCTTGAACTAGTTGAAGACATGCCAGTTGATGGAAGCTATGTTGGGCAGCCTACCACATGCCCACTCTATCATATGTACTAGTTTGCAATCAGTTTCTGCTTCACAGTTCATCCAGGCATCCATTTACCTATCAAACAAGCACATTCATAAGCAAAAATAACAGGAAAAAGGCACTAATATTCATGTTGTAGCAACAACATCCTCTTTTTCATATCTAGCCTATTCAGAAAGGACATACTTTTACAATTTGGACTTCATAGAGGCCAATTTCTATTAAGTACTCTAATCAAGAAGAAAAATAAAGAATCCCATGCATTAAGTTCATAAATTATCTCTTGTTCCTAGGTTAGATAAGCTTAAAATACATCGGAAAAAATTTTTTACGTACTTTTGCGATTTTGCCTTGATAACCAGGGAAATCTATGTTTTCTGTATTTCAATCATGAACCAAGATGCTTCAAGTTGATGTAGACCTCTTCTACTAAATCCATTCAAGAAATATTACCTAAATAACTTATCTAAGGAATCTGCAAAGATCTTACATGTCACAATTCCCAATGAACATTGTAATACAAGGTTTTAGAAGCATTTTCCTTCAAAACACACACTTTGTAAATTTTTTTTTACAGTTAAATGGACTCAGCCAAAATCGATCATCTCCTTGCTGCCAGTGTGTCTCAGAGAAGGATTTCCATTCCAACTGCTTCCACATGGCTTTCTCGATAATCTTCACTCAACAAACAAAAAAAAATTCTTAGGCACAATTCAGGAGCATATTACATAGAATAGAACAAAAAATACCGCATTGAAGAGCATGTAACACAATGGACAAAGCAGCTCGGCCCAGGGCATTTTATATGAAAGGTATATAATAACAAAAATCACAAAATACATTTAGTAATGTCAATGTGTGAGATATTACATGTTCAGCTTCTCACAAGGACAAAGAATCAAAACTAATGGAATTCAGAATTATTTAAAAGGTAAACTTATAGTAATTCTAACAACAGATCTTAATTCATTTTGCATCACACAAACTTCAAACCAAAAACTCACCACCATGGCACCATGTCGTTCCATAAATGACAGAGTTTCCATGTTTCCACTGCATAGTGCAAAGTCATGCTACGAATATCACAAATTGCTCAAATATCAGGCTCCGTCAATCTATAAAAGGATGACAAACTTTCTGTCTGCGAATTTATTTTCTCAATACCAGGGCCTAACGCAAGTGATGTCGCTCAATCAACATCTTATCTTCCATAAGTTCCTATAATATCTTTCTTGGCAAGATTTAGTATTTCATACTACATCAACGATTTTTTCTTGAAAATCCTGGGAAGCAATATTTCCCAAGAATAAGCATATTCTCTCTTATTTCTAGATCTCATACCTCTCCACAAGATGACAAAAAAAGGGCATATCCTTGCACCAGTAGAACTCAACCAAGGCAACAACTCAACAAGACTTCAGATGTAGGTAAACCATTAAGAACCAACCAAAGTTCGATGGTCACTCTGTCACATGAAAATTCCCATCCTAGCAAGGGGCCCCCACGTTATCTTGCTTCCAAATCAAATTTATGTGATAGAATGTGCCACCCCACCTATTTTATGCTAACCAGGGACCGACAAGAGCTACGTCCCCAGCAAGATTTTGCTATGAAATCCATCTATCAGAGCCTTCCAGAATCGGCCCTCTAATCTATCGCCCATGTCAGAGAGAATACTTACAAAATTCCCAATGCAACACTACTTACGATTGCATTTCACCTTCATCTGTAATAGAAGTAACAACCCTCTCAACGGAGTAAAGATCAACACTTTCATATGAACTACGTACAACAATCAAACAGCGAAGTGTCACAAAAAGCTCGTGCTTTCGGCCAAATTATAAAAGATGGTCACAGAGCTAATAAACATATGACATATCCCCTCTCGAGACGAATTAGGAAGACGAGAAAAGGAGCACTCATTAAACCCCACAATATAAATAACGAGCACTTTACAGGCAAGCATCCAGCAGACCTCTCCTTTTAACCCATCTCTAGAATCAAACCAAGCTGCAACCTTTATCGAATCAGAACCCCAAAAGAAACATACCACATTGCTCACAGGATCAAATGGGATTCACTAGGACCCATTCGGTCCACCAAATCAAGCAAAGATGGACAGGCACACGCACCTGAAGGCGTTGCAACGGAATCCCAACATCTCCCACAAGTGGTGCGGACATATCCGAGATGTATGTGATTGCTGCTGCTGCTGATGGCTTCGATTTGGTAAGCGTTCGATCTCTTCTTCCCCTTCGACGGGCCCCGCCTGTTCACTTTTGCTTTCGGTAGGTGAGTGTAGTGCTCTCTCTCTCTCTCGCTTTGATAGGGACAATGGAAACTAACCGTCACGGGCCGTTCCACCCAACGCCCGACGGCGTAACGGGCCGTGGGTCGGGAGGAATGGCGTCGGTGACGTTCTCCGTTCCGTTGCCGTTTGTCCAGACCTGAAGGACGATTTTGGCCCCATTCGTACCGTAAGGAGGACTCCAGCGAGGGCAGATGGAGTGCTCAACGACTTAAATAGTACTTCTCCTTTTTGAGTCGAGCATCACATAGAATAATCTTGGAAAGGACCACAGTGCAATGAAGAAGAAATCAGGTAACAACAGGTTTGACTTTTTCCGGATTTATATTATGAGAAAAAGAATGGGAGCTCATTTGTCTAGTTAAGTAGTTATGATTGAGCTAGTAAAATAGGAAAGGTTTGTTCTTTTCTTTGAGCAATGCAATCTTCCCATTGCTAAGGTGACGCTTTTAGTGTTGTTGCCTAAACGATGCTTTTCATTTCTCTCTTGCATTCATTTCCTCTTCCTCCATTATTGCATGGTGTTATAATATCTTTCACTTCATCTATTCTTTAGTTGCATAATAGCTTTTCCTTCTAGCATGTATGGAGAAATTGGAAGTCGAGATCTTTCAAGGAGTTGAAAACCTGCTCAAGAAAGAAGCCACAAAAGCTAAAGTAAAGTTGGTTGTCAAAGAAGACTTAGTTGATCACAACAAATGGAAAAGAAACATCTTTTTCAGAATCATTACCAAGTGAAATGTCAGACCTCATGCTATTACTGAAATAATTGGGAAAGCCTAGTTGGCCTTCTCTCCTCCTGTTGTGCTGGAAGTGGGTGTAGGTCGTTGGCTTGTGACTTTCAATGAAGGAGTGGAGATCATTCATGAATAGAGCCCCTTGGCACTTTGATGGGGATCTGATCTTCTTGTCTACTGACAAACCAAACACATGGCCACCAGACTACAAATTAGACACTACCTTAATATGGGTTCAGATTCATGACTTGCCTTTAGAATGGAGACGTCGTGCTATGGTCATTGAGTTGGGGAGTTCCATAGGAGATGTAAAAAGATGTTGATATCAGTGATACGAAAAGGGGTTTTTTTGCTCGAGCAAGAATCGAAATTCTTGTAAGTAGAGCTCTGATCAAAAATCTAATGATCCATGTGGTGAATGGAACTAACCTGAAGATTCCTATTAAATAGTTTTTATGGGCTCTGTGGTATGTTAGTTCACGGAGTGGTGAATTGTGATGAATTATTGAAGGTTAAAAGGCAGATTGAAGACTACCCCAGTTTTGAGATGAGGAAGATGACATTTAATGCCTTGGGAGATTTAAAGCTTCCCTTTGGCTCTGAGCTCAGAGCCTCGTGCTTTACGGTGAAGAAGAGAAGTATAGAGGACCAGTTGCTTGTTGAAGAGATGTCGGAATGCATTAGTACCAATGATACAGGTGGCCAATCAGTTGTGGGTGTTTCCTTCGACTCCCCGATGACTTCTGCTCAGGAGGCTCTGGCTAAATCCACTCACCTACTACAATTCTCACCTTTTCCCTTGAAGGACCCCTGCCAATCGCAGCATCCCAAGGTTTCCCCCTCCCATCTCCCAAATTAAGGTAAGGTCACCCCTCCTTCATTTAATGAGTCTGCCATCCCCCATCCCTTACCTGCAAACCATTTGGCTAAGGAACCACCAAACCTAAGCCAAAATCCCACTCCTACCAATAACCTCTCCCTCCCTACTACCCAAAACTTGCTTACCCTTGTTCCTCCCAATTTTAAACTCGAATACTGATCCTCAAACCAAATTTGATATACTCAGAGGCCATGGACCCATGTACTTCTTCCTCTTGACTGGATTCACGTATGCCAAACCTTATAGCCATGCTCCCTACCCCTAACCACCCACCTCCTATCACATCACATGAGCCCACCATCCCCCAAATTTTGGATTCTCCCCCCATTTTGGTAAAGTTGATCCCCCCTTAAGTCACTATAAACTCTAAAATACTCCAAGTCTGGTCCAAACAACCCTCTTCCTATGAATATAGATTCCCAAAACCTCTCCCCCTTCTCTTCTATTGTGTCATTCGGCAATGGATCAAATGTTCAAGGATGAGGATGAGGATTTTTGTTATGGATTAAAGGAAATGGAGCTGATTAGAGGAAGAATTTCAAAAAATTCGCAAGAGGACTAGGTGAAAAAACAACTGTTAATCCTAAATTACTTCATAAAAGGAAGTCTAATGAGATCACTGATGTGCACACACATCTAATTGACCTAAAATGCCTATTTATGCATGTTTCTAGTGTCATAAAAGCATTCCTACATTATAAATATTGCATAACATGCATCATTATGCATTTAGATTAGATTGTATAAATTTTTGGTTAATTTTCTTTTTTTGTGGTGAGGGAACAAGGTAGCATTTATCGGGGCCTCGGATTGAAGATCCAACTGTATGGATCTGATCAAAGCGACGATTGGAGTTCAACGACTCCAAGATCGCCCTAATAGGACCTCCGTAGCATCAAATGCAATCCGAAAAAGATAAGAGGTCAAAAGGCAAGGTGGTGTAAAATTTGAACTTCAGATGACAAATCCAGCGTCATAGATGGGTTCGAATCGACGATCGCAGCTCAACAGAGTGAAAATCGATCTAATATGACATCTGTGGTACCACCTATGAGTAAAAGAAGATGCACGGCTCAGATGGCACCACATGGCGCCATCCAAGTCGCCCACAGCTGCTGGCCTTCCTCTTCTACATCTGAGCCTCTCAATCTCAGTCGTTGGATTTCCATCCAACGACTGGGAGCGCTTGGAGTAAAATTCGAGAACGTGCCCCAAAGGAGGGCTTGGAGCAGTAGTTACACGCCTGCTCGTGAAGGCAGAGGCACGCGATCAAGCCCCTACACGCCTCAAATCAAGGCAGTGACCGGGGCACGGCTCAATTTGGCAGCTGGATCGTGATCGGCCAGTGGATGTGGGCGCGACGTGGCGGCACAATCGAGCACGAATCGCGCACGCGTGCGATGACGCGCAATCGAACGTGCTGTGGAGAAGAAGAGGCGTGCATGGATTCTCAGCCGTCCGATCTCTCGATCAGATGGTTGAAATGAGCCGATCGTGGGTGCACGCTTCAACGCCTGAAGCTGAAGAGGCGAGGGCGCGTGCATGTGTTTAGCGATGTGGGGCTTTAGTGATGGTTATATCCATCACTAAAGACCCTTACATTAATGTTTTAAGTTTAAAATGACCTATTTGCCCCCTATTCCTCACCTATAAAAGGCCCTACGCCCTCCACATTTTCTTCATCTCTTCTTCTCTTCTCTCACCTCCTCCAAAGCTCTACAAGCTTGTCCCAAACCCAGGATGCTCCATTAGAATTAAAAATATAATTTTCCACCTTCTCACCTCGTTTGTAGAGCATCCTGCGGTTGTCCTCTCACCATCGTTCGGGAAGCAGATTCTGCTGCAACGTCGCCCTACTCTGTCCTCCGTCTTCGTCCTCTTTCATCCAACATCTCACCAACCTCGTCCGGACGCTCCATCAATGCAGCTCGACCTCTAAGTAGCCATCGAGGAGGATAATCTCTCCCTCTTCTCTTTTATCACTTTCTAGTATAGATTTTCTGCTTTCTAGTGTAGCACATAGATGTAATGAACATATTTCTATCATTATGAAATATTTGTTTATTCTCTCCCTATTCTCTCTTTCTTTGTATTATTCTTTCTCTCTCTTCTATTAATTATTCTTTAAGTAGAATAGCTAGTAGATTAATTTCAACCAATTAATCTGCTTTCAGGACAATAATTCCTACATGATTTTTAATTAAATGTTTGCCTCCTCGTATTCGACTCAGAACTCACAAGAGTTTCGGTTAAATTATCTGTTTGACGAATTTTTATGCGACTGCAACGACAGGGTTTTCAAACTCAAATTCTTAGCGTACAAATCGTGTTCAACATTTTGGTGCCGTTGCCGGGGAGGCAACGCCTTTTGATTTCTCGTGTTTTCCCACCTTACTTTTCTTTTACCTCACTTCTCTCCTTTCTTATTATGATTGCAAGCACTCTCTCTTGAGGCGGACAAAAGCGGTAGATTGGAGTAAAGTGTGATTGAAGGGTCTATAAGTATACTCCACCTCCTAACCCCTAGTTTTCATTCCATCACCTAATAACACAAATCCTAATTAACCTAGGAGCTCTCATAAGCCCTAATGTTAGTCTTGGTTGTTTGTTTACCACCTCCACCCGCCTCACCCTCCATTTTTTTAAAAAAAATCTAAAAAAATTCTCACAGAGGTACACAACCTCTTCTAATTCTTCATACTCAACCAATAACCCGATCTTTGAAACCGGTACACTCATCAACACATAATTGAGTAGAAATCAGATTACGTAATCACTTGTGTGCTTAACGCAGTGGTGCATTCAGGTCAATTGTTTGAGTTGTTTGGGCAGCACCACTTCATCTAAAAACAACTCATTAAGTAGCTGCCTCTTAGGGTTCAACTTTTAGAAATTAACCAGGCACTCCACATTCTTGTAAGTTTTAAAGGAAGACATCTTCACCTATGCTTTCAAAACTTAGTATGCCAAAACTTAATTAAATATACCTAAAGTTGAATCCTAAAAGCTACTAAGCAAGATTTAAATCCTAACATTCACTGCATTCAAAAATAATCTTGCTTGAAAATCATTGGTTGTGCATGCACACACATCATTAAAGGCACAACCCAGATAAAAGGCCCATTACATTCCAAAGCACATTTGAACCCAAGCCTAATTAAAATAGAGTAAACCGTTGGCCTTAAGAATTGGACTCGCTCTTCGGGGCCCAGATCGAGATTATTTTCATTTAATCTACTTCTACTGTTCAATCTAATGTCTAGCTAGGGGAGTTGAGTCAAACAATCGTTGTTGGGGGGTATCAAAGGAACCTAAGGCAAAAGCCACAGGAAGAACCTTCCCCCCAGTCCCTCCCTCTAACTAATTGGATTGATTGGAAAGAAGTAGATCAAATCGTTCTTTTCATCTCAAGACGGGTTCTGGGAGTCTATAGATCTTTAGGCTACCCCACTTAAGGACAGGTTTGATTGTTTGCACTGTAGGACACCTTTCTTCCTCTCGCTTTGCCATGGATGCTTCCACATCTTACTCGCATTTCCACTCTTACCCTCTTACCACTACTTATTCCCAAGATGATTATTATCCCAACCAGACTTATTCTCAAGCATCTACTAGCTGGGATAATCCTGATTGGGGATATAATTCCGGACCTCCGTGTTAAGGGTCCAACCCTGGACACCATGATCTTGACTTTTATCCTTCTCCGAGCTACATCTATTATAGATCGCCGCCCTTCTATGGATAGCCTAATACTATCTACAATCAAGAAGGATATCTTAATCCTTACCCTCCTCCAGATTACACTACATATGGGTCACCACCCCTCTACGAACAATCCAAAGTGACCTATTATCAGGGAGGGTATCAAGAACCTCAATTTGTTGACTCCCCTAGATTGAACCCAAACCCACCCAACCCTGAACCAAAACATTTGGTTCAGGTGAACTGGGTCCAAGCTAGGGTGTTGGCTAACTTAAGAAATACCATTCAATCTTTAGAAGCTCAGCCAATACCCTACACTAAAAAATTGGAGCCTCTAATTTAAATGATTGACAATTTTAACAAGTATTTGTTGGATTGGCTCCAAGATGTTAAGGATAAGGACCCGAGTGAGTTGTTACTTGGGAAGTTATCGAAATTGAGGATGAAATTTGTGGTTGCTTTAGTTCAATCTTAGGATGATTCCCAGGATGAACCCCTTTAGGAGAGCCAATGTTAGAATCCGCTCAGGCACTTATAGGGGGGACACATTTTATGAAACTAGGGATGACCAAGTTGTTATAAAGCAACAAATTGTGGATGAATTGATTACCTCACCCGAGATCCATGAGCTAGGGTATGAAGAAAAGTCTGTCTCCATGGACCAGGAAATCATAGATGATTTTGAGACATATATTAAGTGGAGCTAGAATTCTTTGATCTGAGGGTGTAGAATCATTATGTGAAGTCTCACCTGAGTTTGAGGGACATGATTTCAGTGAGACGACTGGGCCTGAGGAATTCGATGAATCATTTGATGGCCCAATAACTGAGGAAATTGATCTTATTGGGGCTAGAATGGTGGATTCAGATTCTGATTTCATGAAGAATTCAATTCATAGCCCTATTCATCAATTATACCCCTTCGAACATAATGATGATTTTGATTTTGAGAACATTAGACTCAAGTCAATTTTGATTTAGCCACAAATCTTGAAATTTTAAATAGGGTGATTAATATGCAGGAGGTCTCGGAATCTGAAATCCTGATTGTGGAGGATAGGAATTCAGAAATTTAAGATATGAGAAGCCAATTCGAGGGGAAGTAGAAAATTGAGTCTAAGGGTTCCTATAGACCTGAAACCACCAACCCTCTACTAGGACCCTTATGACATTTTTTATTCTGTGGATGTGCAACCCAAGCACAAATTCATTGATTATCTTTTTGATCTTGATTGCCCTATTGTCCAACTTTTTGGATTTGGGTTGCATCCTCATAAACCGCAAGGCCGACCCCTCTTGCATACTAATCTTAGGTTCTAGGTAATTTTTATCCAGAACCTTAGATACACTGGACCATGGGGCATGGGTCTGCACCACAACCTCGTCCACATCTATGGACATCTTCTCCTGGCAGGTCCAAAAATAGATTTTCTTATCTTGATCCTAACCTACCTCTGTGAATCTTCATTTCCTCCTTGTTTGTATAATGTGACTATCTAAAGGCACTAAATTCAGCACATATACAGTTTGTTTTCATCTTGGAGCTGACCGGGTAATCACGAAATCCAGGTGTTTTCTACTCTACTCCACTCTATTTCTTGCCTTTTTAATACAATGAGGACATTGCATTATATAAGCATGGGGGTGGATATCATTATCTGAATCATCTTCTTAGCTCCGTAAATTCTTTTTATTTTCTCTTTATTTTTGAAAAAAAAAATTGAATTAGGAAAAGAGAACTTGGGCATTAGAGTTTTTCAACCTTAAGAAATAATACGATAGGACCTGAACACTTAAACCCTTCAGGTCTTAAGGATTAATCAGCCTAGGTGTCCACTAAAATGTAGATTTGTTTATCGAGTCCTCGCCATTATGAATTCAATTTTTAATTGGTTAATAAGTTGGGGTGATAAGTACACGACTTATCAACCCACCCTCTGATTTGAGTGGACTTTAAGCCTAAGCATCTACACACTCTTTGCACTGACTCACTTTTTGGCAGTTTTAATGGAAATTGGGTAGCTAATGAATCTTCTAGGGTGGTATGGCTAGCAAGTTGTCGGTGGTAACAGCTCATCGGCTAGTTGTTTAGAGCCCAATCACTCGACCATTTTCTTCCTACTCCCTTGGGGTAAATCTTAGATTAGGGAAGCCACCTACTTAAAAAAAAGAAAGAAATAGAAAAATATCCAAAAAGAAAAGAAAAAGAAATAGAAAAGAAGAAAAGAAGAAAAAGAAATAAACCACACTTCACCGCATGAGTATGGTTGGCAAGTTGTCGGTGGTAACAGCTCATCGGCCGGTTGTCCAGAACCCAGGTTAAAAATGCACATTTAATTCCAAACACTTAGGAAGAAGAAGAGAAGTAAAATAAGCTTGGGAGATATACACTGGATTCACCCTTATGTTGATCCCATAAAAATAAAAGGTACGGAGAAAGCTACCGGTCGTATAGATACACCTTTAGGCAGAATTCCTTTCAAGGTCACCTAGGGGCGTAGAAACCCGAAGTCTGTTTTGACTGCCGATCAGTGAGTTTATCACTTCACATAAAAAGATGCTTAGTACTTAGAGTTCTTTTTGAGTCTTGGGTGGGTTGGGTAGCCGTAGAAAACTGCCTCGAAACCATAAACTCAAAAACCTAAAAAAATTAGAAAAGAAAAAAAAAATAAGAAGAAAAAGATCCTTTTGAATAAGGCGAGGGCTTGGGCGGTCTGCATTTTAGGAGACACTTGGGCGTTGTTGTGTCTCTGTAGTTTAGGTCTTAGTACAAATTTTCTAGTATTGAAAAATAACTTCTGCCCAAGAAATCTGATCCTAATTTTTTTTATAAATAGCATATAGTTTTGTTAGGGACTAGCAAAAGATAGGAATGGGGGTGTGATGTGCACAGATCTAATTGAACTAAAATGCCTATTTATGCATATTTTTAGTGTCAAAGAAACATTCATGCATTATAAATATTGCATAACATGCATCATCATGCATTTATGTTAGATTGTATAAATTTTAGGCTAATTTTCTCTTTTTGTGGTCAGGGAACAGGGTAACATTTATTGGGACCTCGAATTGAAGATCCAACCGTACGGATCTGATTAGAGAGACGTTGGAGTTCAATGACTCTAAGATCGCCCTGATCGAACCTCCATAGCATCAGATACAGTACGAGAAAGATAAGAGGTCAAGAGGTAAGGTGGTGTAAAATATAGACTTCAGATGACAAATTCAACCACACGGATGGGTTCGGATCGACGATCGCAGTCCAACGGCGTGAAAATCAGTCCAATCCGACATCTATGGCACCACCTATGAGTAAAAGAAGATGAACGGCTCAGATGGCACCAATGGCTTCATCCAAGCCGCCCACATCCGCCGGCCTTCCTCTTCTTCATCTAAGCCTCTCAATCTCAACCATTGGATTTCTATCCAATGGCTGAGAGTGCTTGGAGGGAAATTCAAGAATGCGCCTCAAAGGAGGGCTTGGCGTAGTGTTACGCGCCCACTCGCAAAGGCAGAGGCATGCGATCGAGCCCCCACGTGCCTCAAATCAACGCAGCGAGGGGGGCAAGACTCAATTTGGCCGCTGGATCGCGATCGAGCGGTGGATGCGAGTGCGACGTGGCGGCACAGATGAGCGCGAATCACGCACGCGCACGATGACACGCGATCTAACGCGTGGTGAAGAAGAAGAGGTGTACGTGGATTCTCAGCCGGCCGATCTCTCGATCGGATGGTTGAGATGAGTTGATCGTGGGTGCATGCTTCAACGCCTGAAGCTAAAGAGGCGAGGGCACGCGCACGTGTTTAGCGACATGGGGCCTTTAGTGATGGTTATATCTGTCACTAAAGACCCTTACATTAATGCTTTAGGTTTAAAATGACCTATTTGTCCCCTATTCCTTACCTACAAAAGCCCTACTCCCTTCACATTTTCTTCATCTTTTCCTCTCTTCTCTCACCTCCTCTAAAGCTCTACGAGCTTATCCCAAACCCAGGATGCTCCATTAGAGTTAAAAATATAATTTTTCTACCTTCTCACCCCATTCGTGGAGCATCCTGCGGTTGTCCTCTCACCACCGTTCAGGAAGCAGATCCCACTGCAATGTCACCCTACTCTGTCCTCCGTCTTCGTCTTCTTTCATCCAGCATCTCACCAACCTCGTCCAGATGTCCCGTTAATGCAGCTCATCCTCCAAGCAGTCGTCGAGGAGGATAATTTCTCTCCCTCTTCTCTTTTATCTCTTTCTAGTGTAGATTTTCTGCTTTCTAGTGTAGCACATAGATGTAATGAACATGTTTCTATCATTATGAAATATTTGTTTATTCTCTCCCTATTCTCTCTTTCTTTGTATTATTCTCTCTCTCTTCTATTAATTATTCTTTAAGTAGAATATCTAGTAGATTAATTTCAACTAGTTAATCTGCTTTCGTGACAATAATTCCTACGTAATTTTTAATCAAATGTTTGCCTCCCCGTGTTCGACTCGGGACTCACAAGAGTTTTGGTTAAATTATCTATTTGATGAATTTTTATGCGACTGCAACGACAGGGTTTTCAAACTCAAATTCTTAGTGTACAAATCACATTCAACAATCATTTCTCTAGGAAGCTAATATAAAGGGCTGAAGAAACATAACATAGTTGATTCTCAAGAGGGCCTTCAAGCAGTTGATCCTAATCAGCTGCCTAAGGAAAAATGAATCTACTTTTTTGGAACTGTAAAGGGTTGGGGACTCCCTCTGCAGTTCGTCACCTTAAAAACCTCATCCAGGCTACTTCAGTAGATTTGGTGTTCATCTCTTAGACACAACTCAAAGAACATCGAATGGATCATAATAAATTGAGAGACTTCAAGAAATTTTCAGTGGAGCTTGTTGAGAGATCTGGTGGTCTATGTCTCTTATATAATCTGAATATGCAGATCAAGCTAATTTATTCTAAGAAGCATTGCATTATTACAGAGATCATTTTGGAGGCTCAAACCTGGTTCATATGTTGCATGTATGGCATGCCTTCTAAAGGGAAGAGGAAAAACTTTTGGCAAAGAATGGTGCGATTGTTGGATCCTTACCTTGCCAATACAGTTTGTGTAGGGGATTTCATTGACATCCTTAACAAGGATGACAAATTATGGGGTTCGGTTATCCCATGTAGAGAATTCAATCATCTAAAAAATTTTGTTAGTAAAGTGGGTCAGCTTGACCTAGGATTTACTGGGCAAGGTTATACTAGGACAAATAGAAGCTAGCCTTAATTCTTGATCCGTAAAAGGCTGGATAGAGTTTTTGAAGGCAATTTCAAAATTATGCATCCAAAAGCTAAGGTACTGCATCTCACGGCCATAGGAAGAGACCACAGTCCCATTTTGCTTCATACTGAGAGAAAACCCAAGGTAGGTGGTATTACTTGGAGGATGGAAGCCAATTGATACCTTGAAGGAAATTTTAAGGAGACTCTTGAGAATAGCTGGATTAGCTCCAATGGAGAGATTCCTATCTACAAAAAAACTAAAAAAGCTTCCCACTGACATGAATAGGTGCCGCAAAACATTTGTAACGACTCGAGTCCCGCTAAATGACAAAACCTAGGTCGCCATGTGCTAACAACATGCATGATCACCCACAAAATCACAGTCACCCAACATATAGCCATAAAACATCAATAGCCAACATTCATTCATAATGCATTAAATGAAAGAAAAACTAAACTGCTGATAATATGATATAAATTCACCCTAAAGTAGAAATTAAATAGAGTCTCGTACAATCACCAAAAAGACAAGAAGTAAATCCTAACAGCAGAAAGAAACCTACTACTTCGAGCCACTGGCTTAGTACAGACCGTCTCCTCAGGTAGGACCCTGTTCCGTAGAAGTCTAACCGATGGCAGCCGCTGCACCCGACTGCTTAGCAACACCTAAGTACGAAACCCGAAACTATACGTCAATGAAAATTAAGTAGAGTAGACAACGAAACAAGTGGTAAGAGTAACAAGAGTACAGAAAAGGACACTATACCAACAATTCATCCATTTATAATTTATTTCTTATCTAATTCCGTTCATGTATCTTGCCCATGTTCTTATAGTTTACAATCTGTAAATCAACATCTCAGGGCACAAGACAATCTCGTGTAACTTCCTGCGCTGCAAGACCAGTATAAGCCATCCTCTTAGTTGAGAAGACCGCTTATACCCATTGAGTTGCCACACTCCATCACCCTAGAGACATTGTGGAAAGGGGTGGCGGCTACGTCGTATGACGTGAACACGTACAAGCGTTGTGTATGTTGAACCATAAACAGCCAATGACCCACCCATTGGCTAAGAAAGAATCAAACCTTAAGCCACACATCCTACTATCCTAGTTGGTCGCTAAGCCTAACCAAGAGTCATAGGGAGGCCAGCAACTCTCTAAACCAGCCCCTGAAACCGGTCTGAACGACCAAAGCTATAGCCAAACTCCAGTGAGTACCAAGGCTATAACTAGTTATCTATCCTTTCATTTCCAAGTAAATAGTCGTATCAAATTCATTCCAGATAACTATATCATTTATTTTCATCAAATCAAGCCATCCATAATAATTCCAGGATTAACAAATATTCACATTATCCTCCAACTTATCAGTTTACAAATAGTCCCATATTATGTATCAATTAACCAACATCACAAAGCTTATTTCACGGAAATCGAGGTTCGCTTTAAGCATGCAATGACAGGGGTACTTGTGGTTAATAACATTTACTATTTTGCATAAAAAAATATTAATTTTCCTCTAAAGTGCCCATAAATCAGGGAAAGTACCAGAGGGATTCCAAACTCAGCAAGAAGGGCATATGCTAATCAAGCAATACATGCGAGAAATTACACCCAACGGGTCCATAGGCACCTAAAAACCAAACCAGATCGATAGGAGGGTAGACTATTCTACCTAATGTCCCCGGAGAGTCACGCTGACTCTGAACCATGTCCACCAAGTCTGGGGGCAGTCTCCACGCCTGCCTTGAGATCCGCACACACACCGAGCGTAAGACCTAGTTCACATGGACCAAAAATATGTTCGAAAACACCTAATTATGTTTCTGATTTTTCACTAAAGAAAAATTACTCAAAGTGCAAATAAATCATACTGTGTAGTACGCATTGACACAATTCCAACGATACCTTATTTGTCGAAATCCGAGGTCAGGAAGGCCTCAAACTGAACTAAACACTGTGAGGGGGTCGTTGGATCAATCGGTTCACGTGAACTAGTCAACCAGTCCACGTTGACGCATGTCGGCCTGTGATACGCGCCCCTGCCTTCACGCAGATCACCTAGCACTCTCTCGCAGCTGCCTAATCTTGACATGCGTCAACGATCAAACGCTCCGCGCCCCGCCGCCTAGCGAAAGCATGCGAAATCGCGCAAGCGTATGCTCGCACTCACTGCTACGCTTCACCCACTGCCACGCCGGTACCGCCACGCATTGTGTATCACCTGCGCCACCACAAAATTTTGCAAGTTTTGAGGTGGGAATCCCGCAGAACTCGGAATCGCATTTGGGTCCTCGAAAAACTTTTTAAAATTCTTAAGAAAAAGCTTACATTTTTCCTTTTTTTTCCTCTTTTAATTAAGAGGCTTAAAGAGAAGATGATGACCCAAGGACCCAAAGGGGTCCTTATATGGGCCCAAGGTTTGTTGGGATCGGATTAAGTGGGTGAAATTCCCAAAATACCCTTATGGTTGGGTCCACCTTACATATAGGTCCTTGTTAACTTGTTTTGACCATAACTTGAGCTATACACCTCAAATTTGTGTGAAATAAGCGCTACCAGAAAGCTTGCAACAAGAGGAATCCAACGGTACCGTACATGATATCCTTTTGATAATGTTTGACTCAAGGTTGACTCAAAATACACATTTTTGGCAACTTTAAGGAGGTGCTGACACCAACACCAAACCACAATCGGGTTTTCGAGTTCAAATTGACTCGGACCACCTTGAAATGACTCGGAACATGGATTTTGAGATGTTATAGATATAATAACCTTAAAGAGAGTTTCGTCCCTTAAACTCGAACGAATGTGGGGGTAAAAGAAAAAGTCATGCTGGGTGTATAACAACCTTAAATAACAACCTTAAAGAGAAATGACCCAAGGAGTTATGAACTCACCTATGAAAAGATCCGGGTACTCCTTCATTTCCGCCTCTGGTTCCTAAGTCGCCTCTTCGTATTTCTGACTCCTCCAAAGAACCTTCACCAAAGGGATATCTTTCTTCCATAGTGATAAATGCTAATTTATTATCATTCTTATGCCCTAAAACAAACCTAGCTCTTAGGATTTTTACTTCATAAATGGGTTTTTGTGCTGCATTTAGGCATCAATTAGGTTAGGCATGCATTGCATTTTTTATTGTATTTTTAATACATTTGTTTGACTGTTAAGGACTAATAGATTGATAGATCCCTAAAACCCTAGCACTCATGAAAGCAATTGGTGAAGAGGAAGCTCATTCCAGCTGGAACTCAGCCAAATCCAGTTCATTATAGCTGGATACCAACTCACTTGAGTTATGGTTAGCTCCATTAAGCTCCATTCAGCTCATCTTAGCTGAATGGTAGCTCAGGGTAGCTCATCTTAGCTCACCCCAGCTTAAGTCAGCTCATACCCTCCTCAACTTAGTTGAGTCTAGCTCACCTTAGCTCCATTCAGTTCACTGAGAGCTCTAACTAGCTCAGCTAAGCTGACTGGAGTCCACCTTAGCTCATGTTCAGCTACTTCTAGGTCCACTCAACTCAAGTCAACTGAAGATGACTTCATACAACTTAGGGTAGCTCAAGTTCAGCTCCCAAGGACTCCACTTAGCTCAACTTAGTTGAGCTAAGCTACCTTAGCTACTCCAGTTAGACAAGTCCTCCCCGGGAAGATCAGACCCAGCTCACCTCAGCATATTTCAGCAGAAGTCAGCTTACTTTAGCTTGGCTTAGCAACTAGCAAAGAACTAGCAAGTTAAGCCAGCAAAATTAGCTCCCTGCAGCTCCCTTTAGTAGCTATCAGCTCCAGTTCAGCTCCAGACATTTCTTCCTCAGCTCCTCTTCCCTAAACCCTAACTCCATCCCACCTCCTCCTCTACTCAACTACTAGCTAAGCTAGCTTAGTTAGCTTAGCTTAGCTACACTTTAGCTCCTAATGTCCATCCACCACCTACAACCTAACTCTACCTCACCACCTAACTAGTCCACTAAATAAGCTAACCACCTACACCTACTCCTACTCTATTTTGGCTCCAACCATAACCTCCACACCTCTTCATACCACCACCTCCAAAAGCCACCAAAAAGGTGGCACCAAAACCCCCATAACCACCTCATACTTGGCACCACTTTTTCCCTCCAAAAACCCCTCCATCACCACCATACACCTACCCCTACAACCTATCCTAACCCTACACCTAACCCCCTTCTAGAAACCCATACTAGGCGCCACCTAACTTCACCTTAACCACCTCCTAACCACCATATATATGGCGCCAAAACACCACCCACACCCCTTCACCTTGGCGCCATTCATACCTACCCTTGATCCCACAACCACCACCACATGGAACCATCCTAGCCCTTCATAAAACCCACGCCACTTAACCCACCTAAACCCTCCTAAAGTTGGCGCCAAAACACTTAACTAAACCTCCACACATCCCTTAAGTTGGTGCCAACTTACCTTAGCCATCCATCTCCTAACCACCATCCTATGACCTAATCCTTGCTATACAACACATCAACCTACCCCTTAACTCTAACCCACATAGAGTTGGCACCAACTCTTCCACCCACCATTATTACCACCTCATGCATCCTTCTATCTCCACGCCAACCCTCATCCACCATTCATCTACCAACTTCCATATCCTAGCCATCCATAACACCACTCTTCCCTTAATCATAGTCAACACCAACCTACACCCCATCCACTCTATAAAAAGACCCATAACCACCACCATTTCCTTCATCCTTTGGCTTGATATTCTCCACCTATATCCCACCATATTCACGACCAAGAGAAGAAGGAGAAGAAGAAGATTAAGGGGATACTCTTTCCCCTTGGTGCCTTCCCCTTTTCCCTTCTCTCTTATGCCACCACTAGCCAGAGGTGCAGCCAAGCAAGGAAGACCTTAGGATGAGGTCTTGAGGGTGGTGCACGCCACCCTAGGAGGAGATTTGCAGGTGGGGATCATCCACCTTTGGAGGAGCAAAGGCACACCCCCCCTTTAAGGCTTTCCAAGGAAGACATCACCTTGGAGGAGCTTTCCAAGGAAGGAGTTGGAGAGACCCTTTTCAAGCCTAGGATCAACTGAGCTTGGAGCAAGGACTCTCTCTTCTTCACCACCATCACCAGGAGAATCTTTGTTTTACTTCTTTTTATCTTTCATTTTGTAGTAGAAGCATTCCTCTACAAGCATTCCTGTAAAACAAATTTTCTCCATTTATAAAGCTGCCTTCTTTCTATATTTATTGCATCTTTACTAATTGTTGTCTCTAGAACTTTTCACTCCCTCTCTCTAATTATCCTAGGTCTCCATGTACCTAGGGTGAGCTTAGAGAGAGGCCATTTTTGTCACTTAGATACTAGTTTTAGCAATTAGGTGTGTTTGTTTTCCCGTTTTCAATTGTGTATTTGCCCGTTCAAAATTACAAAAAAATCTTATATCAAAAACCTAAAAAGAAAGTTGATTTCCTTTTTGTTAAGCAGGATTATTAAAAGTGCATTCCTGCCTCCTTGGATTACCCTAGATATCAACACTATTTAGGTTTACAAATTTTAAAAGCGATTGCGAATTAACGTGTTACAATGACTCAAAACCCTTTTTTTCAAATCATGCTTTTCTTCGCATCACATAGCCTCCGAGTGATACGGTCTAGTATTTGCACCGGTTGCTCCTGATAGGTCAGGTCCTACTCTATCCCCATGCTCTCGTAGCTAAGAACATGGTCTGGATTCGACATGTACCCCAGTAGACTGGACATATGGAAGACATCGTGGATGCCAGCTAGTTGAGGTGGCAGGTGAGAATTGTCTGAGCAAGTCAGCTCGATCATCTTGAGCAAACTCTCGCAAAAAGCGAAAGATCCTAGCACCCCTTTGATCTCCTGTAAAATCGGTGATTTAGAATTTGATCGAGCATTGTTGGATTTAGGAGCCTCCATAAACCTAATACCTACGTCCCTAGTAGATCATTTTGAGGAAACTGAGCTCAAACCGACTAATGTGACTTTGCAGTTAGCAGACCGATCAATTAAGTCACCTAGAGGAATTCTCGAGGATGTTCTAGTTCGGATCTGTGATTTCTTATTTCGGTGGATTTCATCGTGTTAGACATGGACACTCCTGAAAGTCCAAAGAACACACCGATCATTTTAGGGAGACCATTCCTAGCCATAGCTAGGGCAAATATTAACTGCAAAGAGGGCCAGATCGAGTTGAAATTTGGGAACTAGACACTAAAGAATGACATCTTTAAAGCCCAGAAAGGAATAAACTGTGGGGTAATCGAGGAAGTATGTGACATCAGTTCTATGATTGAGGATCCACTTGCAGAGGAAGACCCGATTATCTTTGATCCTCAACCCCGGAAAATTCTGACCCACAGATAGAGGAGCCTAGAGTTGTTCTAGATTCACCCTTAGCTCCCACTTTATCTTCTGAGGCCCATCCTAAACCCCCATCTGCTGCTGATAACCCGGTTATGGAGTTGAAACCCCTCCCAGATCATCTGAAATACGTGTTTTTGGGGTCGAATCAAACATTTCCTATGTTCATCAATTCCCGACTCACATCTAATCAGGAAACAAAGTTGATTTCTGTTCTCCAGCATCATTAGAGAGCCATCAGATAGACTCTCGATGATCTGACTAATATTAGTCCCTCGTATTGCACACATCGTATCTACACTGAAGAGGGCTCATGACCATCTCGAGAGATGCAGAGAAGACTCAACGTGAATCTACAGGAGGTCATGAAAAAAGAGATCATCAAGTGGTTAGATGCTAGTATCATCTATCCGATCTCTGATAGCCGCTGGGTGAGCCCCATCCAGGTTGTGCCTAAGAAGGCAGGGCTCACCGTTATCACGACTGAATCTGGAGAGACCATCTCGGCCCGCATTGCGAACTTTTGGAGAGTCTGTATAGACTATCAGAAACTGAATGCCTCTACGAAGAAAGATCATTTCCCGCTTCCGTTCATTAACTAGATTCTTGAAAAACTGGTTGGAAATTGATTTTTCTATTTCTTGGATGGGTACTTCGGATATAATCAGGTGGAAATTCATCCAGAGGATCGGGAAAAGACCACCTTTACCTGCCCCTGTGGGACATACACGTTCCATAGGATGCCATTTGGGCTATGCAATACACCTGCCACCTTTCAGCGGTGCATGCTAGCCATATTTTCTGATATGGTAGGTAATTACCTTGAGGTCTTCATGGATGACTTCTCGGTATTCGGTGAATCTTTTGATGAATGCCTCCTGCATTTGGTCCAGATCCTTAAAAGATGCATTGAAGTGAACCCAATTCTCTCTTAGGAAAAGAGCCACTTCATGATTCCTAAGGGCATCGTTCTTGGACACCTCATCTCTAAAAGAGGTATCTAGGTTGACCAAGCTAAGGTAAATCTGATCTCCAAGCTACCCGTGCCTAACTCGGTCAAAGACATCAGATCATTCCTGGGGCATGTTGGATTTTATCGTCAATTCATACCTGATTTCTCTAAGAGCGCACTCCTCTTGACGAATCACCTGTCGAAGGACACACCTTTTGAGATATTGAGTGAGTGCATTAATCGATCGACTACCGATTCGTACTAAAAAGGAGTTTTAAATATCGTTGTTGTAGTATACGTTACAAATACAAATCATTGTCGTGTCAATTTTATTTATAGACTTATTTTTATTGGTTTATTCCAGGTTGTTCACTAGGAGGTAGTTATTGATATACATCACTCTTTAAGTCTAAAAACATTCTTTCATTCCAAAAATGTTGATTTTATTTACAAGAATAAATGAAAGAATCAAATAATGAAAGAATGAATTAATTTTAAACACAAGAATGAATTGCATGAAAATATTTATCTACAAACAAGCATTAAAAATCATAAATAAATACTCTATATTATCTATTTACAACTAATAATAATACCTAGCTATATGTATAATAATGAGTAATAATATGTACTATACTAACTTAACTTAACTTACTAATATCTACAGTAACATATAATATATCTATAGCGGCGTATAAAAGTGTCGCTAAAACCTTAGAAAAACTATATACATAAACTAAGGTAAAAACTATTATCTATACTAACGTTTATTACTATCTATAGTGACATCTATATTTGTCACAAAGCTATCTTTTATTTATATACATAATAGCTCAAACAATACTACTATACTCTAAGTATACTTATATACGTATTATTTACATATATACTATATATATACATACTTATATACTATACATATATACAGACACACACACATATATACACATACTACACCACTCAACTCACAGACACTAACACAACACACACCAAGGCACAGGCACACAGGGCTAACACCTAGCCGATTTCAAGCCTCTTCTCTTCTCTTCAGATCGGTTCTCAACCAGTTCAGACCGGTCTTTAACCAAAAATTGATTTAATTTGCGGGCAGCCTTTTTGAAGGATACACAACACCCATTACTACATGGGACCAAATCTCTACTAAGGCCACCCTAGTTGTTAATAGGTGCATTTTAATTGGTTTATAGCTTGTTATTGGACCCACACAGACCCAGGCATAGTGCACGACCCCTGGCCTAGTGCACCGCACACATACATCACATGCCACATGCTCATTCAGTTCATATGCTCAGAGGGGATGGGTTATAAGTGTGAGGGGTGCCCAGCACCATGACGACTGAGCCATCCACTTCATAAAATCCTTATATAGCGCTGTAAGTGCTTGGCGATGCACGATGTGGCACCATTTAGGAGCCCCTCAGTGTTGCCAATCCAGTGCAGCTGCGTGATAAAATCCTGATTTTGACCCTCAATTTGAGGGCCCATTTTAGCTCCTAAGTTAAAATAAATTATATAGTTTTAAAGCCCTTATATATGGCCATATAATTATATAGTTTATTTACAAAAATAATTAATTTTACTATATAAATAAATTAGCTAAACTTTACAATTTATGCACATTGGTTTATAAGTTAATTTCTTAATTACAGTATAAATTACATAATTTATGGTCTAATTGACCTTATGTAGTATTAGTATACATGCTAAATTATTTAATACATATTTTTATGATATTTTACACGCTTTATTTTAATTTATATACATTTAAATATACATTTCAGAGTGATTTACCTATAAATTAGGTATAAATAGTACAATACAGTATAAATATGGTTAAATTAGTTTAAATTACTTAAAATATAATACAACTATATAGTTTAAATTAGTTCAATAATAACTTAATTTACTAATTTATTTTAATTTAATTTAGTAAACTACCTATTAACTTAATAAATTAATTACTTATGGCAGATATATAATTAAATTAGTTTGCAGGTATTTTAGTGTACATTATATATATATAAATATGTATGTACAGTATCATTGATAAATAAGTTTATTTATAAGGGTTTCTATAATTATATAGCTTAGAGTATATATAAGTTAGTTAAATTAATAGATAATTATATAATAAAGTTATGTATGATTTAAGTTATCTTAAATACTTAGTTTATTTTATAAAATACATACATAAGTTATATGTTTACATTATATATCTTCATAGCTTAATATATAACTTATATATACATGTATATACATAGTATACATAGTATTTTTGGGAGTTTTTAGGGTTTTCTTATTCTTATGGGTTTTATAAGTATAGTAGAGATAAGGGATGAGAGAGAAAGAGAGAGATGAGAGAGAAGAAGATGTTTTTGGTATTTTTGAAGTTAATGTCTTTTATTAACTTTCAAGATAGACTAAACCATCCGCTGGTATGTTCTACCAAGCCTGGGGTTTAAAATGCCTTAAAATTTGGCATACACTTAAAAATATATCTAATCTTACTCGCTACATCTTTATTTTATTTTTTTGGATTTTCTATAGTGTTTTTATTTATTTACAAGTGAAGCACATTTTAGGCCTTCAAAGAGTTTTTCAAATAGAACCTAAGGCCATAAATGCAGTTTGTGAGATGGAATGATAGTGGAAACACTCAGATGTGTTCTATATCACCTATGGAAGATGTTCAAGCAATTTAACAAGATTTTCAACTTAGTTTCATTTCATTTTTAAATTTGGACAGTTATACAACATATTTAGCTGACAAAGATGGTTTACAAGTCAGATTACAAGCAAACAAATTGATTTAAAGTCATTGCAAATACATGAAAGCTTGTTTACATTATATACAACAGTTAGAACATATCAGCTATCTAAGATAATTCAAATCCAAACCACTATCCATTTGTATTTTAGTCCATCAGACCTGCACTATAGGTGTAGTAGCATCATCAGAGTTCCACTCAGCTTCTGATATCAAGCAGTAATATGAACTACTGCTGATCAGGAGTTGAATGGGACTCTCAAATCAAACACAGACATCTTAAAGTCCTTTTCAAAAGTTGCCATGTAGCCAAATCTCTAAACTCAGCAATTCTGATTAGGATTTCAGTGAAAACATGTCCAAGATCAGACTTGGTAAAGTCTGATCTAGATCAAAATATCCTAATCAGAAGTGCTTTAGAGCCATCAAATCCCAATTTAGCATATTTGATAGACACTTCAGTAGACAATTATCCCAGATCAAACTTAAGAAAGTCTAATCAAGGATCAAGCATGTCCAAATTCAGAAGGTGATTCCCATTAAAAACCATCTTGAAATCAAAGGAGAAGAACTTAAATCTATGCTTATAAAATGTACTTTCATTCCCCTTTGCAAACCAATTACTATTTTCTTCCAAAATTTCTTTAAAAATCCAATCACACCTCCACTATAAAATCAGGAAAGTGGGTATAGAGAGGTTGAAATGTTGCCCCAATAAGGCTTTTGCTTTGGGTCTTTTGGTGATCTCTCCATTCAATCTCCTTGAACACCATTGATGGGTGTTCAAGGTAATTTTGTGGATTGATCAAGACCCGTTGGGTCATTGTTCTATCTCAAATCAGGGAGACTGATTCTCCTTGATAGAACTCTCCATCATAGGATTTAGATTAGGCATATGCTCATCCACAAATCAAAACAAAACTCAAACACATTGGAGTCCTTGCATGCACCAAATTCAAGCCCTTAAATTCTCAAAAAGCTTGATTAAATCAATAAAACCTCAAATATATTTCAAATCACTGATTTAAACAATTAAAACCCATTTTAAGCAAAATCAAGCTAATTGAATTGGTGAACAAGATCAGGGGATCTTTGTGGAGTTATGAATTGAATGGGAGACCCCCCAAGTTGATTTTCGCGCTAATTTCAAATCTGAGAAACAAAGTTCTTAGGTCTGAAATTAGATCTTAATGAGTGGGTGATCAATGAATTAAAATCAAGGAATTAAGAAAGCAATCAAATGGAATGTAAAGGGAGATTAATGGTGATGATGATGGGTATGACAGTCTCTCTAATTTGAATTGATCAGAGAGTTGTGAATCAAATCTAAATTACTCTACTCCTAAGCTAATCTAACATTACAATTAACTAGAAAGCAGTAAAACTATACTAATTCTACTCTCAGAAAGCATGTAAATCTATCTAATGGGATGAAGTTGTCTAAGGTCACCCGTCGGTGGCTGGTGACGACGAAAGCGGAGAAGACTAGCAGCTGAAGAAGATGTCTCAGGTCCACCATCTGGTCGACTGGTGGTGATTGAAAGGAGGAAGCAAGACTTGTGCTTTCACCGCAGGCGGATGAATTAGAGATGAGAGGAGGCTGTAGGTGTGGACGAAAGGAATCACTCAGGAGGAGGGAGTGATTAAGGTCTATGCACGAGCTGAGGGAATGCTTAAGTAGACTCTGAGAGTGATTGCGCTCATCGCGTGGTGGGAATAAGTGATTAGGGCACCGATGGGAATACCATCATGAGCCATAACTAGCTCATTTTGACCCAATTAAGTCAGTAAATGCTCTTACATAACCGCTAGAGAGTCACAAGTCATTGCATAATCATTCTAAAAGAAAAATAAGAAACTAGGGTTAAAACTATAATTTTACCAGCTCATCATGAATGTAGTACAACCACGGGTTTTCTCAGGGGTTGAATGAAGGTTAATTGGTCTTAAAAAGATAACAAGTGGGATAAGACAGACAGAAAAGGGTTTGCACGTGTTCTGAGAATTAAATGACCTTTAAAATCCTAAAAATAGACCTGCTTAATTAAATGAGGTTATAATTAGGATAAAATTCACCTAAATCCTCTAAAATTCATATAAAAATACTCTCTATGGCTTAGAACCTTCAATTTGACCATCAGAACTCGTTTTGACCCAAAACAAATTATAGACAGACATTTATCTTAATTTAGGTTTTTGCATAAATTACCCTGTCCAACATGGTAAAAACCAAAATCCAACTTCACCATTGGATTCCTTAGGTCGAAATTAGGTTTGTACCAAAATTTGGACCCAAGATGAGTTTGTCTTGACCTGGTTTGCAAATTGGTCCAGTCTAATTTCATTTCTGCCCTTAACTTTCAAAAATATTTCAAACAGGCCACTAACTTTGTCATCGTTCTCACAAATAGGTCCCTACCACCATTAAACCTATTCCTAGTTGTTCCGGCGACCTTAAAAAGAAAAGAACTCCCTGATTTCTTGACGAATCCCTTTCAAATTTGAAAGGGAAGTTCGTCAAGAAATTCCCTTCCTTTTGGACCCAATCCTAAGCCCTGAAACCTACCTAATCTCTCATGCGAATGCATAAGAGATTTGGGTATCAAGAAACTTCCAACTCCGACGACCTTCCAAGCATGAAAGCTTGGCTTCCAATCTCTAATCGACCCCCTGACACCTATATAAAGACCCCCCAGGCCTGCTCGATCCCTCAAGCTTGAATTCGACCTGAGAATCCCTCAAATTCCTCTCCCCTCCTCCGACCGATTTGCTCTTAAAGCTCTAGCGACTCTCCCTACCTTCCCTCGTCGTCTGACCATAATACTAGTGGCAGACTCTTCCTCCTTGCTTTCCTTCGCATCGCGCAGTACCCGCTGGCACCCCTGCCCCCCTTCATCCTCGTCGACCACCTCTCTCTGAGCAGCTTTGTCTCCAACACCGGCCACACCTCACCCGGTGCCAACTTCACTCCCCTTCGTCTGCCTCCCCTCCTAAACAACTCCCCAGCTTCCCCTCTTCGTTTCCATCCATCTTCCACTTCGTTTCAACTACCGACTCGCCTTACCATCCTTCGTCTCCCACCTCGCCGGCGTACCTCTGGCGAGCCCGCATGGCCACTACACTCCATTAATCCGGTTGCCGTTCATCTCCACACCTCCGTTGTGTTCCAAAGAGCAAAAGCCCTCTGGTCTTCGAGGCTATTGGCCTCCCTACTGCTTCGTCGAACACCACACTGTCACACCTCACCTTCCGTCACAGTCCGGCCACCTTACGCACTCTCACACCTCACGAACACCACCATTCAATTCCCCACCTCACAACGAAGCTTATGAACTATTTTAACTGGGGCTCTTAGCCCGTTTTCTTGCTTTCAGGTTCCTAGGTCTTGACCGCCATTGACGAAGGTTCGACTGAAGCTTGAAGGTTTCATCACATCTGCAGGTTCCAGGCGTCGACTCCAGAAAGAGAGGATTACCTCCAGGTGTATCCTCGCGCGATCAATTGGAGCTTTTGACCAAGTCCTCTACGCCAATTCAACGAAGGAAGCTGCTGCTGCTTCTACGCGAAGGACGGAGGATGGGATAGTCCCACCTCGGAAGTAGCAAAGGACCTGAGCATGCATAAATTGAATTTGTGCTTTAGGCTCATTGCGCCTCGTCCGCGACATCTCCCTCGCGGGTGGGGTGAGGTCCCCTCACTCCCCCCTCACGTGCCTCGTTCGCGACATCTCCCCCACGGACCTGGTGCACCTGATAACCCGCCTAACGCTTAGCACTCCTCGGTTGTGACCCATGCACGCAGCCCTGGTCTCGGGTACGCTCTAGGTTCGATTACCCATATACCCGGTACTGTGGAAGGCTTTGGGAGAGCGTCACCTAGAGAGAGAAAGAGAGATTGCACGGGGTAGGGGGAGGGTTTTGCTACAAAAAGTGTTGGCTAACACTTAGCTAATTTGAGAAGTCCCCCTCCCTGTGTGAAGAAGAAGAGGCTGAGCAGAAGAAGAAGATGCTAAGCAGATGAAGAAGAGAAGAGGGAGCAGCAGTAGAGAAAGAAAACAAGGAAAGAAGAAGAGGCTGAGAAGAGAGAAAGAAGGCTATGCATTCTAGCATTATACATTTAAGCCATCTGATTAACCATTCAGCCGTCTGATATTGCTAGGCTTTATTTGATTGATGCTGTTGAGAAATTTACTGTTATTGTGAGGGGTATTTGGTAATTCAAATCACCATTTTACCTCATTCTTTTTACACTATTAGCATCTATTTTCACTTCTATATCATTATTGTTTGGAGTTTTATTACAAATTGCTTATATTGCATTTAAATTACAATTCTTGAGAATTAAATTCCATATTACTCCCTGTGTTCGACCTCGAAACTTCTTCGAGTAATAAAATTTATTTGTTTAAGTGGTATTTTGGCTATACTACAACACGACAATCTTAAATATCGATTTAGCACGAAGTATAGGCACAGGTGGCCACAATTAGCTGCGATGGCACGGGAAAAGCCAAGTCAAATCCTAGCCACTAGATAGGATCTAGGCAAGGAGGTGACCTCACACGTCGAAGAGTGCGAAGCTTCAAAAGGATCTGGGCCACAAGATCAGCTGATGAAGGATGGACGGCCGCAATCTAGCAAGTTCATGAGTGGCTACAGTGGACTTCGCGCAGCAGGTGTATTGGAAGCTTTGCAGAGAAGCCCAAAGTGGCGAACAAGTAGAAAGATTACAGCGAGGCCCATAAGTGATGAAGAAGCGATTCAGAATAGTCCTTAGGATTTTCAAATAGGCCCTGCGACGTACAAAATGGTCCCTAGAAGGTTTTTGACTTAATAAAATGTATATGACTTAAGGACCTAAGTGTAAAACCACTAATGCAAGGTCCTGATGATGTCCAAATGCAACCAAGTTTTTGTTGAAGCTTAATTGAACATTAAGGAAGTTGATTATGATTTTGATTTAAACTTTTGAACTCAAATGTTTGTTCGATTTGCAAACAAATCATCATTTTACAATAATCAATAGAATACCTCATTTTAATGACCTAATTTTGCATTTTTAACACAGATTTGATGTTTTAGGTCTTTTCCTTATTTCCCACACTTAACCCATTTCATGTGTTAATTTGATAGTGTTTAACCTAGTTTCTAGCTTAACTTGGGCATTTTAGCTTTGATAAGCCACACCTTATCATGCATTCATGCATTTGAGATCTTGCGTGACCAAGTCACCCAAGTACTAATCCTACAATCTCCTAACTGGTCTTAACCCTTCGAGATCATGTGCAATGCATCTGACTATGCAATAGGAGAGGTGCTAGGTCAGAAAATTGATGGGAAACCGGTAGTCATATATTACGCCAACAAAACATTGGACAAGGCTCAGCGTGATTACATTGTTACAGAGAAAGCGTGCCTGGCTTAGTATTTGGCCTAGAGAAATTCAGGTCATACCTCTTGGGATTCCACGCCATCATTTACTCGGATCACACTATACTAAGGCACTTACTCACGAAGAAGGACGCAAAGCCTAGATTAATTCGTTGGATCTTGCTGTTAGAGGAATTCGATCTCGACATTTGCGACAAAGCGGGAAAGCAAAATGTGATAGCTAATCACTTATCCTGTCTTCCTTCAATCATTGACCCTTCCGGACCTATCACAGAGCATTTTTCGGATGAGCACCTCTTGACAATTGAGATGAAACTTCCGTGGTATGATGATATGGTGAACTATTTGGCATTGCATCAAATTTCGTCTGATTGGCCAAAAGCCAAGAAAGACAAATTACTTTCAGATGCCAAATACCTTATTTGGGAAGATCCGTATCTATTCTTCATCAGTGCTGATCAAATCATCAAAAGATGTGTTCCAGAATTTGAGATCAATGGCATTTTGTCCTTCTGCCACGACCAAGCCTGCATTGGTCACTTCTCTGGACACAAGACCGCAGTAAAGGTCCTCTAGTGTGGATTCTATTGGCCCACGATTTTCAAAGATGCACACAACTATTGTAAGGCATGCACTCATTGCTAGACCTTAGGCAACATGAGTCAGTGTGACATGATGCCTTTACAACTGATTCTCGTGTGCTAAATCTTCAACATCTGGGGGATTGACTTTATGGGCCCCTTTACGAAATCTGATGGTTTCGAATACATTCTCCTAACTGTGGACTATGTATCCAAATGGATCGAAGCCATCCTAACCCGAACCAATGATCATAAAGTTGTGATTAAATTCATCCATCAACACATTTTTTCTCGGTTCGGTATTCCACAAGCTATCATCTCTGATGGAGGGTCCCACATTGCGAATGTGCACTTCCAATCCCTGATGAAAAGATACGGGGTGTCGCACCGTATCTCGACTCCTTATCACCCCCAGACTAATGGATTGGCTCAACTATCAAATAGGGAGATCAAGAATATCCTTCATGTCACTGCTTGCCTAACAAGAAGGATTGGTCTACTTACCTTCCGGAAGCCTTGTGGGCTTATAGGACCAGCCATAAGACCCAATTAGGAATGTCTCCCTTCAGACTCGTGTACGGGAAGGCATGTCACCTCCTCGTAGAAATGGAGCATAAAGTCTACTGGGTAGTACTCCACATTATTCTGTTTTAAGAAGAGAACAAGAAAGAAGGGTTAATTCTGTAATTTTAACAGTATATCATGAACACAAAATAACCATGAGGTTTATCAAGGGTTAACTGAAGGTCAATTGAGCATTAAAGACTAATAAGTGGGTTCATGCAGACAGAAATAGGGTTTCAAGCAATTCGAGAACCAATACAGCGCCAAAAACCCTAATTTCAAATTTGCTTAAATTATAGAGGTTCTGGTCAGAATAAAATTCATCTAAATCTTCTAAAATTCATAGAAAAATATTTTTTGAGATTTTGTATCCTTGATTTGACCTTTAGAACATACTTTGACCTTAAATAGAGTCACAGACAGAGTTCCACACTAATTTGGGTAAAATTGAAATCTGACTTCACCATTAGATTCCTTGGATCCGAATTAGGTTTGTATCAAAATTTGGGCCCAATCAGAGTCCATCTTAACCTAGTTTGCATTTTAGTCCATTTAGACTCTATTTCTCTCAATTATGCCCCTAATTTTTCAAATATTTGCAATAAGGTCCCTAACTTTATCATCATTTCTTGCAAAATGGTCCCTATCGCCATTAGTGTGAATGCAACAGCTCCGTTGAGATTCGAGCAAGGATTTCTTACTTGATTCTCAATCAAACCTTTCTAAAATTGAAAGGGAGAATCCTTGAGAGATTCTCTATCGAATGGATCAAGTATCGGACCTTGATTTGCCCCAAAATCTTCATGCGAACGCTCGCAAAATTGGGGATTTTTCATCCGTAAGTTTTTGAGCTTGCGGAGCTTATTTCCAAGCATGGAAGCCTAATGGGCTCCTCTCGCGACTCCGAGCTCCTTAGCTAGTTTTTGGCCGAAAACAACCCTTCCTCCTCTACCTCAGGCTTGCTTTAGACTTGTCTCTAGGGACCTTCCTCCTTTGGCCTCTTCGCCGCTGCCACCTACTATAGGTAGCAGGTTCTTCTTCCTCTCCGTCGTTCACACCTCGCCACACTTGCAAGGGGTTTCCTCCCCTTTCAGATGTCGCCGTTTCTCTCCCGGAGCTTCCTTCGTCTCCGACGCCAGCCAATCATAGCTGGCGTCGCCTACTCCCTCTCATCGTCCGCAACCTCCTTACTTCAACTCCTCATCTTCCCCTGACCCGACTCACACACTTAAACTCCACATTTGCACGCTCACATGACCCTGCCACTGTCACCTTCCCCAGCTACGATGAAGCCCTCCGCTTGCTCCACTACACCAAATTGCCTGGCACCCGTCCCTACACCTTTGTCATTCCTCTCCCACCAAAACCCCTTGAGAAATTAAGGGGATTGGCCACTGCAACCACCCACCGTACACCACCACCTTCATGCACCTCCCTCGACTTCGCTACACCACTACAGGCACCCTCACTCCACAAATCCACCACCAGCACACTCGCCATCCACCGACGATCCTTCTGAGCTCTTTTGTCGTGGTCGCGAGGCCGTGTTTTCTATTTCAGGTGTTCGCTGTCACTTTATTGCCGTGCTTGTCTTCTTTGACCTTCGTTGCAGTTCTTCGACCACAATCATCAATGATTTCACTCCCAAGTCACGCAGCCTAGCTCCAGGTTCATCCCCAGGCATCCAGTTGCAGCTGCTAGACTTGTCTTCGCCTTCAATTGGAGGCGTTACCTCCTGCAACTGCTGCGTGAAGAAGTGTGGGAACTTAGTCCCACATCATGAAGCGAAGCGCTTCCAACTACACCTAAAGACAAAAAGTGACGAGGCCTTCTCACCTTCGAGTCACTTGGGTCAGATCCCTAATACATGCCCCCGCACATGCTGCGCCTCAAGCACTCGTCCACGCCCTTGCCCGTGTTCATGCCACGTGGGTCAGGGTGGTGGATTCGATTACCCGCTACCTGAGTTTGATTCGATTCTGAGCTTGGGAAGAGAAAAAGAATATGAGAGAGAGGAGGTGGGTTTTGCTGCCTCTAGATTTTAGCCTTCCCCTCTCTCTATACTTAGTGAGATTTGTGAGGCCCTTGAGCCTCTGTTGCTGCTGCTGCTGTGTTCTTGGAGCTGAAAGAGAGGGGAGCCTTGTGCTTCTTTTGAGAGGGGTCCCTGAGCCTCTTCTGTTAAGGCATCTGAAGCCTTTGGTTTGTCGTCTAAGACCTCCTGCTGGTTACTATTGGAATATCTACATACTTGGTTGACGTGGATTATTAATTGGGGTTTACTGTTGAGATATTTAAGTGGTTGTGAGCTTAAACATAAGGGGTTAATTTGGTGATTCAAATCACCATTTTAACCCAATCTTTTTGCATTATTCTTCTGATTTTATTGAAATATCATGTTTAGTATTATTGATTTCATTTGCATATATTTCTTATTAATTTGTGATTGGTAAATTGAAATTACCTCTTTGCTCCCTACGAACGATCTCAGACTCTACTTTCTGAATCTGAGTTTATAAATTTAAATATTTTGTTGTGCGATCTAGGAGTGTACTACAACAAACGCATATTAAAATCTCCTCTTTTCGTGCTACAACTTCTGACCTTACAACGCCTCATACGAGGCCTTGTCGATATTGGCATGATAGCTGTTATTGTAAGTGAACTCCATTAGAGGTAGGTTCTCCTCCCAAAAGCCTCTCCACTCGAGTATGCAGGACCTCAACAAGTCCTCCAATGTTTGAATGGTCCTTTTTGTCTATCCATCGCTCTGCGGGTGATAAGATGTACTTGGCTCAACTGTGTACCCAAGGCCTACTGAAAACCTCCTCAAAATTGGGAAGTGAAACAGGCATCTCTATATGAAATGATCTCCTTAGGCACACCACATGTATATATGACTCTGTTAACTGCAAAGTGATGAGTCCATATTTGTGGGCTATTTATGTATTTTAATGCCTAGACATTAAGTTAACATGTACATTTATATAGCATACATTAATATGTAAATAGGATAACATAAAATTACCTATTTCATACATTTCATACATTACATGCATTGATAATATCATTTAGAATTTATTTAGAATATCATGCATTGAAATAGGTTGTATTTCATATAGTGTTTGATTTAACATTTCTTTTAAGGTGTTATAGATAAATAACCCTTGATTTATTATTATATTTTATCAACTTTTCTTCTTCCAACAGCTATAGCACCACCTTCATTGTCGAGTCGTGAATGCAGATCTTGCATTGATAGTCTTCGTGCAACCCTCCATCTCCCTCTCCACCTTCCTGTTGCATAAGAAGAGATCGCCAGTGACTCAACTCAGTAGGCCATCACCCCCGATCCACTACCGCGTAGAGAGTCAAGCTCTCCTCCATTCCACCACTACCAGACTCTACCGCGAGCACAAGTCCACACCACCGTAGGCAAGCAGGGAGACAGACTGCTACGCCACTGTTGACTTGTGTAGATTACCGTGAGTGCCTTAGCGTGCACTACCACCATCACCAACACTGTCACCACCACCATAGCCACATACCAGCAGCCAACCCCCGCACATTTAAGATGTCTAGGAATGTTCCCAAACGTCTGAAGACCCAACCCACCACCATTGTTCATCTTCTTCCTCTTTTTGTTCTCTGTTTCCTTTCCACCGAAAAGAACCCATCACCACTAGCTGCTACCTCCTTCCCATGCACGATGCTCACCACTGTCATCCTTCCACGCACGCTAGTAGTGCCCCTTCATGTGTAGCAGCTGATTGCACAGCAAAAATACACCAACAAATATGCCATCTTGTGTTATTTCTTAGCACTGCCATTGTATATTAGGTAGCATTAGTTGCAGTTGTAAAATTGACACATGCATGCATTTATTTGAGAGGGGAGGAGAGTGAATAATTGGTCATGTAAATAACATCTTCTTCAAGTGCTGCCTCGCAATTTCACCATCCTCATTTTTTTTATTTTGCTTTGAATTTCTTCTCCGCGCGGCTCAGGACATGGGGATACTCTTCTTCACGCCATTCTCTGCCAGCAGCATGCTCTACCAGCTACATGGCTGGTCATGCACACCCAGGGCATGGCCGTGGCATGCCTCCCTCTCCTTTAAAAAGCCCTGCCCTCTTCCTTGCGAGAGGAGAGCCTGGAACACCAACACCCGCAGCCACCTCCATCCAGGCCATCTTCCTCCCCTCTCCCCTCCATACGCAGTACCTCTTCCCACTGAAGAGATACACTGCGGGTAGGAGCAGGCTCACAGTGGTCCCGCAACCACCACTGTGAGTTCCACCACTGCCCTGCTCATCCAAGAGCAGGTGGGCGTGGTGGTTTCCCTCCCTGTCTTCACCGCTAAACACCTTCCCACCATTGCCGAAGATCCAAGCTCCAGAGCTCCAGCAGCAGCAGCACGGCACCAGCAGCAGCAGCAGCCCGTGCGCACGCCAGCACCGTCCGTAGCCTCCTTCCATGCGCGCAGGCGCCAGCCAACGCACCCGTGCACACAGAACCAGCCGCAACTGGTTGTTCAAGCCGCACGGCACTGTAGCTACTGTTTACACCTCTCAGCGTGACACTGTAGCTACAGTGCGGTGACCGGAGAGTTTCTCACTTATCTGGTCACCATGCGCTCTCTCTCCTTGTTGCTACCTCCTCTAGCTAGTGCGCGCACCTGCGCCTGCGTACGCTCGCACCCGCCCGCTTCCGCTCCAGTGCCCGTACCCGCTCTAGCCCGCAGTGCAGTGCACTGCGTTGCGTCCTCTCTCCCTCACGCGTGCCCAGTCCAGCGCCCGCGAGCAGCCTTGCGCGCCTGCGCCTGCGCGCACCCGCTCCATCAGACGACGCTTGCGTCCGCCAAACGGCTTGAACACCTGCTCTCTCTCACACTCCTCTCCAGCAGACGCTCCCTCACTCGTACACACACCACACTTGTACACACACACGTGTACACACACTCACTTGTACACACCTATACATACTTATATATATATATACATATATATATGTATATATATATATATATTAATACCTATACAACTATATATAAGTATATATATATACATATATACATATATACATATATATATCTATATATCTATAAATACATATATATATATATATACATATGCACATACATATCGTATTATATATATATACATATACGTATACATATACATATACATATCTATATATATCTATATACATATATTACTATATACATATATCTATATCTATATAGTTAAATATATATACATATATATCTAATTATAAATATATATATACCTATATATATATATATTTACATATCTATATGTATATATATAACTACATATACATCTATATAATTACAACCCTATCTATATATATACATATAAATATATATTTACATATACATATATATATATATATTTACATTCGTATCACCTACCTATATCCCTACGCACTAATCACTCCACCATACGTTATATCACGGGAATATCTACACCAGTTGCTGATATTCTCCGATACCCGCGTAGAGAAATTGTCTCCGCACACACTTCCACACATCCATTCTATACTCCACGCGGCACTTCGTCCTGTTGGTTATGTCTTACTAGACGTGGACCAACTCGACACTATGCTACACGCCATTTCCACCTCCACCCCCACCCCTATATATATAATATATATATATATATTTTCTACAAGCAACCTATCTAGTTTCTATTTCTCTTTTGTTTTTTGCTATAAAAAAGATAAAAAAAAATAGTAAAAGAGAAAAGATAATCCTTGTCTTGCAGGTACTCGGTCTTGCGATCAGCAATACCAGTTTTTGGAACCCTAATTTGACTCGAAGCCAAGGACCTGATTTTGAGGGTGTACCTCAAAGACAAAATTATCAGCAAAAAAAAATATTAAATAGAAAAAATCAAAAACATAATAAACACACGGAAGAGATTTGTTGTAGGAAAGGCGTAGAAACTTATTCACCTCTAATCCCTGCCTCCCTAAGATCGACCCTGGGCCTAAAAGTGACCAAGATAAAATTAAGTAGGCCAGGTTAAAAATTTTGTAAAAAGATGGTTAGGCTCGATTTATGTTAACCACTATACTCACTTCAACGATAATTTCACCATATTAACACTACCTATTCGAGTCCCGACACGTCTTTTTCTGGCACCGTTGCCGGGGAGGTGCGCATTGAGGTAAGTTTCTACTCCATTCCTTTAATTTTCTCTTCTCACACCCTTCTCTTCACGGGTGTTTTTGTTTGCTGGTGTGCAGGAAAACCAGTTGCAAGGAGGAGGCAAGTAGAGGAAGTCGGAGACGTGGGCAGATCTAAGGTGGGAGCGAGAGCGTGAAGTCGCTAGCACCGCACTAGAGCTTCGCCCACGTTGCTGAAAAGGTAGGTCTCTCTCTTAGCAACTTAGGTCAACTCATCACCTTAATAAAAAAAAACCTAAAAAAAAAAAACTTCATGGGATTTCTTGGGGCAAGTGGATTAAAAATCACTTGTTTGATTGTTTGACATCACTCCCACCACCCCGGGATTTCCCGCCAAACTTCGCATAGCGAAGATCCAAGAATCTTGATTCTTGAATCTTTCACCGCGTGAAATATTCTTTGAGGCAAGATTAAATAGATTGATTGCCATCCCTCCTCGCCTCATTTATCCGCAATTTGGGATCACATTTTTGGTGGGGAAACTTGGAATTGAGTTGATTCCAACCCCGCTACGACCTTTCACGTGCCTTAGATTTGATCCTTAATACTTCAACCCCAACATTTTGATTTTCTCTTTACATTATCTTGTGGTTGAAGCCTTGTGTGTGGAACATCATTTTGGTGATTGGGAGCACTTGAATTGAAGTGCTTTGGCTCCCTTTCACACTAACCTAAAAGTTAACTCGTGCATCCACACATAGAAATTCCCACTTAGGGAAGCCCATTTCATTTTTAGCATGCATTAACCAACTCACTTTGAAGGAGGGTTTGTTGGGCATAGAATAACTTGTATTTTCTCAAAAACTTGGAGATTGGTTGAATTAGTAACTCAGCGAAATCTTAAAATCCATACTACTTAAAGGCTGAAATTTTAAAAACCATTCACCAACTAAAACTTCAATTCGGGGAGATTTCCCCGTTGCATGCTTGGTTTACACACTTTCTAAAATCAACGCACTTGGGCATTACCCGTAAACAACGCCCTTCACATTCCAAAAGCATTTGATCCTAAGCCTCTAATTAAAACTGGTAGCAACTTGACCCTTATTAAGGATTAGAGGTCTAACTACCTGCATGTAGCGCCTACGTGCTGGTAAGGGTTCCAGCGTGCTATCGGGTGTCTAAGACTGGGGCAAACGGCCTTTCAATCTGGCCCAGTTCCACGGTGCTCGCATTTAGTTTCGTAGGTTGTGATAATAGGTAACTTAGATCTTTAGGTCTAAGGGCACAATGTAGAGGTTAGGACTTTGATTGCCTTGATTTGTCATCAAGTGTATCTTTACGGCATCATTTCTCTCATCCCCTTTTCCCTTCTTATCCCCCCAATTCTTCTTGCGGTTGTGCATGTTTGGGAGGAGGTAACAAAATCCTGAATTGTTTGAATTGTCTGATAATTTTAGGAAAGAAGCCGAATCGTCATCCTCCTTCACAAACATGGCTGCACGCCCACCCCCAAATCCTGAGGGAGGAAACTGCCCTCAAATCCCACCAGGTGGTGGAGCCATGGATCCCATAACCTGCCTCCAAGCCTAAATGGAAATGTATAATGAACAAATTGAAGCCATTAGGGAAACCTTGGAGGAAATGTAGAACCCTCCTAAATGGGAGGAGCCTAGGTCTCTTAGCTCTTATCAAAATCCCGCTGCTACAGAGACCATAGGACAAATTCGGGTCCCCATGGGCGGGGACGACTTTGAACTGAAACCCAACATAATTGGCCTGATAAACTTCCACTTCCATGGTCTTGCAAGTGAAGATCATTTTCTCCACTTGGAAGACCTAACCCGATTGGCTGAAAGGGTTAAACCAAGAAACATGGGGTTACCTATTGTCCTCATGAAAATGTTCCCATTTTCATTGCGGGATAAAGCGTTGCAATGGTTACGCACCCTTGGGAGAACCATCCATTCTTGGGAAGAGATGCGAACAGCATTTCTCGAGAAATTCTTCCCAATCGGGCGAACCAACGCGCTTTGCCGTGCTATAACTTCCTTTATGCAACAAAACGGTGAACAGTTTCATGAGGCTTGGGAGAGGTATAATGACCTCCTTCAGAAGTGTCCGCACCACAGTCTGCCTAAGTGGCATATAGCCCAGATTTTCTATTATGGGCTAAATGAGACTTTGAAGCAGATTGCAGACGCTTCTTATGGAGGGAATTTCATGAATAAAGACGAGAATGGAGCATTCGAATTATTTGAAACCATGAGCGAAAACTCAATGAACAATGCCTCCATTGTTGCCTTTAATCGTACCAGCCTGCCCCGTAATGTTCACGAAGTTGACACGGGACCCTCCCATTCATCCATTGATCTTAGCCTCATCGCACAGAAATTGGATGAAGACTTCGTCGTGCACAAGAAGCTGGATGAGCCTCTGGCCAATCCCTCCCGTTCTATGGCAAACACCCCCACCTCACCACTTCGTCACAAGCCTAATCCTTCCAATGCCAGGCTTATCTCCAAAAACCCAGTGAGATCTTCCTTACCGAGTGTCGCACTGAGCGATTCGGTAAGTCATGTGGATCTGGCTTCTGCAAGCCAGTATTTTGACACGGAGGACCAAGCCTTCGTGTGCTCGAATACATATTTACATGTGGACTCGTCTTCTGGCTTAGAAGACGCTTGCGCCCTGGGGAACAACCCATTCTCTGCTACTTATAACCCAGGGTGGTGAAATCATCCGAACTTCGCATGGTCCAGCAACTCGCAACACCAAAACCCCGCGGGTGGGCCAATGCGACCGTTCGCACCCATCATCCCAAGGGCCTAGTCTAATCCTGTGGTGAATCCACCATCGGGTCCTTGCATACCGCAAACAGAACATGCATCATGTCCTCTTGATAAATTGATGCGAATGATGACAGAAATGTCAAAGCGCCATGGAGAGAACATGACCTCTCTTCAGCACCAATTGGCACAGTAGAATGCTGAGATCAGTCAACTACGCATGGCGACTCGATCTCAGGGCACTCTTCCAGCCCAACCTGTTCCCAACCCACGAAATTTCGTGCCCTGTGGTCCTCAACCACAGGTACGACCTTCTCAGGGGCAGGTTCATCAGATTCTGTTGGCTCCGAGCATCCCACCGGGATTTCAGGCTAATCCCGCAGCAACTGCACCTCACCCTTATGTCCCTATTGCGAACCCTCCTCCGCCTTATGATCCCACTGGGCCCGCAACGTCCAATGCGATTACTACGAGGAGCGGTAAGCAAACCGTCAATCCGCCTCGACCTGATCCTGGCCCATCTTTTTCATCGCCCTCTCATTCGGGATGCGCACCGCATTCGCGAGAGGACGATACACCCAAATTAGTGCCAGAATCGGTCCCATTCCCTGAGGCTCTACTGAGGGAGCCAAAAGGAAAAAAAAAGGATACATAGGCCTTTGATAACCTGCGTAATTTATTCAGGGATGTTGAAATCAAGGTACCCCTGTTAGAGGCTATCGACCACATACCTACTGTCGCCCGATTTTTCAAAGACTACACTACACCCAGGCGACAGTCAAAGAAAACAAAGAATCCGATGGTTCTCTCGCCTCATGCGAGTTGTGCTACATTGTCAAATTTACCACCGAAGTAGAAAGATCCGGGCACACCGCTTATTTCTTATAGCATCCAAGGCTACAATTTTAACCGTGCCCTGCTTGATCTAGGATCTTCCATCAATCTTATACCAACCATCATGCTCGAAAAATTGGCCTTAGGAAATCTGAAACCAACCCCTGTCACGTTACAGTTGGCAGATCATTCTGTCAAAATACCAAAGGGTGTGGTGGAAGACGTGGTGGTTAGGGTCAACAGTCTCTGTTTTCCTGTTGACTTTCTTGTTTTGGATATGGAAGTTCCTAGCTCACTTCCTGATTGTCCGATCATCCTTGGTCGACCTTTCTTCGCCACAGCCCACGCCCATATCGACTGCGAGTCGGGCTGTATTGAGATTACCGTTGGATCCGAGAAGCTCAAGCTTAACATCTTCAAGGCAGCCAAGAACTTTGATTGTGATTTCATCGAGGATGACACGTCTGACGAGGACATGGCCGTCAACACGTGTATCGGACTAATTGGGACCTATTCTGACTGCTATGGATTGCCTTTAAACACTGGCGATTGCCTGACCGACACATATTGTGACGTTCCCCCATCCCTCCCTTCTCCCGTACCTTCTCCTGACCAGACTTCTGATGAGGTTTTCTCCACTTCCCATACCTTGTGGTCCGAGTGGTATTCGGGCTACTCACCGCCGGTCCACACTCTTGAAAATCGGATTGCCTTTTCTTCCCTGCCAAATCAGGCGGAATTGCAACACCACACTGGGACCTTGAGCCCACATACTACTCACTGGGGCTATCCCTTTTTGGATCCATCTATCCAAGATGCCCCTCTTCTTGGCCAAACTGAGGGCCAACTTTTTCCTCCTGACTTGTTTTCTTCTGATCTGTTTGGGACACTCTTGTCCCAAGAAATGCCAGATCTTTCACCATCCTCTCTCGAGCTGAAAGAGCTACCTGATACACTTAAGTATGTCTTCTTGGGACCAAATGAAACGCTCCCCATAATCATTAGTTCAAAATTGACCAGGGAGCAAGAGTGCAAACTAACAAAGGTCCTGATGGAACATAAGGCAGCCATTGGATGGTCCTTATCAAACTTAACTGGCATTAGCCCCTCCTACTGCACTCACCGTATATATACGGAGGAGGAGGCTCGACCTTCTTATGAGATGCAGCGACGTCTCAACCCTAACATGCGAGAGGTCGTTAAAAAGGAAATTATTAAGTGGCTTGATGCGGGTATAATCTACCCGATCAGCGATAACCCTTGGGTGAGTCTGATTCACGTCGTGCCCAAAAAGGCGGGACTCACCATCCGTGTCAATGATAGGGGCGAATCCATCCCTACACGCACTCCTACATCTTGGAGAGTGTGTGTCGATTATAGGAAACTGAATGCTGCAACTAAGAAAGATCACTTTCCTCTACCTTTCATTCACCAAATCCTGGAGCGGTTAGCGGAAAATAAAATTTTCTATTTCTTGGATGGATTCTCAGGATATAATCAGGTGGCAATTGACCCCCGGGACCAAGAGAAAACCACCTTTACCTGCCCCTTCGGCACCTTTGCATTTAGAAGGATGCCGTTCGGACTTTGTAACGCGCCAACAACTTTCCAGAGATGTATGCTGGAGATATTTCATGACATGGTGGGTGACTTTCTCGAGGTTTTCATGGATGACTTTTCGGTCTTTGGACCCTCTTTTGATGACTGTCTTGCCAACCTGACCCGTATCCTTCAGAGATGTATTGATGTGAACCTCGTGCTTTCCTGGGAAAAAAGTTATTTTATGGTACACAAGGCAATTGTTCTCGGGCATATCATCTCTGACAGGCGTATCGAGGTTGACAGAGCTAAGCTTGATGTAATTGCTGATTTACCTGTGCCTGGCTCTGTCAAACAAATCCGCTCCTTCCTGGGACATGTCGGTTTCTACAGGAGATTCATCAAAGACTTCTCCAAGATTTCTCGACCTTTAACTCATCTCCTATCAACTGACGTACCCTTTGATATGGGCCCCAACTGCATACGAGCATTCACGCAGCTGCGCGATGCTGTCACCAAGCCCATGTTCCCCAGCCACCTGATTGGTCCCTCGACTTTGAACTTATGTGTGACGCTTCCGACCTTGCAGTTGGAGCCATCCTGGGACAAAGACGCGATAGACACCCCTTCGTGGTGTACTATGCCAGTAAGACGTTGGACAAGGCCCAGCGTAATTATACAACCACTGAGAAAGAACTACTGGCGGTCATCTTTGGGCTGGAGAAATTCCGCTCTTACCTTCTGGGCTCGCATGTTATTGTTTTCACTGATCACGCAGCCATTCGCCATCTCATGCACAAGAAGGACGCCAAGCCTAGACTGATTCGTTGGATCCTTCTGCTCCAAGAATTTGACATTGAGATCCGTGATAAGGCCGGAGCCTAGAATGTTGTGACTGATCAACTCTCTAGACTGGACCCTGACAACATTGGACTTACTCTGTCGATCAATGAGTTTTTTCCCGATGAGAACCTATTGGCAATTAATGTGGCAAGTGGACCTTGGTATGCCGACATTGCTAATTACCTTGCTTCTGGTTCCCTTCCACGTGGCTGGCCTAAAAACTAGTGTGAGCATCTCATGGCAGAAGCAAAGTATTACTTCTATGATAGTCCACTTCTTTTTCAAATAGGTGCTGATCAGATCATCCGTCGCTGTATTCTTGACAGCGAATTCCCCAGTGTGCTATCCTTTTGCCACGATCAGGCCTGCGGAGGCCATTTCTCTGGGAGGAAAACTACAGCCAAGGTGTTGCAGTGCGGTTTCTTTTGGCCCTCCCTTCACCAAGATGCACACATTATGCCAAACATTGCACTAGGTGCCAGTCGTTAGGGTCAATGTCAAGTCATGACATGATACCCTTGCAACCCATCCTAGATGCGAAAATCTTCGACATTTGGGAATAGATTTCATGGGTTCCTTTCCTCCTTCCAACAGCTTCGAATACATCCTCGTTGCTATTGATTATGTTTCGAAATGGATCGAGGCTATTCTCACGCGCCATGCTGACCATGTCATATCCATTCGATTTGTCAAAGACCACATTTTTGCATGCTTTGGGATCCCTCGAGCCATTATCTCGGATGGAGGAAGCCATTTTACCCATGCTTCTTTTTGGGTACTTCTGAGGAAATATGGAGTCCACCATCGTATCGCATCTCCATATCATCCTTAGACGAACGACCAGGCTGAGGTGTCGAACAGGCAAATCAAGCAAATTCTCTAGAAAACGGTTCGGCCTGAACGTAAGGATTGGTCCGACAAGCTGATTGACGCACTTTGGGCGTATCGGACCGCCTTCAAGGCTCCCCTAGGTATGTCTCCTTATAGAATCGTTTACGGGAAGCCTTTTCATTTGCCCGTGGAGTTGGAGCACCGCGCTTATTGGGCGGTTCGCCAATGTAACCTCGACCTAGACCTTTGTGGTCGAGAAAGGAAACTCCAACTCCAAGAGCTGGAAGAGCTCCGTCGTGAAGCCTATGATTCTGCCTTAACTTTCAAGCATCACACTAAGGCTTTTCACGACAGCTGTATTCGGCGGAAGGAATTTGAGCCATCTCAGCAAGTTTGGCTTTACAATGCCCGGCTCAAATTCTTTCCAGGGAAATTGAAGTCCAAATGGACTGGTCCCTTCCTGGTCTCGAGACCATTTCCCAACGGGGCTGTTGAAATTGAAGATCCCAAATCTGGGCATAAATTTACGGTCAATGGGCAGCGTTTAAAACCTTATTTTACTCATGAACCTGCCCCCGTTGGAGAAACTGTTGCCCTACTGGAGGGTAACTAATTTCGTGCCTCATTCTGAGTCCAGCTAGGGAAGTTAAATTCAGCGCTCGTTGGGAGGCACCCCAGCAACACTCCTCCATTGTCACGTACACTTCAATTCGCACCTTTTCACTTCACCTCCCACCATCACCCACCCTACCACCCTGCAAAATACCCTGCACCTCAGCTCTCGTTCCTCGATCCTGGGGCCTTCCTCTACTCTACCCTACATGCATATGAGGACATAGCACGTTTGGCATGGGGGGATGGATAGGCATCTATAGGATCTGGGTATTATATGATATCATGCAGCTTCCATCCATCTATAAATATGTACATAGCATAAAAAAAAAGGTGTTTAGTAATGATCTGAAGGCTGAAACAAAAATACAATAAGTGTTCATGGATATTCAACCACTGTTTTGAAGACTTTCCAGGCTACAGAAGCTTGATTCGCTCAGGCTCGACTTAATTCACTTGAGCATTGACAAGATAGATCGGAATTTCTCTTAAATAAGGACGTATTCTTGTACCTGAGACATCAGTACAAGATCCGTTGGTTTGCTTCTACTCGAGAGCCTAAGTAATCTTGGTTTACACTACACATATCAAGAAAGACTAGGTGAACATAAGATCCAACCTTAGTGTTCATTAAGGAAGGTGGAGTCCTTACCTGTGCGCGCAGGTGGACTTTTTATCTCAGGCTTTAGTCTTGTGTCTAGGAGAAACCCTTTCCACCAAAAAGGAACTCTCCTACCAAAAGAAAAGTGTGCTCCTCCAAATAAAGTTGCAAGAGATATACTGACACGTGTTTCAAAAAAAAAAACTATGCAAATAAGTCAGTATATCTCGCAAATACCTGTAAGGTCTTCTCCCTCAATTTTTCAGAGCAAGTTACAAATACTCTGTTTCTACCATATTCTTTGAGCCACAAAAGAAAAAAATGAAGGTTGAGTTTTCTGTCAACTTTTTAAGGGTCAATCCGAAAACATGAGCTGAAACTGGGACCAACCTGCACTTAAAGATTCGTGAAATCCTGGGCTTGAGTCTTAATGTTCATCTGGTCAGTCTTGATCCTTCACTTTGCATAAGCCATAATCTCTTGAGCTCTCGAGTACAGCAAAAACCTTCTGAGTCCTGGAAATCGTACTTAAGGTTTAAATATCAAAAGTCCAGGTTAGTCAAGAGATGGCCTATGTCACATAAGACTTAAAGTAATGGTAGTCTTCTTTGCAAATGGTTCTCACAATATCCAACAAATAAACACAACCATGTCGCCTCAGAAGAAAACCTTCAGCTTAAGATCTTTTCTAAATACAATACAAAATGTTTTGCTCGGGATTAGCAAAAGATAGGCATGGGGGTATGATTGCACAGTAAAAATACAACAACAAATATGCCAACTTGTGTTATTTCCCAGCACTGCCATTGCATATTCGGTAGCTATAGTTGCAGTTGTAAAACAGACACATGCATGCATTTATTTGAGAGGGGAGGAGAGGGAATAATTGGTCATGTAAATAACATCTTCTTCAAGTGCTGCCTCGTAATTTCACCATCCTCATTTTCTTTATTTTGCTTTGAATTTCTTCTCCGCGCGGCTCAGAACATGGGCTTACTCTTCTTCAAACCATTCTCTGCAAGCAGCATGCTTGAAACGTTGGCTTCGAGAGATAACCGGGTTTTATTGTTATAGCGTTGTAGTATAGCCAGTTATTGCCATCATTTCAAATATATAAATTTTTTACTCGGAAAATAAAAGAGAGTTCCCGAGGTCGAACTCAGGGAGCAAGTTGTATTCTAGGGGTATAAGTTTCTTTTACAAAAATAAAGAAAGAGAGAGAGAGAGAATTTGTTGGCTTCTTTCTTCTTCCCTTCTTTTCTCTTTGCCTATCTTCTTCTGCTTGACTCTCCTGCTTTATCTGCAGCCGTAGTGATGCTTTTCTTCTTCTTTCAGTTCTTGTTTCTGCTCGTCTCTTTCTTTTTCTTCTCCCTTGTGGTCCTGTTCTTCTTCTTCTTTCTTTCTTCTTTTCCTTTCTTCAGACCTTCTTCTTCTCGTGTTCTTCTTCTTCTTTCAGTTCTTGTCTTGGCCTCTCTGCGTTTTCCTCTGCCTCGCCTTCCTTCTCCTTCCTCGCCTTCAGGACGTCGTCTGATTTTCCAATCAGATGACTTAAACCGCCGCTGCTACAGTGCCGCTCGGTGTTCCTCCTTCCTTCAGCCTTCGTCTTCTTCCACGGTTCTTCTTCACCTGTGCCTGCACGCTTACACAGCTTGATCAGAGAGGGGCAAAACCTATCTCTACCCTCCCCCCCCGCGTCTCTCTCTCACAGAAGCCACTCTTGGGAAAGCTCTCCCAGAGATGCCGGGTAGCCGGGTACGGGTCGCGCCTGGGTCTAGGCCCACCGGCGTGCGTGGTGGGCGAGGAGTGCATGTCAGTCTAAGTCGGGTCGGGTCAGGTCCGCGGGGCGTGAGCGCGGACGAGACCGGGTAACCGGGCGGGTGAAGGGGACCTCACCCCGTGTGCTGAGGCAACAAGCCTCCAGCACTTTTTCACTTTATACCGCTGCGCCTCTTCAGAGTTTTCCGAGGTGGGACTAAATGTCCCACCCCGAGTTGGCGCCTGCGCGGAGGAAACAGCTGGTAATCGCGGCGTTACGCGAGGCCTTCGCGCGAGGGCTTCGCTTCAGCTGCAGCCTGACGCTTTGTCGAAATGCCTCGCACGGCCTGGGAGTCGAATCTGGGCGTGGCGCGCCTGCAGCTGCAGGCGGAAGCAGCTCCTTCTGCACGGCAATGGCGGTGGAGGTCGGGTGACCTGTTCACAGCAAAACGGCCTCTCGTTATAATCAGACGGTGCCGGGAGCTTCGCCAGAGTGCGGCGAAGCTCGTGTGGGTGGTGGCGAGGCGTGGGGCGGCGTGCAAGGGCTGCCCTAGGTCGGACTGTGGGTCGGAAGATGGGTTTGTTCGGTGGGGTTGCAGAGGGTGATGTGGGGGAAGTGGAAGGGCGGGGGTTGATCAGGGTGAGGAGGCGGAGGTTCTGCGGTGGTTGGCGAGCCGTGTGGGTTGCTGGAGTGATGGGAGCGGCTCGCCGGAGGATGGCCGGAGGCGGAGAAGGTGAGGGTGAGGGGTCGGAATCGAGGGCGACAGTAGATGTTTAAAGTGAGGAAAAGGAAGAGGGGAGGAAGAGGAGGAGTTCTACCTACTTAGCAGGAGGAGGAGGGGCCGGAGCGGGCGACAGTCGTATCGACTGTCGCCGGAGAAGAAGGTGCCCGGGGGAAGGGGCGGCGGCGAGCAGAGGGCCGGAGAGGCGCCAGCTGGGTGCGGCGTGGCGCGGGAAGAGCAGGGGAAGAAGTCTCTGCTGCTGGTATTGCGGCAGAGCGAAGAGGAGGAGGAGGAAGAACCGCCGGAGCTGGTGGGCGTTTGCTGGAGTGAGAAGAGAGGAAAGTTGGGGGTTTTCTCCGTCAGATCCGAGTTGGGAAGAACGGTGGAGCGACGGGGGTATTTATAGGGACCGAATCAGGGAGGAAGGCGGAGGGAGACGACGTGTCTCCCTCGCCGGAGGACGCCGGAGATGGAAACCCATACCGTCCGTGCGTTCGCACGGCCGGTATGGTGGGTTACAGCGACCAGGGGGTGTCCCTGCGACGGCTGACGACGCAGGGCACCCCCGGTTTACTTGCCAGGCTCTCCCCCTCACCCTGCGCGGCGCCATGCTCCGCGCAAGGTCGCCGGAGCATGGTGCTGGCAGGTTTTGCAGGGGGACCTGAACGCAAAGAACGAAGGAGAGTTAGGGGCCAAAATGCGAGGGTTCAAAAGTTGAGGGCCAAAAAGTAAATATATGAGGACCAAAGTGTAAAGTTGGTCAAGAAGGTTTCTTCTTAGGCTCAAGTTTTTATACATGACTAATTAGGACCTAAGGAATCTGATGGTGAATTTTATTTCTAGATTAAACCTTGTTTGACTGGTCAATTTACGCAAAAATCCAAATTAAGTTATTAATTGGGTATGGTTCTCAGTGTAGGTCAAGATGGGTTCCTAAGGTCAAATTGAAGGTTCTAAACCCTAGAGATTATTTTTCTATGAGTTTTAGAGGGTTTATTCCATTTTTTCTTTGCGTTGAACCTTGTGAATTGAAGTGGGTCTGTTTTAGGGTTACAGATTATCATTTAGTTCCTTGGAATTGCTGTAGCCCTTGCTAGATCATCTCATCCCACTTTTATTCTTATTAAGTTGCTTTGACCTATGTTTGGACCCTGAATTACCTTGTATGCAGATTATACTGGTAAAATTGCATTTTTACCCCTTATGACTTGTTTTCTCTTTAAACTCAGAATTCTCTGAGTTAAGCCTTTCCTTGAGTTATGTAGGAGCTTTTATCCTTTGTATTGGGTCAAAATGAGCTAGTTATGGCTCATGATGAGGTTCTCATCATACCCCCATGCCTAGCTTTTGCTAGTCCCTTAGCAAAAACTTAAGGTTTCAACCCTTGTTCTAGACCATGAAGTTTTTAATAGCTTTAGATAAGTGCTTTTTTATTTGAGCAAAGATTAGGTTAGAATGCTAACCATAGGCCTAAAAGGTACTCTAGTACCAATCAAGATCCAAATCTGTCTAGCCTTAGCCTCAGTCTTTAGCAAAGGTTTTTAAGGCCCACAAGAACTAACCTAAGGTTTATTGGACTTTGTGGTTAAAGCACCCGTGCTTGAAATGATTTTAGCCCTGGCTCAGTTCGCAGTGCGTTTTGTAAGAGAGAGATAGAAAGTTATTCTGTTTGGAGAGTTTTCTCTCTCTTTTTCTTTTTAGTTCTAGCCTAGGATTGGCTTTTCAACACGGTCTGTATCAGATTCCTTGCTCCCATCATCAATCCTTAAGGGTTCCTGGCAATCGATGCTTCGAGATAGCACCGCCCATGGCAACCCCCGGAACCCTGGCTATTGAGATTTCGAGATAATCCCATCCATGGTGTTCCGTGGCCGAATCCAGACCCTGGCAATTGACACTTCGAGATAATGCCATCCATGGAATCTGAATCAGCAGAGTGCTTACATGCCCCCAGTAGGATATGTAAATATCCTAAGAGACAGGCACCGAGGAGATGATATTTTGTTACGCATCTTCGAGGGGATTTCCCGCCTCTCCGCGCTGGGAACTCGTCCAAATCAACTTGTGTTGATCGGCTGCTCCTATTCTAGGTGTTCTTTTCAGAATTTTGCGACGCTTCTGCGTGATTTTGATTTTTACGCTTACTGAACCAGGGTGTGTGTGAGGTTAGGGTGCTTAGGTTACTGAGTCCCGTAAACCAAAAATTAGTTAACGAGGCCAAATACTCCCTAAGCCTTAGACCTAATACTTCAGCTTTTCATTTTCCTCAACCTCTTGAGGAGTGTCCAGATCTTAATGGGTACTAAGAGTCTATTCAAGAATGCCTAAGGTTTGCGTTCTTACTAATCTCATTATGCACTTTTCAGTTATTTTCTTGAATGAGGTCTAGAACTTAGGTTAATTCCTTAGTTCCTTACTAATGACTATCACCTTTTCTTATAATTTTGTGCTCCTTTTTCATTTTGTTTCTCTTCTCCTTCTCCTTCACAAAATTTCCTTCTCCTTTTATTCTTTTTCGAAAATTTTTTTAATTTTTATGGTGTTTTTGGCATATGTGAATTTTTTTGTTTGAAACCTTTTCTTACAAGTTTTGCACTTTCATACCCCCCCCATGCCTAAGATTTGCAATGTCCTCATTGTAACCTAGGGGGTTTTTATTTAACTTAGTTCATTCCTTAAGACAGAAATTTGGATGAGTGGATGGGTCGGGTTGAATTTTTGCGGACGATTTCTAATCCTAGATGCAAGCATCTGAGGTGGGGTCGGCTGTCTACAAGGGTGAACCTCAAGTGCAAAAAGGTGTCAGAACAAGTTTCAGGTTTTCAAAGAGAATGACGGGCTGCCTCCCGTTAAGCGCTGAGTTTTACGCCATCGGCTGGGCGCAATAAGCTCAAGGGGAAAGGAGGATATAAGATGCTTCAGCCAAATCAGTAGAAGTTACATCAATGAACGGCTTGAGTCTCTGACCGTTCACGATGAAAGGTTCAGAATCGTGGCTGAGTGGACTGATTTTGATTGCTCCATTTCCAAAAACCTGTCGGACCAAATATGGTCCGACCCACTTGGATCTCAGTTTTCCTGGGAAGAGTTTTAATCGGGCATCAAAGAGTAGGACCTTTTGACCAGGATGAAAGATCTTTCTCGAGATGTGTTTGTCGTGGAAGGCTTTAACCCGCTCCTTGTAGATTTGCGAGTTCTCGTACGCGTCTAGGCGTAATTCATCGATCTCGCTGATTTGGAGTTTTCTGTGGGTCCCAGCCTTGGAAAGATCTAGATTACAGTTTCGTACTGCCCAATAGGCTTTATGCTCCAGTTCTACGGGAAGGTGGCATGCCTTTCCGTACACCAGTCTAAAGGGAGACATGCCCAATTGGGTCTTGTGGGCGGTCCTATAGGCCCACAATGCTTCCGGAAGTCGGGACGACCAGTCCTTCCTGTCAGGTCGAACAGTGACTTGCAGGATTTTCTTGATCTCCCGATTAGACAGCTCAGCTAGACCATTAGTTTGGGGGTGGTAAGGAGTAGAGATTCGGTGAGACACCCCGTATTTGGTCATCAGTGACCTAAACTGAGCATTTGTGAAATGGGTCCCCCCATCAGAGATTATTGCACGAGGAATCCCGAACCTTGAGAAAATGTTTTGATGAATGAATTTGAGAACGATTTTGTGATCACAGGTTCGGGTCGGTATGGCTTCGATCCATTTGGACACGTAGTCCACAGCCAACAGAATGTATTCGAAACCATCCGAAACAGGAAAGGGGCCCATAAAATCAATCCCCCAAACATCAAAGATTTCGCATACTAGAATCGGTTGCATAGGCATCATGTCGCGATGGCTCATGTTGCCCAAAGTCTGGCAACGACTGCATGCCTTGCAGTGATTGTATGCGTCTTTGAACAGTGTGGGCCAGTAAAAGCCGCACTGGAGGACTTTTGATGCGGTTTTATGCCCGGCGAAATGGCCACCGCATGCCTGGTCATGGCAGAAAGAGAGGATATTGTTGAATTCCCCTTCCGGGACACATCTCCGGATGATCTGATCGGCACCTATGCGGAAGAGGTACGGGTCTTCCCAAATGTAATACTTGGCATCGGAGCGTAATTTGTCCTTCTTGGCCTTCGGCCAATCGGACGGGATCTGATGAGATGCCAAGTAATTTACTACATTAGCAAACCATGGAAGGCTAGTACTAATAGTCAGCAGGTGCTCATCGGGAAAATGCTCAGTGATGGGTCCGGGAGGGTCAATTATTTCAGAAGGAAGACGGGACAAGTGATCAGCTACCACATTTTGCTTTCCCGCTTTGTCGCGAATCTCAAGGTCAAATTCTTGCAACAGCAAGATCCATCGGATTAATCGAGGTTTCGCGTCCTTCTTTGCAAGGAGATGCCTCACAGCTGTGTGATCCGAGTATATGATGACACGGGAACCCAGAAGGTACGATCTGAATTTTTCTAGGGCAAATACTACAGCTAGCAGCTCTTTCTCAGTAACCGTATAGTTACGCTGAGCCTCATCGAGTGTTTTGCTAGCGTAGTAAATGACCACAGGTTTCCCGTCAATTTTCTGCCCCAAAACCGCTCCTACAGCGAAGTCGGATGCATCGCACATGATCTCAAAGGGTTGAGACCAATCAGGGGACTGTAGGATCGGGGCTTGGGTGACTCGGTCACGCAGGATTTCAAATGCTTGAGTGCATTCCTTGGAAATTTCGAAAGGAACATCCTTGGAGAGAAGAGTGGTCAGGGGGCGCGCGATTTTTGAAAAATCAGGGATAAATCGTCGATAAAAACCGACATGCCCTAAAAAGGAACGGATGTCCCTGATCGAGCTAGGCATAGGAAGGTGAGAAATCAGATTAACCTTAGCTCGATCTACTTGGATACCTTTCTCTGAAATTGAGTGTCCCAGGACAATTCCCTCAGGCACCATGAAATGGCTCTTTTCCCAGGAGAGAACCAAATTCACATCGATGCACCGCCTGAGTATCTGGACCAAGTGTTGGAGGCAATCGTCGAATGATGCTCCGAAAACTGAACAGTCATCCATGAAGACTTCCAGATAATCACCTACCATATCTGAGAATATGGCAAGCATGCATCGCTGAAAAGTAGCGGGTGCATTGCAAAGACCGAAAGGCATCCTTCGGAAAGCGTATGTTCCGAAGGGGCAGGTGAACGTGGTCTTTTCTTGGTCCTCAGGATGGATTGCCACCTGGTTATAACCGGAGTACCCGTCAAGAAAGCAGAAGAACCTATTTCCCGCAAGTTTTTCGAGAATTTGATCAATGAAGGGTAGTAGGAAATGGTCCTTCGTGGAGGAATTGAGTCGGCGGTAATCTATACAGACTCTCCACAAGTTGGCTAATCGGGTAGGAATGATTTCTCCGGTCTCAGTTGTTATAGTGGTGAGTCCTGCCTTCTTGGGCACGACCTGAATTGGGCTCACCCAACGACTATCGGAGATCGGGTAGATGATTCCGGCATCTAACCACTTGATGATCTCCTTTTTCACGACCTCCTGCAGATTGGGGTTTAAGCGTCTCTGCATTTCACGATAAGGTCGTGTGCCCTCTTCCGAATAGATATGATGAGTACAATAAGAGGGACTTATTCCAGTCAAATCATCGAGAGTCCACCTGATGGCTCTGCGATGTTGTTGGAGGACAACAATCAGACGGGATTCCTGTTCAGGACTGAGGTTGGAATTGATAATCACAGGAAGGGTCTGATTAGAACCCAAAAAGATGTATTTCAAGTGAGCAGGAAGGGGTTTCAGTTCGAGGATGGGGTTATCAGCAGCAGCGGGTGGTTCAGTATAGATGTGAAGTTCGAGGGTGGGAGTTACTGGGTTATTCATATCTGGATTCGACTCCTCTATTTGCGGGTCAAGATCCTTCTGTGGTTGATGAGGCATAATCGCGTCATTCTGGAAGTGTGATTCATCAACCAAGGTCCTGATGTCACAAATTTGCTCGATGACACCGCAATTAATTCCTTGTTGGGCCTTAAATATATCAATTTTCAGTGTTTGATCTCCAAACTTAAGCTCTATTTGGCCCTCCTCACAGCTGATGTTGGCTCTAGCAGTAGCCAAGAAAGGTTTCCCTAGAATGATTGGTGTATCCCTAGGGTTCTCAGGTGCGTCCATATCTAAGACTATAAAGTCCACTGGAAAATAGAAATCCTGCACTCTTACGATAACATCCTCGAGAATCCCTTTTGGTGACTTTATAGATCGATCTGCTAATTGTAATGTCACCTCGGTTGGTTTTAGCTCAGATTCTTCTAGATGGTCAAGTAAGGATGTGGGTATCAGGTTTATGGATGCACCCAAGTCTAACAATGCTCTATCAAATTGGGTACCACCTATCTTGCAGGAAGTCAGGGGAGTACCAGGATCTTTTACCTTGGGTGGGAGTCTACTGAGGATTACAGAGCTGGCTTGCTCTGACAGAACAATTGGGCTCCCTCCCTTGGTTCGCGGCTTACGCTGGGGTGTACATATATTCTTTAGAAATCGTGCGTAAGCTGGTACGTGGCGGATTGCATCCATCAAGGGGATGTTTATGTGGACCTGCTCAAAGAGCTTGACCAGGTCCTCCTCAGGGGCCACGGGTTTGGTGGTCTTCTTTCCCTTGGTCAAGGCCTCGGGGAACGAGATCTTGGTTGGTTCTTCTAGGATAGGTCCAGGTTGTGGATCTGGAACAACGGTTTCTTGGATAACTATCCTAGGGTCATGGTTATCAGGCTTGGAGTGGTTTGGATAATGCGGGTCTTGAGTTGTTTTACCACTACGTGTTGTTACAGAATTTAATTCGGCCTGATTTTGGTTTGGGTTTGGTAAGAGGGGTGGCTGCTGCTGAAATCCCGCATAAGAAGTTGAAGCTTCCATCTCGTCTGGAGATGGAGCAGTAGGGGCCTGATAAATCCATTGTGCGTGGCCTAAATTTGGATTCATAACGCGCTTCTGGGTTGGCACGTTATTTGGGTTAGGAAGAGGTTGGGAAGGGAGTGTGCCTGGCTGGCGAGAATTTGCCAACTGGGCCAGTTGAGTTTTAACTTCTGTAAGTTCGTCCTTGTGCTGTTTTTGAATAGCCGCATTCGTTTTTTGAATGTCAGCCAGAGTCTGAAGGATTAGGGACATTTGATCCTGATTTGGCCCTGATGGATAAGTAGGGTTGGGCCGAGGCTGAGGCGGCTGGTAATGACGAGAGGGCTGTGGGCGGGACTGAAAAGGTGGTCTTTGGGTTTGGGAATTTCCCGCCCACTGAAAATTGGGATGGTTTCGCCATCCAGGGTTGTAAATGTTAGAGAATGGGTCGTTCTGAATGGCATTGAGGTCCTCGCAGGTCTGAGGAACCTCCTGAGAATCAGGGAAAGGGGGAATGGAGTTCCCCCGGCTGGTGTAGAAAGGATCGGATGATCCTCCGATCCAAGAATCAGATGGGGATGGATATGGATCCATCCTAGGGGAAGATCGGTGGAGGATGTTTTGCACAGTCTCCTGTGTGGAAGGAGGTTGTGCAAAGGAGTTACGCGCGGAGGTGGCTCGCTGTAAGTGCTGAGTCAGCTCATCCACCTTCTTTTCAATGATTGAGACCTTGTCCAATCGACTGGCCATTAATTCCAGGTCGACTGATGCGGACAGGCCCTGCGTCTCATGTGCTCTCTTAAGATTCGTCGCTGCGCGGGTATTCGTCCTATCGAATAATCCCATGGAGTCATTGTTGATGGAGTTCTCGCACATGTTTTCGAGAATCTCCCATACGGTGTCTTCATGTTGACCCATGATGTTTCCTCCGCAAGTTGCATTGACGAAAAGGCGGATGTCCTCACGGAGTCCATGGTAAAAATATTGGACTTGTTCCCATTTAGGAACTCCGTGATGGGGGCACTTTCTCATGAGATCCTGAAAACGATCCCATGCCTCATGGAGAGGTTCTCCTGATTGTTGAGTGAAGTGTGTAATCTGATGGCGCAAGGCGTTGGTCCGACCAACGGGGAAAAACTTTTTCAAAAACTCGGGTTGAAGTTCTTCCCAAGTGTTGATCGGCCGGGTCTGAGTTTGATACCAATGGGCGGCCTTGTCCATAAGAGAAAAGGAGAACATCTTCATGAGAAGAATATCCTGATTTTGCGCATCTGATCCAAAAGTGTGGGCCAGATGCTTTAGCTGTTTGATGTGCTGGAAGGGATCTTCAGAATTAAGCCCATGGAATTTAGGTATAGCATGAATCATGTTGGGCTTTAATTCGGAATCAGGTCCTCCAGTCGGGATTCTGACTCAAGGCTCAATGGCCACCGCAGCAGGATTGTAGTGGTCCCGCATCATAGGACGCTGTGGTGGGTGCACGAAGTTTTGGAAGAGGTCATTGAGTCGCTGGAGCTGGTGTTCCAGATTATTTTCTTCCTTAACTGGCTGAGCCATGATGGGGGAAGAAGAAGAACTTGGTTCTGAATCAGAAGAGAGAATAATGTGAGGGTGTTGCTGCACAAACACGGGCGTCGAGGCTTGGCCTTGACGAGAGCGAATTTCTAAAGGAGGTCTTAAGGGTGGTCTTAAGGACCTCCTTCCGTACATGCACTGTTGGAAGAGGTAAGTTTAGAAGGTGCTGGACCCAATCAAGACACCCAAAAATGTGTTGGGTGACTATAGAGGTGCGGGGCAGATGGACCCCTTGATCAAAAAGATCGTCCACCTGAGAATTACCTGGGCAGCCAGAGAGGGAGAGTCCCGCGAAGACCCCTACACGGTAGAGCGTCCCCACGAGTTACAGGGTTTCCCCCACCCGACCTCTCTTGTCACTGCGGTTCCAGGTAGACCAGAATGGAGATCTTGACCTCTTAAGTCTACCAATTTTAAGATCAGGGTGCTTAAGGTTTCACTTGAACTTTAGTCTTTTAAGTGCAAAGAGTGACCTAATTTAAGGTTGGTTGACCCAAGGGGTCAACTTTACCTCTTGTTTTCTTTGAGAGCTTTTAGGTCTTGTCTTTTAGGGTTCAAGTGTTTAGAGAGCCAATTGTTTTAGGTTTTCTTTTGAATAGGTATTTTCAATCAATGGTTTAGGCACACTTCTTTTGGATTTTCTCCATTCTTGATTTAAGTAGTGTGTCTCTAAAACCCTAATGTTGAATCTTATGTTGGCTCTACTTGGTCCAATTAGTTCTTTGTTGGGTAATTAGGGCTCAAGCAAGAATGTGTTAGCCCTTAAATACCCTTAATAGTGTGCAGGACTAATGAGTTGAAAACATGCAACTCTTTATGGTTACTAAGTATGGAAGACAGGTTAGCCCTATATTGCTTGTTCTTTTCTTTTCTTCCTCTTTAGAGTTTAGGGGTTAATAGCGAGAGGAAAAATTTACCTGTCCTCGGAGTGGTTGTCGTGCGGTTGCTTGTCTTCTTGATTTCCTGTAGCTGCACAAAAGAGGGGAGATTATCAGAAATTAAAAAGAAACAGGAATGTTTACCTCTAGAATAGCCGTTGCTCCCCGGCAGCGGCGCCAAATGAAACGTTGGCTTCGAGAGATAACCGGGTTTTATTGTTATAGCGTTGTAGTATAGCCAGTTATTGCCATCATTTCAAATATATAAATTTTTTACTCGGAAAATAAAAGAGAGTTCCCGAGGTCGAACTCAGGGAGCAAGTTGTATTCTAGGGGTATAAGTTTCTTTTACAAAAATAAAGAAAGAGAGAGAGAGAGAATTTGTTGGCTTCTTTCTTCTTCCCTTCTTTTCTCTTTGCCTATCTTCTTCTGCTTGACTCTCCTGCTTTATCTGCAGCCGTAGTGATGCTTTTCTTCTTCTTTCAGTTCTTGTTTCTGCTCGTCTCTTTCTTTTTCTTCTCCCTTGTGGTCCTGTTCTTCTTCTTCTTTCTTTCTTCTTTTCCTTTCTTCAGACCTTCTTCTTCTCGTGTTCTTCTTCTTCTTTCAGTTCTTGTCTTGGCCTCTCTGCGTTTTCCTCTGCCTCGCCTTCCTTCTCCTTCCTTGCCTTCAGGACGTCGTCTGATTTTCCAATCAGATGACTTAAACCGCCGCTGCTACAGTGCCGCTCGGTGTTCCTCCTTCCTTCAGCCTTCGTCTTCTTCCACGGTTCTTCTTCACCTGTGCCTGCACGCTTATACAGCTTGATCAGAGAGGGGCAAAACCTATCTCTACCCTCCCCCCCCGCGTCTCTCTCTCACAGAAGCCACTCTTGGGAAAGCTCTCCCAGAGCTGCCGGGTAGCCGGGTACGGGTCGCGCCTGGGTCTAGGCCCACCGGCGTGCGTGGTGGGCGAGGAGTGCATGTCAGTCTAAGTCGGGTCGGGTCAGGTCCGCGGGGCGTGAGCGCGGACGAGACCGGGTAACCGGGCGGGTGAAGGGGACCTCACCCCGTGTGCTGAGGCAACAAGCCTCCAGCACTTTTTCACTTTATACCGCTGCGCCTCTTCAGAGTTTTCCGAGGTGGGACTAAATGTCCCACCCCGAGTTGGCGCCTGCGCGGAGGAAACAGCTGGTAATCGCGGCGTTACGCGAGGCCTTCGCGCGAGGGCTTCGCTTCAGCTGCAGCCTGACGCTTTGTCGAAATGCCTCGCACGGCCTGGGAGTCGAATCTGGGCGTGGCGCGCCTGCAGCTGCAGGCGGAAGCAGCTCCTTCTGCACGGCAATGGCGGTGGAGGTCGGGTGACCTGTTCACAGCAAAACGGCCTCTCGTTATAATCAGACGGTGCCGGGAGCTTCGCCAGAGTGCGGCGAAGCTCGTGTGGGTGGTGGCGAGGCGTGGGGCGGCGTGCAAGGGCTGCCCTAGGTCGGACTGTGGGTCGGAAGATGGGTTTGTTCGGTGGGGTTGCAGAGGGTGATGTGGGGGAAGTGGAAGGGCGGGGGTTGATCAGGGTGAGGAGGCGGAGGTTCTGCGGTGGTTGGCGAGCCGTGTGGGTTGCTGGAGTGATGGGAGCGGCTCGCCGGAGGATGGCCGGAGGCGGAGAAGGTGAGGGTGAGGGGTCGGAATCGAGGGCGACAGTAGATGTTTAAAGTGAGGAAAAGGAAGAGGGGAGGAAGAGGAGGAGTTCTACCTACTTAGCAGGAGGAGGAGGGGCCGGAGCGGGCGACAGTCGTATCGACTGTCGCCGGAGAAGAAGGTGCCCGGGGGAAGGGGCGGCGGCGAGCAGAGGGCCGGAGAGGCGCCAGCTGGGTGCGGCGTGGCGCGGGAAGAGCAGGGGAAGAAGTCTCTGCTGCTGGTATTGCGGCAGAGCGAAGAGGAGGAGGAGGAAGAACCGCCGGAGCTGGTGGGCGTCTGCCGGAGTGAGAAGAGAGGAAAGTTGGGGGTTTTCTCCGTCAGATCCGAGCTGGGAAGAACGGTGGAGCGACGGGGGTATTTATAGGGACCGAATCAGGGAGGAAGGCGGAGGGAGACGACGTGTCTCCCTCGCCGGAGGACGCCGGAGATGGAAACCCATACCGTCCGTGCGTTCGCACGGCCGGTATGGTTTGTTACAGCGACCAGGGGGTGTCCCTGCGACGGCTGACGACGCAGGGCACCCCCGGTTTACTTGCCAGGCTCTCCCCCTCACCCTGCGCGGCGCCATGCTCCGCGCAAGGTCGCCGGAGCATGGTGCTGGCAGGTTTTGCAGGGGGACCTGAACGCAAAGAATGAAGGAGAGTTAGGGGCCAAAATGCGAGGGTTCAAAAGTTGAGGGCCAAAAAGTAAATATATGAGGACCAAAGTGTAAAGTTGGTCAAGAAGGTTTCTTCTTAGGCTCAAGTTTTTATACATGACTAATTAGGACCTAAGGAATCTGATGGTGAATTTTATTTCTAGATTAAACCTTGTTTGACTGGTCAATTTACGCAAAAACCCAAATTAAGTTATTAATTGGGTATGGTTCTCAATGTAGGTCAAGATGGGTTCCTAAGGTCAAATTGAAGGTTCTAAACCCTAGAGATTATTTTTCTATGAATTTTAGAGGGTTTATTCCATTTTTGCTTTGCCTTGAACCTCGTGAATTGAAGTGGGTCTGTTTTAGGGTTACAGATTATCATTTAGTTCCTTGGAATTGCTGTAGCCCTTGCTAGATCATCTCATCCCACTTTTATTCTTATTAAGTTGCTTTGACCTATGTTTGGACCCTGAATTACCCTGTATGCAGATTATACTGGTAAAATTGCATTTTTACCCCTTATGACTTGTTTTCTCTTTAAACTCAGAATTCTCTGAGTTAAGCCTTTCCTTGAGTTATGTAGGAGCTTTTATCCTTTGTATTGGGTCAAAATGAGCTAGTTATGGCTCATGATGAGGTTCTCATCAATGCTCTGCCAGCTGCATGGCTGGTCATGCACACCCAGGGCATGGCCGTGGCATGCCTCCCTCTCCTTTAAAAAGCCTTGCCCTCTTCCTTGCAAGAGGAGAGCCTGGAACACCAACACCCGCAGCCACCTCCGTCCAGGCCATCTTCCTCTCCTCTCCCCTCCATACGTAGTACCTCTTCCCACTGAAGAGATACACTGCAGGCAGGAGCAGGCTCACAGTGGTCCCACGACCACCACTCTGAGTTCCACCACTGCCCAGCTCATCCAAGAGCAGGTGGGCGTGGTGGTTTCACTCCCTGTCTTCACCGCTAAACACCTTCCCACCATTGCCGAAGATCCAAGCTCCAGAGCTCCGGCAGCAGCAGCACGGCACCACCAGCAGCAGTAGCCGCCCATGCGCACGCCCGCACCGTCTGTAGCCTCCTTCCGCGTGCGCGGGCTCCTTCCAGTACGCCCACGCACACAGAACCGGCCGCAATCGGTTGTCCAAGCCGTGCGGCACTGTAGCTACTGTTCACACCTCTCAGCGCGACATTATAGCTACAGTGCGGTGACCGGAGAGTTTCTCACTTATCTGGTCACCGCGCGCTCTCTCTCCTCGCCGCTACCGCCTCCAGCCAGTGCGCGTAACTGCGCTCAGGTACGCTCGCACTCGCCCGCTTTCGCTCCAGCGCCCGCACCTGCTCCAGCCCGTAGCGCAGTGCACTGCACTACACAGTGCGTTGCATTGCGTCCTCTCTCCCTTACGCGTGCCCGCGAGCAGCCTTGCGTGCCTGCGCCTGCGCGCACCCACGCCATCAGACGACGCTTGCGTCTGCCAGACGGCTTAAACGCCCGCTCTCTCTCACACTCCTCTCCAGCAGACGCTCCCTCACTAATACACACACCACACTTGTACACACTCACGTGTACACACACACACACTCACTTGTACACACCTATACATACCTATATATATATATACATATATATATTTATATATATATATTAATACCTATACAACTATATTTAAGTATATATATATACATATATATACATACATACATATATATATATATATGCATACATACATACATACATATATATATATATATATATACATATACATATCTATATATATCTATATACATATATTACTATATATATATATATATATATCTATATCTATATAGTTAAATATATATACATATATATCTAATTATAAATATATATATATATATAACTACATATACATCTATATAATTACAACCCTATCTATTTATATACATATAAATATATATTTACATATACATATATATATATATATATATATATTTACATTCATATCACCTACTTGTATCCCTACGCACTAGTCACTCCACCACGCGTTATATCATGGGAATATCTGCACCAGTTGATATTCTTCGATACCCGCGTAGAGAAAGCGCCTCTGCACACACTTCCACACATCCATTCTATACTCCACACGGCACTTCGTACTATTAGTTGCATCTTACTAGACGAGGACCAACTCGACACTATGCTACATGCCATTTCCACCTCCACCCCCACCCCTATATATATAATATATATATCTGTATATATATATAGACTATATTTTTCTACAAGCAACCTATCTAGTTTCTATTTCTCTTTTGTTTCCTGTTATTAAAAAGATATAAAAAATAGTAAAAGAGAAAAGATAATCATTATCTTGCAGGTACTCGGTCTTGCGATCAGCAATACCAGTTTTTGGAACCTTAATTTGGCTCAAAGCCAAGAATAATTTGGCTCGAAGCCAAGGACCTGATTTTGAGGGTGTACCTCAAGGATAAAATTATCAGCAAAAAAAAATCTTAATTAGAAAAAAACCAAAAACATAATAAACGCACGGAAGAGATTCGTTGTAAGAAAGGCGTAGAAACTTATTCACCTCTAATCCCTGCCTCCCTAAGATCGACCCTGGGCCTAAAAGTGACCAAGATAAAATTAAGTAGGCCAGGTTAAAAATTTTGTAAAAAGATGGTTAGGCTCGATTTAGGTTAACCACTATACTCACTTCAACGATAATTTCACCATATTAACACTACTTATTCGAGTCCCGACAGCAGCACACCACACGCGGCCTACACACTTGCCCCTTTCACGTCCTCGCATGCCACCCTCCGCGCATGCACGCATAGGTGCACCCCCTCGCCGCGCCTCCTCCATGCCTTCAACAGTGCGCCCCTGCGGGCCTGCGCCTCCGTCAGCAGCGCCACACCCCGCAGCTGCAGCAACACACGCAGTAGTGCGTGCCCCTTCGGCTCCATTCTCGGCATGCGGCCGTGCCCCCTTCAGTAGCGCGCAACACCGCTTCCACCACTTGCGGCTCGCAGCAACAGCACCTGCGGCCGCGCTCCTCCAGTAGCAGTTAACGTGCGCGGCTGCACAGCCTGCGCGCATCCCCCTTGCACCTCCGTGCTTCCAGTAGCAAGCAGCCACTGCTGCGTTCCCTCATCTCTGCACAGCAGTAGCAGAGAGCTACAGCCACTGCCCCCCACCGCCGCTCCTCTCCTTCGATCAGCCACCTCCGGCCATGCCTTGCCTTGCCACCACCACCAAAAGTAGCGACCCGGCCACACCTACCTCCGATGAGCTCCTCTCCTCCGGCCTTCGCCTCTCCTCCACGCATAAGCAAGGAGAAGATCCTCCCTTGTTTTGCTACAGTAAAGAGGGTATTAGTTATTACATTTAGTGCTATTGTGAAATTTTATTACTATTTTATTATGCTGCATTGCAAAATATATCCTTCAGTTGTGCAAAATTGCTATTTCAGCATTAGCTTTTATTGTTTATCTAATCTGAAAGCAATTTTGACACAGTTTCTTGACGAAATTAATAATGAATATCGATTTTTGACCCTTGTGAGTTTAAATAGGCCATTGCCTCCCTGTGGACATGACCTACTCCTAATTGACTGGTTATTTTAATTGTTTTGATTAGCCAATTTTCCACCACTTGGAAATACAACGACAAATTATCTTAATCATCATTTTCGAAAGTGAAAGTCGACTCGTCAAATGGTGCCGTTGCCGGGGAGGCAACAGGCTTGTTAAATTCACATTTATCTATCTATTTGTTCACATTTTAGTTGAGGCATATTTTAATTTGATTATCTGTTTGGTGCGAGGTACTTGTATTATGAGATGAGTTGATGCACCAACCTCAACGACATTGAGGTGGACCTTGTTTCCACCACTTGGAGGAGAGACCGAGCTTCGCATCTTCGAGGAGGTGCTTGAAAATTAGTGAACCTTGTTGTCACCAACTAAGAGGACATCCGGGGTGATCATTTTCATCTCTGTCGATTTTTTAGCAAATAGATTTAGGTTTTAGAACTTTACTTTTCTTTATTTTCTTGCACATACATTTGGTTTGAGAGCCTTGTTCTGGGGTACATTTTTAGGGGTTTGTTCCCCGATTTTGTTTTAGGCCCGTGTTAGGTAATTTTTTGGGAATCTGTTCCCATTTCTTTAGACTTAGGTTTTTCTTCTTATTTGTGGATTGATTTTATTTATGCACAAGTAGTTAAAAAAAAAAACCAAAACAAAACACAAGCTGCCTGCCCCTTGGACGAACCATTCAGGTGTGTATGAGCAGCCTCTAGATTTATTTTCTGCATTGTGTGCATTTTCACATCGCTGATTGCTGGAAGCAAGGTACACATCCTCATACTTTGCATCCATATCTTGATCACGCATTTGCATTTGGACTTAATTCCTAGACCACATAATTTATCTTGAAACACTCTAACAAGTGGTCACATTAAATTTCTGAAAAGGACTAAGTAAAGGAGGAACACAATAAAACCCAAGGAGTTGATTTGAGACATTATGCTGCAGTTCAAAATTCAAATTCAAACCTTTACGGTAAATGCACACGTGCATGACTACGCACTAAAGCTTGTAATTTGACACTCCTAGGTTTTGCGCTGCTAGAAAAGAGCTCTCCTACCATTGGATACCAAAGTGCTTGAAACTTAAGTTCAAAAGTTTTGTAACTCCAAGGAGGGGGAATACTCTGTCACGGATTTTTGAGGGCAGTTAAGAAGCACCATGAAAGCACAGCTTCAAAGGAAGGCTTAGGCCTACTTTCATCCCTCGATCTTCCCTCCTTGGAGTACTTTACTATTTGATTTTTAGGGAAGAGCACCTAAGTTCCAACTAGGCCCTTTTAGACATTCTGTAAGTCGACAATAGGCGCGTAAATTGATTGAAGAAATTGTATTGTCACCTACAATTTGACTTAAAACCAAATGCCTAAATTGGGAAAGACCTAAAAAGTCCTTTTGAATTGTGTTTGCTTGGGGAAATCTGATTGTGGTGTGAGTTAGAATGGACCAATTTTATCACCTCCCTTTCACCTCTTGCCCACACCCTTACCCCCACTCTACGATCTTTAATCCCATATGCCGAGATGGTCCATCTTTTGATGGACAAAATGACAACCAATGGGATCCTTTTTTACTCCTACTATAGAAGTATTGGTTTGATTAAGCCCTAATTCAGTGAGCAGAACCTAGGAGTGAGATTTTCCTTGTCTAATATCCCTCCCATGATTGATACACCCAACCCACTCACCATTCATCACGCTGATTTCTAGGGTTGGACTAGTACTCCTAGGCAACATGAATCTGGCCACCTATTTTACACCCTTGATTCTGATTTTGGAAACTGGCCAACAGAGGAAGATGATGATTAGGTTGAGTATCCACTTGAATTATATTGGAGTCAAACGAAGGAAAAAATGGTACCTTTAGAAGACCTTGACCCAGATGATAGCATTTTTCTGACATTTGATGAATTAGGTCGAGGCCAAGTTCTTAATCCCAACCTTCCTTCTGATGATGATCACGAGATTGAACTAAAACCCACCCTTAGGGAATCTGACCCTGAAATTCAATTATCTGAGGAGTCTGATGTTACTAGTGTGAACCATTTACCCCAGATAGAGTGCCTTAGGGGATTTGTAGAGATTTTAGATCATTCTAGATCTCCAATAGATGATGAATTGACTATTAAGGAAGATGAATTATGTGAGGAACCTATATTCAGGATTTGGAGTGACACTAAGGGTGATTATGTCTTATTTGAAGAATTAGCCCCCAAGGATGTCACAAATTTGATCAACTTAGGTTTCCTTCGTGCCCCTATTAACGATATGCCTCTTCAAGATCAAATAATGGAAAACGTGGAGGCAACTTTTGAGATTTATGTTGATTCACATGTAGACTCTAGGGAGGATTTTAGTAAAGAACAAGAACCCAGAGATGACATTGATAGGATAATCCCCAGATCTGTTGCTTCTAACCTGCCTTCATATGATCGGGAGTTACCCTCTGATTTGCTTATGTCTGAAGGCGAAATTGTGACTCCATGCATTGAACTGATCACTAATGAAGAGCAGGAAGATACAAGTGATAGTACAAGGGATGCTAGGGATGTGATTGAGGAATTAGGAAGGATGTTAGGGATGGACACCGAGTCGATTCAATCCAACCTAGATCTTATGGCCATCCCACAACCTCGTAACTTGGACACCCTAGACAATCCTTGGATTAGGAAATTGCTCACTTTTTTTTTGACTGAGGGGCTTAGCAAACCAATTTCTCTTGTAATGGGGTATCGGGTATGGATTGATGCTTTCTATGATCAATCCATCACCCTGGGGGAATATCTTTATACTATTCCTTCCCCATTTCTTTTGGAGGATCCTTGTCATCCTCCTCCTACACCTTTAGAGACTGCTATTCCAGTCTATCCATTAAAACCTCCTTCGATGACCTGGGAAGATTTCATGCCCATCATGGTTGGGCGAGCATTTGCTATTGAGATTCATCATCAGCTCACCAACATCCTAGGTTACCTGTTATCTAGGCCAGCATTACTTTGCTCATTTTTAGGGCCTATTTCTGCGATCCTTGAACCTGATTTGTAGATTCTTTAGTTACTCGGCTGCTAAAAGAATAACGGTAGCCCAGCTTTGACCTAGGTATAATCCTTCTATGCAATTGGGACATTGTAGATATTAGGCATGGGGGGGTGTACATGGGGATGTACATAGCATTTATACATAGTGCATTCATGCATGGATATACATAGCATTTATACATAGTGAAATCTTGCATTTAGTTAAAACATTCTGCATTGCATACATTTTCATTGTTAAAAAAAAAAAAAAAGTAAAACATTTTGCATTATCGAGCTTCACTGGCTGGGCCCGGCATTCTTAGGCAGACCAGAACTTTAGGTTAGACTATGTTAACTCTAGGTGTCTGACTTTAGAAGCTAAGTTGAATTATTTGCCTTAGACCTTTTGGGTCCTTTGTGGACTTAAAAACTCAAGTAGGAGTTAAGTTGTGGACTATTCCTGAAGAGGTTGAGGAGGGAAAGTTACAGATTGAGTTAAAGGCTGGGTAGTACTTGGTATCTTTTCCTACCTTTTGGTCCACATTTCGCACACACTTGGTCTTGTGTAAATAGTGATCATCCTAATTCATTTCTTGAAGAAAATTTGGTTCTCTTAGTTTTGACTTAGGAGAAGCTTGAAAACACAATTTGATTAGAAGAGTTCCTGCTGCAGGAGAGGTGGAGTATATACTCACCTTGAGGATGCGATGATAACATGTCACCACTTCGACGCTTTTCTCTTAGGTTGTCCATCCTACTGGGGCCATGTAAGCGCATTGTGCAGTTCAGGTACCATGGGCAGCCCTATCTCGAAGTGGCGATTGCCACAGGCCTGAATTCGCTTAAGAAATCATGGGTGATACTATCTCGAAGTGTCGATTGCCAGGAGTTCTTGGGCTCGCTATGGGCGGTGCTATCTTGAAGCATTGAAAGCCAGGCACCCTTCGAGGTACGGTGATGGGGACAATGAATCCGACACAGACCGTGTTGATAGTTGATCCAAGGTTAAACTTAGAGGAATCAAACAAAAAAATATATATGAAAAAAAGAAGTCCTCTTTCTAGGTTGGCAATCATACCAACCTTAAATAAATTAGACCATTGCACATGAACAGATGCTTTAATCTCTAGGACCAATAAAACCTAGGGTAGAGCTAGAAATCGAGGAAACTTGTGCTTGCAACTCGTCTTTAACCGACCTAGTTTGTAACTTAGCAACTACTTGGGAACCTTAGGTCTAAAGTCTAAACTTAACATGTTTCTAAAAGAAGACCAATTGGGATGGCTAGTCCACTTTGAGAGCTGGGATATTGCATGAATTTGCTAGGGACTAGCAAAAACTAGGCATGGGGGCATTTGATGAGCCCATATTTGTGGGCTATTTATGTATTTTAATGCCTAGACATTAAGTTAACATATACATTTATATAGCATACTTTAATATGTAAATAGGATAACATAAAATTACCTATTTCATGCATTTCATGCATTACATGCATTGATAATATAATTTAGAATTTATTTAGAATATCATGCATTGAAATAGGTTGCATTACATATAGTGTTTGATTTAACATTTCTTCTAAGGTGTTATAGATAAATAACCCTTGATTTATTATCCTCTCCCACTTCCACTCTAGAATGGGAAGTAGCTGTAATGAACCAGCCAATCTCTGATGCTCAGCCTTCACCTGCTGACATACCAGGCATTGTCTCACAAACTCACTCGCATCCTTCTTTAGACCATGCCACCAGAAGTCCCTCTTTAGATCACAGTACATCTTAGTGTTCCCTGGATGAATGGTGAGCCTGCTGCAATGAGCCTTGGACAACAGCTCCTTCCATAGTGTTCCATCTTTTGGAGCACATAATCAGCCATGGAGTCTAAGCACCCCGTCTACAAAGGTGAACTTGCCAGGGTCTCCCACGAGTACTTGATCACGAAGAATCTATAACTCGGGATCCCCCATCTGCTGGTCAACAATACGAGAGATTTGATCAGGGCAGGTGCGCCTCATCATCGTCAACTCCCCTAGGTATCCTCTTACCTGTAATGGCTTCCACCAGGCTATCTCAACCATATTGGTCCACCTCTGTGCCTAAAGGGCAGTTAACCGAGCTGGTGGCTTCCTACTAAGAGCGTCTGCCACGACATTCCCCTTCCCAGGGTGATAAACTATCGAACAATCATAATCCTTTAGGAGCTTCATCCAGCGTCTCTATCTCAAGTTCAAACCCTTCTAATCAAAAAGGAACTTCAGGCTCTTGTGATTCGTGTGGATCCTGAAGGTCTCATCATACAAGTAATGGCACCAAATCTTCAAGGCGAAGACTATGACCGCCAACTCCAAGTCATGCATCAGGTAGTTCTTCTCATGAGGCTTCAATTGTTTTGAGGCATAGGCGACCACATGCCCATGCTGCATGAGCACACAGCCCAGTCCTTGGAGTGAATCATTTGTGTACACGACCACCACCGCTACCGGGGATAGTGAGTACAGGGGCTGAAGTCAACTTGTCCTTGAGAGACTGGAAACTGGTCTCACAATCACCGGTTCAGACGAAAAGAGTATCCTTCCTCGTTAACTGGGTTAACGGGAGAGCAATCTATGAGAAGCCTTGAATGAACCGCCTATAGTAACCTGCTAGACCTCGGAAATTGTGGATATCTATTACTATCTTAGGTCGCTCCCACTTCGGTATTGCCTCAACCTTGGAAGGATCTACAGAAATCCCTTCACTCGACACCACATGTCCCAGAAACTCTACCTGGTGCAACTAGAACTCATACTTGTTGAACTTGGCATATAACCGGTGATTCCTCAGTGTCTCCAAGACCAACCGGAGATGTTACTTATGTTGTACCTCATCGCAGGAGTAGATGAGGACATCGCCAATGAATACCATAATAAAGTAGTCTAGATAGGGTCTGAAGATCCGGTTCATCAAGTCCATAAACATGGTAGGGGCATTCGTCAGTTCGAACGACATCACCAAGAACTCGTAATGGCCATAACAAGTCCCCAAGGCAGTCTTCGATACGTCCCCTTCTCTTATTCTGAGTTGGTGGTAGCCTGAACGTAGATCAATCTTGGAGAATATTGTGGCCCCATGAAGCTAATCAAACAAGTCATCAATCCACAGAAGGGGATATCTATTCTTGATGGTCACCTTATTCAATTACCTGTAATCAATTCCAAGACATAAGGTGCCATCCTTCTTCTTCATGAACAACACCCGAGCTCCCTGAGGTAAGGCACTAGGCCGTATGAATCCCTTCTCAAGGAGTTCCTGGAGCTACGCCTTTAGCTCCTTCAATTCTACTGGTGCCATCTGATACGGGGTAATCAATATAGGATTGGTCCCTAGAATGAGAGAGATTGAAACTCGATCTCCCACTTAGGTGGAAGTCTCGGTAGATCTTCGAGGAATACATCGGCAAATACCCATATGACAGGTACACTTCCCAACTCTGGTTTCTCTCCTAGGGTCGTAAATACATAAGCAAGGTATCCGCAGCGCCCCACCTCCCCTAGTAACCTGGTTGCCAGCAAGGCAGATACACCTGACCAGTCTGCCCTCAAATCTACCATAATACTCAAACCGAGGTGCTCTTGGAATCGATAAGACAATCCTCTTATCGAAACAATCCACCGACGCATGGTGCCTTGACAACCAATCCATGCCAAGAATGGCATCGAAATCCTCTATCTCGAGTTCCATTAGGTTGGCTAGTAGAGTGTAGCCCTCGATGTCCACCTCACAACTCAAGAAAACAGTCTCGGCTACCCATAGCTGCCTTGCTGGAGCCCTGATGACTAATGGCTCAACTAGTGGCACTGGTTGTTTCTTTAATTTCACAGAAAACTCAGGTGATACATAAGAATGGGAAGCACCAGAGTCAAACAAGGTAAACACCAAAAGTTGATCAATTGTCACCATTCCTGCCACCACAGATGGCAAAGCCTGCGCATCCCTCAGAGATAGTGCATATACTTGTCCTACCAATGAGGGTGTAGAAGAACCAGCCATGCTTTGAGTAGGCCCCTGGACAGGAGCATTCTCACCTCCTCAGAATCGCTGGGAGCCCCCACCACAGGTCAGGTAGGTCCGAGCTGCTCCTCCATTCTAGCCGGAGGACACCCCACCTTGTGTCCCCGTCTTGGCTGGGCAGTCCTTCCTAAGGTAGCCCTGCTGGCCGCACTTGTAGTAAGGTCACTACTCCAGTCCTGATGCGCCCGTCCCACAGTGCCCTAAGTCTGAGTCGATGCAGCTAGATGGGACTGAGTGTACCCCGAAGCTGAAGTCGATGCCTGCTACTGAGGAGCCTGAGACATAGGGGGTGCTCTGTATGGTTGGTATCTCTGGTCCCTCTTCTTCTAAAATCAACCATGGAACTCTGACTTCTGCCCTGATTCTTTGCCAAAACTCCTGTGGGTCTTAGCATCACCTTATTCGTACTTCATAGTAGTGTCAACTACTTGGGCGAATGCGTCCAACAGAAGCGGGTTCACGTACTTTCTTATCTCCGACCGAAGTCCCTGAACAAACTTCCAGTGTTTGTCTCCCTCAGAGGCCACTGTAGTCGGCTTGAAACGTGAGAGCTCGATGAAATAAGTCCGATACTCGCTAATCGTCATTGAACCCTGCCTTAGGTTGTGGAATTCGAGCCTCCTTTGGTCTCACCAAGTCCTAGGGTAGTACTAGTCGTTGATAGGTCCACTTTAGTGGACTAATTTAGTGCTTAAGTGCATTATTATTGGGACAATAATTTAATTTAGAGCTTGCATTATGTTGATCAAAGTGATTAAGCCTTGGAATTCCTACATTTCGTTTACGTTATTTGATTAATTACTTTTGATGCATGATTAATTTTGGGAGTTCAATTTTATTGGCATCGTATAAATTAGATTGCCATTGTGACATTTAATTTCCCAAGAAAATCAGCATAGATTATCTTTTGAAGCTTGTTTCCTTTTTATAATTCTTAGCAAGTTTGTGTAAAGAAGGAAATGAGTGATCACATATTTTTTGACAAAATCCAATCAATACCATGACCTGATTCTTCTCTAATTTCCTTCCTTATTTTTCCTTTCTCTCTCTCTCCTTGATAATCTTTCTCTCATTCTCTTCTCTCTCCTTATATAACGGGACAAGCAGGAAGGTGTGAAGGCATCTATCTTCTTCCTCCTTGAGGAGGGAGAATCGACTCCATCTCCACATCCTCCCCTTACCAGAACCACCACTGTGTGCCAACTCTAACCACGAGCCTCCTCATTGATGGCCCCCCGACAACCACCGCAAGCCACCCACACAATCAACCTCTCTCCGACGTTCCCATTTACCGCGAGTTCCTCTATCGCGACATCGTTGACACCCCCACCGTGGTCGGAGGTGATATCTCCCACATCCATTGCATCTTCAACTCACCACTGTGTCTCGTCTCTACTGTGTCAACATCCACAACCGTGCTCCGACACCCTCACAACTACGCCATCATCACCAACCATGCCTGTAGCCCACCAAAGGGGACATAAGCCATCTGGCCTCTTCTCTGGATGTCCACCAATAGTCCATCATTCTTCTTCTTCGTTCTTCTTCCTCCTCTGTTTCTCCTTCTAGCAAACTCATCAACAACCATCCACTCAGAGCCATCACTGTCGTCACCCTCCTCCACGCCGACGGCTGCCCGCTCCTCGGCTTCAGCAAATAGCTGCCCGCTCCTCAACCTCAACAACCGACCACCAGTCTCAAGCGGCTGCACACAGAAGCCATTACCACTGGTAGGACCCAATGCCGCTGGTCTTCATCTCCATTGTCACATGTGCCCCCATGCCCGTGTGCCTCCTGCATGGCTAGCGCCACCATCTCCTCCACATTCCACCAACCTAGCGTGTACCTTCGTGAGGCCACGCGCAACATTCGTAGTGTCCCCTACACACGTACTATCATCATCTTCCCCAACAAAACCCATCAACCTCCATGTAGCTCCTCCTCGCAATTGTCAACTTCGCCAACGAAGCTTCACACCGTCTACACCAACACACTCCCCTTGCCCTCACGAGTACTTCCACACCATCCACACCGCCAATCGACAGCTTGTGTGCTGCCCGGAACCACTCACCGCCGGCGACCTCTTTCTTGCCGTCCAGCCACCGCCGACCACCTTCGTCGACATCGTCACCATCAATGGAACTCTCTCCATGATCTCGATCTTCCCTGAGCTTCCTACGGCTTGCCATTGCTTTCTCGTTGCGCACGCTTAAAGGGAGAAAATCCTGTGTTTTGCTACAGGAAAGGGTGCTATTAGTTTTTACCATCTATGCCAATGTTAGTTCACTATTCAATTATTTTGTTGCATTAATATATATATATATATATATATATTATGGTGAAATTGCGACATTGCACTTATGCTTTCTCGTAATTGTTCAACACATGTTGATTACTTTTGATTGCATCAAATTGCGACTTAGATTTGCACTCTAATACACATGCAAGTAAAAATTATATGGGATGCCACTACACATGCACTATTCACATATTTGGACCTTTGATTTCTTATGTAAAATTTGCGTAAACAACACTTGACATCTCTATAAATTGGGGATTCACATTCAAAGCAACATATCCATTGATTGATTTGATGAATATTTCTGTGAACATGATTGTTACATATCTGTGATCTTATTGGTCTATTCTTCCTTGTGGATACGATCTAATACACTGTGGTTAGTTTTCATTGATATATATTTTTATCTGGGATTTTTCTACCACGATTTACATTACTGCGATGACATATTTTTATGACAAGCGAAAATCTCCCATTCAGTCGCTAAAATGCTCAAGGAAGTGACCCCAAGACATGTCTCGAGTGCCCTACTACTCGTGGACGGACACCCACCAGTAGTGTGCCGCAATGATCAGCTGGTATGTCGCGAAGGGCACCCTGTAGTCCTTTGGTGGGCGGATAGTATCGAAGGCCTTCTCGATCTGCTGTACCCAGCCCTCCGCCCCCATGGGATCCTCATCCCACTTGAAGGTTGGGGGCTTCAGCTTTCTGAAGTTGGAGAAAATCTATCGGTACCGATGCAGAGGGTCCACTAGTTCATCCTTCGGTGGGGGAGGCCCACGGTTCTCCCCACTCTCCTCATGCGAAGGAACATGTACACTCAAGATCGAGGGCTGCTCCTAATACCCACCGCCCCCTCCCCCCGCCTGAGATGCGGGTGGTAACCTCTACTCCAGCATCTTGAAGAAGGTATTCGTAAAGGCTTGAAACTAGGCAGCCAGATCCAGAGCCTGCTGAGGGGAATATGCTCGTCGGTCTCCATCGGTCTGGTTAGTAGCAGTAGCCTGCCTAGGCCTACATGGAGCCATCTTTCTCTGTAAGGTGAAATCCAACTGTCAGCAACCATAAGTCCACAACAAATCCAGGATATGTGGAACTCAGACGAATCGGGTTTCCATCAATCAACGGATGGGTGCCCATCACATAATCATTTCGAATGTCCGTATGGGTTTCTTGGATAGCTTTATGACTTAATGGGGTGACCGATGGGAACACCATCATGAGCCCTAACTAGCTCATTTTGACCCATAAAAGAGAACAAAAGCTCTTACATAACCAACTGGAGGTTCTAATTCACTGCATAACCTTTCTGAGAGAAGAGCAAGAAACAAGGGGTGAAACTGTAATTTTATCATTGTAGTATAGCAACAGGTTTTCTCAAGATATAAGCATAGGTTAAATGATCTTAACAAGATAATAAGTGGGTTGAATCAGACAGAAAAGGGTTCGTATGGGTTCTAGGAATTAAATGACCTCTTGTAACCCTAAAATAGACCCACTTGATTAAACAAGGTTATGGTTAGAATAAAATTCATATAAACCCTATAAAAATCATATAAAAATATTCTCTAGGGTTTAGAACTTTCAATTTGGCCCTTGGAATCTATTTTGACCTAGAATGGGGTCTCAGACAAATAATTGCCCTAAATTGGGTTTTTACGTAAATTGCCCTGTCAAACGTGGTCAAAACCAAAATATAACTTCACCATTGGATTCTTTAGGTCTGAATTAGGTTTTCATCAAAATTTGGACCTAATGGGAACTCATCTTGACTCACTTTGCAAATAGGTCCAACCTGATTACATTTCTACCCCTATCTTTCAAAAATCCTTACATTTGGCCCCCTAGCTTCTTCATCGTCCTTCCAAATAGGTCCCTCCACCATTATAGCGGAGGAAATCCTACTTCGACGAACTTTAGAAGGAGGATTCTCCTTGATAGCTTAGAGAATCCCTCCCAAAATTGGAAGGGAGATTCTTTGAGTAATCTCCTTCAATCTGAACCCATCACTGAGCCCTAATTCCTACCCAATCTCTCATGCGAACGCATGAGAGATTTGGGTCTTTTTGAGGCTTCCAACTCTGGTGGACATACATTGCTTGGACGCTTGGCTTCCAAGCACAAATCCTTCCCCAGAGGACTATTTAAGCAGCCCCTGATTCAACTGCATCTCCCAAGCTTGGAATTGGGCTGGTCACCCCTCAATTCTTCTCTCCTCGCTAGCCACAACACCTCCGCAAGCTCCGGTAGTTCCTCCCTCTTTCTCTCATCGCCCAACCACAAAACCAGTGGTTGGGGTACCTTCCTCTCATTCATCCGCGTCGGCCATACCAGCCCTGACACCGTCTCTGCCCTCGTCTTCGTCGTCGCCTCATCTACGGAGATCTTCGTCTCCGGCATCGGCCATACCAGCCCAGACGCCTCCCCTGTCCCCTTCGTCTTTAGATTAGATTTGTTAACTTCCCTCTCTCTTCTACTCCCGTTCCACCTCTTTATTTCTCAAAAACACCCCTCGACGCCACCGATCACCATCACCTTCTCCACCTCCGGCCATAGCTTCGGCGAGGTGTCCCCGTCGCTCCACACCTCCATCCACCTCGCCAACCACCATACAACCTCCGCAACACCTCAATGATCATCTCCCACTACAATCTCTCCGTCAACCACCCAAAAGCGCTCCCGACCACACCCACTCACATGGCCACAGAGAACCCTAGGAACGCCACCATAGTCATCCCCATGCCACGCCGACCGCCGCCACATATTCATCGTGCCCTGGCGAAGTTCCCTGAGCATTTTAATGTGGCCGCGAGGCTGTCTTGGTGTTTTCAGGTGTAGACATCCCTTTGCCATTGGAGTAAAGCTTGGAGCAAGCTTGTAAGCTGCTCCATGTTTCACCAGCCCCAGGTTGCTACCCCAGGTTGCGTGGGACGTCTTCGCGCAAGACTCCAGGCTGCTAATTGGAGCCACAAGCCCTTGCAGCTTCACAATCAAAGAGAACACCTGCTGCTGTGGCGCGCGCAAGGGAGGTGGGACATTTAGTCCCACCTCGGAACTGGACGAGCGGGCATGTACACATAAATTGATTTTTTGCATTAGCCTTGTCGCCTCCTACTCACGGGGTGAGGTCCCTCTCTCCCCCTCTCACGGCCTCGTCTACGGCATTGCCCACGCAAACCTGGCCACGGCCCGTTTACCCGACCGACTCACTCCTCGCTCACCACCCAAGCCAGTGAGCTTGGACCCGGGTCTCTGTTAGGTCCGATTACCCAAACCGGATGTGGCTCTGGGAGAGCGAACCGAATAGAAAAGAGAGAAGAGAGGAACGCTATGCAGGGGAAGGGGGTTTTGTTGTGGAAAGTTTGGCTCCACACTTAACCAAATCCAGAGAAGAAGGAATAAGCCAAGGACGAGAAGGCTAAGGAAAAGAAGAAAGAAGAAGGAAGAAGCTGAGATTCGCAAGGTAAAGGAAGAAACCAAAGAAGGAAAGAAGAAGAAGCCAAGGAAGAGAAAGAAGATAGAGAAGGTAAAGAAAAGAGAAGACAAAGAGAAGAAAGAGCCAACGACAGAGAAAGGAAGGAGAAGCCAGAGAAGAAAGAGAAGAAGAGAGATTGCAAGAGAAATCAAAGAAAGAAGAAGAAAAAAATACTGTAGCACATCACTTTTAAGATGTCTGATTTTGTAATCAGACATCCAATTTTTCATAAAGCTCCCCATTATTTTTGCTACAATTCTTTTTATGCTCCATATACTCTTGCTTTACATTCTTAATTAGATTTTGAGTAGTATTATGTGTTCAATTTGCATTTATTATTGAGATTAGTGCGTGGATTCCATTTGCTCCCTGTGTTCGACCTCAGACTTTAAATTCGAGTAATAAAATTATATTTGTTTTGAACGCTTTTTCGGCTGTACTACAACATGACATTCTTAAATACCAATCAAGCACTCTCAAATAGTGACTTTTCTCTGATACCATCTGTAATGACTTAAGTCCCGCTAAGTGACGAAACCTAGGTCGCCATATGCTAACAACAAGCACAAATACCCACAAGATCGCAGTTACCTAGTATATAGCTATAAAATATCAAGAGCTAACATTCATTCAAAATGCATTAATGGAAAGAAAATCTAAACTGCTAACAATATAATATAAATTCACCCTAAACAAGAAATTAAATAGAGTCTTGTACAATCACCAAAAAGATAAGAAGTAAATCCTAATAGTGGAAAGAAATCTACTACTATGAACCGCTGGCACAGTACAGACTGTCTCCTCAGGTAAGACCTAGTTCCGTAGAAGTCTGATTGACGGCAACTGCTCCACATGACTGCTCAGCAAACCCTCAGTACGAAACTCGAAACTATACTTTAGTGAAAGTTGAGTAGAGTAGACAACGAAACAAGTAGTAATAGTAACAAGAGTACAGAAAAGGGGATTATATCAACAGTTCATTCATTTATAATTTATTTCTTATCAAATTCCATTCATGTATCTTGCCCATGTTCTTATAGTTCACAATCCATAAATCGACGTCTCAGGGCACTAGATCTCATGTAACTTCCTACTGCACAAGACCGGTATAAGCCATCCTCCTAGCTGGGAAGACAGCCTTATACCCATCGAGTCACCACACTCCATCACCCTGGGGTCATTACAGAAAGGGGTAGCGGCTACATTGTGTCGTGTGAACACGTACAAGCATTGTGTACACTGAACCATAGGCAGCTAATGACCCACACACTGGTCGAGAAAGAACCAAACCTCAAGCCACGCATCCAGCTATCCCAGTAAGCTGCTAAGCCTAACCAATCTGAAGGACCAAAGCTACAGCCAAACTCTGATGAGTAGCGGGGCTAAAACCAATTATCTATCCTTTCATTTCTGACTAAATAGTTGTCTTAAATTCATTCCAGATAACTGTATCTTTTATTTTCATCAAATCAAGCTATCCTTAATAATTCCAAGATTAACAAATATTCACATTATCCTCCAACTTATCAGTTTACAAGTTTCAATTTATGACAATGGTCCCATATTATGTATCAATTAACCAACATCACGAAGCTTGTTTCACAAAAATCGAGGCTCGTTTTATGCATGCAATGATAAGGGTACATGTGGTTATTAACCTTTACTATTTTGCATAAAAACATATTAATTTTCCTCTACAGTGCCCATAAATTAGGGAAGTACCAAAGGGATTCCAAACTCAGCAAGAAGAAGGAAATATGCTAATCAAGCGATACATGTGAGAAATTACATCCAACGGGTCCATAGGCACCCGAAAAACAGATGGGATCGAGAGGAGAGGTAGACTACTCCACCTAATGTTATCGGAGGGTCACGGAGACTCCGAATTATGCGCATCGAGCCTGGAGGTAGTCTCCACGCCTGCTTTGAGATCCGTGCACACACTGAGGGTATGACCTAGTTCACACGGACCATAAATAGGTTTGAAAAAGCCTAATTATGTTTTTGGTTTTTCACTAAAGCAAAAATACTCAAAATCACAAATAAATCATACCAACGTGTAGTATGCATTGATACAATTTCAACGGTAGCATATTTATCGAAATTCAAGGTTGGGAAGGCCTCAAATTGAATGAAATAGCGCGAGGGGGTCGCTGGATCAACCTATCACTTGAACCAATCAACCAGTCCACGATGACACGTGCTGACCTGTGATACGCGCCCATGCCTTCACGTGGATCGCCCGACGCTCTCTCATAGCCACTGATAAATGCTAGTTTATCATCATTCTTATGCCCTACAACAAACCTAGTTCTTAGGATTTTAACTCTGCAAACGAGTTTTTTGGTTGTATTAAGGCATCAATTAGGTTAGGCATGTAGTACACGATTTGTTGTGTTTTTGACACATTTATTTGAGTGTTAGGGATGAACAAATAGTCAGATCCCTAAAACCCTAGCACTTGATAAATGCCAGTTTATCATTATTCTTATGCAATAAAATAAACCTAGCTCTTAGGATTTTGCTCCGCAAATGGGTTTTTTGGGTTGCATTTAGGCATCAATTAGGTTGCATTCTACGTTTTTCAGGATCCTAAACATTAAGATTAAGTGGAGTGGTGATATTTAAAATACATTGTCTGCACCACTTAACACCAGTCCACTTCAAGAGTTGGTGGTTTGATTTTCAGGTTTAAACATCTGTGCGGACTTCAAAAATCAATTCTCAACACCACAGACCTCTAAAAATCCTGAAATTTCACCTAGTGTTTCCAAATAAAGTAAGGAACATTTTTTCCAAATTTCAAGGGAATTGAATTTGTATAAGATTTTTAAAAATTCATGGACTACAGAGAGGTTATCTCCTCTAATCTTCCTATTTTGCTACTGTCTGCGAAATTTAGGAATTTTTATACACATCCAATTTTTGTGAAATTTACTTTTCTAGAATCCTTGTGAAATTCTACACATCACATAAAATCACAAAAAGTTTCTGAGGTCACTGGTTGTATTGAAAAGTCCAAAATACTCTCAGGTATCATTTTTGGACTTTGACACTAGCATAAAGAAAAATTCTAAAAAATATCAAACAAATTCCTAAAAACACAAAAAAATATTTTTTGGAATCCTTGTTTGATTTGACTTATAGTAGTGGTGTTGTTTACATTATTTGGACCACTACTTAAATTGAAAGCTTAAAAACAAACTCATTGATAGTTAAATTTCTGCTTAGGATTTAATTGATTAAGGTTTCTTCTCATTTCTAGAGATCAACAAATTAAACAAAAGTTATCTTCATCAATATAACTTGATTTCCTTTTGTTTGTGGAATCTCAAACTTGTTTGAAACCTTAAAAAGAAAATCCTAAAATACATTAAGCTAAATCAAATTCTAAAAGTAGAAAAATAAATAAAATTTGTGTGACAATTTGTTTGCAATTGAAATCACTTTCTAATCTTGCACACACTAAAAAAATTAAAATAACAGGGCATTACCCCAAATCAATACCCTTCACATTCCGTGTGCACTATAGTTGCCTAGACTTAATTAAATATTGTAGCAATTTGACCCCTAAGATTTCATCAACTTATGTTTGCTATCTCGGTCTTAGGTTTTCTCTAGTTAATACTAATTCTGTCATCTATATCTAGTGTCAGGCTGTGGGGCCGTGTTAAACAACAAGGTGTGGGTTTACATAAGCCCCTAGGGATTTTCCTGGGAAATGCTTGGGCCCAACCCTCCCCTTATGCAACTTGGCTATATTTGTTGATAGAACAGGTATTCACTATTGATTTCTTATTTCTTAGGTAGATCATTTCTTAGGTTAAATTTTTAAGGAGTCACATTTAAGTTAGGTCTAGAATTTTGTTGGATTGATTGCACACTTTCTCTCATCTCCATCTCCTCTCCTCCCCTCTCATTCTTCCCTTTTATGCATGGGCGACAATCTCAAAATCCGCACTTGGAGGGACCATTTGATTTTCCCCCCGCACAAAAAAGATCGCTTTTTCCATCTTCTTGTTCTAAAAAAATGGAAAATCAACAAAACAAGCCCACTAACTCTTCCACTTCCACCTCTAATCTCACTTCTAATCCCAATTCTGACCCTTCCACCCAAAACACCCCACCTTTGACTTCCCACATTTGGAGCTTCCTAATGCTGATTTTCCTCAATCACAACATCAAGCCCCCTCGCCTGATCTCTACACCTTGATGGCTGAGCAGATTGCTCAACTTAATGCCAATCAACAAGTGTTGACTAGGAATATCCAAAACCTAGCCAACCAAAGGCCAAACCCACCACCCCGTTAGTAGCCTGTCGTTCCTCTAAAAGATTTTTATGATCCTTCCTATTATGAGGAACGGCTAGGGGTGGTCATACCTGAGGGGGACTTCGAGATCAAGCCGGCGGTTTTGAATTTAATTAAGCATTTCCATGGCCTTCCTAGGGAAGACCTGTTCAACCACCTTGAAGAGCTCACTCTTCTTGCACAAACAACTCGATCCCGAAATGTACAAGAAGACCTTTGGCTGATGCAGCTATTCCCATTATCTCTTAATGATAAGGCCGCTTATTGGTTCAGAACCATTGGCCGACCCATCACCACATGGCCTCGACTCAAGAGTGCCTTCCTCAAGAAATTCTTTCCCATAGGTTGTACTAGTTCCCTGCGAAGATCTATTACGACCTTTCAGCAAAAATCTTGTGAGACTTTCCATGATTCTTGGGAAAGATTTCAAGATCTCCTAAGAAGTTGCTCGCACCACGAGATTCCTTTATGGCAGCTCGTTCAGATCTTCTATCACAGATTAGAAGATCAAATCCGACGTTTCGTCGACACCTCGTGTGGCGGCAATTTCTTGAATAAGGATGTTGAGAGTGCCTACGACCTATTTGAAGAAATGAGTGAAAACTCATTTAATCAAGCTTCCATGAACACATTTTGCAGAACTTCAAACCTATAGTTCGGTGTTCATGAAGTCGGCACCCAATCTATTCCTGTAACCTAAGATGATCTTTAAATGATTGCACAAAAACTTGATCAGATGCACATTAATCAAAAGAAAATTGAGGAAAGACTTTCCACACCAACCCAAGCTCCACATAGTCCACATCTAACCTACCCTAACACTCCTCGGAGAGAGAACTTGCACAATCTAAACACTATTTCTACTGATTATCATAATACCTCAATGCTTTTTATGATTCATTGGGGAATTACAATTATCCAAACTCTAACCCCACTGAAAACATTTCTACCCTCCAGGACCAATATAGAAATTCTTCCACTTGGAAGAATTACCCAAACCACTCTTGGAACAACCCGGTTCCTCCCCAACCTTCAAATCAATTTAGTGGGTATGGGTCAAATCCAACCTTTCATCCTGAGCCATCCCAACAAGACATCAATGCCGAGATGATGAGAACCCTGCAGGAAATGTAAACTAAGATGACGGAAGTAACCCGAACTATCACAAACCTAAATAGTCAGATTGGGGTTATTCCAACTCAAAGACCTACAAGGCATTTGCCCTCCCAACCCATGCCCAACCCTAAGGAACCAGTATCCGGACAGAAATCCAAACTACTAGAATCAGCCTCCTACTAATCCACCACCTCAGTAGCCTCCCAGGTTTCCACAATAATAGGCCCCCCCACCTCCTCCAAATAATAATCCGACTGCACATGCAGTTACGTTGAGGAGTGGGAAAACCACCACTGATCCTGGGCCTTCACAAAAACCTAGTGAAATCCCCATCTCTATGCAAATTGACTCTCCACGCCCACATCAAGAAGAAAAAGAAACACAAAAATCTCTGGACACGACTCCTATTCCTTTGCCACATGCTCTCCACCTCATCACCAATCGAAAAAGAAATCTAAGCCTACCACAGAGGAACTCATGGATCTATTCGGGCAAGTTCAAATCAATATCCCTCTCCTAGATGCAATCAAGCATATACATGCCTATGCCAAAATTTTGAAGGAGATCTGTACTCTGAAAAGGTAGGCCAAAACTCTAGGACAGGTGCATCTTTTGGAGACAAAAAGCTCTGTAATACAGAGCAAGCTGCCTCCTAAGATGAAATATCGAGGGGCACCATTAATTTCAATGATTATTGATGATACTACTTTTGATCGTGCCCTCCTTGATCTTGGTGCCTCTGTTAATATCATTCCCAAGATTTTATTTGAAGAGTTTCAGATTGGTGAACTAAAACCTATTGAGGTTAACCTTCAATTAACCGATCAATCTAAAATCAAACCTCGTGGGATTGTTGAGGATGTTTTGGTTAAGGTCTAGAATTATGTCTTCCCCACAGAATTTCTGGTCCTTCACATTGAGGTACCCAAATCTTTAATGAATGCCCCAATAATCCTTGGACAACCCTTTTTATCTATACAAAGGCAAATATCAATTGCCACACAGGCAAAATTGGTATCACCTACGCAGGCCAAATAATCACTCTTGATATTTTCAAATCCTCCAAGAGATTCCATGATGATAACTTTTTTTAGGACTTAGATACTGAAATTTCAAATTTGGTGGAGGTGACTATGTTGGTAGATACCCTTCTCGACCATAAATTTTTCGAGGAATCTGACTTAGAATCTGTGGTTGGCGAAATCTTTGATTCGGAGACTTGTCTTCAGTAACAATCCATTCCTGATGACCCCCCTGATCATTCCCCTAACCACCCACTCTTCTCTCACCCCACCCTTCCACACTAACTTCATCCACCCTTCACCATTCTTCCCCCAAACCCTTTCTAATGGACCTACCACCAGACCTGCTCGAGTATGGCATTCTTCTTGAATTAAAACCATAGCCTAACTTGGGCCACACTTATCATTTTCCATCAAATTTCAATCCCTATTTTTCTTCCACTCAACTTTCTAGGGATCCGGAAGAAGACACATTTTTTACAGGCATCCAAGTGTCTAATTATTTACATGATTGTCCGTCTTCTGTGCATACCTTCACGCCCGGCTAAATGGCGTAAAAGATAGCACTGGATGGGATAACCCATCATTTTCCCTGTTTTCTTTTTCCTTTCTTTTTCTAGGTTTTGACCATCCTAATACCAACCACCTTTCACTAAGGTGATCCCTTCTCCCTCCTAATGCATGAGGACATTGCATATCATAAGCATGGGGGGGTGTTTTTAAAATTTTAATGATCGATTTAGGATTTTCAAAACTTAGAAATATGCATTTTTCCTTTGTCATATTGTTTTCTGCTTACATACCCAAAAAAATAAAAATATTGAAAACATTTTGTGGAAAATTTTGAAATCAGGACTAAGGTTGAAAACTCACTTTTGGTACAATGAGATTTTATCTTTAAACAACTAGGGATAAGGATATAGATCTGATCATTAGAATTTCAAGGTCTATCTTTAGACTAGATCAAATATCCTTCTCTAAAATTGCACTTGAACTCATGATAGTTCAAGTGACTTGATCTAGTTTTGTAATATGGAAAGTATCTCGCTTAGTTTCTAATTCAAAAACTTGCATCTCGTGCAAAACTTCTTGCGTCAAATTTCACACACAAGCCAACACCTAAAAACAACTAAAAATTAGAAAACCCCCTTGTTTGGCCCTAGTAAAAGTCTGAAACAGATCCTTAGTTTGAGTTCCCACAGGCAAGGAGGAAAATTCCTCCTTTGAGAATGCGATGTCAACATGTTATCGCCTAAGCGTTGCTCTATATCTATATTACATATCTTTAGATGGAGCATTAAAGCGCTTTTTTGCAGCTTAAGTGTCTTAGATGCTGCTCTACCTATAGTATTAGAGCAAGAGCTTGAGTTTGCTTGGAGCACCCCTTTACACTACATTGTGTTTTGGGGTTGTGAGCTCCTGGGAGGTGTCATGGACAGTACTATTGTTTGAACGGAAAACATTGCAAATGGAAGTTGAGTTTTGGAAGCTCGTTGATGTAGTATGATTTGCTAAGAAATCCATCAACAGATAATTTTACCGAAACTCGAAAATAGGTTCCGGGTCGAACACAAGGAGGCAGACATTTGATTAGAAACAGTGTTTGTTTTATTTGTTACGAAGCAGGTTAGTTGATCGAATTGAATCTAAACTAGCTATCTACTTAAAGAATAAATAATTGAAGAAAGGGAGAGAATATTACAAATAAAGAGAAAATAGAGATAGAATAAACATGGATTTCATTACCACAAGCTAATATTCATTACAATTACAACTACTCACTACACTAGAAAGCAGGAAATCTACATTAGAAAGCGGTAAAAGAGAAGGTAGAGAGAAGTTATCCTCCTCGACGGCCGCTTGGAGGATGAGCCGCAATGACGGAGCACCCGGACGAAGCTGGTGAGATGCGAGATGAAGGAGAACGATGAAGGATGGCAGAGAATGGGGCAGGACGACATCGCAGCGGGATCTGCTTCTCGAATGGCGGTGAGAGAACCACCGCAAAATGCTCCACAAAGGGGATGAGAAGGTGGAAAAATTATAATTTTAACTATAATGGGGCATCCCTGGGACAAGCTCTTAGAGCTTTGGATGGGGTGAGAGAATAGAGGAAGGGATAATTGAAATGTGGGGGGTGTAGGCCTTTTCATAGGTGTAGAGGTTTGGGGCAAAAAGGTCATTTCAAGTTCAAAACAATAAATTAGGGGTTTTTAGTGACAGATTTATTCGTCACTAAAGCCCGATCGTGGCTGAAGTGCGCATGCCCCCTCGCCTCCTCTCACCCAATGCTTAACCACGTTCTTTGATTCTCAGCCGTCCAATCTCAAGATCTGATTGCTTAAAATGTTCCTCGCCTACTTCAGCTTCGCGCGTTAAGTGCGTGTGATCGCGCGTGCATAACTGCATCTGATTGCTCGTCTGTCTGATTGGAAGATCTTGGCCATTCGTAGCTGATCTCACGGTCGAGATAAAACACGCACGCACCTCTGATTGCTAGTCGAATGTGCGTCCCTTGTGCTTGTAGCACCTTAACCATTGTGCTACGCAGCGGTTTGAGCACGGCACTGAATTTAGGTGTGAGCTCTCTCAACCGTTGGATCTTGATCCAATGGCTGAGGTTGTCCGGGCAGTTGAGGAGAGAGAGGGTAGTGGCGGGTCCTTGGGCCAATTGGGCAGTTGGGATGGCGTCATGTGGCGCTATCTTGGCCGTTCATCTTCTATGTCTTGTAGATGGTGCCACAGATGTTGGATTGGATCGATTTTCGCGTTGTTGGGCTGCGATCGTCGATCCAAACCCATCCGTGCAGTCAGATTTGTCATGTGAAGTGTGAATTTACACCATCTTGGCCCTTGATCTCTGACCTTCCTCGGATTATATTTGATGCTATGGAAGTTCGATCAGGGCAATCTTGGAATCATTGAACTCCGATAGTCACCCTGATCTGATCCGTACGGTTGGATCTTCCATTCGAAGTCCTGATTAAAAGTCACCTTGTCCCTGGCCACCAAAAAGAAGAAAGCACTATACAATTTGTATAATTTGACCTAAATGCATGATGATGCATGTTATGCAATATTTACAATGCATGATGCTAATATGATACTAAGAACATGCATTAATAGACATTTTTGACTATTAAGATGTATGCACATCACACCCCCATGCCTATCTTTTACTAGTCCATAGCAAAAACTATATGCTATTTATAAAAGAATTAGGTTAGATTTCTTAGGCAAAAGTTATTCTTCAACACTAAGAGATTTTTACTAGGAACCTGAACTATAAAGACACAATAGCACCCATGTGTCTGCCAAAATGCAAACCGCCTCAAGCCCTTGCCTTATTCAAAGAAGGATCTTTTTCTTCTTTTCTAATTTTTTTGGATTTTTGAGTTTAGGATTTTGGAGCAGCTTTCTACGGCCACTCAACCCACCCAAGACTCGAAGAGAACTCTAAGTTCTAAGCATCTTTATGTGAAATGTAATAGATTCACTAATCGATGATTAGGACGGACTTCAAGTTTCTACGCCCTCAAATGACCTTAAAAAGAAATTCTGTTTAAAGGTGTATCTATTTGACCAGTAGCTTTCTCCCTACTTTTATTTTTATGAGGTCAACACAAGGGTGAACACAGTGTATATCTCCCCGGCTTATTCTACTTCTCCGCTTCTTCCTAAGCGCTTTGGAATTTTACGAGCATTTCTTGAGTTGGGTTCTGGACAACCTACTAATGGGCTGTTACCCACGATAACTTGCCAGCCATGTTCATGCAGTGAAGTGTGGCTTATTTCTTTTTCTTTTCTTTCCTCCTTTTATATTTTTTTCTTTTCTTTTTGGATTTTCTTTTTTTAAGTAGGTGGCTTCCCTGTTCTAAGATTTACCTAAAAGTAGCAGGAAAAGAATGGTTGTGTGACTAGGCTCTGGACAACCTACCAATGGGCTGTTACCCATGATAACTTGCCAGCCATACCACCCTAGAAGGTTCATTAGCTACCTAATTTCCATAAAAATCATCGAAAAGCGAGTCAGTGCAAATAGTGTGTAAATGCTTAGACTTAAAATCCCCTCAAATCAGAGGGTGGGTTGATAAGTCGTGTACTTATCAACCTAACTTATTTAACCAATTAAAATATGAATTTAGAATGGCGAGGACTCAAGAAACAAGTCCACAGTTTAGTGGAGACACCCGGGCTAATTAAGCTCGAAGACCTGAAGGGTCTAAGTGCTTAGTTCCTACTATATTATTCCCTAGGGTTGAAAAATCCTAATGCCCAATTATTCTTTCCTAATTCAATTTTTTTTTCATTTTTTCTTAATAAAGAGAAAAAAATAAGTAGAATTTACAAGAATTTCTCAGAGCTGACAAAATGATTCAGAAATGAATCCACCCCCCATGCCTAGCTGATAAAATTTCCTCATTGAAAATAAAAAGCATGAGAAGTAGGGTAGAATGAAGAAGATAGCACCTATATATGATGCTTGGGTCAGCTTTGAGTCAGACTGTACAAGTGCTGAGTTTAATGCCATCAGCTAGGCGAAGTTCAGCTAAAGAAATCACGATATGATTAGAGCAATCGTGTTTGAGATGGGTTCTGGAACAATATGGTCAACAAAAGGCTTCAGACGGTGACCGTTGACTTTAAAAGAATTACTCGTCCTTGGGTCAGAGATCTAAACAACCTCTTTTGGAAACATCTGATCAACGATGAACGGGCCGTTTCATTTTGACCTAAGTTTGCTAGGAAAGAGCTTAAGTCGAGAATCAAAGAGCCAGACCTTCTCGTTCAGCTCAGAGCTCTTTTGGGATATCAATTGGTCATGAAGAGCTTTGGTTCGAGCCTTATAGATCTTGGCATTCTCGTATGCGTTCTTTTTAAGCTCCTCCAACTTAGATAGTTGGAGTTTCTTGGTCTTTCCGGCTAAACTCAAATCCAAATTACATTGCTTGATTGCCCAGAATGCTCGATGTTTAATCTCTACGGGTAAATGGCATGCCTTTCCATACACCAGACAAAACAGTGACATGCCGATAGGCGTTTTGTATGCCATACGGTAGGCCCAAAGAGCATCCTCAAGCTTTTGAGTCAAATCTTTACGATCAGTTCTAACCATTTTCTGCAGAATATTCTTGTTCTCTCGATTGGAGATCTCGGCCTATCCATTTGTCTCGGGGTGGTAAGGTGTGGAGATTCTGTGATTTACCCCGTATTTTGCCAGTAAACTATGGAACTGGACATTAGTGAAATGAGTACCACCATCGCTGATGATGGCCCTCGGAATCCCGAACCGACTAAAGATGTTGTTCTTGACGAAATCGATGACCACCTTGTGGTCATTGGTTTGGGTGGGAATAGCCTCAATCCACTTGGACACGTAATCAATAGCGACGAGAATGTATTGGTGTCCAAATGAAGGGAGGAAGGGTCCCGTGAAATCGATGCCCCAAACGTCGAAGATTTCGACGGGAAGAATCGGGTTTAGAGGCATCATATCTCTCTTGGTTATGCTCCTAAGTGCCTAGCATCGGGAACACGACCTCGAGAATTCCTGGGCATCCTTGAATAAAGACAGCCAATAGAATCCAGATTGCAAAATTTTTGCAACCGTCTTTTTCCCGGAAAAATGTCCACCACATGCAGATGCATGGTAGAACTCGAGTATACTTTGGAATTCATTCTCCAGAACACATTGGTGAATAATCTGATCTGAGCCGATGTGGTACAGTTCAAGGTCCTCCCAGAAGTAATATTTGGCCTCAAATTTGAGTCCATCTCGTTGTTGCTTGGTCCAATCTTGGAGGATTTGACCAACAACCAAATAATTTACAATGTCTGCAAACCACGAGGTTTGGACACCTGATACTGTAAGAATAGTTTTGTCCAGAAAAGTGTCAACAACTGGAATATCCAGACGAGAAGAATCACTTAGAAGTCTCGAAAGATGATCGGACACCACATTCATGCCCCAGATTTATCTTTGATTTTAAGATCGAATTATTGAAGCAGAAGAGTCCATCGGATAAGCTGGGGTTTGATTCTTTTTGGCCAAGAGATGTCTCAAGGCTGAGTGGTCAGTGTAAATTATGACGTGAGACCTTAAGAGATAAGCCCTGAATTTCTCCAAAGCAAATACTACAGCTAGCAATTTCTTCTCAGTAACAATGTAATTTCTTTGAGCCTCGTCCAAAGTTTTGCTAGCGTAGTAGATGACAAAGGGCTTCCTATCAATCTTTTGACCCAAAACAGCTCCGACTGCGTAATCAGAAGCATTGGTCATGTTCTCAAATGGGGTTGTCCAGACCGGTGGTTGCAACATCGAAGCATAAGTGACTGCTGTTTTAAGAAAATTGAATGCCTTATGGCATGATTCGTCGAAATCAAATGGCGTATCTTTGGCGAGAAGGTTTCTCAAAGGGCGAGCAACCTTAAAAAAGTCCTTGATGAACCTCCTATAGAATCCCACATGATCAAGAAATGATCGAATTTGTTTGACAAATGTGGGAGTAGGAAGTTTGGAGATAGCATCAACCTTAGCTTTGTCAACTTCATTTCCCCATTCAGAGATTACATGACCCAAGATGATGACTTCTTGTGTCATAACTCTTTTCCCAGCTAAGGATCAATCTTGTTTTGATGCATCTTTTAAGGATCATTTTAAGATTAGCTAGGCAAGAATCAAATGATTCTCCGAAAATAGAGAAATCGTCCATGAAGACTTTCATAAACTCTCCCACCATGTTAGAGAATATAGCTAGCATACACCTTTGAAAAGTCGCAGGTGTATTGCATAAGCCAAATGACATTTTACGGAAAGCAAAGGTTCCATAGGGACAGGTGAAAGTCATTTTTTCCTGATCCTCGAGATGGATAGGGACTTGATTATATCCCAAGTAACCGTCTAGGAAACAGAAGTACTTTTGCCCGGCTAGTCTTTCAAGGATTTGATCGATGACGGGCAAAGGGAAATGATCTTTCTTCGTGGCTATGTTCAGCTTTCTGTAATCGATACAGACCCTCCAAGAGGAAGTTGAACGAGTTGTAACTGATTCTCCTTTCTCATTAGTCACAACGATAATCCTGACTTTCTTGGGAACAATTTGCACGAGACTTACCCAAGGACTATTTGAGATCGGATAAATGATTCCTGCGTCGAGCCACATAATTATTTCCTTCTTGACCACTTCTCACATATTAGGGTTTAATCTCCTCTGCATCTAGTGAGAAGGGCGGGATCCATCTTCCATGAATATTCTGTGATTGCAGTAAGATGGCTCGATCACTCTAAGGTCATGAATGGTCCAACCAATTGCCTCCTTGCGTTCCTTTAGGATCTTGATCAGTTTAATCTCCTGCTCCTTAGTTAATCTAGCACTGATAATCACAGGGAGCATCTTTTGTGGTCCCAAAAACTAAAATTTCAAACTCTCAGGCAATGGTTTCAGTTCGAGCTGGGACGAGCTTAGGATGGAAGGTAAGGATGATGCTAATGAAGATTCATCAAGAGGAAGAGGTTGAAAGTGAACAAAATCAATAACCTCTTCAGAATGTGGTGGGTTTGCCACAGAGGGTTACGAGTCGGATCCATCAAGACAGGAGGAACTTTCAATTGCAGAAATCGCCATACATGTCTTAATATTCACGTTATCTTCCTCAAGTTCCTCTATAAATCAACATTCTCCAAAATTGTTAATCGCCTTAAAAATATCCAATTTCAATTTCTGATCCCTAAAGGCAATTTCCATGCTACTGCTCTCACAGTTGATATTGGCCTTGGCGGTAGCCAGGAACAGACGTCCGAGAATGATGGGCATGTTCCTTAAATTCTCAGGTACGTCCATGTCAAGAACAAGGAAATCTATAGGAAAATAGAAGTCCTTAACCTTGACAATAACATCCTCAATAACGCCTCTTGGATTTGTGACCGAGCGGTCCACTAACTGCAGTGTTACTGAGGTTGATCGAAGTTCACCTAATCTGAACTTCTCGTAAAGAGAAGTCGGAATTAGGTTAATGGATGCACCAAGATCCAGAAGTGCCCTATCGAAGGTGTAATCTCCGATGACGCAAGAAATCAAAGGGGCACTTGGATCTCTCTTTTTCAGAGGAAGGTGATGCAGGATAATAGAACTAGCCTGCTCGGAGAGTACCACCTTTCTCGAAATAGATTTCCTCGTCTTACGCTTCTGTGTGCATAAATCCTTGAAAAATTTAGCATAAGCCGATATGTGTTTGACAGCACTGAGGAGCAGGATATTGATTTCGATATTCTTGAATATATTCAAGAGCTCCTTGTTACTATCAATAGGCTTCTTCTTCCTAGGTTTAATCAAGGCCTCAAGAAAAGGAACATGAGTCTGATCTTTGGAATCAGATTCCTGAGCCTTGATTTCTTCTTCAGAGTTCTCCTTTCTTTCCTTAGGCTCTCCAGGATTTGGTAGATCAGAACAAGGTAGTTGTGGGTCCTGGGTTTGCCTTCCACTCCTCAAGGTAACAGAGTTTGCAGATGCATATGGGTTTGGGTCTTGGGGAGGGTTAGGAAAGATTGGAGGGACTTCATTAGCCAAAAACCTCGGATTTGATGAAGCAGAAGAGGAAGGACCCTACTCAACCACTTGAGCATGTGCGTGTGGGTCCCTTTGATTCCTATACCCTTGGGCCTGATTGCCCAAATTCTGTATATTACGCAGGTTGGGTACGGGTTGAGATGGTAGAGATCTGGGTTGACGGGAATTAGCAATGAACCCGATTTGCAAGTTGTCTAGCGAGGTTTTCATTTGCTGCATGAGCTGGAGCATAGATCCTTGCATCTCTACCATCTGACGGTTCAAATCAGCCTGCCCTACAGGTTGACGGGTATTCCAAGATGGCTGATTGACCTGATTTGGGGGCAATTGAGTATAAACATGACTCTGACCCGTTGGTCTTTGTGGAGCATAGTTGCTGGGTTGGAATTGGTTCTGCTGCCTCAGATTTTTCCAGGAGAACTTAGGGTGGTTCCTCCAACCTTGATTATAAACATTGGAGTAAGGGCTGGACCTAACATTCTCCTGTACAGCATAGACATCCTCATGGGGTGAGGATGGAGAGAAAGAAAGGGGGGGATCAGAGAAACTGGGATCAAAGGCCCCAGTTTGGAACCCCTGGGGTTCTGAGCAATGTTGGCTCATAGGTTGAGTCGTATCTAGTTGATTAATAAACTCCCATCCAAGAGGAACTCGCAAAAAATGGAATCCCAAATTTTGGGATTGAGTGGATCGAGAATTGTTTGCAGAGTTTTCTGCCATCCACTCCTCCATCCTTTTGGTAACCAGGTCCACTATATCCAGTTTATTGCAAATAAGCTCCATATCGAATGAATGAGAGTATGGATCTCATTAACATTCGATCTAGGTTGTTGGGACCTGTTAAATGTATCCATGGAGGCATGATTGATTGAATTTTCACTCATTTCCTCAAACAAATCATGTGCATTATCTGCATCTTTGTTGAGGAAATTGTCTCCGCAAGAAGCGTCAAGTGATTTCTGAGTTGCTCAGTCAACCCATGGTAAAAGATCTGCACGAGTTGCCACTTCGGCACCTCGTGGTGTTGACACTTTCGTAATAAGTCCTGGAATCGCTCCTAGGCAACATGAAATTGCTCCCCCGGCCGCTGGGTGAAAGTAGTAATCACCCGCCTCAATGCATTGGTACACCCGACTGGGAAGAATTTCTTTAGGAAAGCCGATTTCAAATCATTCCATGTTTCTATTGGCCTTCCTATAGTTCTATACCAATGAGAGGCCTTATCCCTAAGAGAGTGGGGAAAGAGCCTCATGATCATCTGCTCTTTATTCATGTTTTTCTCTTTGGTGGTCTAGACTAAAGTAGTCAAGTCCTCCAAATGTTGAAATGGGTCTTCAGAGCCAAGCCCATGGAAATGTTTGATCAAGCTTAACACCTGGGGCTTGATTTCAATGTCTCAAGCTAGAATCTGGATGTCGGGATGTTCCCTTTAATTTGAAGGATCATAAAAATCCTTCAAAGGCTGAGTGCCCTACATTCTCTGGAACCATTCTTGCATTCTCTGCATTTGTTCCAGCTGCCTTTGAAACATCTCCTGTTGATTCCGAGGCAGAGGAGGTTGTTGATCAGCCATGGAATCAATTTAGCCAAAATTCAATCTACACCTCCTAGAATGATCTAATGGTCCTTCCAATCGGGAATTCAATGACCTCCTTCCAAGCATAAACTAGGAAGAGGTTGGAAGGACTGAGGATAAGAACCCTGCAGCACAACAAAACAAGCCTGTCCTTAAGTTGGATAGACTAAGGATCTACAGACTCTCAAAATCCATCTTAAAATTATAGATGATTTACTCTACTTGTATCCAGTCAATCCAACCAGTTAAAAGAAGGGACTGGAGAGAAGGTTCTTCCTTCGGCTTATGCCTCCGGTTCCTAGTGTACCCCACAGCTGCGATTGTTTGATTCTACTCTCATAGCTGAACATTAGATTGACTAGTATAAGCAGGTTAATCATAAACAATCTCAATCTGGGCCTCGAAGAGCGAATCAGTCCTTAAGGCCAACATCTACTTGATTTTACTTAGGCTTAGGATTGTAGTGCTTATGGAATGTGGTGGGCCCTTAAGATGGGTTATGCCCTTAATGATCGATTGAATATGTGTGAGTGCATGCACAACCAGGGTTTTCAAGCAAGATTATTCAAATGAGTGGATTTTGAGGTTCAAATCTTACTTAAGTAGTTTTTAGGGTTTAGAATTAGGTAAATTCAATCAAGTTCAAAAGGCAAACCAGATGTTCAAACACCGGTGAAGATCTTTTCCTTTTGAAATCAAAAAGTAAAGTGGAGTGCCTGGTATTAACCTAAATTGAAAATCCTAAGGGGAAGCTACTTGATAAGTTGATTTTAAAATGAAGTGGTGCGGCCCAAACAAGTCAAACAATTAGCCAAAATGCACCACTGAGTTAGACACACAAGATGATTAACCTAGACTGATTTCTACTCTCTTATGTGTTGATTTGCATGTATTGGTTCCACAGGTCAGAATCCCAGTTGAGTAGATAAGAATCAAGTTAGGTTATGTGCCTTGAATGTGGGTGTATGTAGTGTGTATGTTGATTTATCCCACAAGAAGTATCTTTTTGTTTTTTTTGTTTTTATGAAGGTGAGATGAGTAGGGCTAGAAATCAAAGCATCCAAACTAATCCTAGGGTTTATGCGAACACCTAGGTTAATTGGGGTTTAAATTAAGGTTGTGGAATGAAATCTATGGAGAGGGAAAGAATGGGGAGCACTTATAGTTGTCTTCAAATATACTTTACTCCTTTCTACCGCTTGAAGATTCCCTATTGAGGTACCTGCAAAATAATAGAAGAGAAATAAAAGCAAGTTAGAAAATAATAAAGTGCGTGAAATGTGGAAAAAATAGAGAATTGTTGCCTCCCCAGCAACGGCGCCAAAATGTTTAAACGGAAAATGTCGTAAACGGAAGTTGAGTTTTGGAAACTCGTCAATGTAGTATGATTTACGAAGAAATCTGTCAATAGATAATTTTACTAAAACTCAGAAAGAGATTCTGAATCGAACACAGGGAGGCGAACGTTTGATTAGAAACTGCATTTGTTTTATTTGTCACGAAGCAGATTAACTGAGCAAATTGAAACTAAACTAACTATCTACTTAAAGAATAAATAATAGAAGAAAAGGATGGAATATTACAAATAAAGAGAAAATAGAGATAGAATAAACAAGGATTTCATTACCACGAGCTGATTTTCAATACAATTACAACTACTCACTACACTAGAAAGTAGAAATCTGCACTAGAAAGTGGAAAATCTACACTAGAAAGCGGTAAAAGAGGAGGTAGAGAGAAGTTATCCTCCTCGACTTCAGCTTGGAGGACGAGTCACAACGACGGAGTGCCCGGATGAAGGTGGTGAGATGGGGGACGAAGGAGAACGACGAAGGACGACAGAGAACGGGGTAGGACAATGTCGTAGTGGGATCCGCTTCCCGAATGGCAGTGAGAGGACCACCGCGGAATGCTCCACGAAGGGGATGAGAAGGTGGAAAAATTATACTTTTAACTCTAATGGAGCATCCCGGATTTGGGACAAGCTCTTAGAGATTTGGAGGGGGTGAGAGAAGAGAGGAAGGGATGGTTGAAATGGGGGGGCGTAGACCTTTTTATAGGTGTAGAGGTTGGGGGCAAAAAGGTCATTTCAAGTTCAAACAATAAATTAGGGGTCTTTAGTGATGGATTTATTCGTCAGCAAAGCCTGATCGTGGCTGAAGTGCACACGCCCCCTTGCCTCCTCGCACCCAACGCTTAACCACGTTCTTTGATTCTCATCGGATGACTTAAAACGTTCCTCGCCTGCTTCAGCTTCACGCGTTAAGCGCATGTGATCGCACGTGCATAACCGCGTCCAATTGCGCATTTGTCTGATTGGAAGATCCTAGCCGATCGTAGCTGATTGTACGGTCAAGATAAAACACGTGCGCGCCTCTGATAGTGAGTCGAACTCGCGTCCCTTGCGCGTGCAGCGCCTTAACCACTGCGCTACGAAGTGGTTTGAGTCGTGGAGCTGAATTTAGGTGCGGGCTCTCTTAGCCATTGGATCTTGATCCAACGGCTGAGGTCATCCAGGGGGTTGAGGAGAGAGAGAGTAGCGGCGGGTCCTTGGTCCGGTTGGGCGGCTGGGATGGCGCCATGTGGTGCCATCTTGGTCATCCATCTTCTATGTCTTGTAGATGGAGCCATGGATGTCGGATTGGATCGATTTTCATGCCGTTGGGCTGCGATCGTCGATCCAAACCCATCTGTGCGATCAAATTTTTCATATGAAGTGCAGATTTACACCATCTTGGCCCTTGATCTCTGACCTTCCTTGGATTATATCTGATGTTACGGAAGTCTGATCAGAGCAATCTTGGAGTCATTGAACTTCGATAATCGCCCTGATCTGATCTGTATGGTTGGATCTTCAGTCTGAGGTCCCGATTAAAAGTCACCTTGTCCCTGGCCACCAAAAAGAAGAAATTACTATACAATTTGTACAATTTGACCTAAATACATGGTGATGCATGTTATGCAATATTTACAATGCATGATGCTAATATGATACTAAGAACATGCATTAATAGACATTTTTGTCTATTCATATGTATGCACATCAACTACCTCGAAGACTGGCACTAGAGCCCCCTCTAGGATTGGTAATGGGAATGATGATCTCGACACATCTGTTGCAAGACTAAGCTAAAAATAAGCATGGGAGAGAGGAAAAAAAACGTTTTTAACTAAAAACATGCCCTTTTAAATGTTGGCTTTTCATAAGCACAAACACAAGGTTTTAAAGGTTATTGCAAGTTGTGAATCAGATTCAAGAGCTAGAAAAATCCTAAAAACAAAAATTTCAAGTCATCTAAATTAACAAGGGGTTAATTTGTGAATTTTTTGGAGGATATATTGATCCCATTTTAGTCTAATTTTTGGATCCGAAAACAAATCCCATTGTTTATCCTTAACAAATCCTGTACCTCTTGTGTTTGGATCAACCTATGTCCCATAATCTCTTTCTCCTCAAAAGTCGAAAAACTTAGATTTCCCTAAAATTCTATTTTGTAAAAATTAAAGCTTTGCTAAGAGACTGGAAAAAGGTAAGCATGGGGGTGTGATAAACATCGGTTTATCATCATTTTTATGTATTAAAACAAACATAGCTCGTAGGATTTTGCTCCGTAAACGGGTTTTTGGATTGCATTTAGGCATCAATTAGGTTAGGCATGCATTCTAAATTTTATTGTCTTTTTAATGTGTTTTTGTGAGTATTAGGGATTAACAGATTATTAGATCCCTAAAACCCTAGCACTTAGGAAGACAATTGGTGAAGGAGAAGCTCAAACCAGCTAGAACTTAGCTTGATCCAGCTCACCATAGCTTCCAGCTCACTTGATCTAGGGTTAGCTCATCCTAGCTCCTTTCAGCTCATCTCAGCTAAATGGCAGCTCAAGAGAGTTCATCTTAGCTCACCTTAGCTCAAGTCAACTCAGATCCAGCTCAACTTAGCCGAGTCTAGCTCATCTCAGCTCCCATCAGTTCACTGGGAGTTCTAGCTAGCTCAGCTGAGTTGACTGGAGTTCACCTCAGCTTAGGACCAGTTGCATCTAGCTCCACTCAACTCCATCCAGCTGAAGATGACTTTATCTTAGCTCAGGAAGCTCAAGTCCAGCTCTCGGGGACTCAACTTAGCTCAACTTAATTGAGTTAAGCTACCTTAGTGGTAACACTGGTAAGGCTAGAGCTGTTCTGTGTTTCATCTTTACGTTATTATAGTTTGAGTACAGTCGTTATAGTATAAGACAAAACAGTTACCAGATTACTATTACAAATTTTTTACTCGGAGCAAGGTTTTCCTGAGGTCGAACTCAGGGAGCAACTATGCTTCTAGAAGACTAAATAAGATCTCTATTATGTTACAAAAATAAGAGAGAGAGAGAGAGGGAGATCTTGGCTTCTTCTTCTTCTCTTTCTCTTTTCTTCTTCTTCTTCTTCCTTGACCGTTTCTCTTCTTCTCTTCTTCTTCTTTCTTTCTTTATTCTTTCTTCTTTTCTTGGCCTCTTCATCTGTTCTTCTTTTCTTTCCTTCTTTTCTTTAGCCGGCAACTGTGGTGATCTTCTTCTTCTTTCTCTTATTTTCCTTCCGGCCTTCTGCAGCTGTGGGGATTCCGACGTTTGATACTGCGTTCAGACGACTTATCTATGGCTTTGCTACAGTTCTTTTCTTCTTCCTTTCTTCTTCTGTTTCTCTCCACTTCTTCTTCAGCTGTCCTGAGCGGCTAAGGCTTTGGCCACTTCCCTTCTTCTTCTTTTCCTTCCTACCTTCTTCTTTCTTTATTCCTGCACGCTCACACAAGGGTCAGAGCAAAACCTACCCCTACCCTTCCCCGCGTCTCTCTCTTTCTCAGATTTATCTCTTAGGACTGCTCTCCTAGAGCTGGGTAATCGGGTGCGGGTATCGCGCCCGGGACCAAGCCCACCGGTGTGCGGTGGTGGGCGAGGAGTGCGCAGTTTGGGTAATCGGATCCTGCCCAGACCTGCGGGGCGTGAGCGCGGGCGAGTGAGCGCGTGGCACGCTGCGTGCGGGAGAGGGACCCGACCCCTGTGTTCGAAGGTGACTAGCCTTAGGCACTTTTTCAATTTAAGTGCGGGCGCTTGGCCACGCACTTTCGAGGTGGGACTAAAGTCCCACTTCCCAGATTGGCGCCTGCAGGTGAGCGACCTGCGGCCAATTGAAGCAGCCCGCAATGCCTCTGCCCCAGCTGCAGGCCTGGGTGCATTCGTAGAGACAACCCGCGCGACCTGGGATGCACACCTGGGCTGGAGGGCGCCTGCAGCTGCAGATGAAGCTGCTGCAGCTCGTCGGCAATGGCGGCGAGGGGCGCGCACCTAAAATCACAACAACGGCCTCTCGGCCCAGTCAGAATATGCAGGAGGCTTCGCTGGAGTGAGGCGAAGCTTGTGCAGTGGTCGGCGGGGTGCGGGAGTGCGTGAAGAGGCTGACCTAGGTCAGACTGTGACCGGAGAGATGGGTTTGTTCGGGGGGTGGTCGGGTGGTGTTTGGCAGTGAATGGAGATGGGGAATTGATAGAGTGGAGTGTGAGGGAGCTTGTGGGATGGTCGACGAGGTGCGGGAGTGTCTATGGTCGTGAGATGGTCTCGCCGGAGGGGTGATCGGAGGTGGAGAGGGTGGTTTGGATAGTGGCGGTCGGGTGATCGAAAGGGCAGTTTAAAAGGGGGAAAATGTAAGGGAAATAGAGAGGAAGCTATCTACCTAAGTATTCGACGAAGGGGGAGGGCATAGCATCCGGCTTGTATCTGCCGGAGCTGGAGACGAAGATGCCCTAGAGGAGGGTTTTGGCGACGAGGAAGCAGGCGGAGGGCGCCGGCAGGTACAGCCCGGTGCAGACGATGGAGCAAGGCAAACCCTGCTGCAGGTAGGGCAGCAGAGCGACGAGGAGGAGTTCGCCGGAAGCTTCGGGCTCTCTGACCGGAGGATAACGGGATGAAGGGGGGGTAGATCTCTGTTAAAGGAAGCTTGCAGGAGCCGGTAGGGTCTGTCGGTCCTTATAAAGGGCTTGGCGCGCAGAGAGGGGTGAGGTGCGGAGGGGTCTGCCTCGCCGGAGTATGGCCGGAGGGGACACCCATACCTTTCGCACGTTCGCACGGAAGGTATGGTGGTCGGTAAAGGGCATGGGCAGGTCCCTGTGACGGAGGACGTCGCAGGGAACCCCGCTTCTGCTTTGCAGGACAGCAGCCCTGCCCTGCTCGGCGCCATGCTCCGCGCAAGGTCGCTAGAGTATGGCGCTACGCAGAAGTTGCAGGGAGGACCATTCTGCAAAGAATGATGAAAAGTTAGGGGCCTAAATGCAAGGGTTTCAAAAGATAAGGGTCAAAAAGTAAATGAAGAGGACCAAATTGTAAAGTCGGTGAAGGAGGTCTCTTCTTAGACTCAAGTTTTTATAAAAGACCAATTTGAACCTAAGGATTTTAATGGTGAATTTTAATTCTAGTTTAGACCATGTTTGACCAGCCAATTTGCGTAAAAACCCAAATTAAGTTATTAATTGGGCATGGTTCTCTTTTTAGGTCAAGATAGGTTTCTAAGGCCAAATTAAAGGTTCTAAACCCTAGAGAGTATTTTTCTATGAATTTTAGAGGATTTAGTTGATTTTTATCCTGCCTCGACCTCGTGAATTGAAGTGGGTGTGTTTTAGGGTTACAAAATGTCATTTAATTCCTAGAAGTTGCTACAACCCTTTTTTAGATCAGATCATCCCACTTTCCTTCTTGTTAAGCTTGTTTGAACTGTGTTTGGACCCTTAATTACCCTGTTTGCAAACTGCATTGGTGAATTTGCAGTTTTACCCCTTATGATTTATTTTATTCTTAAACACAGAATTCTCTGAGTTAAGCCTTTCTTTGGGTCATGTAGGAGCTTTTTCTCACATATCTGGGTTAGATTGTGCTAGTTAGGGTTTATGATGAGGTTCTCATCACTCAGCTACCTCAACTAGCTAGGTCCTCCCCGGGAGCATTAGACCCAGCTCACCTCAGCTCCTTTCAATAGAAGCTAGCTTGCTTTAGCTTGGCTTAGTAGCTAGCAAGGAACTAGCAAGAGAAGCCAGCTAAAGTAGCTCCATGCCACCCTCTTCAGTAGCTGCCAGCTTCAATTCAGCTCCAAACTTCTTCTGTCTAGCTCCTCCCCTTAAACCCTAGCTCCAACTGCCTCCTCCTCCACACTACTACTAGCTAAGCTAGATTAGCTAAGCTCTAGCTCCCTTGGCCATTCACCACCTTAAAACTCTACCTAACTAGCTCCACCAACTAAGCCCACCTAAGACCACCTAAGCTAGCTCCACCTCTACTCAAGGTTGGCGCCAACCTCACCACCCTTCACCCCTCAACCACCACCAAAAGACATCATAAGTTGGTGCCAAAAACACCCATAACCACTCCCTCTTTGGTGCCAACTTTTCCCTCCAAAAATGCCCTCATCTCAACCCTACACCTACTCCCTCAACCCATCTCCACCATCCACCTAACCCCCCTTCTAGAAGTCCCTAAGTTGGCACCAATTTGGTGGTGTCTCTCCACCACCAAGAGCCACCAACACCACCATAACTACCACCCTACAAACCCCTTAGGTTGGCGCCAAACACTCTCCACCCTAGGATCCCTAATTACCATCCTAAACTAAATCCTAGCCCTCCACCTAAGGCCACACCAACCACCACCTTTCTACCCTATAAATACCCTATCTAACCACCACTAAAACCCATCCTCCATTAGTGTAAATTCCACCCTACATCCACCCTAACTCATGGCCAAGGAAGGAGAAGAAGAGAAGAAGATTAAGGGGGCATCCTATTCTCCCCCTTAGTGCATTCTTCCCCTTCTCTCTTCTTCCTTGTTCCACTCCAAGGAGGAGAAGCATTCCATTCAAGGAGGATGGCTAGGCATTGGATGAGACTTGAAGGTAGTACCATCCATCTTGGAGGAGAATAGGGCACGACCCCTCTTTGTGGGCTTGCCTGGGAAGACAACACCACCTTGAAGGAGCTATTGAAGGAAGGAGTTGGAGAGCCCCTTTTCAAGCCCAGGAGCCACTGAGCTTGGAGCAAGGATCCTCCCCTCTTCACCATTTTTCAAAGGATTAGTGTTTCTTTATTTTGTACTTTAAATTCTTGTAGTAGAAGCTTTCCTCTACTAGAGTTTTGTGTAAAACACTTTTTGCTCATCTATTAAAGTTGCCTTTTCTTATTAGCATTTTTTCTATTTGCTTTCCTTGTTCTTAGCACTTTTCACCCCCTTCCCCTAATTACTCTAGGCCTCCACATGCCTAGAGTGAACTTAGGGGGAGGTTATTTTTGTCACTATAAGGTTAGCTTGTAGTTGTTAGCATCTTTCCCGCCAACAATTCGTGCATTTGCCGTTATTTCAAAATATAAAAATCATATATTGAAAAACCAAAAAGAAAGGTGATTTCTGTTTCCAAGCAAGAGACTCGATTTTGCAAACATTTGGCCTCCTTGGACGACCCTAGATACTTCCCTATCTAGGTTTAAAAATTTAAAAGTGACTCGATTTTTGTGTGTTGCAATGATCTTAAAAACCCTAATTATAAACCACGCAAAAGAAGGCAACTGGTGAAGAAGAAGATCAATCCAGCTGGGACTCAGCTAGATCCAACTCATCATGGTTGGATATCAGCTCACTTGGGGTACGGTTAGCTCCATTAAGCTCCATTCAGTTCATCTTAGCTGAATGGTAGCTCAGGGTAGCTCATCTTAACTCAACCTAGCTCAAGTCAGCTTAGATCCAGCTCAACTTAGTTGAGTCTAGCTCATCTCAGCTCCATCCAGTTCACTGGGAGCTCTAGCTAGCTCAACTAAGTTGACAGGAGTTCACTTCAGCTCAGGTTCAGCTCTCCCCAGCTCCACTCAGCTCATGGTAGCTGAACTTTCTCTAACTTATCAACTACTTGTCAACTAGTAGCTAAGGTAGTTCGAAAGTTCCCATCAGAAGCAGGTCCAGCTCAGCCAAACTTCAAACAAGTTGAGACCAGCTCAACTTAGCTCAACTTCTCAAGCTTAGCTGTTAACAGAAGAACTAGCTAACTAAGCTGAGTAGTTGAGTCCTCATTAAGGCCTCTTTAGCAAGATCAGCTCCATTGCAGCTTCAGTTCAGCTCCAGACAACTCTTTCGCATCTCCTCTTCCCTAAACCCTAGCTCCATCCTACTGACGTGCATGTGCATGTGTGTTTGGAAGTGTCGTTATAGATTGCGCTTGCGACGTCGGTTTTAAAGTAAGGAAACAGATGTGAGTCCAAGTGTCGGTCTCAGGGAGGCATGAAAATCAGATTCTTCTTATCACTTATTGTCATGAAAATCATGGGGTTTTGCTTGCGAAAAGGCGTGGGTGAAAAGCAAGAGAGAGAGAGATTAGGGTTAGAATTGTTTCATTCGCAACATGCAACTTGAATAGAAAATAAAGCAAGCAATTGAATAGAAAATAACTTCATTTAACATGCAACTTTAGTTCATAGTTACAACACTAGATAATGCTTGAACATAAGTAAAGTAAAGCTTAAAAGAAGGAAAGAGAGAGAGAGAGGGGACAACGAGGTAGCCACGGTGGTGGAGAGGGCTCCGTTGGTGGCTCGTCGTCTCCGGCAATTACAAAAGGACTTAAAGATAGCTAGGATGGAGATAGAACACTTGCAAGTAGAGTGAATGCTCCTCATGAGTGGTTGGAAGGGGTTTAAATAGGAAGAAGGGCTTTCCAAATGAAGAAGGGGTTTTAGCGACGTCTGGGACGTCGCTAAAACCCTTCCTAAAACGTCGGTGAAGGCCCCTGGCCGCCGGTCGCTTGCCCGCAGTTGTGCTTCTTCGCACCTGATCCGTGTGCGCGTGTCGTAAGCCGTCCGATCGAAGATCGGATGGCTGAGATCCCGTGCGGGGCACGTGCCTGGATCGCGCCCTCGCCCCTGCATCATCGCGCACGTTGGCTATGGATGTGCGTGATTGCGCCGCATCTCTCGCTGCCTGCCGTTTGATCACACATCAGCGGCTAAAATCATCCGCCCGCGTTCTCGCTCAAATTTGCACTGTGATCGGCATCTCACTATGCGGGGGTGAGGCGCGGGCCGCTGTGCCACGTGGCTGCTTTGTCATGGAGACGAGGCGTGGTTGCTGTGCGTATGGCCGTTGGATGAAGATCCAACGTCAGGGGTTGCTGTTGCTGCAACTGAGAGGCACGCGGATGCGTGGTTCTCAGCCGTTCGATGCGCGATCGGACGACTTAAAACAATGCTACGCATTGAAGGCGATTGCGGGCGCGACATGGCTGACACGTGGCGGCCCCATGGCCGTTGATCATCAGATCAACGGTCAGAACTTCTTGGGCCAATAATGGGAGCTCCGGATGTCGGATTTAGCTGATTTTGAGTCCGTTGGACTCCGTCCGTCGTTCTGAATCCATCCGTGTGGTTCGATCGCTCATCTGAGGCCTATTTTAACAAGTACTCATAGAAATGGCCATTAATACTGTTCTTTAAGCAATCTTGATGTATGATGCATGCAATGCTCCCATTCCCATTTATAATGTGTTATCTGTGTATTCTGTTCTTAAGATAAACCCCAATTGACGGAATTATCACCCCAAGATGTAGTGTTATCACCTACCTCCTCCTCTACTTATCTACTAGCTAAGCTAGTGTAACTAGCTTAGCTTAGCTACACTTGAGCTCTTTTTGGCCATGCACCACCTACAACCTAACTCCACCTCACCACCTAACTAGTCCATCAAATAGGCTAACCACCTACACCTACTCCTAGTACAACTTGGCACAACCACCATCACAACCCTTCACCCCATAACTTCCTCCAAAAGACACCATAGAGTTGGCACCAAAATGACCTCAACCACCTTCATCCTTTTGGCGCCAATTCTCCCATCATCCTAGCCCTACACCTCATCACCTAAACCATCTCCACCCTCCATAAATTGGCACCAACAACCCCTTCTAGAAGACCCCTCCCTTGGTGCCAACTTTGGTGCCCTTTCACCCCACATCCACCATCCAAAGCATCCCTCCTTTAGGCGTCAACACCCACCATTGGATCACACAACCACCTCCACAATTCATCTCCACCACCCATAAACTCCACGCCAAGAATGCCCCCTTGTAGAACCTATTTTTGGTGCCAACCCTAACCCTTATCTACACCCTCCATCCACACTACAAATCCATCTCCACCCTACACCTCAACCCATTCTAGAACCAACCACACTTGGCGCCAAAACATGGTAGCACCACTACCTTGAATGGCCACCAATTGCCATCCTCATAACCCTTGGCTTGGCACCAAGTAAACCTAGCCCTAGGATCATCTAACCACCCTTATAAACCCATCCTAACCCAACATGTGTCCATGCCAACCTCTCCCTTCATAAACCCTATATATAACCCCCATCCTACCACCACTAAAGTAATCCTTGGCTACATTAATTCCCACCTAGATACACCATATATTCGGCCATGGGAAGGAGAGGAGAAAAGAAGATTAAGGAGGCTATCCCTTGCCTCCTTGGTGCCTTCTTCTTCTTCCCTTCTTCCTTGGTCCAAGCTAAGGAGCAACAACCTTAAGGAGGACGGCCAGGTAGAGGAGAACAGCTAGGGTACACGCCTACCCTAAGAGGAATTCTTGTGGTTGGAAATCTTCCACCCTTGGAGGAGCAAGGGCACGCCCATCTAGGGCTTGCCAGGAGGAGGATCCCACCAACTTGAAGGAGCTTTTCAAGGAAGGAGAAGAAGGAGAACTTCTTTTGAAGACCAGGAGTTGCTGAGCTTGGAGCAAGAAGCTTCTCTTCTTCACCAACATCAATAGGAGGATTTGTGTTTTACTTTTTGTCTCTTCATTTTTAGAGTTGAAGCATTCCTCTACTTGCCTTGTTGTAAAACAAATTTCTCCTTAATTAAAGTTTCTTTCTTTTCAATTCTTGTTGCATTTCATTGCATTTTATTGGTTTTACCTTAGTGCACTCACACTCTTTCTCTAATTATCCTAGGTCTACACATACCTAGGGTGAGCTTAGAGAAAGGAATTACTTGTCACTTTAGTATTACCATTAGCAAGTTAGTTGCATCCATTTCCGCTTTCTATTTCGTTGTTGCCTCGTTATTTGTAAATCCAAAAAAATCTTATATTCAAAAATCCAAAAAGAACGTTGATTTCCTTATTGTCAAGCAAGAGTATTTAAAGTACATTCTTGCTTCCTTGGATGACCCTAGATACCACTGCTATCTAGGTTTATAAATTGTAAAAACGATTGTGAATTGGCATGTTATAACTATTTAAAAACCCTAATTTCAAATTGCACCTTTCTCGCTATCAGCTGCCCGATCTTGACACGTGTCAACGATCAGATGCTCTGTGCCCTGTTGCTCAGCGAAAGCGAGGGAAATTGCGCATGTGCGCTCTTGCACACACCGCCACGAGTCGCCTGTTGCTGCTTCTGTTTCGCCATGTGTTGCGAGCAACCCGCGCCACCACAAGTTTTTACATGTTTTGAATTGGGAATCCTGCAGAACTCTGAATCACGCTTGGGTCCTCGAAAAACTGTCTAAAATTTTTAAGAAGAAAAAGCTTAAGCTTTTCCTTCTCATTCCTCTCTTAATTAAGAGGCTTAGAGAGAAGATGACAACCCAAGGACCCAAAGGGATCCTTATATAGGCCCAAGGTTTGCTAGGATCAGATTTAATGGGTGAAATTCCTGAAATACCCCTAGGGTTGGTTCCGCCCTACATGTAGGTCCTTGTTGACTTGTTTTGTCCATAACTTGAGTTATACACCTCAGATTTGCGTGAAACAAGCGTCGCCGAAAAGCTTATGATGAGAGGAATTCAATGGTCTCATACATGGTACCCTTTTGACAATGTTTGGCTCAAGGTTGACTTGAAATACACATTTTTTACAACTTTAAGGAGGTGCTGACACTAGTATTGAACCACAACTGGGTTTCTGGGTTCGAATTGACCCGAACCACCTTAAAATGAGTCGAAAACTAGATTTTGGGATGTTACAACATCTCTCTCAAATTGGAAGGCCACCAAAAAATTGTTTGAAAAAGAAATCAATGAGTTGTAAAATTCCTCTCCTTCCTTGGCTACTCATAAAAAAGAAGAGGACCTTAGACATAAATATGAAGAAGTGCTGCTAAAGGAAGAAATCACATTTGGGTGGAGAGTAGGGATAGGAATACTAAATTTTATCACATGTTCGCCTCCAATAAAAGAAGGTAGAACCAAATTGAATGGATGAAACTGCCAAATGGGGTGGCAACAAGGGATCAGAGAATGATTGAATCATGTCTACAGAATCACTTCTACACACTATGAGTCTAAACATGTGGAAGTAGACTTGCCTTGCTTCTTTTGAGAACAAGATAGGGTGACTGTTGGGGAATAGGGTTGGAGTGCTTCAATGCCTAAGCTTGAAGAAATTAAGAAAGTTCTGTTTCACCTCCTAAAAAAAGCCTGAGACTGAATGGCTTCCTATTGCACAGCAATTATACTACCTAATATACCTGAATTAAGTTAGATTCTCTCATAACTTAGGAACAATGCATGCATAAGCATCATAATTTGCACAGTAGTTAGTTTGGTAGCCTTTTAGATAATACTACTATTTTATGCTAGAAAAGAGATGATATTGATTGCAGATGATTCGAGGCCATAGATGACAGATCAAACCATACAGATCTAATTAGGATAACGACAGGAGCCCAGTGCTTCTAAAATCATCTTGATCAAACATCTGTAGCATCACATACAACCCATAGAAGAATGTAGGTCGATGAGCAAGATGGTAGAAATTTGAACCTTAGATGCCAAATCTGACAGCACAGATGGATCCGGATCAACGATCGCAGTCCAACAGTGCAAAAATCATCTCGATCAGAGACATACAGCATGATCTGTAGAGAAGAGAAGATGGATGGCCATGATGGCGCCACGTGGCACCATCATAGCCACCCAAGGTCGCTACCCCATTCTCTGAAGAAGTTTCCTCGCATGTTGTGGGTTGTTGGATCGTCAACCAATAGCCACGATGTGGTCACGTCGGCGCCACAACCACGCCTCATCAAAGGAGGGTCATGCTTAGCCATTGGATCTCCATCCAACTGCTGAGAGCAGCCGAGCAGCGATAAGGAAACATAACAATCCACGCGCATAGCACAGCGAACAATGAGCTCACTTGAGAGCAACTGACGTGCGATTGAGCCGCGTGGAGCGCTAAATTGACGAGGTGGTGCGCTTGGATTCAATTGGACCGTCAAATGAAGGTTGAATGGTGCATGATGGATCGCGTGGCGCGATGGTGATCGCTGGATGAGGCAGTTCGCAAATGCGCAATTTAACGCTCGAGCTAAACACCCCGTTGAATGTGGACCTCAAGAGGTAGTGCTACGATGAGTATAAGCCATCCGATTGAGAAATCGGACGGCTGAGATTGAATGCGTGGTTTGAAATCGAAGGCACGCGTAAGGAAAGCGCGAGGAGTGCACGATCCTAATTCGAAGGTCGAGCGTGCACCACGTGTCAGCATCTGGTGAAGCCCGAGCATTGAAGGCATGTTTGAGGTTTCGTTGATCTCCTGACCAAGGGATCTGATCAAACCAAGGTTGTTGCATGATTTTGGGGGCTAAATTGCCTACTTTTCCCCTCATTAAAGCTATAAAAAGAGTCCCAGGGCCCCCCAGTTGAGAAGCAACTCCCACCAGACAGATCTTCAGCCTCTCTCCCTGCAACATCTCTCCGATTTTCTTCCCGGTGCCCTAGATCTGAAGTGTTGCCACACTTCTCACAAGCATCCCACAAGCAGCGTCATCCTTCATCTGCTCTCTCTCTCTTTCTACTCCTTAACATAATTACATTAGATTTACGAGACATCCTCTTGATCAATAAAATGTTTATCCGATCTCATGAATGCTTGTCTATATATACAAATATAAATATATAAATATTTGCTTAGAATGACTTTCTGAAAAGCTTTCGTATAAAAATCATGTTTTGCCACCTTGCGAACGACTCTGTACTTACCGAAAAATCTACAAATATTATTTGTTTCAACGTGATTCGCAACTACAACGATACAACATCTTTTAAGGCGTTTCACGGACGAACACTTCCCCATAGTTTTCTATCAAAAAGCTGGAATTTGGTTAGAGATAACATCATAAATTTTGTTCAGTCTTGCTTCAGGGATGCTATGGTGCCTCTGAAAATGTGGAAAACGTACTTGCTACTTGTTTCAAAGGTAAATAACCCTTTCGAGTCTAAGGATTATAAGCCCATCAACTTAACGAACACATTATACAAACTTGGTTTCTAGAAGAATATCCCCGTTTCTCCATAGACTCATTGCTTCTAACCAATCTAGTTTTTTTTCAAGAAGGCAAATCTCTAATAATGTGGTGTTAGTTAAGGAGATCTTTCATTCCTTGAGGACTACGAAGGGGAAGTGTGGCTCCATGGCAATGAGGCTCGACATTGAAAAAGCCTTTGATCAGTTGGAATGTTGCTTCATTCTTTTTTGCTTAGGTTAATTGCATTTTCCTTCATTGTTGGTCGATCTCATTTTCTCTTGTATCTCATCTACATCTTTTGAAGTTATTGTGAATGGCAGCACTACTAAAACAATCCAACCTTTGCATGGTATGCATCAAGGATGCCTGCCCTCCCCCTACTTATTATTCTATGTACTGAATTGTTGTCACAATCTCTTTCTTATTCTCTATGCAGAGAAAAAAATTTAGGTTTTAGGATCACTAACAAAGGTCAACCATTTACACATCTCATGATTGTGGATGACACCATACTATTTACATAGGCTACAAAAAAAGAAGCTTTAGAATTGAAATCCATCCTCCAACAGTATGAGATTTGCTTTAGACAATGGGTGAACTACCTTAAATCCAAGTTATTTTTTGGGCATGAAGTTAGTGGGAAGGACAATAGAAGTATAATGGAGGAACTTCACATGAAAATCATGACTAACTCTGAGATTTATCTGGGAAATCCCAAACTTGATGTTAAAGGACAGAAAGTGTTATCAAAGTTAGTTGCAAATAAATGCCAGAGGAGGATATCAACGTGGAAGGGAAGATGTCTTTCACAAGCTGGAAGGGGAATTTTACTTCAGTCTTCTTTATTAGCAATACCAAATCACTTGATGTTTACTCATCTTTTTCCTAAGAAACTATGTATAACCAATTGATAGAATGGCAAGAGACTTCTGGTGGGGCTTTGAGGATGGCACCGAGCATTTCTATCCTAAGGCCTGGACTTCCATGTGTCCTCCTAAGTATATGGGAGGCCTTAGCTTCAGAGTTACTAAGCTTACAAATCTCACCTTCCTGATGAAGATGAGTTGGAAGCTTCTCACCAAGGAGGATGGATTATGGTAGTCACAACTAAAGGCTAAATATTTCCTAATGATGGTTTGTAGGATTACTCTCCTAAAGTAGGTGATTTGCCTTTTATTAAAGCCCTTATTCTATTCAAGGGTGGCCTTTCTTAAGTTTGTCTTGGCTGGTTGGCAATGGTGAGAATGTAAACTTATGGAGAGATAGATGGGTAAGGGATTTTGATGGGCCACTCTTCCCTCCTCCATCAACTCGGTGAAGGATCTCATTGATTGGGAGGGGTGCAAATGGAAAGGTGATGCTGTTTAGGAGATTTTTCCCCCTAATGTTGCTTCTCTGATTGAAATACACCTATTCATGGGGACACATGGATTGACTGATTTGGTTTGCACACCAAATGGGTGAATTTCCATCAAATCTGCCTACCAATCCTCACTTTACCATTTTGGAAGGAGGCCAACTGATAACAGGGTAGCTGTATCCCATATCTTAGGGACACTAAATGCCAAAGATCTTCTGGCCAAGAGAATTGAGCGAGTAAAGGATATTTTTGAAATTTGTAAACAATAAAGTGAAGATGCTGAACATATATTTCTGAGATGCCCCTTTTCAAAAGCCTTTAGGTTCGTCTTAGCTTATCATTGAAATTGCACTAGAAGAGGGGTGTTGTGCGATATAAAATAAAATGTGAAAATAAAAATTTGATCACTAATGGTAACACCATCATTCTCTACTTCTAACTCAAATTTACTAATTTTCAAGGTTAAATTCACCTAATTAATCATTGAAAGGGTATAATTCAATCCTGGCTAAAATTAAGAGGAATTAATGCAAAATGGATTAATTTTGTTGTTTTAACAGACCAATAAAAGTGTAGATTAACCAATGGGTGAACCTACAATTAATTAAAGATCAAATAAGCTTAAAGTTCAAATAAGTGGGCTTGCATTGATTGATTTAAGGTTTATCTTAAAAATGAAAAAATAGAAGCTAATTCATATTTGGAAATCCTAGTTATAGCCTCACTTAAAATTCAATGGGTTCTAATTGAAATAATGTAATCTAAACCTTCTAAAAATCATTAAAAAAATATTTTATAAGGTTTAGAATAATCAATTGTATAAAATGAACCTAATTTGACCTCAAACAGAAACCAAGGTTAATATTTAAAATATTTTAGGTTAAAACGCAAATTAACCCATCAAACTTCATCAAAACGCAAAATTGAGGTCACCATTATATTCTTTCGATCCAAATTAGGTTACCTAAAAAGTTAGGCTTTTTGGACTACATATTAACCTACATTGCATATTGGGCCTTAAATTTTAAATTCCTTTCATTTCAGTCTAATTTCATTCATTAAGGTCCCTGGCTAACATCTTCATGACGTCAGCCGTCTTCTTCCTCAAGAAGCTCAATAGACCTCTCCACCCATGGTTTTGGTGTGGATTTAAAGCCAAAATTCTCGCATCTCACGTGATCAAATCCCATCAAATTTGGTTGGATTAATCTCCATCCAATCTCACACGTATTGATGCATTTTCTAGCACAAGTTTCCCTCTCTGGAGCTTGGAATCTTTGGTCAAAGATGGCATCTAGTTTTGCCTAAAACCAACCATGTTAAGGCCAAATCCTTGCCTAAATTGACGCAACCTCACACCTATAAAGCTTTGCGAAGATTCAGTGATGTTTCTTGTCCAGAAACAAGTGCCAATACCCTCTCTTACTTCCTCTCTGAGTGCATGCCATCAACAGACCTAGAGCTCCTTCGACCACATTCTTCTCTGCTACTCGCTGCCAACCAAGAAGTGGTTCATCTTCCCCTCTCCTCGCCGAAGCTTCCTGCAAAGTTTTGGCTCCTAAAACCCCTTCCTCCTCTCCAATCACCTCCTCCTTCATTGCCGGTGAGCCGCCACTGCCACTAGTTTCTTCTCCTCTTCTCACCATATTAGTTTTGGGCTTCTATTCCTCGTGATTTGCTTTAGCTTAGGTAGTTTAACTTAGTCGTTATTCATCTATTTCACCTGCCATCACCACCTCCATTAGAAGCTCTTCAAAGCTTCTTTGCCACGCTCACATACATGTCAACGCACATGATAGCCTTAGGGCTTTGCTTTAGGGCTTCACCCCGAAGCAACTTGACCTAACACGAGGTTGGGAAACCTTGTTCCTTGGCCACGGGATGTCACCGAAGCTCCACCATCATCTTCGACTCCAGCCACCTTCCACGCCTCCACCACCACTCTAATTGCCGACCCTACACTGCCATCATGTAGGTGGCCTACCAGCAACCACATCCTCCCTTTGTCGGCCCCATCTAACGAGCGGATCACTTCTCTGATGTCTCTCCAACGAGCCTTGCCGGTGAGGAAGGAGAAAGAAGGTCCTCTACTGCGAGGACCCATCTGAAAGAAAGAAAAAAATTTTAGGGATCAAATCTCAAGCCACCAGGGACCAAGATGCAAGAAAATCAAATTTTTGAGGACTAATTTGCAATTTTAGTTGGAACTACTTATGATTTTGTCCTAAAGGGTTTTTTATTGTAATTTCTTGCTCAAACATTATTGATAATTGACTATTTAGTGCTTAATCTCATTAATACTTGATTATTTTTAGTTGAGCATTGAATATAAAATATAAAAACTTTATGGTCATTTATTCTTCGCACTTGATTTCATCGCTTATTTTAGTAAATTAAAGTGAGATTTTGAACTTGGATTATTGGAGAGTTGATCCCTATTATAAGTTCATAAAATTTAGTTGTACATAATTAAATAGTGGTATTTGTGCAAACATTTTCTCCCTGCATTCGACCTCGGAATATTTCCTTATTTTGTGCATAAATTCAAAAGTTCTCGTGCATTCGACTATATTACAACACGAATTTTATAAAACTTCGATTCGAGTGTAACAATCACCACAAAAATCAATCACAATGACACAATAGATTTTTAGGTGGAAATCCAATGGGTGAAAACCACTACCCAAGTCACTCTGACATAGGATTTACTTGATCGACCAAGTCGATCAACAACCCTAATGCACTACTTAAACAAGGGTAGTGCAACCTCAGTACGACATGCAACACGGACAATCGTTGAAAGGTTTTGCCTTAGCAATCCATAGACCAAACACGTAATACAACAAGAACAAAAATGAAATAAATGATCCTAAAGAACCCAAAATATAGTTTAATTAGTTTGGCACTAGGGATCAAGGGCTTCCCTGAATAAGGAGGAAGTGATGCTCGATGCAAGATAGAAAGCTTGAGAACATGAGCACTTGAGCTTTGGATCTTCTAGAGAGCTTATTGGAGCTTAGGAGAGATGTTGGAGTGCATTAGTGTGAAAGCATTGTATTTTGTAATGGAGCAACTTAGGATTATTTATAAAAGTCAAGGGTAGCTTCTAGAAGGACTAGGGGAGGCTAAGTATTCGTTAGAAGAAAATCCAAGAAGATTTGGTTGAAATTAATTTGAGTGTAGAACAAGTGAGTTCTGGATTGGCTATATTAGACGTTTGTACTAGTGGTCAAAAGTCTGAGGAAAGGTTATTAGACTTCTATTAAGGAAGAGGACGTCTCGGCCATAAGGGTGTAGCTTCCTGAAAAGTTTCGGTCCTCAACCTAAGATGTCTAGATATTACATCAAATGACTAATCTTGGAATAAGAGTCCTTTGAAAATCTCTAGACTCAATTCTGTCAAGGTATAAGTTGTTTGGTATTTTGGCCAGCCATCTTATACACAAGTCAACTCTGATTATCAAATCTCTCAAAAACTACGAAGATTGTATTTGGTTTGATAGGAAAAGATTTGGAAATTTAAACTCAAAAAGTGATAGATCAGACATCTTGGATCAACATCCGACATCTAAAATGGTCATCTATGTAAGGTGTCATTCAAGAGGTTTATTTTAGCTGATCAAACGTCTAGTAATATGTTGGATGTCTAATGGGGGATCTTTTTAGGCGGATCAAGAGAAGAAAATTTAAGTTATTAGATGTCTACGGAACTTATGAAACATCTAATTTAGACTAGATGGCTAAATTAGGCAATTAATCATTTAGGCAATTTTGAAGCCTATTTTTTTTAGGAGACAACCTTAGGTAGTCAGACATCTGATGAGTCTATCTGACATCTAATAATGCTTTCTATTCTGTTTTTGACTTTCTAAAGTTTGCCTAAGTTTTCTAAGGTTATGTGAGGTGTATTTAAAGCTTGTTATAGCCATTTCGAGCTCTTCTACAACAATGACCTAGACTCAAAGAAAAATAAAATTACAACTCGATTTGCATTTACATGAATGGATCGAATACATTGAATCAAGCTTGATAGCTTTGTGTCCTTTGGTGGATTTGTTCCATCCTTCATTGAGAGACTTTTCCTTTGATATTTGATGAGAATCCTACAAATCTTATCGCACAATATACGAGACTAATGTTTATATTTCATCATTCTTATTTAGTCATTAATTTAAGTCTATTTGAAAAATCATCAAAACCATCGTTATGAGGGGTTGCATCAACAATCATCTCAATGAGTTAGGGATGGACTAGTTTGAGGAGCATCAAAAAATTAGTCACCACCTATGTCACTCAAATTTTAGTTCTTCTCTTCCTTATTTTGTGGCTCATGACTTTTGGTTCAATGGATGTAATGTGATACATGGACAACTCACTTGTGATCCTCTCAAGTGAAGAATCACATCATAGCTTCCCTCAACTTTTACACTAATTAGTTAAACCTACGAGAACCAAAAATCCATCATTGGGATGAAGGGAGGACCCTAAACAAAGCTGTGAGACTTGATCTAGGTTTGCCTTTGGGCAGCACTATGATTTCTGTCATAGTTGATGCAGTGGTTTGCTCTGATCATTCTATTGTGGCTGCGGTGGTGGTTGATGAAAGGGGTTGCATAATTGCTAGACAAGCCTTAAGGCAAAATACCTTTGATAGTGAAGAAGTGGAGACCATTTCAATCCTTCAGGGCATCGATTTTGCCTTGAATTTGGTTTAAATTGAGGGGTAGATCCCTAGCGATGCTAAGTAATGAGGTGTGGCTCATCATAGCTAAAATGCCCAAGTCAAGCTAGAAACTTAGTTAAACACTACATAATTAACACAAGAATATTACTATGAGAATATTGCTATGCAGTAGAGACAAGATGCGGCTTTAGCTGAGATGAGAGTTCAGCTATCTCACTTGATGGAATCCCGTCAACCACATTCACTCTCATCCCAAGCAGAACCTAACCCTAGGAATATACCTGCCCAGAGGTATGTTCAACCTAACCCTCCCCAAGCCCAAGCACATGTCATATCACAAGCCTTGCACAATTCTGAACCATCTACACCTTACTCAGATCAACAACCATCTCTTCTTCCCAACCCTAATTCATCTTCTCCAACTTGATTCCACATTCATCGATTGAAGAGGTGGAAGCTATGGATTCTTTCTGGATATACTATTTCTCTACTTGAACCTTGAGGCAAGTAATTCTGGGATGACTCTGTTTTGTGTACTTGGACCTTGAGCCAAGTTTCTCTAATTTGATACCCATTCTTTACTTAGCCCTTGTACCAAGTCTCTGATTCTAATTCATATCGACTATGGAGCAATTCTTCACCTTTGAGATGGACAAATTCTCATCCTTCTACACCATGATTTGTATCATTCATTGAGTTTCATTGACTTGTCAATTCTCTACCATTCTTTTGGCTCCTACATTTTTGACAACTTTACTGGGTTTACACCTAGCTGAAAGCATTAAACTTAGCAAACCTATCTCTTGTACATAGCTGTTTTCACCTTTCTTGTTTTTCCATTTCTTCAATAGGTGTCTATCCTTGCATTTTTAGCATGCATTCATAGTCACATATGTCATCTATTTCACTACTTAGCCCAACTTCCCACTCTGATCTTGTATCAGAGTTGAAATCGTTTGCACAGAGATTTTTATCTCCTGATTCTGACTTCATTCTGTTACCCAGTCTAAGTCAGTGAAAAGCAGAGATGCATTTGCATCTACCCTATTCATACAATGAGGACATTGCATCATTTAAGCATGAGAGGGTATAAATGGTGAAATCATTTACTGAAATGTAATTATAGACACACCTGTTGTATATATAGTATAGTATTATCAAAAACACCAAAAAAAAATGGAAAACTTTTGAAAAAAATTACAAAGTTAAAAATACAAGAAAATGTCAAAAACAAAAATTCCAAAAATACAATAAGGGACCGATTGATATCTATTGTTGAGGGAGTTCTCCACAAAACAGAATTGAGGAGAGGGAAAAAGCATTGAAAGAATTATAAGTGTTTAATTATGACCTTATAGCTAAAAATAAAAATAGAATAAGTGTTTATAGACATTCAAGCTTTGCTGGTTAGACTTTCTGGGCCACCGTAGCTTGATTCACTCATGCTTTGGCTAAATACACTTCAAGCTTTGACAAGATAAACCAGGATCTCTCTTAACTTAGGACATATTCTTGTACTTGAGTCACCAGTACAGGATTCACTAGCTTGCTTTGGCTTAGGAGTCTAAGTAAATTTGGTTTACACTACACAGTGTCGGGAAAGATCTTGTGAACTTGAAATTCAACCCTAGTGTTCATTAGGGAAGGTGGAGTCCTTATCTGTGTGTGCAGGTAGACTCTTTATTCTAGTCTTTAGTCTTATGTTTAGGAGAAGCTCTTTCCACCAAAATACTCACCCACCAAATAAGTGTGCTCTACCAAATAAAGTTGTTGGAGACATACTTACATTTATTTACTTAAAAAAAATCATATAAAGTCAAAAAGAATTTTCATAAAAAGACATTCTTTTGAATAAGTCAAGTATGTTCTCCAAGTCCTATAAATACTTTCCACTAAAAATATTTTTAGGGTGCATTACAAATACCCTATTTCCACCAAATATTCTTTAAGCCACAACGCAATAAGAGTTAGGTTTGAGTCTTCCTCATTTTTGAGAGTTGATTAGTGATCAACGAAATTTCGATTTGAACACATCTATGCGGTTGAATTTGTCATCTGAGGTATGAATTTTATACCACCTTGATCCTTGGCCTCTGATCTTTCTCGGACTACATCTAATGCTACGAAGGTCCAATCGAGATGATCTTGAAGGCGTTGGGCTCCAATCGTTGCTTTGATCAGATCCATACGGTTGGATCTTCAATCAGAGGCCCTGAAATGATATCGCACTGTTCCCTAGCCACAAAAAGAGCAAATTACTATACAATTTATACAAATTAACCTAAATGTATGATGATGTATGTTATGCAATATTTGTAATGCATGATGCTTCTATGACAATAGGAACATGCATAAATAGACATTTTAGGCTAATTAGATGTATGCACATCACACCCCCATGCCTATCTTTTACTAATCCCAAGCAAAACTATATGCTATTTATAAACACAATTAGGATCAAACTACTTGGGCAATATTTATTTTCCACCATTGAGAAATTTCTACTAAGACCTGAAATACAGAGACACAACAGCACCCAGGTGTCTGCCAAAATATAGACCGCCCAAGCCCTCGCCTTATTCAAAAGCAAAAGCATCTTCTTCTTTTTCTTCTTTTCTAATTTTTTGGATTTTTGAGTTTAAAGTTTCGAGATAGCTTTCTATGGCTACCCAACCCACCCAAAACTCGAAGAGAACTCTAAGTGCTAAGCATCTTTTTGTGTGAATGTGATAGACTCACTGACCGGCAATTAGAATGGACTTTGGATTTCTACGCCTCTAGGTGACCTTGAAAAGAAATTCTGCCAAAAGGTGTACCTATACGACCGATAGCTTTCTCCCTACTTTTAATTTTTATGAGGTCAATACAATAGCAAATCCAATATATATCTTCCCAACTTATTCTACTTCTCCGCTTCTTCTCAAATGTTTGGAATTATACGTGCATTTCGTGAGCTGGGTTTTAGACAACCGGCCAATGGGCTATTACCAATGACAACTTGCCATGCCAAAATGATTAACGGAATTTTATAGCGAAAAGTATTGAGTTTGGAAAACTCGTCATCGTAGTACAATTTGCAAGAAAATTCGATATCAGATAAATTTTTACCGAAGCTCAAGGTGAGTCCCAGGTCGAACACGAGGAGGCTACATCGATTCTAGATCCGCAATTATATTTTTTTCGTAATTTTGTTTATAAAAGGGACATTCACAATGATTATAAACTGCTAATCTATAAACAATAGAGCTAGAGAGAAAGAGAGAGAGAGAAGATCAACTTTTCATAATAAGAATACTGTCATTACAACTACAACTAGAAAGTTGGAAATCTAATATAGAAAGCAATAAAAATATAAGGGGTGAGAAGTTATCTTCCTCAACAGCTGCTTGGAGAACAAGTTGGACGGACGATGCTTGGACAGAGGAGAGCAAAGACGGAGGGCAAATTGAGAAGAACTGGGGATGAGACAGGGTGTCGATGTCGTGGGATCCACTTCCGAAACGGGGGTGAGTGTACGGCTGGCGAGAGCATCACGAAGGGGGTGAGAGGTGGAAAATTATGATTTTAACTCTAGCGGAGCTTCCTGTAGCTTGGGAGCACTAGAGTGAGCTTTAGAACTTGAGTTCTTAGCTCTTAGAGAGGGAGAGAGATGAAGGAAGGGATGAAGAAAAAGTGGAGCGTGTAGGGGCTTTATATAGGTGGGTTTTGAGGGCAAAAAATGTCACTTAACATCTTTAAATCTTTAATACAGGTCTTTAGTGACAGATACGTGAGTCGCTGTAGCCACACGTTGCTGAAGGCGCATGCTTCATCTCCACCGTGCGTCGCTGATTAGATGGACCTCAACGTGCCACCTCACATGGTCACTACTCTTCAACCGTTGAGCCTCATCGAGCCTAATCGATCTCAATCGTCCGATCATTCAATCAGACTGCTTAGATCGCGTGAGCAGTTCAACTTCAAACGTTATGCGTGCCCACATGTGATGGTGCGTCATCTCGCGTATGCCCGCTGGGCTTCCATACAACGCTCCTAGCCACGCCACATGGCTACACCATGCCTATTAACGCTGTGAAATCGATGTTTAAAAGTGTCGCGTCGTAGTATACTCGAAATCGCTTTGAAAACAAATACAATTTTATTACTCGAAAGATTCCAAGGTCGAACACAGAGAGCAAATGGAATTCACACACTACTCTTTGCAATTAATGCAACTTGAACACAAAATATTACTCAAAAACTAATTTGGAATGTTGAGCATATGAGTATATGAAGAGTAAAAAGAGTTTTAGACAAAATAATGGTGATTTGAATCACCAATTATAAGAATAATTACTCAAATCTACTTAAAGAAGGGAATATGAATTAAGACGTCTGATTTTATAATCAGACGTCTTAAATGACTTGTGCTATAGTATCCCTCTTTATTCTTATCTGCGTGCCTCTTCTTTTCTTCTTCTCTTTCGCTTTCTCTGATTCTTCCTTTCTCGTCTTCTTCTTCTTTTGCCTTCAGCCCTGCAATCCTTCTCTTCTTCTTCTTCTTCTTTTTCTTCCTTAGGTTTTCTTCTCCTCTGACCCTTCTGCCTTCTGAATCCGACTAAGTGTCGGAGCTAATCATCCCAGGGCAAAAACCCCCCTTACCCCACGTAGCTCTCCTCTCTCTTTCTCTCTTTCTATTTCAGTCTCACTCTCCCAGAGCCACAGCCGGTCGGGTAATCAGATCTAGCGCATACCCAGGTCCAGGCTCACTGGCGTGCGTGGTGAGCGAGGAGTGAAGGTCAGGTCGGTAGTTGGGTCGGCCAAGTCCATGGGGGCAATGTCGTGGACGAGTTCGAGTGAAGGGGGAGGAGGACCTCATCCTCAGTGTTTGGAGGCGAACAACTATGTGCACTTTTGCACTTTATGTGAGTGCGGGTGCCTTTTCGTTTCTGAGGTGGGACTAAATGTCCCACCTGTCTTCTGCGCAACACAGCAGTAGGGTGCTTGGCAAAATTGGCGAGGTTGTAGCTTCTGAAGTCCTCATGTGAAGTCTTGGATTCCTGTAGGCCTCTATTCCGCACAACCTGGAGGTATTCCCGGGAGCGTAGCAAGACCTAGAGCAGCTTGAAGCTTCGTTGAAGCTCGGCAGCAATGGCAACTCTAACCTGCTACCTGAAATCAAGAGAATGGCCTTTCGGCCACGTCAAAGCATTTAGGGAGAGTCGCCGGAGCACGATGAATGTGCTGGGGGTGATGGCGTGGCGTGACAGTGGCTGTGGTGGTGGGATAGTGATGGTTATGGCCGGTGAGAGTGGGTTTGTTCGGGGAGGTGTTTGAGTGGATGATGGAGATAATGGAGTGAGGGGAAATGATCAGGGATGTGTGGTGGAGGTTGTAGGGTGGTCGGCGAGGTGGATGGAGGTGCGTAGCGATGGGAACACCTCGCCGGAGGAGTCACCGAAGATGGAGGAGATGACGGTGGTCAGTAGTGTAGGTGGTCAATTTTGGGAAATAGAGAGAGAGGAAGAAAGTATGAGAGAGAGGGGACCTAAGAGCCTACTCTACAGGACAAAAGGGAAAGGGATCCTATGCCGGTGTGGTTGTCAGACATGGGGAAGATGAACCTCCGTAGGAGAGGCGGTGGAAAAGATGGGGCAGGAACGATGTCAACTAGTATTGCGCGACGTGGAGGACGGTGAGTGTTTAACGGGTGAGATCAATGTTTTAAAATCAATGCATCGTAGTGTAGTTGAAATCACTCGAAAACAAATAAATTTTATTACTCGAAGTTTTAAATTTGAGGCCGAACACAGGGAGCAAATTGGGGTTTAAAAATCAAGAGCACAACTTTAAAATTGAATATGCAATGAAAATTAGAGTTGCAATGAAAAAATGTAAATATAAAGACACTGGATCAATGTATATAAAGAGCACAAAAAAAATGGACATCTGATTTTGTAAATCAGACATCTTAAATGTGATTGCTACAGTGCTGCTTCACTTCTCTTTTTCTCTGATCTCTATCTATGGCTGCTTCCTTCTTTTCTTCTCTGTTCTTTTCGTGCCTTAGCCTTCTTTTCCTTTGTCTTTTTCTCTTTCTTCTTCTTCTTCTTTCTCTGGCGGCTCCTCTTTCTTCTTGGCTTCTTCTTCTTCTTCTTTCTTTCCTTTTGGCGATTCCTCTTTCTTTTGCCTCCAGCTCCTTCTCCTTCTCTTTCTCTTTCTTCAGCCCTTCTTCAGCTTCTTCCTCTTCAGTCCTTGCCTTCTCCTTCCTTAGCATTCGCTGGCTTCAGCCCTCTTCTTCCTTGGCTTCTTCTTCTTCTTGCCTGCGTGAGAGCAAAACCTACCCTTACCCACCCCCACGATCTCTCTTCCTCTTTCTCTCTTAGGCTTGCTCTCCCAAAGCTGCTTCTCAGGTAATCGGGTCGGGTACGTGCGCTCGGGACCAGGCCCACTGGCATGCGGTGGTGGGCGAGGAGTGCAGGTCAGGTATACGGGTCAAGCCAGGTCTGCGAGCAGCGGATCACGGACGAGGCAGTGACAGGTGAGAGGGACCTCATCCCATGGTCAGGAGGCGATAAGACATATTCACTTTTGGAATTTATCTCACGATGCCCGCTCACAATCTTTCGAGGATGGACTATGTTGTCCCCCCTTCCTTCACGAATGCCGACAGCAGGAGTCTCCTTGGTTGCAGCAGCTACGTGGGGCTTCAGTGCTAATTGCTTGGTTGGGGCTGTGTGCAAAGAGATTCCGCATGACCTGGGGCTCTCATCCTAGAGCGAGGAGACCTGGAGGAAGCTCCCAAGCAAGCTCCTTGCTGGCGTTAATGGCGGCGGGCCTCTAAACCTGTCAACCACGAAAATGGCCTTACGGCCTCGTCAGAAGGCTCAGACAGCTTCACCTAGACATGGCGAAGGTAGTGCGAGGGTTGGCGTGGCATGGGGTGGCCAGAACATGTGTGCCTAGGGCACCCTATGTGCACGAAAGTGGGTGTGTTCAAGGGGTGTTCTGGGGGCGTGGCGCGGTGAGTGGACTGAGGGTTTAAGATCAGTGAGGTGTTGCAATGCTTATGGGGTGGTTGGCGAGGCGGATGGAGGTGTGGAGCAGCAGAGACATCTCGATGGAGGTCTGATCGGAGATGAGGAAGGTGAGGGTGATAGCATGCGTCGAGGTGTGTTTTGAAGAAATAAAGATAGAAAAATGATGAGAGAGGCGAGAGAACTTAGCTGAGCATGGATAGACGAAGCGGGATGTAGAGAAGGAGGCCGGCTCGTATTGCCGTTGCCAGAGATGAAATACTCAATGGAGGAGGATGGCGACGATGAAGGGGTTGCAGGGGCATCGGCTGGTGCGGTGCGACGTGGACAAAGAGGATGAAGAGAACCCTACCACTGGTATTGTGACAGAGCGACGAGATAGAGAGAGAGAGAGGGGGGTCGTTGGAGCTTTCTGGGTTATTGATCGGAGGGGAAGAGACGAAATAGAAGGTTTCTCAGTCTAATTTCAAGTTTCTCGGATGCGGAGAGCTTTGGGTTTGCTTTTATAGGCTTTAGAGGAAGGTTTCGTGCTTGGAAGCCAAGCTTCCAAGCATGGCAACCTCGTCGGAGATGGAAGGTCAAATGAGACCCAAATCTCTCATGCATTCGCTTGAGAGATTGGATACCAAATCGAGCTTGGAATTGTGTTCAAACTGGAGGAGATTTCTCATAGAATCTCCCTTTCAATTTTGAAGGGGATTCATTGAGGAATTAGGGAGATCTTTCCCTTGAAACCTTGCCGGAGTAGGATTCCCTTCGCTATAATGGCAAAGGGACCTAATTGCAAAGAATGAAGATAAAATTAGGAGGGTTTCTGCAGAGGTTTTCAAAATATAGGGGTAGAAATGTAATTGTGATGGACATGTTTGCAAAGTAGGTCAAGATGACTTTCCCTTAGGTCCAAATTTTGGTAGAAACCTAATTTGAACCTAAGGAATTCAATGGTGAAGTTGGATTTTGGGTTTGATCACGTTTGACTAGGAAATTTACGTAAAAACCCAATTTAGGGCAAACATTTGACTAAGACCCCAATTTAGGTCAAAATAGGTTCTACGGGCCAAATTGAGAGTTATAAATCTTAGAGGATATTTTTCCATGGTTTGTAGAGGGTTTAAATGGTTTAGGTGAATTTTATCCTGACCAGAACCTTGTTAAATTAAGTGGGTCTGTTTTAGGGTTACAAGAAGTCATTTAATTCCTAGAATTCACATGAACCCTTTTCTATTTGAACCACCCCACTTTTTATCTTGTTAAGATCATTTGACCTGTGTTTAGCCCATGAGAAATCCCGTTGTTGCACTGCAATGGTAAAATTACAGTTTTACCCCTTGTTTCGTACTTTGCTCTCAGAATGGTTATTCATTGAGTTAGGACCTCCAGTTGGTTATGTAGGAGCTTTTCTTCTCTTTTCTAGGTCAAAATGAGTTAGTTAGGGCTTATGATGGTGTTCCCATCATAACCCCATGCCTAGGTTTTGCTAGTCCCTTAGCAAAATTTTAAGGTTTTAACTTCTGTTCTAGACCGTGAGTTCCTTGATGTTCACTAATTATGATGAGTGCTTTTTTTCTTTTTGATTAGGTTAGAATGCCGACAGTAGGCCTGGAGGTACTCAAGTAATAACCAAGATCCGGACCTGACCAGCTCTAGCCTCAGTCCTCTGCGAAGGTTTTTAAGGCCCATAGGAACTATCCTAAGGTTCGATGAACTCCGCGGTTAAAGCACTCGTGCTTGTAACATATTTTAGCCTCAGTTCGGTTTGCAATGCGCTTTTTGTAAGAGAGAGACAGAGGATTTTCTTTATTTGGAGAGTTTTCTCTCTCTTTTCTTTTTATTTCTAGCTTCGAATTGGCTTCTCAACATGGTCTATATCGGATTCCTCGTCCCCATCATCAATCCTCGAAGGGTCCTTGGCAATCGATGCTTCGTGATAGCACCGCCTATGGCAAACCCCAGAACCCTGACTTTCAAGATAATCCCGCCCATGGTGTTCTGTAGCTAAATCCAGACCCTGGCAATCGACATTTCGTGATAATGCCGCCCATGGCATCTGAACTTGCTCAGGGTGCTTACATGCCCCCAGTAGGATATGTAAATATCCTAGGAGACAAGCACCGAGGAGACGATATGTTATTGCGCATCTTCGAGGGGAATTTCCCGCCTCTCCATGTTGGGAACTCATTTAAATCAATGATGTAAACATGTTTACACTACTTAAGATGTCTATTTATGCTTGTTTTTTAGCATAGAATTGCATTGCACACTATAAATATTGCATAACATGTATCACCTTACATTTAGATTAGTTTGAATAAAATGGAGGTTAATTGTCCCTTTTTATGTTCAGGGATAGGGCAAACTTTTTATCCGAGCCTCGGATCGAAGACCAACCATATAGATGTGATCAGGGCGACTATTGGAGTTCAACGACTCCAAGATCGCCCTAATCAGACATCTGTAGCATTAGATAGAGATCGGGGTACCCTAGAAGAGTAAGGGCCAAGATGTGTGAATCCGCACTTCAAATGACAAATCCGACTTCACGGATGGATTCGGATCGACGATCGCAACCTAACGGCATGAAAATCGACTCCATCTGACAACTGTGGCACCATCTACATCATCCAGAAGATGGACGGCCAAGATGGCACCACGTGGTGCCATCTTGGCCGCCCAATCATCCGCACGCACCTGCTGAAGACATCCGCATCAACATTTCCCCACAGTTGGATCAAGATCCAACTGTTGGGATGCATCCGCGCTTAAGTTAAGCGCCCGCCCATCCGCGCGCGTAGCGTAGTGGGTGAGAGCGCTTAACTGACGCGTTGGCGCGGGTTTGAAATGCAGAGGCGAGCAAGTGGGCGTGATTGAGCGATCTCGTGCGCGCAATAGCGCTCACGCCGTATCGCACGCTTGCACGTGATGTGCCATCACACGCGCAAGCGCACGCTGAAGGGCGGACGGAGAGGCGAGTTAAGCCGTCTGATCTCACGATCGGACTGCTAAGATTTGCAGATCGTGAACGCACGTTTCACGCATGAGCAGGCAACACGTCGCCCACGATGGGGCTTTAGCGACGGTTTTATCCGTCACTAAAGACCCCTGATTTAATGTTTTTCAAATTAAAATGACCAAATTGCCCTCACTCGCAACTATAAAAGGAGACCCCCTCCACACGAAATTCTCATTCCTTCCTTCTCTTCTCTCCCTCTCCAAAGCTCAAGAGAAGCTTGTCCCACACCCGGGATGCTTCTCGTGAGATAAAGTCAAATTTTCGTCCCCCTTTCGGAAGCGGATCCCGCGACGAAGACGATGTGCTGCCCTGTTCCTGTTCTTCCTGCTTCGTCCTCCTTCGTCCTGCTCTATTCCCCATCTTCCAGGCATCGTCCCATCCGGCTTGTCCTCTAAGTGATCGTCGAGGAGGATATCTCTCTCCCCATTCTTTTTACTGCTTTCTAGAGTAGATTGATTGCTTTCTAGAGTCGATTCACTGCTTTCTAGTGTAATCATTTTCCTGCTTTCTAGTCGAACAATCTTTTTGATGATGAATTCCATGTTCATTTTACAACTCTTTTGGTTTTTGTTTGTAATATTCTCTCTCTCTCTCTGTTCTATTTATAGTAAATAGTTAGATAGTTTTTAATCAATTAATCTACTTCGTGACAAATAAAACAAACGCGTATTTTTAAATCAAACATCTACCTCCCTGAGTTCGACCCGGGATTTCTATTCCGGTATAAATTTTATTTGTTGAACACGAGTTCTTCGCTTTCAAACTACAATGACAGGTTTTCAAAACCAAACACGTTAGCCCTCAGTGGGTCCCTGCTGTCGGCTGGGCGGGGGTCCGGTGTTGGCGACTGGCCCCTGTCGAGGGCCCCCAAAGGCCACTGATGGCCCTGCAAAACGTGACGGCTCTCTTGCGGACGCCACGTGTCTCCTCTCTCCCCGGCCCTGTGAAAAGTCTGGCTGAAAGTGCCTCTTCCGCCCGCTGTTAGTGTCTCGTGCGGACGGGTTGGTCTCCTCGTAAGTCATGGCTGCCTCCATCACCCTCGAAAATGTAGGCAGCTTCAGGGGTTTGACATACCCCCGAATCGCAAGCCGGAGCCCCTCGGTGAACCTCCAAAGGCACTCCTCCTCAGTGGCTACCGCTGTCGCTGCAAAGCGGGACAGCTCCAGGAAACGCGTGCGGTACGCGCTCACGGTCATCGTCCCTTGGCGGAGAGTGTGGAACTCCCGCCTCCTCTGGTCTTGCCACGTCTGGGGAAAGTACTGCTCGCCGAAGAGGGTGACGAACCGGTCCCAGGTCGGCTCGTCCCTCTCCTGTCCCCGGACCGCCCTCCACCACCTGTGTGCTGCACTCTCCAGCTGGTACGTGGCAAAGGCCACGCGGCACTCCACCGGGGGGCGAAGGGTGTCGAAAATCTTCTCCAGCTGCTCGAGCCAGTCCTCTGCCTCGGTCGGGTCCTCATCCCCCTTGAAGGAGGGGGGCTTCAGCTTCCGGAACTGCCCGAAGAGCTCGAAGTGGCGCTGCAGTGGAGATGCTGGTGCACCTCTAGGCAAAGGTGCCTCGTGCACAGAAGTGTCGGAGGAAGATGGGGTCGACGGCGGCCCATCCCCTCCCCCGTGTCCAGCGCCGCGTCCGTCGTGTGGTCCCACAGAGGACTCCCCCTCCGCAACCCCAGGGTGAGGCGCTCGGGGCGGTGGGTGGATCTCCTCTCGCACAATGTCCCGTATCAGTTGGGCGAGGTCCTGGGCCTGGATGCCCGGGAGTAGCGGCTGGCCCACTGAGGCGTCGGCAACAGCATGCCCACCTCGCCGACCTCATCCTCGACCGCGCCCGCGGCCCGCCTCACCAGTCCCGCGACGAGGCATCTCCTGCAAGGAGACGTGAAACAAAACGAAACACGTCAATATGGAACGATACCTAACAAAAACATCTAAGAGCTCATGTCAAAAGGTATGTTGTGGTGGCTACTCTAGTTATAGACATGTGAATTGGTTACTTTCCAGTTAGTTGATTCACTTCTCGGGACGACCTTGCTCTGATACCATCTTGTAACGACCCGATTCCCGAGTCCTTACGAGACACGAGAACCTGACCGAGTCGACTAATCCCAAGACCTAGTCGTCCAATGAGGAAGTAACCAAAAGAGCAGTAAAATAAACCACATTCAGCATGAATATAACTAGCAGTAACAAAATACAACAGTAAGAAAAGGAACTACTACAACATGTACCACCACAACAGTAGAACAACATTTATAACATAACATGAACTACAAGTAAAGCAAAGTACAGAGAGTAACAAGAACTACTCACTACAGTGGAACAAAAAGGGGTACAAAAGAATCGCGGTAACTCTACTGGACCCTACTCGGCCCAGCGTCCTCTGCAGCCGCTGACCCTGACTGCTCAACACTTGGTCCTGAAAAGTAACGAGTGTAACACGTCAACGAAATGCTGAGTAGAGTGGCAACTAAACTAAAGAAACAGTAAAGTGTATAGTAGCTATTTTAGTTTCTTTCTTTCTTTATTTACGTCTTTCTATTGTTTCATAATTTATCTATTTCTCAGATCCTTCACTTGATCTCGAATGTTCCTCGTGGGAACGATCTTGATTGCAGCCTTTTCCGAAAAGTAAAAGTAACACGTGGTGCTCTCCTGGCCGGGAGAGTCCCCCGTGGTGATCCTACTCTTAGCCAACCACCCCAAGGTCGCTGACAGACGTAACGGTGACTACGGCACGCGCGATAAACACATGGGTAGCTACCCCGCACTGGCACGCGGTCAGTCGTTTCCGTTAGCGGGTGCGCCCAAAGCACAGCACGGAACCAGTATAGGGCAGAGCCCTCTCAGTAACAGGGGTCCAACCCCTCCACAGTAACCAAACAGGGGCCTTGCCCCTCCACAGTCCACGCACCTTTACCTGACTACCTTGGTTTGCCCTGTGGGCCTAACAAGTCGGTGTAGGAGGGCCAGCAGAACCCCGGGGCCCGTGGGGTAGCTAGCACTCTCCCTACACTAGTAGCTCTCCTCGGTACTGTGTACACGAGGGCCAACAGTCGGTACAAAGTGGCCAGACCTAACCCTGGGTCCCTGGGGCAGCTAGCTCTGCTCTGCACTAAGAGGTAATGTGTGCTCTCTTTGGTACCACGTATCCAAGAGACAACACACTTCCACATCTTTCTTTCTCAGTTCCATTTCATTCTCTTTCCAGGAGTTCTACTCCTAATTCCCCGTAGGGTTCCAGCTCTTTTAACTCAGCACACTTAGGTTTCACCGTTCCAGTTTCACGTTCATACAACCCATGTTCTCAATCATGTTTATTTATTCATAACAGGCAGTTGTTAAATCAATTTACAGGCAGCTATTATTTCCTTTCCACATTTTCCAAGACTGCAATATTATATACATATCACTAGTTTTCCAGTCCTAGGATTCATGCCATACCTTAGGATCTATCATTCAATCTAGTTTCCAGTCCTAGGTTTCATACAATACCCTAGGATCTATCATTCAATCTGGTTTCTCATTCCAAGGATTCATGCAATGCCCTAGGTTCTATTAATTGTTAAATAATTGTAACAAATTATGCTAATAATTTTAAAAGCCACTCTACCAGCTACAACGGGAGTACTGGGGGCGGGGTCGGAAATCCCGCGCGCCTCCGCAACCCTCGAGACTGCAATGGAACGGGGTATTAACACAAGGATCAAACACAAGGAGTTTCTCAGAATAGTATATAATTACTGTAAACGGGTAGAGGATTTTATTCCGAAAAGAACGCAACTCGAAACGCGGAAAACGGACTCCGAACGGGACCTAAACGGGTCGAAAACGACGAAACAGACCAAAATCAAACGTCTGGAACCTCTTCCAGACGTCTTAAAATGTGAGTCAGATGGTACCTTCGCTCTGTGTAGTCCCTCAGATGTCCAGAAGCCTGTGGGGGCATCTGGCTTAATTCCTAGACGTCCGATGGTTAACCCGGACGTCTGGAAGTCCTCTCCGTCGTCTGGCACTGCGCCAGACGTCCGATTCGCATTGGATGGCGAGTCTCGCGCCCTCCCGAGCAGAACCTGCACACACCCACTCCTCGCTCTCAATACGACGGGTTGCAGACGAAGACGCGGCAGACAACTGCATGGCCGTACGCGCGAAAAAGGAAGAAGACGAAATAACTTACTTGCCAGACGTCTGGACAGTCCTCCAGACGTCTTCACCGTCGTCTGGTTGGAATCCCAGATGTCTGATTCTGGAAAAACTTCCAGAATCAGAGCTCGACTCGCTCTCCGCCCGCGACGCACGGCCGCGCCGCGCCCCGTCCGCCTGCTGCTCGAGCTGCAGCAGCCCTCCCGCGACACTCCACGCCCGCTGCTCCCCCACCGGCCGGCTCTAGTTGCCCCGGCAGGCTCGAGCCCTCACGGTCGAGCGCCTCCTCCCTCGCGCAACACCTCCTCCCACCCACTTGCCGCGGCCGCTGCTGCCGCCGCTCGCTCGCTCTCGCACCGGCTGGAAGAAGAAGAAGAAGAAAGCGGAGGAGATGAGAGTGAGGGAGAGGGCGAGGGCCTTATAAGGCCGCGCGGGGAGAGAGAGAGAGCGTAGCACTGCGCCCTGCAGGAGGAGAGAGGGAAAAAGAGGGAAAGCGGGTGGACGGTTGCAGGTCTGCCCGCGCATGCGCGCAGACGCAACACGTACGCCGCAGAAATTGAATCCCAGATGTCTGGAAGGGGTTCCAGACGTCTGGTCAGATGTCTGGGCCACCTCCCAGACGTCTTAAAAATGTCTTGAAGCCACGTTCGTAACAGACTATCTCTTCTTTTTTCTTTTCATTTTGTGCTCCTTTTTTGACATTTTTCTCTTTTTCGTGCCCTCAAAATTTTCTCTCCCCTCAGAATTTTTTTGTTCTTTTTCAAGATTTTTTCATTTTTTTTGGTATTTTTGGCATATGTGATTTTTTTGTGAGAACTCTTCTGAACTTTGATTTCTGTATGTTTGCACTTTACCACCCCCCATGCTTAAGTTTTGCAATGTCCCCATTGTAAACGGAGGGTGTGAAATAGTGTTGGGTTCAGGAATTTAGAACAGGGTTTATCGGGTGGGCGAACGGGTCAGGAATGACTGTTGCGGATGATTTCAAGCTCTGGCATGTATACCAGAGGTGGGATCGACTGTTCTAAAATTGAACTTAGGGTGCAATAGATGTGAAGTACAGACGGATAATCAGAAGGATCTCAGGTTTTTGGAATGACGGGTTGCCTCCCATTAAGCGCTAAATTCAATGCCTTCAGCCGAGCGGGAAATGGTATGGAGAGGGAGTGGTCAAATCAGCTGAGTTTTGTAGCACCTTGATCAAAACCCTGGTTGGTCCAACCAGGTGCTTGTTCAGATTAATAGGCTGATGATGCAGCCCAAACCTAATCAATTTGGTGGGTTGATAAATGTAGATCAAGAGATGTGGAACCCACCATATACTATGGAACTCGAAATGATGTGGAAGTGTGAATTCAGGGTTTGGCTGAGTCGAATCAGCTTGGTCAGAGTAGGGATTCGTAAAATAATCAGTGGATAATGTGGAAACCCTACAGGAGTGATTAGAGAATGATGGAGCATGGTTTGCAGTCTGATCAATGTCCGAAACCTGATGGAGATGTGGAGGTGAATCATCTGCAATCGGCTCAGCAAGAGGGTAATCAGAATAGAAATTGAGTCCGGTTGCGGGTCGGGGTTGGAAACGGGTTTGGATGGGTTCTATATATGCAGAGGAGGTGGCTTCAATAAGAATTGTGTATGAGGGATCTTCTAGAAAAAAATGACAGATGGGTTTATTTAGAGAGTCCTCATAGTAGCCATCAAATTCAAAAGTGAATGGTTGAAGAGTGTTTATAGGATGAGGAAGATCTGAGTCAAGAAAAGATTCGAACTCTGGGTTGCAGTTACTCTCGGCATTTTCTGGTTTTGATTCCTGAGGATCGAAAATAAATGATTCCGTCTCACTGGAACCTGAATTTAAATCAGTGATCTCAGGACCAGGGACTTTAGAGTCAGAGTCGGAGAATGAATCATGTGATTTGAGGTCGTAGATTGGCTCGTCGTAGTCAGGTAACAAAGGTGCGTCGAAATCATGGTAAGATTCGAAATTGTCGAAGAGATTGCGAGACTCAAATTCTGAGTTTTATTCGAGATCAAAGGTTCCACCACAGAATAAATCACAAGATGTAGACTTAGCAACCTGACTTGGGTCTAGCTTATTTTTTGATTCTGAGCTCAAAGAGGTGTCCTTATCTGGTATAGGCTTAAGTTCTAGGCTTGTAGGGAAGACTCAATCAAAACTCCGCTCTTCCAACTCCTCGGTTTCGGTATCGTAGATTGGTGTGACTTCCAAGAAATCAATCTGTATCTCTGAGGATGTTGGAGAAGGATATTCATCAAAGAAAGGCCTAGGATCGTATTCTCCATGTAAACTTTGATCTTTGTCATATGGGGCCTTGTAATCTTCCCAATAGGTTTTAGATACAGATTCCATGTTGAGGATGTGGGTTGAATTACTAGAATCTAGGTTAGAATTGCCTTCGAGGGTCACCTTATCAGAATAAGGGGCGGAATTTACACCCTCAAGAGGTTCTGTTCTAATCTCATCATTACAGGAGTCTCGAAATTCTATGTTGGTAACCCAAGATTTTGGTTTTCTAGGGCTGGCTCAAAATCATGTTCTCCTGCAATTGGGACTTCCCAACCTAATTCAATGTCAGGCATGTTATATTTCGTCTAGGTTGGGAATCCACAACAACCTTGTGCCTCAAACCCGGGATTTGGGAAATCAGATTGGTCTTCAATACTATTCCAAGATGGTTCATTATCTGTTTGGGGCATGTACGGGTATTTCTGATTGATAACTTGTTTAAATAATCTCATCATTTCTTCCCATTTTTCAAGATCATCTTGGTGTTGTTCCCAAAGTACAGGATTTGTCATGCATTGGAGGTATTCAAAGTTATGTAATTTTTCTATCTCAATGTATTCTGTTATGAGAATGTCTCGGGTTGATCCTTTTGTAGCTTCTGTTAATAGCAATTGGGTACAGTTTATGATGACGGTTGTTGTTGTTGGTACACTAACCTGAATGTCTTCTATAGGTTTTGAGGTTTTGTATTCAATTTCATTAAATTCAAGGGCATCCTCAATCATTCTATCTCTCATGGTTCTTCATGATTTAGGTTTTTTGAATGGTTTTCCTAAGTAACCAAGCTACATATTTGAATCAGATGGTGGAATCAAGATGTAGAATCAGAATTCAAGTTTGGATCTAAGTGATTTGATCTGAATAGAGACTCCCAATAGAAAATCTATGTGTGTGTGCTCTAATGAGAAGGGATGAGGGACTAGATGTGTTATTGACCCAATCAAGGCACCCAAAGATGTTTGGATGACTATGGAGGTTCGGGGCGGATGATACCCTTGGATCAGAAAGTCATCCACCTGAGAATTACCTGGGCGCCAGAGAGGGAGAGTCCCACAAAGACCCCTACACGGTAGAGTGTCCCCATGGGTTACAGGGTTTCCCCCACCCGACCTCTCTTGTCACTGAGATTCTAGGTAGACCAGAATGGGGACTTTGACCTCTTAAGTCTACCACTTTTATTTAAGAGCAAAAGTGCTTAGGATTTTATTTTAACTTTAGATGTATTGAGTGCAAAAGTGACCTAATTTCAAGGTTGGTTGACCCAACAAGGGGGTCAACTTCACCTATTTGTCCTTTGAGAAGTTTTAGGTCCTTTCTTTTAGGATTCAAGTGAAATTAAGAGCCTGAATTTTAGGGTTTCTCTTGAATAAGTCTTTTCAACTAAGGCTTAGGCACACCTCTTTTTGGATAGTTGATTCTTACTTAGAAAGATGTGTCTCTAAAACCCTAAATTGGAATCCTTAATTTGGCTCTAATTTTGATCCAATTTAGTTGCCAAAAATATGGTATCTAGGGCTCAATCAAGAAGGTGGTAGCCCTAGTTACCTTAAATGGATGCACAAATCAACATTTGTTGAAATCAAAATCAGGCAACTTTGGTGACTTAGCTAAAGATGGAAAGTAGGTAGCCCTAATTGATTTTTATCATGTTTTTCCTTTTCAGAATGAGACACTTAAGAGAAAGGACTAATCAGAGATTATCTGCCCCAGATGTGTTTGTTGTGTGATGAGAAGCTCATCATGGTATCTAATTACCCCTAATTAACTAGCCTTCCTAGTTAATTAGCTAGAAATATGTAAATATATGGGTTAATTATTAAATAAGGGATAAATAGTAAAGGACCTTAAAAAAAGTTAAAAATGCTATATTATCATCCAATTAATATTATTAATAATTTAATTAATAATTAGACTTGAAATATTATTAATATTATCTAATTAATGTGTTAACTAACTTAAGTATAATTTATATCTAAGTATATAATAACTTAAGTAACATTACTTAATTAAATAAATTAATCTATAAAGGTCAAAATGTAAATTCAAGGTCTAAATATAATAATTGTATTATTTATAATCATATATAAAAAGTTGAAAAAGATTCAAATTAAAATAAACCTTGAAAACCTGAGTTTACATTTTAGTCCTTAAATTGTATTTCAATCGAGTCCTTAATCTTCATTTAGGTCCTCAGCATTCACTACAAACAAGTCCCTAAAACTTCTTCTTCTTTCCTTCCTCAACCGTCTGGATGGCTGACGACAGGAGGTGTGTCACCATCTGATGTCATACCTTCTCCAAGCTCCTGGAGCTTGTGCTCACCATCCCCTTTTCATCCACCAGTTTGGATGGTGCTAAAATCCTATTTTAGGGTTGGAGATAACCTCACCGACGTCGGAGAAGACGCCGGTGGTTTCTCCCCTCCTAGCCACTTCTCCATCCAGATTCCACCTCCATCTCAGTCACCACCACCAATAAATACCCCTCCACACCCTCGATTTCCACCAAGTTGGCTCCCTTCCCTCTTCTTCACTGAGCTGACCCAATAGGCTATTCTCTCCAAACTCTGGCGAATTTCCTCTGCCTCATCTGTCTTCCTCCATCCATCTTCGATAGCCCTGGACCTTCGCTGAAGTCAGCCTAGTCTTCTGACACAAGTGCTGACTAGGAGCTCTTCTCTGCTTCACCTCACAACTGCCCGCCGGAGATCTTTCGACAACCATCTGATTTCCTCCATCATGAGCCATCGACGGAGATCTCCTATCCCCTTTGTCCAGGTAACAGTAGATTAGGTAGGTAGATTAGTTAGGTTAGTTAGTTAAGTAGATTAGGTAGCTGTAATGTTAGGATTCGCACTCGTCTTCCTCAACTTCGGCGAGCTCCTTGAGCTTGTCAGGAGTAATTATTTTGTCTTTTTAAGTCACCATTCACCTTCTTGAATCTTCCATGAACATTTCTATCATTTTTAATTACTGAATAGATCATTTAATCGCCTAAATCACCTCCACCAACTACTCCTGTCCATGGCAACAGTAGTTGAGCTAATTCCACCTTCACTGGGGTCCACCATTTATTCATCACCTAAGGACCCTAATTCTCACTTTAATTCGAATAATTACCACTTATAACTTAAATGCCCAATTTTAATTAAGCTCCTGAGCTCGCTGTTAATGGCGGCTCGGAGTACTTCAAATCATTAATTATACACATATATATCATTGCAAATATCTTTTGACTTGTTTTCTCCACTCAATTGAGTGAGAAAACAAGTCCTGAGCCTAATCCAACTCAAATCTTTTGTAAAATGAATTCACTATTTAATCTTTACTTTAATGGACAATTAAAAAAATTTATTTGTTCCTAAGGTTCCTTGTGACCTCGGGAAGCTTTTTGAATCATTAACGGTATAATTTCACATCTTCTATACAATTTCACCTTTTTCTGGACTCACCGAAGCTCTCTCTTCAGCCTGTAGAATTTAGTGAGAAGCTCCAGATCAATGATTTGAGGTTTACTGATTATGCTGAGGTAGTTTCTTTAAGATTTTAGTGTCTGGAGTTTTTGATAGGACTTCATCTTCTCCAACTCCGGCAGAGTTGGAGATGTCTAACAGTTAGGTTCCAGTTGCAATTAAAAGGTCTGAAAGCTTCAGTGTTGTGCCCTGAGTTCATTTCCATAAGTCAACCACTATAACAACCCTTGGTTTATCCTGACAAACAAACACCTTTAGAAGCTCAGGTGACAAGCCTGGAACCCTAGGAACCTTAGTTGAAACAACTTTTTGAAGGGTCTGAACCTGTTCCTAAAGTTGAAGAGAGGATGTTTAAGGTTTTAATTCCCTTTGAAAAGGTTTAACTCAGAAAGTCAAAATTCGAGGCTTTATAGTCAAACTTGAATCTGATCCTTGGATTTTGGATACAATCAGACAAATTGAGGAGTTTAAGATGTTGCTGGGATGATTGTGAATGATTTTTATAAGATTTGGATGAGCTCTGATGGTTTATTTGGTAGAATTTGATTTCTGTTAGTTTGGGTTATTTTTGAACCAAAAATGGCGACAGTAGCTTTTTGATGAGTTTTTAATGAAAAATCTGCCCAGATGGATTCGCAACCTCTAGAGGTTGTTTAATTTGATTTAATAGGACTTTAGCTGTCTGTTAGGATCTTTCAGAGTCTGATTCACAGAACTGAAGCTCCCTGAGAAGCTTTTAGCTTCTGCACCTTTACTGAAGCTTCTGAGAGCTTAATACTTCCACCAACAGCTGCGGGATTAACCTCTGAATCTATTTAACACTTCATCTAGAAGTTAAAGTCCAGTTTGTGGACTTTAGAACCATAACTCCACTCTGCAGACCATTTTAATCGTAGTAAATCCAGGACCTTCATCCTTCAAATCGAAGAGCTTAACTTCCCCTTTGTATCAAATTTACACTTCAATTGTGTAGATCAACTCAAGAGCTTTCCAACAAGCTTTTATTTGCTTGGAACGGAGCTTTGAGCTGGTAGGAATTGTTGTTTGAAGTTCAGACTGGGAGGGGGAAACTTAGTCCCACCTCGGTAGAACCTGAGTGGTCGCATGGGTATAAAATGTTTTTGTGATATGGACTCCTCAGTCGACAGTGCATGGTGCAAGGAAACCGATTGAGCATATGGGTGTGTGTGTGGGCACGTGCAGTGCGCATGCCCGGGTGTGTGTGTGCCTGTGGATGTGCGAGTGTGGGCCCGTAAGGGCGTGAGCATGGGCATGGGAGGCCGTGAGCTGGATGGGCTCGAAACTATGTGAACCGAAAATAAACCGAAACTAAATAAACCAAGCTTGGACCTAGTAGGGTCTGGTCCCACCCTGAGAGGGGTGCTGTGTATCCCCAATCGGTCCAAGCCGCCAATAAAAAAACCTAATTTTTGGTTAAAAGGAATAAACTGGTTCGGTTCAGAAAGGTTTGCAAGAGTTCTGAAGGAAAGGATGCTAAGGCAGAACAGAAGCAGAAGAAGCGAAGGAAAGGAAGAGAAGGAGAAGAAAGAGAGAGCTCGTAGAGAGAAAGGTTGAACAGACAAATGCTAAAGAGAAAAGGCAGAGAAGGAAGAGAAGAAAGAAAGAAAAGAAGGCTTGTATAAAGAAAGAGCTTGAGAAACATTAAGGAAAATATTAAGAAGAATAAGAAATAAGTAAAAAGAGAAAGAAAGAGAAAAGGTAAAAGAAGCTGAAGACAAAGAAGGAGAAATAAATGGTTTAATTTCTTGCATTTTTAATTCCTTTTGAGTTTAATGTTGTAATAAGGCATATTTCCATTAGTAATACTTTCTATTGCCTTAATCTCTTGAAATAAAAAGAAATAGACATGTTTACTTGTTGTTAAAGAAGATCATTTGTGTAAATGTGTTTTCTTATGGAATTTTGCATATTCTTTTAATTTGAAATCATTAAGCAAAGTTCATGTTCTTAAAGTAAACTTAATTATACTCTCTATAAGTAGCTTAGACTCAATAGTGAATTCTAAGTAAGCTATGACTCCCAGTGAACGACCTGGACTCAACCAGTTAAAAGAAGTAAAATCTAAAATGTTAGGTTAACTTGACCCTATACTACTCAATCGACACAAATTCAAGTTGACCTAAGTTACTTTCTTCTGCACATAATTAAGCACAATTAACTTAATTAACTGTGTTGAGGAAGATGACACATCATTTTAATGGCACCATTGCCGCAGAGGTAATATTTTGCTTCAATTTTAATTCACTAAAACATTCCCTTGCATAGCTTTGTCTAATCATCATTTTAATTGTGCCATTGGAGGTAAGTGTAATTATATTCGCCATTATTACTGTTTTGTGTTTTGTTTAATTAGTTTTGTTTTGTTTCGTTTTCTATCTTCTTTTCAGCTTTACCTCTACGGGTAATCTCAGGAAAGAAGGCAGGTTTTCTTTTTCTGTTTTCCATTATAAATACCATTGTAAGTACTCTTTCCTTAGTCTCTAGTTTAGTTTGAATTGTTGCATTTAGTTAGTTACAAAAAATTAAAAAAATACAAAAATACATACTTTCTGACTAGCAGCAGCATGATATAGGCATACACTCTTAGGAGTGCATTTACCTGCTAGTTTCTTTACGATCTAACTTGGGAAAATTTCTATTATTTTTCTCTTATCAGCGGGAAAACACGCGAAAAAAAATCGCGTAGATCCCTATCTTAGAGATAATATCAAGACCACATATTCTTTGAAAATAATTAAAAAGCGGTCACTTTAATTCTTTCTATCATATTTTTGAAAAGATTAAGTAAAAAGAGGATAATAAAAATTGTGACTTAAATTTGTTTGCAAAATGCAAGCGGGTTTTATCGTTATCATCTGTTGCATGTTATCGCGCACACAGCACGATCACTAGTCACACGAGTCTTAATTTTCTATCTCTCCTCTTTGCACCTCTTAGGGCTTTGGTCTAAGATTAACAAGTCTGTCTCACTACTAGAGCACCGGGGAGCCAGTAGTGAGCGATCTCGATCCTAGACCTTAGGCCTTTGAGCTTTAAGGATACACACTTGCATAGACATAGGTTTAGGACACGTATTTTGATACTGATAATATACTTGTTTGCATCCAAAGTATTTTTGCGTATTCTAGGACTCTCTTCTTTCCTTTGAAAGAAGAGAAAAACCTGCCTTTTTGCACTATTTTGCGGGTTTTGTTGCCGCTTATTTTTGGTGGTGTGAGTGTACCTTTGCACATTCTTTTCATTTTATGCATGGGAGGCGATCCTTGCATCCGCCTCTTGTAACTCCTTTGACAGGTGCTCCTAAGCCGGTTGCAGCTAAGTAACCACTTAAATTCCCATCTGATTCGTCTATTTCTATGGATCAATTGCAAAATCAGAATCCCGAGATCCCTTCTTCTTCTAGTCAAGGGGAGATGCCGCCTTTTGACATTCATGAGGCGCTCCTGAACCAGAATCCTAGAATGCTTGAACAAAATCGTCAAATCAATCTTTTAACTACAGCATTGAATAATTTACAGAATCTTCAAACCCGTCCTCCACCTCAACCTGAGGCGGGTTTTGACATTCCTGATTTACCAATTCCTCGTCCTAGGCCTCTACTCCGAGACTACTATAATCCATCTAATGCACAAATAGAGCCTAATGTTAGGATTCCCATTGGGGAAAATGACCCAGAATTGAAGCCAAACATTATAAGTCTAATTCCACATTTTCACGGATTTGCATCCAAGGATCCATTCCAACATATTGAAGATCTTAAAAATCTATCTCAAACTTTTGGACCTTGAAATCAAAATAGGGAAATCCTACTCATGAAGATGTTCTCTTTTAGCCTTAAGGATAAAGTAGCATATTGGTATAGAACTATAGCAAGACCAATCTCAACTTGGGCTGAACTCGAATCTGCATTCTTGAAGAAATTGTTTCCTATTGGTCGCACGAATGCTTTAAGGCGAGTAATCACAACTTTCAATCAAAATCAAGGAGAACTAATTCATGAAGCGTGGGAACACTTTCATGAATTACAAAGGAAATGCCCACATCATGACATCCCTCATTGGCAACTAATGCATATCTTCTATTATGGACTGCAAAAGGGCATTCGCAATCTAGTCGATGCCTCTTGTGGAGGGAACTTTCTCAATCGTGACGCATAATCCGCTTCAGAATTATTTGAAGGGATGGTGGAGAACTCGATCAACAATGCATCTATGTCGCAATTTACGCGGGGCACGAATATAGCACATCAAAATCCACATAAGGGCATTCACGAGATCGGTAATCCATTCAGTTCAAAGGATTTGGAAATTATTGCAGAGAAACTGGACAAAGTTGACATCGTAGCAAAGCATCTCGATGAGGTCTGAAATACTATGAAAACTCTTACACCTCTACTTGCTATGCAAAATCCCGTGCATTCACCTGTTTCGTAAATTCCCACAGGGAGGGAATTTGTGAATAATCTGGATTCTAGAGATCCATCTTCCTTGGGTTTTCTATCTACTCCTGCACCAATCCAAGGAGGGACCTTTATCCCACAATCTTTCCTACCCTTTTCCCCACCCTTTCCCGTTGCAGAAAACACGCCATATCTTTTTGGTTTACATGCCATCCAGGAAAACATTCCAAGATCAAACCCATATTCTAATACCTATAATCCTGGATGGAGAAGCCACCCAAATTTCTCTTGGGCAAATCAAAATCAAAGACCAAATTATCCAAATCAGACCCATCTAAACCCTCCTCCATTGCCTTCTTAGCAACCAAATGTGAGGCCTAATCCTATGGGTATGCAGAATTACTCTGGGCTAATTAGAGATACGCAGCTTGATCAGATTTTGCGAGCTGTTGCAGAGAGTCAGCAACAAAATGCTGAAGCTCTCATTGAGATTCAAAGGCAATGTAAGGTAGAATTGGCTAATTTACGAAATAAGATCACGCTTTTGGATGAATCTCGTTAGCCAGGTACTCTTCCATCTCAGCCAATTCCGAATCCTAGGAATCTGCAAAACCCTAGGCAACATCAAGGCCATGTACATTTCATTAATCAGGCCTTTGATTCTAATCAGAAACCGTCCTCTGTACTTCTTGAAAATAGTCCACCAAACTCGCATCAGCAGCCTTTTTTGTATCAAAATGACCCACCTATTATTGAGAATCAGAATTGACTCTGTTGATCTTTTGAACTTGGTTGGAATCATTTCTTGTATTGCTTCAATCTTTAATATTTTACATCTCAACCTAAATTAGATCTGATCTTCACAAGATTCACTCTTATCTTTCTAAGATTTATATAGGAATCTGATTTTGGTTCTACGAGATCTATTTTAGGCAATCTCAGGATGAGTTTTTACCGGGTGGTCTTATCTATTTTTCTATTTTTTTGAATCAATTCTTCCATAACTCCTTTGTTTTTGCCATACACAATTTTTTTAGGAGTTCTTTACTAAGGTTTACGCCTAGCTGAAGGCATAAAACTTAGCATTTTGTACAAAGCTATTTCCTGCTTTCTACACTTTTCTTTTCCTATACACTTTTCTGATTTTTCACTTCATCTTACACTGATTACCTTTATTTAGTCCAACTGTCCACTCTGACATTTGGTCAGACTTGAAATCGTCCGCATAGAGATCTTTGATCTCCTCTATCCGACTTCTTCCATCACCCTACACTAAAGGAAGTGTAATATCTTTCCACCCTTCTTACAATGAGGACATTGTAAAATCTTGGCTTGGGGGGATGTGAAGTGAAATTTTTACTTTAAGTGTATGTGTAGAGAAAATATAAAAATATATAAAAAACACATAAAAATTAAATACCCACAAAATTTTTTAAAAAATATAGAAATACTAAAAATTCTAAAAATTTAAAACTCAAAAAATATCATAAAAATTTGAAGATTTTGAAAAATTCATAAAAATTGGAAATTTTATAAAACATAAAAAACAAAAATATATAAATACAAAAATTTGGAAAATTGAAAATTTATAAAAATACTAAAAGGGGTATTTTCATCTAGAATAAAGAAAAGAAGAAGAAAAATATATATATTAAGAGCTTAATTTTCCTTTTAGGTCAGAAACAAAAAAAAAATATATATAAAGAATATATATATTTATATATAAAAGAGCATTAAATTCTTATTTAGATTTTTACTTTTAACATTTTGTAAAAACACACTTTTATTCACAAAAATTTTAAAACAAGATTTTATTTGAATTAGAATCTTTAAACCTTAAAGCTTAGTTTTTTTTATTCTTGCCTTGGAATTAAGAAACTAAGGTGTATTAAGTTTTAAACTTAAGTTTTGGAATTAAATTGTAACTTTTTAATTAATTAGATTAAGTAATCCTTTTGCTTTTTGAATATTTGATTTTATCATAAAGTTAAGTAAAAAGCTAGATATTCAGAGTTAATTAAGTAAAGACTTAGTAGAATCTTAGTCTACAAGTCTATCAGGCTATAGTTAGCTTAATTAACTAAAGGACATTTGGCTAGACTTAGAGAATTTTTGTCTTGACAGATCCTATAGGAGGAAACTAAAAGTTTAAAGAACCTGAGAGTGAATGACTTTATTGTCCAAGCTCTGGTTTGAGAGCTAAGTTACCTAAATATTCACAAATCGCACACATAGAATTGTCTTGTTGGCATCTAAGATCGCGAAAACACAGAGGTTAAGAGATCGATTCTAAATCCTCTTTAGTCCAAGGATTTCCACAGGGCAGTTCTTGAAAGGGTAAAGGATGTGCCACTCACCTAGAAAAAGGATTTGGAGAATAAAGTTAGTAAGAAAAATGAGAAGGGGGAGAAAAATAAAAAATAAAAATAAAACACCCTATAGTTAAGTACCTCGCTACAAATGGGTACTTATGCAGTTTTTCCATAAAAATAAAGCATCTTGGTATAAATAGATACTACCCTTCCTTCCATCAAATAAAAGAACACCTTGCTACATATGGGTGTTCTAACCTATAGAAAAAGTTGAAAAAAAATATGAAGATAAAAATTAGGAATAAGAGATCCAGTGGTCCACCGGGAAGATATACACAAAAAGTGTTGACCTCGGGATAGAAAATTGGTGAGGAGAAAGTAACCAAACCTGAGTAAGGCCAAGCCAAAGGCTTGAATTGGAATAATCTAGATTGGAAATCGATGTCTTAAGATCTGGATTTTTGCAAATTTGGATGCCTTTAGGACAACACTTTTCACAAAGCATGGATGTTTTAAAATCATAGCTACTGAATGTTGGTATTGGGTAATGAAGCCTAAGAAATCAGGTTTTGAGGATTTACAGTTGAGACCTAAAGGAGAAGGATTGACAAAATCCTAGGTCTAGAAGTTTGTCCTTAGTGCTGTAGGCTAGTAGATTTAAGTTTTACTACTCTAAGTTTGATTAATGATGAATATATGGTTAATTTTCTTAAACTTAGAATGATAAAAATCAAATATCATAAACAAAGGATTAACTTAATTTGCTTAAACAAAGGATTGCTAAGGAGAATGGTTGGATCTGGGGCTTCTTAAATAGGTCTTCAGAGAGGGTTTTGTGCTTGGAAGCCAGGCTTCCAAGCAAGGAAGGCTCGCTGGAGAAGGAAGCTTTCAAGAGACTCAAATCTCTCATGCGTTCGCATGAGAGATTTGGAAAGATTCAGGGCATCTAACCGGGTTCATATTGGAGAAAATTTCTCAGAGAATCTCCTTTCCAATTTCGGAGGAGATTCTCCAAGTAATCAAGGAGAAATCTCCTTTTAAAGGTCACCGGAGTAGGATTCCTCCGCGATAATGACGGAGGGACCTATTTGTGAAGATGACGAAGAAGTTAGGGAGCTGTTCGTAAGGGTTTTTGAAAGTTAGGGGTAGAAATGTAATCAGACATAACCTTTTGCAAACTAGGTCAAGATGAGTTCCCCTTAGGTCCAAATTTTGCTACAAACTTAATTTGGACCCAAGGAATTCAATGGTGAAGTTGGATTTTGGTTTTGACTACATTTGATTGGATAATTTGTGAAAAAGCCCAAATTAGGGTAAATATCTGTTTGAGACTTCAATTTAGGTCAAGATGGGTTCTGATGGTTAATTTGAAGGTACTAAACCCTAGAGAATATTTTTCTATGATTTTTAGAGAGTTTATAAAATTTTCATCCTGACCAGAACCTTGGTTAATTAAGTGGGTCTATTTTTAGGGTTTCAAAAGTTATTTAATTCTCAGAACTCACACAAACCCTTTTCTGTCTAATCCAACCCACTTATCTTATTAAGACCATTTGACCTTTGTTCAGCCCTTGAGAAAACCCGTGGTTGTACTGCATTAGTAAAATTATAGTTTTAACCCTAGGTTCTTATTTTTCTCTCAAAATTGTTATGCAGTGAATTATGACCTTCAGTTGGTAATGTAGGAGCATTTATTGACTTCATTGGGTCAAAATGAGCGAGTTAGGGTTCATGATGTGTTCCCATCAATGCCCGCTCATCACCGATTGAACGGTCGAATTTTGCCGCCCTTGCACGCTTGCTTGATTTGAGGTGCAATGAGATTCAATACCGCGACCTCTGTCTTTGCAAACGACGCTCAACTACTGTACCATGCCTTCTAAATGGTCGCGCTTTGGTTTTAAGGTTGCGGCACTCTCAACCATTAGATCTTGATCCAACGGTTGAGATTGCGTGATCTTTGATGAGGAGGGGGAGGTCGGTGGCTGTGGGTGGCCAAGATGGTGCCACGTGGCACCATCTGGGTCGTCCATTTTCCAATGCTTGTAGATGGTGCCATGATTGTCGAATTGGATCGATTTTCACGTCGTTGGGTTGTGATTGTCGATCTGAACCCATCCATGCATTTGAATTTATCATATGAGGATTGGATTTTACACCACCTTAACCCTTGGCCTCTGATCTTTCTCGGACTACATCTGATGCTACGGAGGTTCGATCAGGGCGATGTTGGAGGCGTTGGACTCCGATCGTTGCCTTGATTAGATCCGTACGGTTGGATCTTCAATTCGAGGCCTGAAATGATATCGCCCTTTCCCTAGCCACAAAAGGAGCAAATTACTATATAATTTATACAAATTAACCTAAATGCATGATGTGCATGTTATGCAATAATTCTAATGCATGATACTTCTATGACAATAGGAACATGCATAAATAGACATTTTAGGCTAATTAGATGTATGCACATTAATCTGAAGGCATGAACTGAAGCTAGGGCCAACCTTGACTTAAAAAGAAGTGAAACCCCGGGATTGAATTTTGAAGTTTACCTAGTTAGTCCTGACCTTTCACTGAGCACAACCATAACCACTTAGCTTCTGAGCTTTGTAAAATCCTTTGAGTCATGGAAATCGTACTTAAGGTTTAAATATCAAGAGTCCTTGTTGGTCGAGAGATGGTCTATGTCATCTCAGTCTTAAGTTCTAGTCAATCTTCCTAAGCAACTGGTACTCACAATGTTTAGACATAAACACAGTTAGTTGATCAGAAAAAATTTTTCAGCTTAAAGATCATCTCTAAACACTTAACAATTTGAACTAAAGAAAAATAGATATCTCATCACACTTACCAGGCTGATGCTGAATATTTTGTATTTAATGAGTTGTTTGCTACGGGACTAGCAAAACCTAAGTATGGGGGTATGATGAGGTGTGACTCATCATAGCTAAAATGACCAAGTTAAGCTAGAAACTAGGTTAAACTCTAAATAATTAACACAAGAAATGGGTTAAGCATGAGAAATAACAGAAATGACTTAAAATAGCAAATCAATGTTAAAAATGCATAATTAGGTCACAAATTGAGATATTCTATTTAAAAATGTAATTTGATGATCCAATTGCAAATTGAACACATATTTAATTTCAAAAGATCAAAATGAAAGTGAAATCATATTCCTAAATGTTCAATTAATCTTCAATAAAAACTTAGTTGCATTTGGACATCATTAGGATCCTACATCATTGACATTACATATGGGTCCTTTACTCTTTACATTCCTTCACGTAAAAATGTCGCAGGGACCTTTCTGATAGCCGTCAGAGACCTACTTGCATGACCTAGGGACTACGCTGCAAGACTTCTTCGCCACTAATGGATTTCTTTACAATATTTGCACCATTTCAGTTGTGAGAGTTTCCATGAAATTGTTCCAACTGACCTGTAGCCAACGGGTGTACTGTTCACTCGCAAGAATATGGCCAATCACGGCTGTTGATTGCGTGTGCCTTGATCCTACGATCGTTCCTTGTCCAAATTGCACGTGCACCTAAGCATGGCATCACCCACTGATGGAAACACCATCATGGGTCCTAACTAACCACATTTAGTCAGGTTTGATTGATAAAACTCCTACCTAATCATTTGAGGGTCATAATTCCGCATTAGTCTGATTTGAGGAAAGAATTGACAATTAAGGTTAATTCTGTAATTTTAACAGCACATCATAGACACATATTAACCATGGGGTCACTTAGGGGATAAATAAAGGTCAAATAAGCTCAAAAGCCCAAAAAGTGGGTCAACACTGACAGAAATGAGGTTTCACTCATTTCGAAGACCACGAAAGTATAAAAACCCTAATTATCTACACGCTTAAATAAAAGGGGTTATGGTCAGGATAAATTCATCTAAACCTCTTAAAATTCATAGAAAAATATTCTTTTGCCTTAGGCGGGAATTTGCTCAATATGATGAAGTTGGCTTACTCTGACAGTACGATCAGATTCTTGTCCTTGGTTCGCGGCTTACACTTTGGTATACATACGTCTTTCAGAAATCTCGCGTAAGCTAGTACGTGGCGAATCGCATCCATCAAGGAGATGTTTATTTGGACCTACTCAAAGAGCTTGACCAGGTCTTCCTCTAGTGCCACGGTCTTGGGCCTCCTCTTTCCCTTGGTCAAGGCCTCAGGAAATGGAACCTCAGTTGGTTCCTCTAGGATTGGCTCAGGCTCTTTATTTGGGATAGAAGTGTCCTAGGTTACCAAACTACGGTCGGGATTTTCGGTATCTGATTGCACAGCAATCATGAAACCTAAATCACCTGAATTAAGCTAGAACCTAACATAACTTAGGATTAATGCATTCATAGGCATTATAATTTGCACAATAGCTAGTTATTAGTCATATAGATAATATCGTCATTTTATGACCTAAAAGAGTGAGGATTTTAATCACAGATGATTCAAAGCCACGGATGTAAGATCAGACTAGACAGATCTGATCAGAATGATGACGGGAGTCCAACGCTTCCAAAATCATCTCGATCAGATAACCAGGGCACTTGTGTAGTCCATAAAAGAATGGAGATCATAAAGCCAAAGGATAAAGATCCAAGCCTCATAAGGAGAATCCAACCACACGGATGAATCCAGGTCGACGATCGCAGTCCAAAGGCGCAAAAATCAACTCGATTGGAGGTCTACATCACCAGATACAAAGAAAAGAGATGAACGACCATGATGGCGTCACGTGACTCCATCACAGCCGCTCCCTCACCACCGCCCCATCTAAGAAAGCCACCCTTACACGCTATGGGCCGATCCAACGGCCACGAGCATGCCACGTCGCCCGTCCAGCCGGATAAGAATAAATATATACAAGGAGGTAACTATAACAAAACGTGTGCGTAGCATGTTGGCTCGTGCGCCTGCGTGAGATTTGGAGACGCCCATTCGAGCCGCAATCTGCGTGAGGATGGGTGTAGATTAAATCAAGCCATACGATGTCAAGCAGAGGGCGGCGATCGAGTCCACGTGGCAAAGCGAGGGCATACCGCGATTGAACGCACGATCAGAAGCGCATTTACCATGCAATCCCAAGCACTTTTCAAAACAAACATCGCGAGGTGCAAGCCCGTAAGCGGAGGTTAACGTTGAGGCAGGTTTTGAAGGCGAGCAGTGAGTGAAGAAGATAAGCATGCGCGTGAGGAGGAATCAGAGTCACGCGATTGAACATCGACAACGCAGTGGCTGCCACGTGTTGCCACCAAAGTAAATTCGAGCGTAGAAGTCCTTTTGAAGGATATTTTGAGGTCAGATCTGATCTGTTGATCTCCCAATCAATGGATCTGATCAAATAAGAGTTGTTGCATGAGATAAAGGGGTTAAATACCCACTTTGCCCCTCATTAAAACTATAAAAGAAGTCCCAGCGCCCCCTAGTTGAAGCATCTCTCTCTCGTCAACTCCAGATCTCTTCTATCGTCTTCTCTGCAATTCTCCATCCCTCTGCAACTCCGTCCCAGCACTTTGGATTTGAGGTGTTGCTGCATCTCGCACAAGCATCTCACAAGCGGCGTCATCTCTCTACCTCCTTCTATATATATATATATCTTTCTCTCTCTCTTTCTCTCTCTCTCTATCCATCTCTATTTTTTGCATAGCAATTTCTATTGTGAAAAACTCTTTATCAATGCAATTAAATTTGATCTTAGGGATATCTGATGCTTCTTTATACATATATACATATATAAATACCGTTAGAACTAGTTTATTAAAAAGCTTCTGTTAAAAATCGAGATCGCTTCCCTGTGAATGGCCCGATACTCAACGAAGTTTTATAAATTCATTTGTCAATGTGTTTTTGCGTTATACTACAACTGAATAATCTTTTAAAATGCGAATTATACGCCAAACAGTATCAGGCTGGTTGTGCTAGGAAATGGTGGGTCCTGTGTTGCTTTGCCACTATGGGTGGTGATGGAATTCAATCTTGCCTGATTTTGGTTTGGGTTAGGCAAAATGGGTGTTTGCTGCTGAAACCCAGAACATGAAGTGGAAGTGTCCATCCCGTTAGGTGATGGAGAAAAGGGGGCCTGATAAACATAATATGCCTGGCCCTGATTTGGGTTCATAGCGTGCCTCTGGTTTGGCATGTTATTTGGGTTAGGAAGAGGCTGAGAAGGAAGTGCACCAGGCTGGCGAGGGTTTGCCAGCTGAGCCAACTGATTGTGGAGCTCAGTGATTTCTTCTTTGTGTTGTTTCTGCATGTCAACCAAGGTCTGAAGAATCAGGGAGGTCTGGTCCTCCTTAGGTAGGCCAAATTGGAAATTTTGATTGGGCTTTTGTTGAGTGGGTTGATAGGGTCATGGGTATTGTGGTCGGGGCTGGAATTGCGGTCTTGGGTTTGGGTTATTTCCCAACCACGAGAAATTGGGATGATTACCCCATCCAGGGTCATAGGTGTTTGAGAAAGGATTGTTCTGGACGGCGTGGAGTTCCTTGCAAGTTTGTGGAACTCCAAAAAAGTCAGAGTACAAGGGTTCAGAGTTCCCCCAACTATGGCAAGCTGGCCTGGAGTTTCCTCCAAGATCGAAATCAGACGGGGGCGGATGGGCATCCATCCCTTGAGAATGGTAGATGTTGTGTGTAGCCTCCCTATTAGAGGGTGGGTGCACATACAGATTCTGTGGTGTAGTGGTGGTTCTGTATATGTGTTGAGTATGTCATCCACCTTCTTATTAATGATGGAGACCTAATCCAATCGACTAGCTAACAACTCTAGATCGACAGATGTGGAAAGGCCTCGGGTCTCGCGTACCCCCAGATTATTTGTCAATGCACGGGTGGTCGTCCGATCGTACACACCCACTGACTCATTATTCAGGGAGTTCTCGCACATATGCATGGGCGACAGTCTCAAAATCCGTACTTGGAGGGACCATTTGATTTTGCCCCCTGTGCAAAAAGATTGCTTTTTTCGTCTTCTTGTTCTTAGAAAATGGAAAATCAATAAAATAGGTCCACTAACACTTCCACTTCCGCCTCTAATCTCACTTCTAATCCCAATTCTGACCCTTCCATCCAAAAGCCCCCACCTTTGACTTCTCACATTTGGAGCTTCCTAATGCTGATTTGCTTCAATCACATTAAGTCCCCCAGCTTGATCTCTACACCTTGATGGTTGAGCAGATTACTCAACTTAATGCCAATCAACAAGTGTTGACTAGGAATATCCAAAACCTAGCCAACCAAAGGCCAAACCCACCACCCTATCAGCAGCCTATCATTCTTCTAAATGATTTTTATGATCCTTCCTATTATGAGGAACGACCGGGGGTGGTCATACCTGAGGGGGACTTCGAGATCAAGTTGAAGGTTTTGAATTTAATTAAGCATTTCCATGGCCTTCCTAGGGAAGACCCGTTCGGCCACCTTGAAGAACTCACTCTTCTTTCACAAACAACTTAATCCAGAAATGTGCAAGAAGACCTTTAGCTGATGCGGCTATTCTCATTATCTCTTAAAGATAAGGCTGCTTATTGGTTCAGAACCATTGGCCGACCCATCACCACATGGCCTCAGCTCAAGAGCGCCTTCCTCAAGAAATTCTTTCTCATAGGTCGTACTAATTCCTTGCAAAGATCTATTACGACCTATCAACAAAAAAGGTTGACCCATCACCACATGGCGAGGCTTTCCATGATTCTTGGGAAAGATTTCAAGATCTCCTAAGAAGTTGACCGCATCACGAGATTCCTTTTTGGCAGCTCATGCAGATCTTCCATCACGGATTATAAGATCAAATCTGACATTTCGTCGACGCCTCGTGTGGCGGCAATTTCATGAATAAGGATGCTGAGAGTGCTTACGACCTATTTGAAGAAATGAGTGAAAAGTCATTTAATCAAGCTTCCATGAACACATTTTGTAGAACTTCAAACCCGCAGTTTGGTGTTCATGAAGTAGGCACCCAATCTATTCCTATAACCAATGATGATCTTTGAATGATTGCACAAAAACTCGACCAGATGCACATTAATCAAAAGAAAATTAAGGAAAGACTTGCCACACCAATCCAAGCTCCACACAGTCCACATCTGACCCAACCTAACATTCCACGAAGAGAAAATGTGCACAATCTCAACACTACCCCTACTGATTATTACCAATATTCTAAGGCTGTCTATGATTCACTGGGGAATTACAACTATCCAAACCCTAACCCTACTCAAAATATTCCTGCCATCCAAGAGCCATTTAGAAATTCTTCCAACTGGAAGAATTACCTGAGTCACACCTGGAATAACCTAGTTCCTCCCCAACCTTCAAATCAATTTAACGGGTACCGGTCAAATCCAACCTTTCATCCTGGGCCATCCCAGCAAGACATCAATGCCCAGATGATGAGAATCCTGTAGGAAATGCAGACAAAGATGACAGAAGTAACCTACACTATCACAAGTCTGAATAGTCAGATTGGGGTTACACTAACTCAAAGACCTGCAGGGAAATTGCCCTCCCAACCCATGCCCAACCTTAATCACCAGAGGAACCAGTATCCGGGCAGAAATCAAAACTACACGAATCAGCCTCCTACTAATCTACCACCTCAGCAGCCTCCCAGGTTTCAACAACAACAGGCCCCCCACCTACTTCAAATAATAATCCGACTGCACATGCAGTTATGTTGAGGAGTGGGAAAACCACCACTGATCCTGGGCCTTCGCAAAAACCTGGTGAAATCCACATTCTAGTGTAAATTGACTCTGCACTCCCCCATCAGGAAGAAAAAGAAACACAAATCTCAGGACATGACTTCTATCCCTTTTCCACAAGCTCTCCCCCCCACCACCAATAGAAAAAAAAAATCTGAGCCCACCCCAGAAGAACTCATGGATTTATTCGAGCAATTTCAAATCAATATCTTTCTCCTAGATGTAATCAAGTATATACCTGCCTATGCCAAATTTTTGAAGGAGATTTGTACTCTGAAAAGGTAGGCCAAAAATCTAGGACAGGTACATCTTTCGAAGACAGTAGGCTCTGTCATATAAAGTAAGCTGCCGCCTAAGATGAAAGATCTAGTGGCGTCGTTAATTTCAGTGATTATTGATGATACTACTTTTGATCGCACCCTCCCTAATCTAGGTGTCTCAGTTAATATCATTCCCACTATTTTATTTGAAGAATTTCAGATCGGTGAAGTAAAACCTGTTGAGGTTAACCTTCAATTAGCCGATTGATCTACAATCAAACCTCATGGGATTATTGAGGATGTTTTGGTCAAGGTCCAGAATTGTGTCTTCCTCGCAGACTTTTTGGTCCTTGACATCGAGGTACCCGAATCTTTAATGAATGCCCCAATAATCCTTGGACGACCCTTTTTGGCCACTGCAAAGGCAAATATCAATTGCCACACAGGCAAAATGGATATCACTTGCGCATGCCAAACTATCACTCTTAATATTTTTAAATCATCCAGGAGATTCCATGATGATAATTCTTTTGAGGACTCAGATACAGAAATTTCAAATTTGGTGGAGGAGACTATGTTGGTAGATACCCTTCTCGACCACAAATTTTTCGAGGAATCTGACTCAGAATCAGTGGTATATGAAATCTTTGATTTGGAGACTTGTCTTCCATAATCTATTCCTGATGACCCCCCTGATCATTCCCCCCACCCTTCCATACTAACTTCACCCACCCTTCACCATTCTTTCCCCAAACCCTTTCTAATGGACCTACCACCAGACCCACCCGAGTATGGAATTCTTCCTGAATTAAAACCTTGGCCAAACTCGGGCCACACTTATTATTTTCCATCAAATTTCGATCCCTATTTTTCTTCCACTCAACTTTCTAAGGCCACACTTTTTTTGCAGGCATATAAGTGTCCAACTATTTACATGATTCTCCATCTTCTGAGCATATCTTCACGCCCAACTGAATGGCGTAAAAGATAGCACTAGATGGAAGGTAATCCATTATTTTTCCTGCTTTCCTTTTCTCTTTCTTTTTCCAGGTTTTGACCATCCTAAACCCTACCAACTTTCACTAAGGTGATCCCTACTCCCTCCTAATGGATGAGGACATTGCATACCTTAAGCTTGGGGGTATTTTTAAAATTTTGACAAATGATTTAGGATTTTCAAAACCTAAAAATATGCATTTTTCATTTGTCATTTTTGCTTTCTGCTTGCATACCCAAAAAAATAAAAATGTTGAAAACTTTTTGAGGAAAATTTGAAAATCAGGATTAAGGTTGAAAACTCACTTTTGGTACAATGGGATTTTATTTTTAATAAACTAGGGATAAGGATACGGATCTGATCATTAGAATTTCAGGGTCTATCTTTAGACAAGATCAAATATCCTTCTCCAAAATTCCACCTAAACTTATGATAGTTCAGGTAACTTAATCCTCTTTTGTAATATGGAAAGTACCTAATTTAGTTTCTGATTCAAAAACTTGCATTTCGTGCAAAACTTCCTGTGTCAAATTTCACACACAAGCCAACACCTAAAAACAATTAAAAATTAGAAAAACCCCCTTGTTTGGCCTTAGTAAAAGTTTGAAGCAGATCATTGGTTTGAGTTCCCATAGCCGAGAAGGAGGAAAATGCCTCCTTTGAGGATGTGGTGTCAATATGTTACCGCCTCGGTGCTGCTCCATATCTATATTTCATATCTTTAGACGAAGTATTAAAGCGCATTTTTACAGCTCAAGTGCCTTGGACGGTGCTCTACCTATAGTGTCGGAGCAAAAGCTTGAGTTTGCTTGGAGCACCCCTTTACACCACAATGTATTTTAGGCTTGTGAGCTCCTGGGTGGTGTCATGGACAATGCTATCTCGAAGTACTGGCGCCAGAGCCCCCTCAAGGATTGGTAACGGGAATGATGATCTCGACAAATCTGTTGTAAGACTAAGCTAAAAATAAGCATGGGGGAGAGAAAAAAAAGTTTTAAACTAAAACCACACCCTTATAAATGTTGGTTTTTCACAAGCACGGACACAAGGTTTTAAAGGTCATTGCAAGTTGCAAATCAGATTCAAGAGCCAAAATAATCCTAAAACAAAAATTTCAAGTCATCTAAATTAACAAAAGGTTAATCTGTGAATTTTTTGGAGGATATATTGATTCCATTTTTGTCTAACTTTTTGATTTGAAAATAAATCCCAATGTTTATTCTTAACAAATCCCGTACCTCCTATGTTTGGATCAACCTATGTCCTGTAATCTCTTTCTCCTTAAAAGTAAAAAAAAAAGATTTCCCCAAAATTTTGTTTTGTAAAAATTAAAGTTTTGCTAAGAGACTAACAAAAGATAAGCATAGGGGTGTGATAAATGCTAGTTTATCATCATTCTTATGCATTAAAATAAACTTAGCTCTTAGGATTTTGCTCCGCAAATGGATTTTTGGGTTGCATTTAGGCATCAATTAGGTTAGGCATGCATTGCATTTTTTATTGTGTTTTTGATGTGTTTTTGTGAGTGTTAGGGATAAACAAATTGACAGATCCCTAGAACCCTAGCACTCAGGAAGGCAACTGGTGAAGGAGAAGCTCAAAGTAGCTAGAACTCAGTTTGATCCAGCTCACCATAGCTGGAATCCTGCTCACCTGAACTAGGATTAGCTCATCTTAGCTTCATTCAGCTCATCTTAGCTAAACGGTAACTCAAAAGAGCTCATCTTAGCTCACCTTAACTGAAGTCAGATCAAATCCAGCTCAACTTAGCTGAGTCTAGCTCATCTCAACTCCCATCAGTTCACTGGGAGTTCTAGCTAGCTCAGCTAAGTTGACTAGAGTTCACCTCAGCTCAGAACCAGCTACATCTAGCTCCACTCAACTCTAGCCAGCTGAAGATGACTTCATCTTAGCTTAGGAAGCTCAAATCCAGCTCCTGAGGACTCAACTTAGCTCAACTTAGTTGAGCTAAGCTACCTTAGCTACCTCAACTAGCTAGGTCCTCCCCGAGAGCATCAGACCTAGCTCACCTCAGCTCCTTTCAGCAGAAGCCAACTTGCTTTAGCTTGGCTTAGCAGTTAGCAAAGAACTAGCAAGCAAAGCCAGCTAAAGTAGCTCCATGCCACCCTCTTTAGCAGCTGCCAGCTCCAATTCAGCTCCAGACTTCTGTTCAGCTCCTCCCCTCAAACCATAGCTCCAATTGCCTCCTCCTCTACTCTACTACTAGCTAAGCTAGCTGAGCTTAGCTAAGTCCACCTCCATGGCACCAAAAGCCTAACCCTAACTCTGCCTACATAACCTTCCACTCCAAGTCCACCTAAGCTCCACATAAGCTAACCCTACTTCCACCTCACCTTGGCGCCAACCTAGCCTACCCACTACCTCCAAAAGACACCAACAAGGTAGCACCAAAACTGCCATAATACCTCAAAGTTGGTGCCACCTTTTCCCTCCAAAATTCCCTTCATCTCCACCATACACCTCTCCTTAAAATCATCTCCACCATCCACCTAGGACCTCCTTCTAGAAACTCCAAGTTGGCACCAATTTAGTGGTGTCTCTCCACCACCAAGAGCCACCAACACCACCATAACTACCACCCCACAAACCCCTTAGGTTTGCGCCAACAACCTCCACCCTTAGATCACCAAACTACCTCCAAAATTCCATCCTAACACTCCATCTATAATCCATGGCAACCACCACCTTCCCTTCCTATAAATACACCATTAACCACCCACATTTCATCATCCTCCCTTAGTTTTATTCCACCCTATACCCACTTATAACCCATGGCCAAGAAGAAGAAGGAAGGAAGAAGATGAAGGAGGCTATCCCTTGCCACCTTAGTGCCTTCTTCCTCTCCATTCTTCTCCCTGTGCCACGCCAAGGAGGAGGAGCATTCCACTAGGAGGACGGCCAGGCAATTGGAAGAGGAAGGGTGGTGCTCACCCATCCTTGGATAAGACTTGAAGGTGGTAGCTTCCACCTTGGAGGAGCCAAGCCACACCCCCTTCTAGGGCTTGCCAGGAGGAGACTGCATCTTGGTTCAAGAAGAAGGAGAAGGAGGAGCCCTTTCTAATTGCAGGAGCAGCAGTAGTTGGAGCAAGAGCTTCACCATCATCATCTAGGATTTTGGTTCCATTTGCTTTTTAGTTTCATTTTTTATCATAGAATCTTTCCTCTACAATTGTAGAACAAAAATCTATTTCCTATAAAATTGCCTTTTTAATGTGGTGCATCTTCTTCTTGCTTTGATTTTGTTCTAGCACTTTCACACCCTCTTCCCAATTATCCTAAGTCCTCACTTGCCTAGGGTGAGCTTGGGAAGAGGTCATTCTTGTCACCTAGTTGCTAAGTTAGAATTAGCCTTTTTAACGCCAACATTTCGCATTGCCTTGTTTATTCAAAACCCTAAAAAAATATATATTGGAAAAAATATCAAAAAGAAAGTTGATTTCCATTTCCAAGTAAGAGACATATTTTACAAACATTTGGCCTCCTTGGACGACCCTAGATACTTCCCTTTGTAGGTCTTATAAATTCAAAAGTGAAACGATTTTACGCGTTGCAACGACTCATAAAAATCTAATTTTACAAACCGTGTAAAATCTCGATTAGTCACGAAGCCCGTGGTAAAAGGATTGGAGTTGTTCCCACTTCGGGACTCTGTGATGGGAGCATTTGCGCATGAGATCTAGAAAATGATCCCATGCCTTGTGTAGAGATTCTCCCACTCCTTGCAAGAAGTGCGTGATTTGATGCCCCATTGAATTAGTCCGACCAATGAGATAGGATTTTTATAAGAAAGCTTTTTGAAGTTCTTCACATGTGTTGATCTGGTGAGGGTATGTCTGAAACCAATTGGTAGCTTTGTCAGCCAAAGAGAAGGAGAAGATTTTCAAGAGCAGACCGTCTTGATTTTGCATGTCTGCCCTGAATGTGTAGGCCAGATGCTTTAGATTCTTGATGTGCTGGAAAGTATCCTCGGAGTTCAAGCCATGAAATTTCGGGGTCATGTGAAGCATACTAGGCTTGAGCTCCACATCGGGTCCTCCCGTAGGAATGTTGATTCAAGGTTCGATTTCCACCGCAACGGTATTGTATTGATCTCGCGTTTGAGGGTGCGGTGGTGGGTTGAGATGTGCACAAACTATCTCTCAACGGTCAAGGAATTGTTGTGGTTCAAAGTTAGGTTGTTCTGCTTGATGATCCATGGCTGTGGTTGGAGATTCAAGTTAAGAAGTGGAGTGTGAAGAGATATCGATGTGATCGAGTAGTTACATGAACAAAGAAGTCGAGGCTTGGCCTTGACGAGAGTGGAAAACTAGTGGAGGCAGAAGGTGCGATGGATCCAATCAAGACACCCAAATATCTTTGGATGACTATAGAGGTTCGAGGCGGATGATACCTCTAGATCACAAAGTCGTCCACTTGAGAAATACTTGGGCAGCTAGGAAGGGAGAGTCCCGCAAAGATCCCTACATGGTAGAGTGCCCCATGAGTTACAGGGTTTTCCCTACCCGACGTTCCTTGCCATCGCGGATCTAGGTAGACTAGAATGGATAACTTGACCTCTTAAGTCTACCAATTTTAAGTTTAGATGAGGTGCTTAGGATTTCACTTGAACTTTAAGATGAACTTGTGAGTAGTGACCTAATTTGAAGATTGGTTGACCGTACAAGGTGGGTCAACTTCAATTGATTTGTCCTGAGATTATTAGGTCCCAATTTTGTGATTCAAGTGGATGTTTAGAGCTTGCTTTTAGGGTTTGCTTGATTAGGTAAATTCAACCAAGGCTTACGAAACACACAGTTTGGGGAAGTAGATTCTTTTTTTAAGCAAGTGTGATCCTCAACCCTAAAGTGGAAACCCTAATTTTGATGCTAATTGGTCCAATCAGTTTTTGTCCAACTTTGGCACCTAGGGCTCAATCAAGAAGGTGAGTTTCCCTAGGTGTTCTAAATCCCTAATAGGTACAAAAATTAGGTTCAAGATTTTTCTAATCAAATCAGGCAACATGATGATTAATTCTAAGTAGAAAATGCAAGTTGATACTAATTGATTTCTTCCTTTTTTAGCTTTTCTCAGAATCAGGGGCTTTAATGGAAAAGAAGATGAGATTACCTACCCCTGGAGTGTTTGATGTGCGGCTGATCTCCTCGAATGAATCCCTGTTGATCGGCATTTCAGGAGATTAAAGTGTCTCGTTGTAGTAAAGTTTCCTAAATCTCTCTTCAACAAATAATATTTATAAACTCAGATATCTAAATGAGGTCCGAAGTTGAACACAGGGAGCAAGTATGGAATTCACGCACTAATATTCAATTAAAGAATAAATAAGCACAATAATGATATGCAATGAATATTAATCTGTCACATTAGATATTCAATATCGCTCAATGTATTTTAAGAGTTAAAGATGACAAAAAGATACTTAGAACAAAATAATGGTGATTTAGATCACCAATTATGAGCCTAAGCACATGTATATTTATTACTCAATAAGGCCAAATAAATGAACAGTACTCAGACGTCTGATTTGATAATTAGACGACTTAAAATGTCATCTACTACAGTGTTTCTAATTTTCTTCTCTTCTGCTTTGGCACTTCTTTCTTCTTCTTCTCTTCTTTTCCTTAGTACTTCTTTCTGTTGTTCTTCTCTCCTTCCTCTTCTGCCTTTTACTAAGTGTCAGAGGTTCTCTCTTTGAAGCAAAAACCCACCCTCCCACGCTCTCTCTTTCCTTTCCTTTCCTTCTTTTCTTTCTCAGAGGTCCGGGTAATCGGGTAATCGAATATGTGTACCCAGGTCCAGGGCTGTGTGAGTGAGTGTCACAGCCGAGGAGTGAGGCTAGTCGAGTCGGATCATGTGCAGGTGTGAGGGACCTCACCCCAAGTGTTTGAGGAGATAAGCCCTGAATAGAAAATCAACTTATTCGCGTGCGGACGTCTATCTCTTTACGATGTAGGACTAATCCCACGTCCCTTTCCTCCTATGCTGCTACAATGAAAGGCATCCTTCAATTGGAGTGGCTGCAGTTGATGGAGGCCTTAATCGAAGACCTGGAGTGATGCCTAGGGTGTATCCGCATGGCCTGGGCGCAACTCTTGGCGAAGAATAGGGTCGCGACTTAATGAACACGGTTGATGAAGTCGTTGTGGTGGCGGAGCTCTGGTGGAAGACCTAAAATCATCAATACAGCCTCACAGCACAATTAAAATAGCTCAGGACCTTCGCCAGACCTTGGCGAGTGTGGGGGTAGTGGTGGAGTGGCATGTGAGGCAGTGGGGTGGCCGGACGACCTCGGAGAAGGTGGTGGGTGGTGGGTTGTTTGGTGGGTCGTGTGAGTGGATGGAAAGGTGAATAAAGATGGGGGTTTTGATGGGCGTGATATGGCGGAGGTGTAAAGGGTTTTGGCGAGGTGTGGTGTGATGGAATGACGGGAAGCCCTCACCGGAGTGGTGGCTGGAGGTGAGAACGAAGGTGGCGTGCGTGTAGGTCGAGGATTGCTTTTGGTTTTTGAATAGGGAAACTAATTTAGGAGACTAAGGGAACTAATCTAACCTACTTTAAGGGATGAAAGGGGTAGGATTGGCATCGGCATTGGCAGGCTGGCGCCATGGAAGGTGAAGATCTACAGATGGGGACAACGAGGATAGGAGGGAGATGGAGTCTGCTAGTACCACAAGACGCGGATGATCATGGGAAGAAGGAATCCGCTCACTATAGTCTGTGAGAGTGGACGAGGAAGATAGACGGAGGGGCTCACCCAAGTTGGTGGAGGTGGAGGTCGGGGAGAAGGGAAGAGAAGGTGTTTGGCCTCCAAACCAAGCTAAGGAGGATGGTTTATCCTCAGGGGTCCTTAAATAGGTCTCAAGAGAGCTTTCCAAGCTTGGAGACCAAGCTTGGAAGCTTCGAAGCTTCATGAAATAGGAGACCTAATCCTTCAAATGATCTGCATTAGGTTTTGAGTAGGAATTAGAGCCTAATAAATGGCTCAAATGGAAGGAGATTGTCTCAGGAGTTCTCCTTCCAAATTTGGAAGGATTTGGGCAAGAAATCGGAGAGAACTCCTTGACTGAAGATCGTCGGAGTTGGGTTTATGAGTGGGGACCTATTTGTGAATAAGATGATGAATTTATGGGTGTTTTTGCAAAGGTTTCAAAAGTTAGGGGATGTGTGTAAGAGAAAAGAGTCAGACAGGATCAAAATGCAAACATGGTCAAGGTGACCTCCGATTGGGCCCAAATTTTGGTATAAACATAATTTAGAATCAAGGAATTTGATGGTGAAGTTGGATTTAGGTTTTGATCAAGTTTGACTAGGTAATTTGTGTAGAAACCCAAATTAGGGCAACTGTCTGTTTGAGACTCTATTTTAGGTCAAATTGGGTTTCAATGGTCAAATCAAGCATACCAAACTTTAGAGAATATTTTTATATGATTTTTAGAAGGCTTAGGTTAATTTTATCCTGACCAGAACCTCATTTAATTAAGTAGGGATATTTTTAGGATTTTAGATATCATTTAATTCTTGAAACGCGTGAAAACTCGTTTCTGTCTGCATGAACCCACTTATTAGCCATTTATGACCATTTGACCTTTAATTAACCTTAGGAAACCTCGTGATTATTCTGCAATTAAGATATTCTGTTAAAACTGTAGATTTACTCCTGTTTTCATGTTTATCTCTCAGAATGGATGTGCAATGAGTTATGTTCTTCTGGAGGTTATACAGGAGCGTTAATTATGACTAATTAAAGCTAGATATGGCTGATGATGACGTTATCATCATACCCTCATACTTAACTTTTGCTAGTCCCTTAGAAAAATCTTATGAAATGAACTTGAATTCTAGACCATGCCTGTGGTGCTCAAAGTCCTGATTCTTTCTTTTTAGAAATTACGTCAAAATGCTAATAGTAGGCCTAGAGGTACTCAAGTACCAACCAAGATCTGGACCTGACCAACTTTAGCCTCAGTCTGCCGCAAAGGTTTCTAAGGCCCATAGAAACTAACCTAAGGTTTGTTGAACCCCGCGGTTAAAGCACCCGTGCTTGTAACATGGTTAGTCCAGGTTCTGTTTGCAGTGCATTTTTTTTAAGAGAGAGGGATAGAAGACTTTTTTTGCATTTTTGGAGAATTTTATCTCTCTTTTTATGATTATTTATAGCTTCGAATTGGCACAAAAATACGGTCTGTATTGGATTCCTTGCTCCTACCATCAATCCTCGCTGGGTCTCTGACAATTGACACTTCAAGATAATGTCGCATATCGGATTCTATAGCTAAATTCAGGCCCTGGCGATCAACATTTCAGGATAATGCCTCCCATGGCACCTGAACCAGCATAAGGTACTTACATGCCCCTAGTAGGATATTTAGATATCCTAGGAGACAAGGACCAAGGAGATGGTATGTTATTGCACATCTTCGAGGGGAATTTTCCACCTCTCCGCATCGGGAACTCGTCCAAATCAACTTGTGTTGATAAGCTGTTCTTAATCTAGATAGCTTTTTCAGAACATAATGAATGCTTTTGCGTGATTTCGATTATTAAGCACACTGAACCAGCCTTGTGTTTGGATTAAGGTGCTTAGGTTACCGAGTCCCACAAACCAGAGGTCAGTTAATGAGGTTGAATAATCCCTAAGTCTTAGACCTAATACATAAGCTTCGCGTTTTCTTCAACCTCTTGATGATTATCCAGATCTTAACAAATACTTGAATTTTTAAGCCTAAAACAAGCCCAAGAGGCCTAAGATCAGCACTCATACTAATCTCTATGTCTCTCTATTATTCTAGGACTTAATTTTTTCTTTGGATTGTGGTCTAAAACTTTAGTAGATTCCATAATCATTTACTAATGACTATCCCCTTTTTTTATTTCAGATTGTAGCTCCTTTTTGACATTTAAAACAACTCCTCATTTCCTCCTCAAGAATGATATGCAATGAATCTTACAAAATTTCCTCCCTTTTCTCCATTTTTTTTGTTCTTTTTCAATTTTTATTTTTTTTGGTTTTTTGAATATGAGTATTTTTTTTGTGAGAACCCTTCAGGGCTTGAATTTTTATGTGTTTGCACTTTAACACCCCCCCATGCCTAAGTTTTGCAATGTCCTCATTGTAAATCGGAGGGTATGGAATCAGCTTGGTTCAAGGGTTACAACATGAATAAAAGGGTGGGTGAACAGGTCGAGATGATTGTTGCAGATGATTTCAAGCTTTGGTACTGATACCAAATGTGTTGTTGGCTATTCTAAAAATGAACTCAGAGTGTAGTTGACGTGAAGCTCAAAAGGATAATCAGAAGGATCTTGGGTTTTTGGAATGACGGGTTGCCTCCCATTAAGCGCTAAATTCAATGCCTTTGATCATGGAGAAGGAGTGGTCAAATTAGATGAGTTTTGTAAAACAAGCACCTTGATCAAAAGCCTGGTTGGTCCAACTGGGTGCTTGTTTAGATCAACAGGCTAATGATGTAACCCAAACCTAATCAGTCTGGTGGGTTGATATATGTGAATTAAGAGATATGGTGCCCACCAGATACCTTGAAGTTCAAACGGATGTGGCAATGCAAAATGTAAGTTTGGCTGAATCAGATCAACCTGGTCAGAGTAGGGATCCTCAAATGAAAAAGAGTTTGTGGAGGATTTTAGAACCCTACGAAAGTGATCAGAGAAAAATGGGGCGTGATTTGCAGTCTGATCGATATCCCAATCCCGATCAAGAGATGGAGAATCATACGCTACCGGATCATCGAGAGGAGAGTCAGAGTGGAAGTTGATTCCGGTTGTGGGTCGAGGTTCGGTTTGGATTTGAGAAGGTTCTGTATGTGGTGTAGAAGATGTGGTTTCTTTTAAATCATTGTCCTCAGCGTTAGAATCAAAGGACGAGTTGTAGTCGCTGAGGTCGTAAACCAGTTTGAAGTCCGTAGGAAACAACAGTTCTCCGAAATCAGAGTAAGATTCGAAATCGTCGGAGAACTTGCGAAGATCATGTTTTGAACTTGATTCCAGATCCGAGGTTCCACCACAGAAAGGATGAAGATAAGTAGAATCGGCAACCTAACTTGGATCTAACCTAATTTCAAATTCTGAGCTTAAAAGGTGTCCTGATTAGGTATAGGCTCGGGTTCTTTGCTCTTAGCATAGACCCAATTGAGTCCCAGCTCTTCTAACCTCTCAGTTTCTATATCATAGATCGACGTGACTTCTGAGAAATCAATTTGTATCTCTAAGGAGGTTGGAGAGGTATATTCATCAAATACGGGCCCAGAATCGTAATTCAAATTCGACATCTATATTTCATCACATGAGGCCTCATAATTATCCCAAATAGGCTCGAATCTAGATTCTAGGTTAATGGTAAGGGTTGGATCACTAGAATTGAGGCTGGGCTCTATTGGGATGTTAGAGTCATTCTTGAAAATCACCTTAACAGGATAAGGATTGGGATTTACATTCTCGAGAAGTTCTATTTTCAGCTCATCATCACAGGTGTCAAGGAAATCTAAGCTCGATGGACTAGCTTCCTGGTTTCCTAGGGCTGGCTCGAAGTCGGGAACACCTGCAATTGGATCTTCCCCACCCTCATCAAGATCAGGAATGTCAATTACTATGAAATTTGAATCTGAATTCATTCGGGTTGGGGGTCAATAACAACTATGATCGTCTAACCGAGGGTATGGAGAAGCTTTAGAATCACTCCAAGAAGTCTCATCAATGGCTTTTCGTAATAGACTCAGAATATCTGCACGTTGCTTAATGAGATTTTGGTGTATCACCCAGAGTGATGGATTTGTAAAGCAATGTAAACCCTCTATTCTATGCAATTCGTAAACTTCATTGAATTCTGATATGAGGGTCTCCTGGGTTGAACCATTTCTTAATCGAGTAAGCAGTTGTTTAACATGGGTCATAATGAATTCTCTTGTTCCTGGGACATTAACCTGAATCATGCTGGCTGGATAATCTTCAAAATATCTAAGGGTAGCTTCAATCACTTTGTCTTTTATGATCATTTTGGGATTTAGGTTTCCTAATTGGTCTTTCCCAAGTTGTCAGGTTGTAAATATCAGGTAGTGGAATCAAGATGTAGAATCAAACTCAAAATCAGATTGGAACTTGATTAGATCTGAAAGAAATTTCCAAGAAGATCTAGTGAGGTCTCTTAGGTTAAAAGCCTAATGCCCTTCCTATGTATGTGCTTTATAGAAAAGATGAGGGACTAGAAGTTATTTAGACCCAATCAAGGCACCAAAAGATGTTTGGATGACTAACGCAATTTCGAGGCGTATGATACCTCTGAATCAGAAATCTACACACCTGAGAAATACGTGGGCAGCCAGGAAGGGAGAGCCCCGCAAAGACCCCTACACGGTAGAGCGTCCCCACGGGTTACTGGATTTCCCCCACTTGACCTTCCTTGTTGCTACGGTTCCAAGTAGATCGGAATGTACGAACTTAAGACCTTAAGTCTACCAATTTTATTCCTAATTTATGCCTTGGATTTCACTTGATTAGAAGTTGATTTGACTTGTGATCTAGTTTGGAGGTTGGTTGGCCTACAATGTAAGTCAACTTCACCTAACCTGCCCTAAAGATGGCAGAATGAAATCTATGTAAAGACCTAGAAATCACCCTGAATTGACTCTCAGGTTGTTAAGAATGCGCGGCTTCAGACGTTTTTAAGACGTCTGGGAGGTGTCCCAGACGTCTGACCAGACGTTTGGAACCCCTTCCAGACGTCTGGGATTCGGTTATTTCCGGCACGCGTGTTTCGTCTGCGCGCCTGAGCGCGTAGACCTGCGAGCGTCTCTCTCTCTCTCTTTTTCCCTCTCCCTCCTACGCACTCTGCCATGCTCTCTCTCACCTCCTCGCGCGGCCTTAAAAGGCCACGCCCTCCCCCTCACTCCCGTCACCTCCGCCCCCTTCCTCTTCTCCCTCCAACCGGTGCGCGAGAGCGAGCGCGAGTGAGCGGCGGCGGCGACAGCCGCGGCGGGTGTGGGAGGAGGTGCTACGTGGGGGAGGAGGCGTCGGCCACGAGGGCTCGAGCCTGCCGGGGCAACGGGAGCCGGCCGGCGGGGGTGCAGCAGATGCGGGGTGGCGTGGGAGGCATGCTGCAGCTCGAGCAATAGGCGGAGCACTCGCATCGCGGCCGTGCGTCGCGAGCGGAGGGCGAGTGGCGCCCTGATTCTGGAAACTTTTCCAAAATCAGACGTCTGGGATTCCAACCAGACAACGGGGAAGACGTCTTGAGGACTATCCAGACGTCTGAAAGGTGAGTTATTTTCGTACCTTCTTCCTTTCCTACGACCGTCCGTACTGAGAGAGAGAAATGGGTACGCGCAAGTTCGGGGATTCGCATCCAACGCGAATCAGACGTCTGGCTGCAGTGCCAGACGACTGGAACGACTTCCAGACGTCCGGGGTGACCATCGGACGTCTGGGAACTAGGCCAGACGCCCCCGCAGGCTTCTGGATGTCTGAGAGACCACGCAGAGCAAGGTAACCCCTGATCCACTTTTTAAGATGTCTGGAATAAGTTCCAGACGTCTGATTTTGCACTGTTTCGTCGTTTTCGACCCATTTAGGGCCCGTTCGGGTTTCGTTTTTCCGCGTTTCGAGTTGCGTTCTTTTCGGAATTAAATCCTCTAGCCTTCTACAGTACCTATATACTATTTTGAGAAACTCCTTGTATTTGATCCTTGTGATAGGACCCCATTCCGTTGCAGTCTCGGGGTTTGCGGTACTCCTGTTGTAACCACCATGCCCCCAGTACTCCTGTTGTAACCGGTAGAGTGGCATTTAAGTTTATTAGCATAATCTGCTAAATTATGGAACCATAAATAGAACCTAGGACATTGCATGAATCCTAGGAATGAGAAACGAGATTGAATGATAGATCCTAGGGTGTTGCATAAATCCTAGGGCTGGAAAACTAGATTGTATGATAGATCCTAGGGTATGACATGAATCCTAGGATGGGAAAACTAGTGGAATATGTGAACACTGCAGTCTTGTGGAAAAGAAATAATAGCTGCCTGTAAATTTGTTTAAACAGCTGCCTATTATGAATAAATGAACATGATTAAGAATATGGGATGTATGAACGTGAAACTGGAAAGGTGAAACTGGAATGCGCTGAGTTAAAGAGCTGGAACCCTACGGGGAATTAGAAGTAGAACTCCTGGAAAGTGAATAGAATAGAATTGGGGAAGTGAGTTGGCCCTTGAGTACAGAGTACCAAGGAGAGCGACTGTCCCCCTGTTTAGTGCAGAGCGGAGCCAGCCACCCCAGGGACCCGGGGTTAGGACTGGCCACTCTGTACCGACTTGCTGGCCCTCGTGTACGTATTACCGAGGAGAGCTACTAGTGTAGGGAGGTACTAGCTACCCCACGGGCCCCGGGGTTCTGCTAGCCTCCTACACCGACTTGTTAGGCCCACTGGGGCAAACCAGGGTAGTCAGGCGAGGGTGCGCGGACTGTGGAGGGGCAAGGTCCCTGTTTGGTTACTGTGGAGGGGTTGGACCCCTGTTACTGAGAGGGCTCTGCCCTGTACTGGTTCCGTGCTGTCTTTGGGCGCACCCGTTAACGGAAACGACTGACCACGTGCCAGTGCGAGTTAGCTACCCGTGCGTTTACCGCACGTGCCGTAGTCACCGTTACGTCTGTCAGTGACCTTGGGGTGGTTGACTGAGAGTAGGATCACCACGGGGGACTCTCTCGGCCAGGAGAGCACCACGTGCAACTTCTACTGTTCGGAAAAGACTGCAATCAAGATCGTTCCCACGAGGAACATTCGAGATCAAGTGAAGGATATGAGAAATAGATAAATTGTGAAACAATAGAAAGACGTAAATAAAGGAAGAAAGAAAATTAAAACAGCTACTGTATACTTTACTGTTTCTTTAGTTTAACTGCCACTTTACTCAGCGTTTTGCTAACGTGTTACACTCGTTACCTTTCAGGACCAGGTGTTGAGCAGCCAGGGTCAGCGGCTGCAGAGGACGCTGGGTCGAGTAGGGTCCAGTTGAGTTACCACTGTTCTCTTGTACCTCTTTTTGGTTCCACTGTAGTGAGTAGTTCTTGTTTCCGCTGTACTTTTCTTTACCTGCAGTTCATATTATGTTATTAATGTTGTTCTACTGTTGTGGTGGTACATACTGTAGTGGTTTCTTTCCTTACTGCTGTATTTTCTTACTATTAGTTATATTCATGTTGAATGTGGCTTATTTTATTGCTCTTTTGGTTACTTCCTCATTGGACGACCAGGTCTTGGGTTTAGTCGAGTCGGTCCGGTTCTCGTGTCTTGTAGGGACTCGGGAATCGGGTGGTTACAAGATGGTATCAGAGCAAGGTCGTCTCGAGAAGTGAATCAACTGACTGGAAAATAACCAATTCACATGTCAATAACTAGAGTAGCCACCACAACACATCTTTTGACATGAGCTCTTAGACGTTTCCGCTCGGTATCGTTCCATAGTGACGTGTTCCGTTTTGTTTCGCGTCTCCTTACAGGAGATGCCTCGTCGCGAGACTGGTGAGGCTGGACGCGGGCGCGGCCGAGGACGAGGTCGGCGAGGTGGGCGTGCCGTTGTCGACGTCTCGGTGGACCAGCCACCACTCCCGGGCATTCAGGCCCAGGACCTCGCCCGGCTGATACGGGATATTGTACGAGAGGAGCTCCACCCACTGCCCCGAGCGCCTCCCCCTGGGGCTGCGGAGGGGGAGTCCTCTGTGAGACCACCCAACGGACGCGGCGCTGGTCGCGGGGGAGGGGATGGGCCGCTGCAGCCCCCACCTTCCTCCGACACTTCTGTGCACGAGGCACCATTGCCTGGAGGTGCACCAGCATCCCCACTGCAGCGCCACTCCGAGCTCTTCGGGCAGTTCCGGAAGCTGAAGCCCCCTCCTTCAAGGGGGATGAGGACCCGACCGAGGCAGAGGACTGGCTCGAGCAGCTGGAGAAGATTTTCAACACCCTTCGCCCCCCGGTGGAGTGCCGCGTGGCCTTTGCCACGTACCAGTTGGAGAGTGCGGCACACAGGTGGTGGAGGGCGGTTCGGGGACAAGAGAGGGACGAGCCGACCTGGGACCGGTTCGTCGCCCTCTTCTGCGAGCAGTACTTTCCCCAGACGTGGCAGGACCAGAGGATGCGGGAGTTCCACACTCTCCGCCAAGGGACGATGACCGTGAGCGCGTACCGCACGCGTTTCCTGGAGCTGTCCCGCTTTGCAGCGACAGCGGTAGCTACTGAGGAGGAGCGCCTTTGGAGGTTCACCGAGGGGCTCCGGCCTGCGATTCGGGGGTATGTCAAACCCCTAAAGCTGCCTACGTTTTCGAGGGTGGTGGAGGCAGCCATGTCTTACGAGGAGACCAACCCGTCCGCGCGAGACACTGATGGTGGGCGGAAGAGGCCCTTTCAGCCAGACTTTTCACAGGGCTGGCGAGAGAGGAGACACGTGGCGTCCACAGGAGAGCCGTTATGTTTTACAGGGCCATCAGTGGCCTTTAGGGCCCTCGACAGGGGCCAGTCGCCAGCACTGGACCCCCGCCCAGCCGACAGTAGGGACCCACTGAGGGCGGGAGTCGGTTCCCCTCTGTTACCAGTGTGGCCAGCCGGGCCACATCAGGAGGGACTGCCCGTCTAGGGCAGGAGGTCAGCCGATACTTCCCGCGCAGAGCACTGGAGGACGTGCAGGAGGCCGCGGTTACCAGGCGCGAGGAGGAGGACAGCAATCACGAGGAGGGTACCGGCCAGCACCTGCTCGTCTGACGCAGAGTGTGGCTGCTTCGTCCGCACCTAGAGCTGAGGGGCGTATCAACGCCCTGACACACAGGGATGCCAAAGCTTCGGGATCGGTGGTAGCAGATATGGTTTCAGTTTCCGGCAGACTCGTTTACACGCTTTTCGATTCTGGCGCTACGCACTCGTTTGTTGCAGCCAGTTTCGCAGTTAGCTTGGACCAAGATTATACACTGTTAGAGAATCCGTTCGTAATCAAAGGTCCGAGTGGTCAGCTGTTTGTAGCTGAGGAGATGTACACGGAATGCGAGGTCAGCGTCGGGGGACATAGCCTGCCAGCTGACTTGATTATGTTACAGATGGAGGACTTTAGAGTGATTCTGGGGATGGATTGGTTGTCCGCTTACCACGCCTTGGTGGACTGTTTTGAGAGGAAGATCGTCTTCTCCATTCCAAAGTTGCCTTCTTTCGAGTTTCACGGACAGCCAGTGGACGGAGGCTTCAGGTGCATTTCGGCACTTCGGGCGGCGAGACTTTTGAGCCAGGGGTGTGAGGGTTTCCTAGCTTGTGTAGTGGCAGAGCCTAGCCCTGTGGCAGACTTCCAAAGCATCCCGGTGGTCAAAGAGTACCCTGACGTGTTTCCAGACGAGTTACCAGGACTACCACCTGAGCGTGAGATCGAGTTTGAGATCTCACTAGTACCAGGGACCAGCCCCATCTCCACTGCGCCATACAGGATGGCACTGCTTGAGCTACGAGAGCTCAAGTCTCAGTTGCAGGACCTTTTGGAGAAAGGTTTCGTGAGGCCCAGTGCGTCTCCCTGGGGAGCCCCGGTACTGTTTGTGAAGAAGAAGGATGGGACCTTACGCCTTTGTGTGGACTACCGACAGCTGAATAGGGTCACCATCAAGAACAGATATCCGCTGCCGAGGATCGACGACTTGTTTGACCAATTGCGGGGTGCCACGGTGTTCTCCAAGATCGACTTGAGGTCGGGATACCACCAGTTGAGGATCAGGGAGACCGACGTCTCCAAGACAGCTTTCCGCACCCGGTACGGACACTACGAGTTTTTGGTCATGCCGTTTGGGCTGACCAATGCCCCCGCTGCTTTCATGGATCTGATGAACCGGGTGTTTAGACCGTACTTGGACCAGTTCGTGGTGGTTTTCATAGATGATGTACTCATCTATTCTAGAGATTAGACGCAGCACGGACAGCACTTGCGCACTCTGTCCAGACGTCTAGGATTCGGTTATTTTCGGCACGCGTGTTTCGTCTGCGCACCTGAGCGCGTAGACCTGCGAGCGTCTCTCTCTCTCTTTTTCCCTCTCCCTCCTGCGCACTCTGTCCCGCTCTCTCTCTCCTCCTCGCGCGGCCTTAAAAGGCCACGCCCTCCCCCTCACTCCATCACCTCCGCCCTTCTCCTTCCAACCGGTGTGCGAGAGCGAGCGCGAGTGAGCGACGGCGGCGACAGCCGCGGCGGCTGTGGGAGGAGGCGTCGGCCGTGAGGGCTCGAGCCTGCCGGGGCAACGGGAGCCGGCCGACGGGGCGCAGCAGATGCGGGGTGGCGTGGGAGGCATGCTGCAGCTCGAGCAGTAGGCGGAGCACTCGCATCGCGGCCGTGCGTCGCGAGCGAAGGACGAGTGGCACCTTGATTCTGGAAAATTTTTCAAAATCAGACGTCTGGGATTCCAACCAGACGACGGGGAAGACGTCTTGAGGACTATCCAGACGTCTGAAAGGTGAGTTATTTTTGTACCTTCTTCCTTTCCTACGACCGTCCGTACTGAGAGAGAGAAATGGGTACGCGTAGGTTCGGGGATTCGCATCCAACGCGAATCAGACGTCTGGCTGCAGTGCCAGACGACTGGAACAACTTCCAGACGTCCGGGGTGACCATCGGACATCTGGAAACTAGGTCAGATGCCCCCGCAGACTTCTGGATGTCTGAGAGACCACGCAGAGCAAGGTAACCCCTGATCCACTTTTTAAGACTTCCAGACGTCTGATTTTGCACGGTTTCGTCGTTTTCGACCCGTTTAGGGCCCGTTCGGGTTTTGTTTTCCGCGTTTCGAGTTGCGTTCTTTTCGGAATTAAATCCTCTACCCATCTACAGTACTTATATACTATTTTGAGAAACTCCTTGTGTTTGATCCTTGTGATAGGACCTCGTTCCGTTGCAGTCTCGTTGTTTGCGGAGGCACGCGGGGTTTCCGACCACGCCCCCAGTACTCCTGTTGTAACCGGTAGAGTGGCATTTAAGTTTATTAGCATAATCTGCTAAATTATGGAACCATAAATAGAACCTAGGACATTGCATGAATCCTAGGAATGAGAAACGAGATTGAATGATAGATCCTAGGGTGTTGCATAAATCCTAGGGCTGGAAAACTAGATTGTATGATAGATCCTAGGGTATGACATGAATCCTAGGATGGGAAAACTAGTGGAATATGTGAACACTGCAGTCTTGTGGAAAAGAAATAATAGCTGCCTGTAAATTTGTTTAAACAGCTGCCTATTATGAATAAATGAACATGATTAAGAATATGGGATGTATGAACGTGAAACTGGAAAGGTGAAACTGGAATGCGCTGAGTTAAAGAGCTGGAACCCTACGGGGAATTAGGAGTAGAACTCCTGGAAAGTGAATGGAATAGAATTGGGGAAGTGAGCTGGCCCTTGAGTACAGAGTACCAAGGAGAGCGACTGTCCCCCTGTTTAGTGCAGAGCGGAGCCAGCCGCCCCAGGGACCCGGGGTTAGGACTGGCCACTCTGTACCGACTTGCTGGCCCTCGTGTACGTAGTACCGAGGAAAGCTACTAGTGTAGGGAGGTACTAGCTACCCCACGGGCCCCGGGGTTCTGCTAGCCTCCTACACCAACTTGTTTGGCCCACTGGGGCAAACCAGGGTAGTCAGGCGAGGGTGCGTGGACTGTGGAGGGGCAATGCCCCTGTTTGGTTACTGTGGAGGGGTTGGACCCCTGTTACTGAGAGGGCTTTGCCCTGTAATGGTTCCGTGCTGTCTTTGGGCGCACCCGTTAACGGAAACGACTGACCACGTGCCAGTGCGGGTTAGCTACCCGTGCGTTTACCGCGCGTGCCGTAGTCACCGTTATGTCTGTCAGTGACCTTGGGGTGGTTGACTGAGAGTAGGATCACCACAGGGGACTCTCCTGGCCAGGAGAGCACCACGTGCAACTTCTGCTCTTCGGAAAAGACTGCAATCAAGATCGTTCCCACGAGGAACATTCGAGATCAAGTGAAGGATCTGAGAAATAGATAAATTGTGAAACAATAGAAAGACGTAAATATAGGAAGAAAGAAAATTAAAACAGCTACTGTATACTTTACTGTTTCTTTAGTTTAGCTGCCACTCTACTCAACGTTTTGCTGACGTGTTACACTCGTTACCTTTCAGGACCAGGTGTTGAGCAGCCAGGGTCAGCGGCTGCAGAGGACGCTGGGCCGAGTAGGGTCTAGTTGAGTTACCACTGTTCTCTTGTACCTCTTTTTGGTTCCACTGTAGTGAGTAGTTCTTGTTTCCGCTGTACTTTTCTTTACCAGCAGTTCATATTATGTTATGAATGTTGTTCTACTGTTGTGGTGGTACATACTGTAGTGGTTTCTTTCCTTACTGCTGTATTTTCTTATTGTTAGTTATATTCATGTTGAATGTGGTTTATTTTACTGCTCTTTTGGTTACTTCCTCGTTGGACGACCAGGTCTTGGGTTTAGTCGAGTCGGTCCGGTTCTCGTGTCTTGTAGGGACTCGGGAATCGGGTCGTTACACAGGTCTAAGATTTTTAAGGTTCAAGTGAAATTAGAGCTTGATTTTTAGGATTTTTCTTGATTAGATCTTTTCAAACAGGGACTTGGGTAGCACACAAATGCGGGAGGGTTTATTCTCGTTAATGCAGGCCAAATGTGAGCTAACACTTCAAAACCCTTAGGTTGAAACCCTAATTTGCTCTATTCCAAGTCTAATTTGATCTTCAATTGTTCACCTTGGGCTTCAAGCAAGAAATGTGTTAGCCCAAAGTGGTTTAGAAATTAAGCGTAGTCCCTAATGGGCACAGAAAATCAGGAATGGGGAATATCTAATCAAAATCGTCTTATGTTTCAATTAGATGTGAATTTTTTCGCAAATCAGGAAACTTGCCTTTTTTAAATGATGATTTACTAAGAAATTAAGGTAGGTAGTTCCTAATTGATTGTTTCTTTTTCTCTCTTCCAAGGATTAGGAGATTAAGGAAAAAGAGAGATTACCTGCCCTAAGAATGGCTGATTCACACAGAAGATCGCCTCGTGAGGTACCTCACAAAATTACAAGAAACCAAATAGGGCAAGTTAGTGCTCAGATAAAATTAGATAAAACAAAGAATAGAGATGCCAAAATGTTGATTGACATTTCAGGAGATTAAAGTGTCTCGTTGTAGTAAAGTCTCCTAAACCGCTCTTCAACAAATAATATTTATAAACTTAGATATTTAAATGAAGTCCAAGGTCGAATACAGGGAGCAAATATGGAATTCACATGCTAATCTTCAATTAAAGTATAAATGGGCACAATAAATGAGCACAATAAAGATATGCATTGAATATTAATCTATCACATTAGATATTCAATGATGCTCAATGTATTTTAAGAGTTAAAGACGACAAAAAGATACCTAGAACAAAATAATGGTGATTTAGATCACCAATTATTAGCCTAAGCATGTGTATATTAATTACTTAATAAAAACCCACCCTCCCCCCCTCTCTGTCTCTTTCCTTTCCTTTCCTTTCCTTTCCTTCTCTTCTTTCTCAGAGGTCCAGGTAATCGGGTAATCGAATATGCGTACCCAGGTCCAGGGCTATGTGCATGAGTATCGCAGCCGAGGAGTGAGGCTAGTCAGGTCGGATCATGTGCGGGTGTGAGGGACCTCACCCCAAGCGTTCAAGGAGCAAAGTCTAGAATAGAAAATCAACTTATTTGCATGCGGGAGTCTATCTCTTTACGATGTGGGACTAATCCCACCTCACTTTCCTCTCATGCTGCTGCAGTGAAAGGCGTCCTTCAATTGGCGTGGCTGCAGCTTATGGAGGCCTTAATCGAAGACCTGAAGTGATGCCTGGGGTGTATCCTCACGGCTTGGGCGTAGCTCTTGACGAAGAACAGGGTCGTGACTTGACAAGCATGGAAATCGCGTATTTTGAAATCGTCGGAAATCATAGTATAGTCGTGAAATCCTCTTGACAAAAATATTTATAATAACGAAACTCGCATAGAGTTCTTTTCTTTTTAGAACTTGAGTTCCGGTCGTTCGTCTCTGGGAGGCGTGAAAACAAGTCGAGATTTGGATTGGATTAATTTAACCTAAATCTAATCTAACCTAATATTTTTGTCTTTTTGTGTTTTTTATCTTTATTTTGAAACACGAAATGAAAGCATGCATCAAAGTTGTAAGCCATGAAAATAATAGCATGCATATAAAACCATTAGACAAGAGTATCATGCATCAAAAATTAAGTCACTATAAAATACAGATACATGGAAATAAAGCTAAACTAAAGAATGGGATCAACCAAGAGAGGCTAAGGAGAAGCCTTCTTGGCCATCCACTAAAGAGAGGAGGATGGGTGTGTGCACCCAAGTGGAGAAAGGAGGGTGGTGCACCCTTTCTCTACTAATGGCCATCCTTGTGAAACCTTGAGGGGGGTCTTCTCTATGGCTGTCTAAGAAGAAAAGAAAATGGCCAAAATGTTTCGGATCGTTTCTTCGGGTTTTTAAAGGATGTCACGTTGTAGTATAGCCGAAAAAACATTCAAAACAAATAAAGAGCTTATTGCTCGAAAACCGGAGTATCCGAGGTCGAACACAGGGAGCAATCTGTGTACTTTTAAAAACTTGAGAAAACAATTGGTTCAATGAGAGAATTATAAAAATGAATTGCTAAAAAGAACAGAATTGGACGTCTGATTTCTGTATCAGACGTCTTAAAATGAAAGTCTTCTTCTTCTTTTGCTGTTGCGTGCCTCTGATCTCCTTCTTCTTCACTGTTCTTCTTCTTCTTCTTCTTCTTCTGCCTTGCCTCTTTCTATTTCCTCTGCAGTATCTTCTTCTTCCTTGGCGAGCCTTCTTCTTCTGAGTTCTCTTTTCTTCTGCACGGCCTCTCTTCTTCTGCTTCTTCTCTGCCTTGCCTTTTCCTCTGGTCAGTCCCACTTCAGAGCTTCTTCCTTCTCTTTCTAGCGGCCAAGTACTTAGCCTTTCTCCTTCGGCGCTCTGTTCCTGCACACAAGGCAGCAAAACCTATCCCTTCCCTCTACCCACACGTATCTCTCTCTCTCTGCAAACCGCTCACAGGAAGCTCTCCCAGAGCTAGGTTAACGGGTCGGGTTGCGTACCCGGGACCAGACGCACCGGCGTGATATGGTGCGCGAGGTGTGCTCCGTGGTGTCGGGTCGGATCTTGCCAGGTCCGCGAGGTGAATCCGTGGACTAGGCGGGTGTGATGAGCAAGGGACATCACCCCAGGTGCATTCGGAGGCGATGAGGCTTATTCACAAAAACAATTTAAACCACTGAATCGCTGCGAGGCTTACCGATGTGGGACTATCCTGTCGCCTCTCCTCGCTCACGCTTGTAGGAAGACCGCGGCCTTGCTTCCGCAGCTGCAGCTTCGATTCTCGTCGGTTGCTGGCTAGCTGCCTTCGCAGGAGTCTCCCCAATCCGCAGCAGCTGGAAACCTGGAGTCCTGAAGCTTGGAGCGCGGAAGAAGCTGATTCAATGTGGCGTCAATGGCGGTCGAGCCTCAGAACCTGTCAGACATGAATACAGCTTCTCGGCCTAATCAAACTACTGGGGAACCTTCGCCATGGCACTGCGAAGGTGTTGAGCTGTGCAGCAGGCCGCGGGGCGGCCTAGGCGTGCTTGCCTAGGTCGTCCTGTGGCCGGAAAAATGGGTGTGTTCGGTGGCGTGTTGAGTGAGTGTGGAGGGACTGTGGAGGGGCGGAGGGCGTTCAGTGTGATGAGGCGGAGCTTCTGGGATGGTCAGCGAGTTCTGTGGAGCTGCGGATCGACGGGGGCAACTCGCCGGAGGGTGGCCGGAGACGGGGAAGGTGATGGTGGTCAGGGACAGTCGAGGGTCGATTTGAATGAAATAATGTGGGGAAAAGAAAGAGGGGAAGATGGGGAGAAATTATAACCTACTTGCAGGGATGAAGGGGGCCGGAGGCGGGCAGTCGTATCGACTGTCGCCGAAGAAGAAACACCTAGAGGGAGAGAGCGGCGATGAGGAAGTGGGCAGGGAGGCGTGCGCTTGGTGTGGCGCGACGCAGGAAGACGAGACGAAGCTGGCTCTACTGCTGGTATGGCAGCAGAGCGATGAGAAGGAGGAGGAGTGGTCACCGAAGCTTGTGGGTTTTCTACCGGAGAGGGAAGAGAGGAAATTTTGAGGGATTCTCCGCCAAGACAAGCTTCCTCCAAGCGGCTGGTCCTGGGGTTTCTTTTATAGGCATAAGCAAAGGGTCGGATGCACGGAGGGTGAGCAAAGCTCTCACCGGAGGTCGCCGCAGGTACAACACCCATACCTCTCGAGCGATCGCATGAGAGGTATGGTGCGAATCAGGGCATGGGGAGCTGCTCAGGCGGTAGGGGACTTCTCAGGGAACCCCCCTTTCACATCTAAGAGCAGCTCCCTGGGGAAGCGAGGAGAAATCATCCTCGAAACTTCGCCAGAGTATGGGTCTTCTGCTGCATTGGCAGAGGGACCGGAATGCAGAAAGTGATAACAAAAGTTGGGGGGTTTTCGCAAGGGTTTTCAAAAGTTAGGGGCTAGAATGTAATTGGGTGGACTATTTTGCAAAGTAGGTCAAGATGACCTTCCCTTAGGTCCAAATTTTGGTATAAACCTAATTTTGACCTAAGGAATCCAATGGTGAAGTTGGATTTTAGGTTTGACCACGTTTGACTAGATATTTTGCGTAAAAAGCTAATTTAGGTCAATTGATGAGCTAGGACCCTAATTTAGGTTAAATTAGGTTCCAAAGGCCAATTTGAATGTTCTAAACCCTAGGGGATATTTTTCCATGATTTTTAGAGGGTTTAATTGATTTTTATCCTGACAAAAACCTTGTTGAATTAAGCGGGTCTATTTTAGGGTTACTAAATGTCATTTAATTCCTAGATTGCACATGAACCCATTTCTGATTGATTCAACCCCCTTTTTATCTTATTTAGACCATTTGACCTATGCTCTGTCTGTGAGAAATTTCGTTTATGTACTGCAATGGTAAAATTACAGTTTTAACCTTTATTTCATATTTTTTTCTCAGAACACTTATTCCTCCAATTAAGCCCTCTTCTAAGTCATGTAGGAGCTTTTATTCTCTTTATTAGGTCAAAATGAGCTAGTTATGGCTCATGATGAGGCTCTCATCAGGGGCATGGATCCTCTACGGTGGAAGAAGAGGGCACGCCCACAAGAAGAAAGGAGAAGGTGTTGCATCCTTATGCTCTTCTTCTTCTTGCCACCCTCATGAAGATGCCTTGGAGGAGCTTCTTCTTTAGCTGTCCATGGAGGGAGCCTTGGAGGAAGAGGACGGCCTTGAGAGGGAGAGGAGGAGGTGCGGTTGCAAGTTGAGAGAAGAATAGAGTGGTGGAGATGGTTCAATTTCGTGGCTATTTCTTTGCCCTTATGGAAGGCTCCATTTGGTTGCCACTTTTGGTGGCTCCAAAATTAGCTAATGCCACATTTTTAGGATCTAGGTTTGACACAAGTTTTTAGGGTTTCCAAGAGAGTGTGCATGGGTTTGGTAGGGGTAGAATGGGAAGGTGTGTATGTGTGTGTGGGTGTGTATTTTTTGTGGGACTAGGTTGTGGATTTTGGTAGGATTAGGTGCTAAATAGGTTGGGTCAATCTAGATTAAGTGGGTGTGGACCTAATTAGGCTTAGGAAAGTATAATTAGATAGGAGTGAACCTAATTAGGTCTAGTTCAAGTCTAATTGGATGTGTGCATGTGATTAGGCTAGGGTAACCCTAATAGGTATGAGTCAATTAGATCTTGGGTGGATCCAATTGGGCTCAGGTGCACCCAATCAACTGTAGATGCACCCAATTAGGTATGGGATGGTTCAATTGGGTTAGGGATAGGATAAGTAGGGCTATAGATAGTGGTGGATAGTGGACTAGGCTTAGGAGGTCTCTAATTGGGTTTCCTAGGGTGTCCAGTGGGGTTCCTAGGTCAAAATAGGCAAGCTAGGGCTTCCAACACCAAAATCAGGAACCAGAGAGAAGTATCAGACATCTAGAATAGTGGTCAAACATCTTATACTACAAAATTGGACGTCTAGACATTAAATTAGGCGTCCAATTCTGTGTCAGTATGAGTTTTGGCTTCCTGGATTGTTATTCTGCAGAAATTAGACGTCCAGCCAGATGTCTAGACGTCCTAAAAGGTGTTGGAGAGTGGGTTTTAGGTTTTCTAAGGTGGGTTTTGGTTCCTAAGTGTTTATGAGAGGGATAGGGTGGATAAGAGCATGGATAGTGCTATCCATGTTTGGGTTTTGAGGCTAAGGTGCCCTAATGGAGGTCGTTTTGGATTTGGGAAGGCTGTCCTAGGGTTTCTAAAGGTAGTGATAAGGCTATCCTCCTCACTCCTCTTATCTGGATCAATCTTCTTCTTCCTTTATTGCTTTATTCCACTATTTCCATCCTGGATCACTTTATTACCTGCAAATAGCAATAGAAACCATTAACTAGCAGGATATCTCATCTTATTCTAAATAGACTGATGCAATGCATGATATGCAAGATATGAGTGAAATATCCAAAATTTAAGATAGGTTCAGACATTATTTAGGTTGATTAGGACCCATGATTGCTGTGCAATCACGACTCGATGAACATGGCTGATGAAGTCATTGCGGTGGCGGAGCACCGGTGGAAGACCTGAAATCATCAATACGACCTCACAGCCCAATTAAATAGCTCAAGACCTTTGTCAGACCTTGGCGAGTGTGTGGGTAGTGGTGGCGTGGCATGTGAGGGCGTGGGGTGGCCAGATGGCCTCCGAGAAGGTTGTCGGTGGTGGGTTGTTCGGTGGGTCGTGTGAGTGGATGGAAAGGTGAATAAAGATGGGGGTTTTGATGGGCGTGATGTGGCAGAGGTGTAGAGGGTTTCGGCGAGGTGTGTGGTGTCATGGAATGACGGGAAGCCCTTGCCAGAGTGGTGGCCAGAGGTGAGAACGAAGGTGGCGTATGTGTAGGTCAAGGATTGCTTTTGGTTTTTGAATAGGCGCCATGGAAGGTGAAGATCTTCGGAGGGGGACGGCAAGGATAGAAGGAGGGAGACGACGTCTGCTGGTACCACAAGATGAGATTGATCATGTGAATAAGGAATCCGCTTGCTATAGTTTGTAAGAGAAAATGAGGAAGGTAAATGGAGGGGTTCGCAGGAGTTGGTAGAGGTGGAGGTCAGGGAGAAGGGAAGAGAAGGTGTATGGCCTCCAAACTAAGCTAAGGAGGATGGTTTGTCCTCAAGTGTCCTTAAATAGGTCTTAAGAAAGCTTTCCAAGCCTGGAGACCAAGCTTGGAAGTTTTGAAGCTTCATGAAATAGGGGACCCAATCCTTCAAACGATTTGCATTAGGTTTTGAGTAGGAATTAAAGCCCAATGAATGGCTCAAATGGAAGGAGATTGTCTCAGGAGTTCTTCCAAATTTGGAACGGTTTGGGTTAGAAATCAAGGAGAACTCCTTGATTGAAGGTTGCCGAAGTTGGGTTTTAGGAGTCTGAAGGCGGCAGGGACCTATTTGTGAAGAGGATGATGAAGCTAGGGGTGTGTTATGACCTGATTCCCGAATCTCTACAGGACCCGAGAAGGGCTCGACTTGACTAATCCCAAGACCTAGTCATCCAACAAGAAATAACCAAAAAGCAGGAAAGTAAACCACATTCACTATGCTAAGTAACTAACAGTAAAAGAGTACAGTAGTTAAGGAAGTAAAAGCTGCTAACGGTACATATCACCACCACAATAGTAAAGCGGAAACAAATTACAGAAACATAAACGGTAACAAGAGTCGGAACTCACTAACAAAAAGGAAGTACAACAACAACAGGAACTACTGCTGGGCTTGACTGGGCCCAGCACCCTCTGCAGTCGGTGACTCGGGCTGCTCAACTCCTGGACCTGTAAAGGGAGTACGAGTAAAATGGGGTCAGCGAACACTGAGTAGAGTGGTAACCAACTAACTAAAGCAGTAAAGGCTAACAGGTAAATTATCTTTTCCAATTATTTGTTTACAAGTCATTCTTTTTCACCCATATGTTTATTTTTCAGATCTCTTTCTTGATCTCGTATGTTCCTCGTGGGAACGATCTTGATTGCAGTCTTTTCCGAAGAGTAGAAGGCACATGTGGTGCTCTCCTGGCCGGGAGAGTCCCCCGTGGTAATTCCACACCCAGTCAACCACCCCAAGGTCACAGACAGACATAGCGGTGACTACGGCACACACGATAAGCGCATGGGTAGCTACCCCGCACTGGTACGCGGTCAGTCGTTTCTGCTAGCGGGTACGCCCAAAGTACAGCACGGAATAGTATAGGGCCTAGCCCTCTCAGTAACAGGGGTCTAGCCCCTCAAAACCAGACAGGGGTCTCTCCCCTCCACAGTCCGTTTATCCTTGTCTGACTACCCCGGTTTGCCCAGTGGGCCTAACAAGTCGGTGTAGGGTGGCTAGCTGAACCCCGGGCCCCGTGGGGTGGCTAGCTCTCTCCCTATACTAGTAGCTCTCCCTGGTACAGTGTACGTGAGGGCCAAAGAAGTCGGTATAGAGTGGCCATTCCTAACTTCGAGTCCCAACCCAAGGGAGGCTATCTCCGCTCTACACTAAATAGGGGACAGTCGCTTTCCTTGGTACCACGTACTCAAGGGCCAACACACTTCCCACTCACATTTCCAGATCCATTCTATTTATCCACAGGAGCTCTACTCCTAATTCCCCGTAGGGTTCATGCTTGTATTCACCATGTTGTTCCATACTGGGTTCCATCGTTCACATTTCCATTCTCATATTATACATATGTAGCTCGTATTTCCACAATTTACATATACAACAAGTTATACCACAGGTACTGCTAACTAGCACAGGCATTTCATATTTCACAGGGAGCTATTTACGTTTCCATTCATTCATTTGTGACTGCAATCTTAAACACGCATACAACAGCGCAAGTACTTCTCATCCTATGATTCATGCCACATCCTAGGTTACTAGTTATCCAGTTTTACATATGCATTTATGTTTTATAATTAAAACAAGGGAAACCACTCTACCAGACAATCCGGGAGTACAGGGGGCTCGAACGGCAGGCTTACGTGCCTCTGCAGGCCCCGAACATGCAACAGATCGAAGTCCTATACCAAGGGACATACCACAACGGAATGTTCAGAACGGTATAAAAGGCCTTCTAACATGTAGAGGAACTCACAAGGTGATGTGCGCTCGTACATGTGTGTTAAGAAGTGTCGTTATAGTCGCACTTACAACATCGGTTCTAAAGTAAAGAAACGGAGGTGAGTCCGAGTGTCGGTCTCAGGGAGGTGTGAAAATCGGATTTTGCTTATCACTTGTTGTCACGAAAATCGTGGAGTTTTGCTTGCAAAAGGTGTGGTTGAAAAGCGAGAGAGAGATAGAGAGAGAGATTAGGGTTAGAGTCGTTTCTTGCTTGATCATGCAACTTGAATAGGAAATAAAGTAAACAACTGAACGAAAAATAACTTCATTAATCATGCATCTTTAGTTCACAGATTACAACATTAGATACATGCGTAAACATAAGTAAAGGAAAGCTTAAAAGAGAGGAAGAGAGAGAGAGGGGGGGAGAGCGGCGAGGCAGCCACAGCGGTGGAGAAGGTTTCGTCGGTGGCTCGTTGTCTCCGACGATTATAAGAGGGCCTAAAGCTAGCTAAGAGAGGGGTAGAGTAGTTGCAAGGGAAGTGAATGCCTTGAATGAGTGGGTGGAGGGGGTTTAAATAGGGAGAAGGGCTTTCTAAAAGAAGAAGGGGTTTTAGCGACGTCCCGGACGTCGCTAAAACCCTTCCAAAAGTGTCGGTGAAGCCCTCCAGCCCACCGGTCGCACACCCGCGTCGTTCTTCTTCGCGCCTGATCCTTGGACACGCTTGGATCGCGCCACGGGCGCGATCCAAGCATGTCCAAGGATCAGGCGCGAAGAAGAACGACGCGGGTGTGCGACCGGTGGGCGCGTGCGTTCGGGCGTCGTCGCCCGGTTTGTGCGCACGCGTGGGCGCTCGCTGTCTACGGGTGCGCCGCATGGCGTGATCTCGGCCGCCCGCTGCTGATTGGGCAGCCCAATTTTGCCGTGCGGCTCTCCGTCTTCGATTTTTCACCCTGCGTGGCTCGAACTCCCGCTGCGTGCGTGCGGGCGTGCACGCGAACCGCTGCGCCACGCCCGCTACTTTGTCGCGGCTATGGCGGCGGGCACACGGTTCTCGACCGTCCGATCGAAGATCAATGGCCGAGATTTGATCCTAGCTGAAGGAGGAAGTGGCGCGCGGTGAGCGGGGGGTGACGTAGCGCAACGAGGGCCGTTGATCATCGGATCAACGGTCAGACCTTCTTGGGCCCATTATAGGAGCTCCGGATGTCGGATTTGGCCGATCTTGAGTCCGTTGGACTCTGTTCGTCATTTTGAGTCCATCCGTGCAGTCCGATTGCTCATCTGAGGCTTGCTTTGACAAGTGCTTACACAAATGGCCATTAATATATTTTTATAAGCAATCTTGGTATATGATGCATGCAATGCTCCTATTCTACTTATGTTGTGCCTTTTATTCTTAAAACGGGCCCTATTTAACAAAATTATCACCCCCACATGCAGTGTTATCATAATCCCATGCTTACTCCTTGCTAATCCCTAGCAAGGTTTATTCTAGCCTTTATTTTCTTTCAAAATTTAAGAAGTAATTGCTTAGACACTTCGTCACTTGTCAATAGGAGGAAATATACTAAGATCTTAATCTACAAAGACAAAGCAGCACCCGGGTGTCTGCCAAAATACGAATCGCCCAAATCCTTGCTTTAATGTATATAACTATACATATGTATATGTATATATATATATATATTTTAGAATTTTTTTCGGAATTCAGCGTGGGTTGGTAACTTTTTATGGCTACCCAACCCACCCAAAACTCAGTTAAAACCCTAAGTGTAAGCATCTTGGTGTGAAGATTGTGATAGACTCATTCAATGGTAATTCAGATAGACTTCAGGTTTCTACATCCCTAGGTGACCGGAAGAGGAAATATATTTTCCTGAAGGTGTATTTGTTCGATTGGTAGCTTTCTCCCTACGTTTGTTTTAATTGGGGTCAACACAAGGATTTTTCTAGTGTATATCTCCCTGGCTTGTACTACTTCCCCGCTTCTTCCTTAAGTCTTTTGGTTCTTTTTTTGTGCAATTATTGAGCTGGGCTCTGGACAACCGACCAATGGGCTGTTACCCACGATCACTTGCCAGCTATACTTGTGCGGTGAAGTGTGGTTTATTTTCTTTTCTTCTCCTTTTTTATTTCGTAGGTGGCTTCCCTGATCTCAAATGTACCTAGAGGCAATGAAGAAGAAATGGTCCCATGGTTGGGTTCTAGACAACCTGCCAATGGGCTGTTACCTACGACAACTTTCCAGCCATACCACCCTAGAGAGTTCATTAGCTACCCAATTTCTGTCAAAATCTCCGAGTGAGTCTGTGCAAAAATGTGTGCAGATGCCTAGACTTAAAGTTTTTCTGAGTTAGAGGGTGAGTTGATAAGTCGTATACTTATCACCTTATTTAGTAGGTGGATTAGAATAGTTTAAGGTTGCAAGGATTCGAAGCTAAATCCATATTTTAATGGACACCGGGGCTGATTAAGCCTGAAGGCCTGAAAAGTCTAAGTGTTTAAGTTATTTTTGTGTTATTTCCCACTATTGATAAGTTTCTAATGCCTACGTTCCTTCCTAAATTCATTTTTTTTTTTAATTTTATTTTATTAGAACTGATTAAATGAGCTCAAGATTGTGCAATTTACCACCCCCCATGCTTAAGTTGGACAATGTCCTCATTGGCAAATATATGGATGCATAGGGGTTCAAAAAGATAGTACCTGAGTGACGTAAAATACCGGATTAGTCTGAAACCTCTGGGTTGCCTCCCAAGAAGCGCTGAGTTTAACGCCTTCAGTTGGGCGGTGCTTCGTGTCATCCCTCAACGAGGGTGACACTCTCCTTTGGGGGAATCTGGGCCAGAAAGTGCTTCAATCTTTGACCATTAACTGCAAAAGTGTGCCCAGTGTTAGGATCAGCAATTTCAATCGCCCCATTAGAGTAAGGCTTAACCACCCGAAATGGTCCTATCCATTTGGACCTGAGTTTCCCCGGGAAGAGTTTTAGGCAGGTATCAAACAGCCAGACTTGCTGGTTAGGCTTAAAGGTTTTTCTATGAATGAGTCAATCGTGGATGGCTTTCATTTTCTCCTTATACAGTCGACTATTTTCAAAAGCGTCCTGACGAATTTCTTCGAGCTCAGATAATTGGAGCGTCCTCTGCTCACCGGCTAACTGGGAATCCATGTTACATTGCTTGACAACCCAGTAAGCCCCGTGTTCCAATTCGACAGGAAGATGGATGGCTTTGCCAAAGACCAGGCGATAAGGTGACATGTCAATCAGGGTTTTAAAAGCGGTCCTGTATGCCCACAGGGCATTATCCAGTTGTGTGGACTAGTCTTTCCTGTTAGGTCTCATAGTCTTCTGTAAAATGTTCTTGATTTGTCTATTTGAGACCTCGGTCTGCCCATTTGTTTGCGGATGATATGGGGTAGCAATGCGGTGGTTCACCCCGTATTTTCTAAGTAGGGCACGGAATTGGGAATGGATAAAATGGCTTCCACCATCACTGATCATGGCCTTGGGTATTCCAAACTGGGAAAAGATGTTCTGCTTAACAAAGTCCATGACAGTCTTGTGATCGCATCGGCGGGTGGCGACGGCTTCAATCCATTTGGAAACATAGTCTACTGAGACTAGGATGTACTCGAAGCCGTTGGATGGTGGAAAGGGGCCCATAAAATCGATACCCCAAACGTCAAAGATTTCGACAATCAAAATGGGATGGAGGGGCATCATATCTTTCTTGGTAATGGTCCCCAGCATTTGGCAGCGTGAGCAAGTCTTGGCAAAGTTATGTGCATCCTTAAATAGAGATGGCCAGTAAAATCTAGACTGCAGGACCTTTGCAGCTATTTTCTTTCAAGAGAAGTGGCCACCACAAGCCTGGTCATGATAGAAGGAAAGCACACTCTAAACTTCGTCTTCCGGGATACACCTCCTAATGATCATCCTAGAAATAGTGCTTGGCCTCAGCTAAGAACCTGTCCCGTTGCTGTCTGGACCAGCTGTGCGGGGTTTGTCCTACAACTAGGTAGTTGACGTAGTCAGCATACCATGGCAGTCTCTTGTCTTGCACAGCCAGAATGTGTTCATCGGGGAAGGCGTCAGATAGAGGTAAGGAGGGTCCAATGTGGTCTGGATGAAGTCTAGACAAGTGGTCAACCACCACATTTTTCGATCCGACCTTGTTGCAGATTTCTAGGTCAAATTCTTGCAAAAGCAGGATCCATCTGATGAGCCTGGGCTTTGCGTCCTTCTTGGCCAACAGGTGCCGGATGGCTAAATGGTCAGTGTAAATAGTCACGTAGGATCCTAGCAAGTACAATCAAAACTTTTCAAGTCCAAAGACTACATCGAGCAACTCTTTCTCTGTAACCGTATAATTTCGTTGGGCCTCGTCCAACGTTTTTCTCGCGTAGTAGATCACCATGGGCTTCTTGTCTTGCCTTTGTCCTAGGACAGCGCCTATGGAAAAATCTGATGCATCACACATAATCTCAAAGTCTTGGGACCAGTCCGGGGGTTGAAGTACAGGTGCTTTGGAGACTAAGTCCCGGAGGGTGTGATAAGCCTGGATGCAATTAGAAGACATGTGGAATATGGCATTGTTGGCTAGAAGGTCGGTCAAGTGTTTGGAAAGCTTGGAAAAGTCTTTAATGAACCTTCGGTAGAAGCCAACATGTCCCAGAAATGAGCGGATCTGTCGGACCGAGCCAGGTGGAGGGAGTTTGGAAATCAAATCAACCTTAGCCTGATCTACCTCGATGCCCCTATGCGATACGATGTGACCGAGGATAATTCCTTCTTGAACCATAAAATGGCTCTTTTCCCAACTTAACACCAGATTAACCTCGATACATCGTTTCAGGATTTTCTCCAAGTTGCTCAAACAATGGTCGAATGAATTCCCGAATACAGAGAAATCATCCATAAAGACCTCTAAGTATTCACCTACCATTTCTGAGAAAATGGCTAGCATGCAACGCTGGAAGGTTGCAGGTGCATTGCATAACCCAAACGGCATTCGACGGAATGCAAACGTGCCGTACGGGCAAGTGAATGTGGTCTTTTTTTGATCCTCCGGAGCAATTGCGACTTGGTTATATCCTAAATATCCATCCAAGAAGCAGAAATACTTCTACCCTGCCAATCTTTCAAGGATTTGGTCAATGAATGGCAAGGGGAAATGATCCTTCTTAGTGGCTTCATTGAGCTTCCTATAATCAATACACACTCGCCATGCGGTGGTGGTGCGGGTGGGGATGGATTCGCCATGATAATTGGTGACAACGGTGAGCCCAACTTTCTTTGGAACCACTTGAGTGGGGCTCACCCAGGGGCTATCGGAGATAGGATAAATGATGTCGGCGTCAAGCCATTTGATAATTTCTTTCTTAACGACCTCCTGCATGTTTAGGTTTAAACGTCTCTACATCTGGAGGGAGGGTCGTGCCTCGTCTTCCAGGTAAATCTTATGGGTACAATAGGTGGGGCTAATTCCTCTTAAGTCAGAAATGGTCCAACCAATGGCGGCCCGATGTTCTGAAAGGGTCGCGGTCAACCTAAGTTCCTGATCCTTGGTTAGATGAGAATTAATAATCACCGGGAAGGTCTGGTCAGGTCCCAGGAAGGCATACTTGAGATTCTCGGGCAATGGCTTAAGTTCAGGTGCAAGTGGAACCACAGTTGATGGAAAGGGAAAAGGCGGGAGTTGATCAACATCGATCTCCTCAAATGGTGTTGTGTGATGGTAATCAGCCTTACAGAGGTCCTCGGGTAGTGATGGTGACGGGTTAGAACAGTCATTACGGGTTTGGTGGTCTGAGACAGAACCAAGGGTGAGGCATTCCTCGATCGGAGTTTCCACGGGATCGTGTTCCTCAACGCAATCACAATCAAAAGACTTTGTCGCCCGGAAGATATCTAATTGCATTTTCCTGTCTCCGAAGGCGATTTCCATACATCCCGTGTCACAATCAATGTTTGCCTTAGCCGTAGCTAAGAAAGGTTTGCCTAAGATTATGGGTGTGTTCTGTAATTTTTCAGGGACTTCCATGTCGAGCACCAAAAAATCAACCAGGAAATAGAAGTCCTTGACCCGTACAATCACATCCTTGACAACCCCCTTCGGGGTTTTCACTGATCTATCAGCCAGCTGGATGGTGACAGGAGTTGGTGTCAACTCTCCGAAACCAAATTGGTGGTACAGGGTTGTTGGAATCAGATTGATAGAAACACCTAAGTCCAGGAGCACTCTATCAAATGCCATGTCCCCGATATTGCAGGAAATCAAGGGCGCTCCTAGGTCAGTTCGCTTGAGTGGAAGGTTGCTTGATATTACGGAACTTGCTTGTTCGGAGAGCACAACCTTCCTACGTGCGTGAGGTCTTGGCTTACGCTTGGGTATACAGGCATCCTTTAAAAACTTGGCGTAAGCCGGGATGTGCTTGACGGCTTCGAGGAGCGGAATATTAATCTGTACTTGCTTAAAGATATCCAAAAGCTCCTCAGTTTCCACAACATTCATCTTTTTCTTGATTGTTTCCAAAGCCTCAGGGTAGGGTGTCTGAATGTGGATCAAGTCTATTTCTGGGTCCTTGGTTGGTGCCTCTTCTGAGTCGGGTATTTCAGTGGGTGAAGTCTCGGGGAAAGTCGACCATTTGGGATCCTGGGTTTTGGTGCCACTTCTCAAGGTCACTGCATTCACAAAGGCATTAGGGCCATGGGTTGATCCTTGAGAAGACGAGGATGAAGAAGCACTAAACCCAGGGGGTGTGTGCGGGGTTGGCTGGACCATGTGAGCCTGCCCAGGATTGCCTTGGAACCCTTGCGAATTGGGGCCTCTGTTAATTATGTTTCGCGGGTTCGGTTGTGGCTGGGAAGGTAGGGATCCTTGTTGTTTACAGTCCAAGAGTTGGCTTAACTGTCCCTTTACCAAGGTCATTTCCTCCTGATGTTTCTGGTTCATGGCAGCCATCATTTTTATTAGGGTGTCCATTTGGTTTTGTGGGGGAGGGGACGCCCTATTCTGATTATATTGGGGTCTAACTGGTGGTCCTTGCTGATAGGGGGGCAAGTGTGCTTGCTGGTTTGGCCTGGGCTGGTTTTAGAATTGAGGTGGTTTCTAGTTTGTCCAACAAAAGTTGGGGTGATTACGCCAGCCAGTGTTGTAAGTGTTGGAGAAAGGGTCAGGTTTCGCATAACCTTGGACAACTTTCACATCTTCAAGGATAATCGATGTCGATGGAGAGGGAAGAGAGTAATCAAGGGTTGAGGGAGCAAAGGTCCCTCCCTGGAATGAGGTCAGGGGTTGTTCCAGTTTCAGTTGAGTTAAGGGCTTAACCAGGTCAACATTATGTGCTCCCTTTGCTAAGGAGAAGGTCTGTAAGGGGTTCCTGGTTTGGTTCAGTAGCTCGTCAATCTTTTTGTCCACCAATTCTACTCGATCTAGTTTCTTGGCAATGATGTCCATGTCAACCATTCCAAAATTTACTTGTACCTCATAAATCCCACCATGGGGTTGACTAGACCTGTTAAACTGGGTCATGGAGTCATTGTTGAGCGAATTCTCGCTCATAGACTTAAAGAGCTCAAATGCGCTCTCCTCTTCCTTGTTCAGGAAGTTCCCCCCGCATGAGGCATCGACAAAGTTCCGTAGGTTGCTGTCCAGACCATGGTAGAAAATCTGGGCCAATTGCCACCTTGGTACTTCGTGGTGTGGGCATTTCCTCAAGAGTTCATTAAATCTTTCCCACGCCTCATGGAACTGTTCCCCACCCTGGAGTGTGAAGGTAGTAATAGCTCTTCTAAGGGCATTGGTCTCTCCTATGGGGAAGAATTTCTTTAAAAATGCATGCCTCAGTTCTTCCCAGGTGGTGATGGGTCTACCTAGGGTTCTAAGCCAGTGAAAAGCCTTGTCTCTTAATGAGAAGGGAAACATCTTGATTAGAACAATGTCAAGGCTAATGTTCCTAGGTTTTACAGTTCGTGATATGCGGTCGAGATCCTCTAGATGCTGGAGGGGCCCTCATTTGAGCTTCCATGGAAGTGGCTCTGGATCGGACTTAAGACATTAGATTTTAGCTCAAAATCATCTCCCCCTTCGGGGATCCGAAGGTGTGGCTCAACTCTAATAGCGGAGGGGTTATAGAAATCACAGAGGAGCCTCGGTTGATCCTGAAATGGTGGTATACCGAGTGGTGGTTGCCCTTGTGCGCCTTGAAAAGGTGGTGGTGGTTGTTCTTGTGGGTTCTGTAACCGGTGTATGGCTTGCATGATGGTGTGGATTTGTTGTTGCTGAAGCCGGTGGATTGCATTAATTTGGGCTTGGATGATGGCCATTGTGTCTGGTAGGGGTTGATCCTCAACCTCATCTACCCTAGGTTCAGCCATGTTTCTAACAGAATCACGTCGCCTAGATTCTTGTCCCAAAACAAACAACTCGGGATGCAGTGAGCGTCTCCCGTGCATACACTAGAGAAGAACAGGAGGGGATGCGGAGAACGACAGATGCAAGAATTGTGTTCAATCAAGCAAACAAGCCTAGTCCTTATGGTGTATTCCTTAGGAGACGTAGAAATCTCAAACAGGGTGATTAAGTCCGTAAGCACTGGACTTCCCTTCCCAAGTCTAATCTGGCTAGGTTGATTACGAGGGGTTTGCAGGGAAGGTTCTTCCTTTGGCTTGTGCCTCCGGTTCCATAGACCCCACAACCGCGGTCGTTTGACACTGCCACACAGCTTAGTCACCAGATTCTACCAAGGGAATGAAACCAAGTGCCCAGCGAACAAAACCTCGCCTTTCAAGACTTAACTCAGTCCTGCCTAGGGCACGTCTACTCAGTTTTAAAAGGGCTAGGATAGTGCTTGTGCTAGGGTTATGTGATGAGGCGTTGATTGGGGTGGTGCCCCTTAATTTTCCACTTGCAATGTGTGTGCTTCTATCAAAACATGGTTTTCAAGCAAGGATTAAGATGTGGTGTCTTTTAGTGTTTCATCCTTACTTTAGTGTCTTTTAGGGTTGACGTGTCTTAATGTTTTTAGACAAGTTTCAGTGGGCACGTCAAGTTCTGCACACAATTCGGTGAAAGTAGATTTCCTTTTATTCTATAGAGGCTCTAAAACCCTAATGTACTCATCCTAATGATCATGCAGCTTCTATTAGATGAGTTGGTTTTAGGGTTGAGTGGTGCGGCCCAAGTCAATCAACGGTGGCTTCGCAAACACCACTCAAAAAGAGAAAAGAACACTCTAAGAATTTATTCAGAATGTTAGAGTGTACATTTTTTTCTGGGGTGATGTGTTAAGGATGTGGGTCAAGCAATCATACACCACGCCAATTTTTTCAATTTTTTCAATTTGTTTTTAGTTTTTCACGCAAGAAAACAATCATGAGTGAAGAATTACTCACTATCAGTCCTTGTTGCGCCTACTCGCTTGTTAACATCGTGGGATGCGTTGCTTCGCTGCCCAAACGTCGAATTCCTGCAACCATCAAGTAAAAAGGGAAACAAGGCATTAGACGATGTCAGATGTGGAATGGAAGTGACAAAACAAATCCATTGCCTCCCAGGCAATGGCGCTAAAAACTGACATGCGCTCGTGCGTGTGTGTTAAGAAGTGTCGTAATAGTCGCACTTGCAACGTCGGTTTTAAAGTAAAGAAACGGAGGTGAGTCCGAGTGTTGGTCTCAGGGAGGCATGAAAATCGGATTTTGCTTATCACTTGTCACGGAAATCTCGGAGTTTTGCTTGCGAAAGGTGCGGTTGAAAAGCAAGAGAGAGATAGAGAGAGAGATTAGGGTTAGAGTCGTTTCTTACTTGATCATGCAACTTGAATAGGAAATAAAGTAAAACCTGAACGGAAAATAACTTCATTAATCATGCAGCTTTAGTTCACAGATTACAACATTAGATACATGCTTAAACATAAGTAAAGGAAAGCTTAAAAGAAAGGAAGAGAGAGAGAGGGGGAGAGTGGCGAGGCAGCCACGGCAGCGGAGAAGGTTCCGTCGGCGGCTCGTCGTCTCCGATGATTACAAGAGGGCCTAAAGCTAGCTAAGAGAGGGGTAGAGTAGTTGCAAGGGAAGTGAATGCCTTGAATGAGTGGTTGGAGGGGGTTTAAATAGGGAGAAGGGCTTTCTAAAAGAAGAAGGGGTTTTAGCGACGCCCGGGACGTTGCTAAAACCCTTCCAAAAGCGTCGATGAAGCCCTCCAGCCCGCGTCGTTCTTCTTCGTGCCTGATTCGTGGCCATTGCGTGAGAGCCGTCCTATCAAAGATCAGACAGCTGAGATCCTCCCTTGGGCGTACTTGAATCGCGCCTCGGGCGCGCGTGCATGCGGGCGTCGTCGCCCGGCGTGCGCGTGCGCGTGGGCGCTCGCTGTTTGAGGACTCACCGCGTGGAGCGATCTCGGCCGCCCGCTGCTGATCAGGCGGCCCAATTTTGCCACGCACCTCTCCGTCTTCGATTTTTCACCCTACGCGTCTCGAACCCGCGTTGTGTGCGTGCGGGCTTGCACGCGAACCGCTGCCCCACGCCCGCTACTTTGTCGCGGCGATAGCGGTAGGCACGTGGTTCTCGGCCATCCGATCGAAGATCGACGACCAAGATTTGATCCCAGCTGAAGGAGGAAGAGACGCGCGGTGAGCGGGGGTTGACGTGGTGGAACGAGGGCCGTTGATCATCGGTCAGAACTTCTTGGGCCCATTGTAGGAGCTCCGGATGTCGGATTTGGCCGATCTTGAGTCCGTTGGACTCCGTTCGTCGTTTTGAGTCCATCCGTGCAGTCCGATTGCTCTTCTGAGGCCTGCTTTGACAAGTGCTTACACAAATGGCCATTAATATAGTTTTATAAGCAATCTTGGTATATGATGCATGCAATGCTCCTATTCTACTTATGTTGTGCCTTTTATTCTTAAGATGGGCCCTATTTAACAGAATTATCACCCCCACATGCAGTGTTACCATAAGGAAACCACGGATATCTCGTTTGTGTAAAAAGGACCTCAAACGGACCCTAAATGGGTCAAAAACGGGACTGCAGACCTAAATAAGACGTCTGGCACAAGGTCCAGACATCTTAAAAGTAACCAGAGTCTCACCTCAGGTTCCTGTGTCGACTTCAGACGTCCAAAACCCCTACTTGACCGTTTAGACCCAACTCCAGACGTCCGACCTCTCCTCCAGTTGTCTGGGAGTGCTTCCGGTTTGGTAAGCTATCCAGACGTCCGAAATGCATGGGAGGGCGTGCCCCACGCCTTCCCGAAGCTATCCCTGCATGCGACAGGCAAATCACCCACTTTTAGCCATGTAGATCGTAGCTGCGGTGTGGCCTGCATGGCCGTAACCGCAAGAGGAACGTACCTTCGTGGAACATAGCTTTCCGACGTCCGGTGTCGTCACCAGACGTATAACTCGTCGTCTGGATGACATGCCAAACATCTGATTCTGGGAAAATCCCAAAACCAGACCAACCTCCTACTCCTTTCACTACGCGCAGCTGCGGCCTCTCCTCCTCACTTGCAGCTCCGGCTGCAGCAAAGTGCCAAGGATGTCTCCCCTGGCGCGCTCCTCCTCCCACGCGCGTCGCTCCGATTGTGCGTCCTCCAGCGATCTCCCACGAGCTCGCGAGCTCAAGCTCTTCCTCCTCCCTTCACGTCGCCTCTCCTCCTCGTAGCTCGCTCTCGCACCCTCTCTCGCGCTCGCCCCTCTTGCTGTAGTGGAGCGGAAGGAAGGAAGGTGGCTGTGGTGGAGTGAGGAAGAGAGGAAGGGGAAGAGGGGTTATATAGAGGGTACGCTAGGGTTCCGTGGGGGAGAAGAAGATAGAGAAGAAAGAGGAGTCTGTCTACGCACAGGCAGCGCGCAAACGCAAATACACGTGCAAAATTTTTCAATTTACAGACCTCTGGGAAGGGGTCTAGATGTCTGACTGACAGTACAGACGTCTTAAAAGGCTCAGAACAGAATGGGTCTTTACAGGGTGTTTTTGAAAAGGTTTCAAACGTTAGGGTATGTGTGTGAGAGAAAAGAGTGATATTGGGCAAAATGCAAGCTTGGACAAGGTGACCTCTGATTGGGCCCAAATTTTGGTACAATCTTAATATAAACCCAAGAAATCTAATGGTGAAGTTGGATTTAGGGCAATTATTTGTCTGAGACTATTTTACGTCAAATTGGATTCCAATGGTCAAATCAAGCATACAAAACCTTAGAGAATATTTTTCTATTATTTTTAGAAGGTTTAGGTGAAATTTATCCTGACCATAACCTCAGTTAATTAAGCGGGTCAGTTTTTAGGGTTTCAGCTATCATTTAATTCTCGAAACCTGCGAAAACTCATTTCTATCTGCATGAATTCACTTATTTGACATTTATGACCATTTACCTTTAATTAACTATTGGAAAACCCCATGAATTTTCTGTAATTAAAATATTCTATTAAAACTGTAGATTTACCCATGTTTTCATGTTTATCTCTTAGAATGGATGTGTAATGAGTTATGGTCTTCTGGCGGTTATGCACAAGCATTTACCTGTTAATTATGACTAGTTAAAGTTAGATAAGGATGATGAAGACGCTATCACCAATCCCCTACATAGATCACAACAAAATAGATAGATCAAGTTAGTACTATATCAGAAATTGTAATTAGAGAGATCAAATTGCGTATTTCTCCCCGGCAACGGTGCCAAAACATTTACGTGCGAAATTGATGTTATAAAAGATGCGTCGTTGTTAAGACCTGTGCTGTTTGAGCCCTTTAAGACATCTGGACTGTGGGTCAGACGCCTGGACACCTTCCCAGACGTCTGAAAATAAAAAATTTTGAGTACGAGCTCGAGTCTGTGCGCGTATTGCGCGCAGACAGTACACCCCTCTCATTTTCCATCTTCTTCTCTCTCCTTCTGCCTCGACAAAACCCTAAACCCACACCCTTATATAAAACCCCCTCCTCTCCCTCCTTCCACCCCACTTCCCAGCCACCTTCCTCCTTCCCCCCAGCGAGAGCAGCAGAGCGGTGAGAGCACGAGAGTGGCGTGAGAAGGAGAGGAGGAGCAGTGTGAGAGGGAGAGGAGTTTAGCTTGCGAGCTCACGTGGGAGCTCGCCGATGAGCTCACGGCCGGAGCTGCACATGCACAAGGTGGAGGAGTGCATCGGGGAGGTCCTCCCCGACACTACTGTAGCCGGAGTAGCAGGCAAGAGGTTGCGACGCGGCCATGCGCGACGCGAGAGGGTGGAAGCAGATTCTGATTCTGGGTTTTTCCCAGAATTAGACTTTTGGAGCGACGTCCAGACGACATAACCGACGTCTGGAGGAGGTTCTAGACGACTGAGGAGTAGACTTCATGGAGGTACGTCTTCCTTGCGGATATGGCCTTGCAGGCTACTCCGTCAAGGCACTGTTTCATGCCCGATTTGAGAAGATTTGGTTACGCGTGCAGGATTCACTTCGGGAAGGCGCAAGACACGCCCTCCCACGCATTTCATACGTCTGGGTGGACTACCAGATGACGAGAAGCACTTTCAGACATCCAAAGAGGTGGTCGGACGTCTAGAACTGGGTCCAGACGGTCCAGCGGAGTTCCTAGACGTCTGAGGGTTGACACAGCAGCTTAGGTACGTTACTGCACTCTTTTAAGATGTTTGGACGATGTTCCAGACGTCTGATTTGAGTCAGGAACACTATTTTTGACCCATTTAGGGTCCGTTTGAGGTCCGTTTTCTGCAATTAAGATACCGATGTCTCCCGTATGATTTCCCCTACTTGTTGGAATACTTTCTATACTGTTCTGAGTATTCTCTTGTGATTGATCCTTGTGATAGAACCTCGTTCCGTTGCGGGTTCGGGGCTTGCTGAGGTATGTGGACCTACCGTTCAAGCCCCCACTACTCCTGGGTTTACTGGTAGAGTGGCTTCCCCTAATTTAAATACAAACTTGAATGCATGTGTGGAATGAATGATTAGATCTTAGGGTATGGCATGAATCCTAGGACTAGAAATACTAGAATGTTTGTATTGAATGAATGGAATGTAGTGCTTGTGCTAAATAACTGTGTATGTAACTTTCCTGTCGCACATGTGAAATGACATAATATGAGCTGCATGTATATAATTTGGAAATGGAAAGGTGAATGTTGGAACACGAGCTACCTGTGAATAACCTGAATATGGAAATGTGAACAATAGAATTACAAGTTGCATGTGTATAACCTGAGAATGGAAATAGAGATGATGAAACATGGTATGGAATGACATGAGGAATATGAGCTTGAACCCTACGGGAAATTAGGAGTAGAGCTCTTGGAAATAAATGGAATGGAACTGGGAATGTGAGTGGGGAAGTAAAGTAAGCTGGCCCTTGAGTACGGAGTACCAAGGAAAGCGATTGTCCCCCTATTTAGTGTAGAGCAGAGCAAGCTGCTTTTGGGTTGGGACCTGGGGTTAGGATTGGCCACTCTGTATCGACTTCTTGGCCCTCGCGTACACAATACCGGGGAGAGCTACTAGTGTAGGGAGAGAGATAGCCACCCCACGGGGCCCGGGGTTCAGCTAGCTACCCTACATCGACTTGTTAGGCCCATTGGGCAAACCAGGGTAGTCAGGCGAGGGTGCGCGGACTGTGGAGGGGCGAGACCCCTATTTGGTTCTTAGGGGCTAGACCCTTGTTACTGAGAGGGCTAGGCCCTATACTGGTTTCGTGCTGTGCTTTGGGCGCACCTTCTAACGGAAATGATTAACCGCGTGCCAGTGTGGGGTAGGTACCCGTGCGCTTATCGCACGTGTAATAGTCACCATTACGTCTGTCCGTGACCTTGGGGTGGTTGACTGGGTGTAGGATCACCACGGGGGACTCTCCCGGCCAGGAGTGCACCACGTGTGCCTTCTACTCTTTGGAAAAGACTGCAGTCAAGATCGTTCCCACGAGGAACATTCGAGATCAAGAAAGAGACCTAATAAATAAACTAAGTGAAGAAAAAAAAATAGTTAAAGAAAGTAATTGAAAAACAACAGCTACCTGTCCACCTTTACTGCTTTAGTTAGTTGGTTGCCACTCTACTCAGTGTTCGCTAATTTCGTGTACTAATAACCCTTTTCAGGTCCAGGTATTGAGCAGTCAGAGCTTACAGCTGCAGAGGGTGCTGGGCCCAGTAGAGCCCAGTAGTTGTGCCCTTTTTGTACTCGTTTGTAGTAGTGAGTAGCTTCTTGTATCTTTATATTCTGTACTCTTTCGTTCTGCACATTATATTCCTATACCCGTTTACTTTTCTACTATTGTGGTGGTGTGTATTGTAGTAGTTTTACTTCTTTACTGCTGTACTTTTGCTAGTGTTAGTTACTTAGCATAGTAAATGTGATTTACTTTCCTGCTTTTTGGTTACTATCCGTTGGATGACTGGGTCTTGGGATCAGTCGAGTCGATCCAGTCTCATGTCCTGTACGGATTCGGGAACCAAGTCGTAACAGTCGTAGTATAGGTCAAAATCACTTGGAAACAAATAAAATTTATAACTCGAAAGATCATCAAGAAAATCCAAGGTCGAACACAGGGAGCAAGTGTTGCAATTAATCTCAAAGATCACAATATCACCACAAATATAAGCAATTATAACAAGAAGAATAATCAGAAATGATATATCAAATAACTCAAGTTTGAAAGTGCAAAAAGATTAGAGTAAAATGGTGATTTGAATCACCAAATTACTCTTATAAGTTCACAAGCACAGTTAATATGTGAATGTTTTAATTTTAACCACAATATCAAAAGCAACTCCCTCATAATTTCTGGCGATGGGAATAGGCGCTCAGATGCCTTAAATGACACCCAGCTACAATGCATTCGCACTGTTCTCTTCAGTAGTTCTTCTTCTTCAGGCCTTCACGAACAAGGCCAAGCACAGCATAGAGGCACAAAATCCTCTCAGAGACTAAGTGTTGAGAGAGCACAGCAGAGGGCAAACCCCCCTCTCTCTCTTTTTCTTCTCTTCTCTCTCAGAAATCCGCTCAATCAGATCTCTAATTGGGTAAACAAGCGGGTAACTGGATCTGGCCAGACCTACGTGGCATGACCGCGGGAGAGGTGTGCGTGGGGACTCGACCCCCGTGTCTTAGGAGAGGGGTTGGGGGAAGGAAATCAATATATCTCGCACAAACTGCTCCAATCTTTACGATGTGGGACTAAGTGTCCCACAGTCTTCCTTCGCGCACGACTGTAGGATGAAGTCTTCGATTGAGGTAGAAGATGAGGCTGCTGGATCCAATTAGGTGCTTGGAGATGCACCTGGAGTGAAATTGCTTCTCCAGGGCATGATGTTTGGAAGAATCGTGACCAGAGGACTGAAGATGAGGTCGGAGGAGTAGCAGCGGTAGTGGAGATTCGACAATATTCCTAAAAACCACAACACGGCCTCGCAGCCTCATCAAATACGCTCAAAAGTTTCGTGGTGGAACGATGAGTGCAACGGTGGGTGCGGCATGGTGCGAGAGTGCGTATGGAGGTCTGATGACCTTGCAACGATGGTGCGGTTGCAAGTGTGTGGGGTGGAGTGTTAAAGAGATCAAAGCCCCAAATTTCTTTGGGGCTTTTGATCAGTGAGGTGAAGCAGTGTTGTAGGGAGCGGCAACGGCCAATTGGAGCGTAGCGATCGTGCGAGTTCGCCGAAGGTGTGCCAGCGTTGAGGAAGATGGAGGTGATGTGGGCAGTAAGTGGGTCATGAGTGAGTTGTGGGAGAGTAAAAAGAAAATAGAGGGAGAGGGGAAGTGATAGAGAGCCTAAAAAGGGAAGATAAAGGGTGGAAGGCTCCGGTGTTGGTCGACCAGAGCCAAAGAAGATGAAGAGGGCGATAAGACTAGCCATGAGGGAAAAGGCAAGGAGATGTCCTCTCTTTGACTAGAGAGGCACGCAATGAGGAGAGGGAGGCAATGGGCCATCCAATTTGACTATTGGATGGCCAGACGAGGAGAGCGAAGAAGGTTGCCGGAGCAAGGTGCGAAGGTGGTCGGAGAAGGAGGAAGAGGGCTTTTCTGAGGCCAAAACTTACTAAGGAGGTGAGGCAGGTGAGGGAAATCCTTTATAGGCCTTCAAACAAGTTTCCAAGGATCTTGGGAGTTGGCTTAATTGATCAGGAAACTCTCCAGGATCATCCCATCAAAATTTGGAAGGGATTGGTTAATCAGTCAAGGCAAAATCAAAGATTGAAGCTTGAATGTTATGGGTTCACACCTGCCATGGCAGCAGGGATCCAAATGTGAAAAAGATAATGAAGTTAGGGGGGTCTTTGTAAGGTTTTTCAAGAGTTGAGGGGCTTTTTGTAAGAGAAAGAGTCAGAATAGGATAAAAATGCAAACTAGGTCGAAATGATCTCAGATTGGGACCTGGTAACCTGGGCACCCAAAAATCACACACTGGTCTGGTTCAGTGTGCATAAATAAGAATAATACCAAAAAGTGTCTGTTCTAAAAATGTTTTTTCGAAAAGTTGACTTAGGAGCAGCTTGAAGACACAAGTTGATTGGATAAGTTCCCGGTGCGGAGAGGAGGAATGTAAGATAAGTCCCTTGAAGATGCGTTATAACATATCATCTCCTCGATGCTTGTCTCCTAGGATATCTAAATATCCTATCGAGGGCACAGAAGAATCTTGTGCTGGTTCAAATGCCGTGGGTGGCATTATCCCGAAATGTCTATTGCTAGGGTCTGAATTCAGCTACAGAACTCCATGGGAGACACTATCCTGAAGTGTCGAAAGCCAAGGTTCTGGGGGTTGCCATGAGAGGTGCTATCCTGAAGCATCGATTGCCAGGGACCCTGCAAGGATTGATGGTGGGGATAAGAAATCTGATACAGATCGTGTTTAGGGCCAATCCAATGTTGAGTCTAGGGGAATTTAAAAAAAAAGAGAGAAAACTCTTGAAATAATATTTCTCCTTTTCTCTCTTACTAAAAATGCACTGGCAAACTAAACCTAACCTTTCTGTACATTTGCATGGGTGCTTTAACCTCTGGGGTCAACGAACCTCTGGGCAGCTTTTGCGGGCCTTAGAAACCTTCGCAACTGACCCAAGGTGGAGGCTGGTCAGGTCCGTATCTTGACTAGTACTTGAGTATCTTTTGGCTTATAGTTGGTATTTCAATCTAATTTCTAGAGTGTGGCACGACAAGGCATCTTGACGGTAAAATCTAGCCTAAAGACCTAATCTGTTTCATATGATTTTGCTCTTGATTAGCAAAACTTAGGCATGAGGGTATTTGATAGGTCCACTTTAGTGGACAAAATTAAAGCCTAAGTACATGTCATTGAGATAAGGAGTGAATTAAAGATATCCATGATATTACAAAATTATGTAAGAGGAAAAATCATCATTTCAAGCATTACATAAATTGGATGGAATCCTTCTCAAATTGGAATGCCATTTGATTTATAACATTGAAAGAAAAATTCTCTACTTTCTATGTTGAAGTATTTCCTTTTTCTAATGAGAATTATTTTTCATGAAAAATCCATGTTTGGAAGTCTTACGCAAAAGGAAAAAAAAGAAAGGAAAGAAAGAAAGAAGAAGAAAAAGAGAGAGCGAACAAATCATCCACCTTCCTCTCTTTCTCCTCCAATCTCTATCTCCCTCGTGAATATTCTCTCTATGATTATTCTCCTTCCTTCTCTGACTCTCTCTCTCTCTCTCCCTCATTTTCTCTTTATATAACAAAGGATAGAGGGCAACAGAAGAAAAATCATCCCCCTCCATGGGGAGGAAGCCACCCATCTCCACATCCTCTCTCAACTTGCACCGTTTGCCCAACTCCACCACCGCGAGCCTCCATCATCGGCCACATCCACGACTGCGACCTTCGACCACCACATCTCGCCTCCAACGACCACCACCATGGTCGGTGGTGACAGCATCGACACCCGCAACCGCGTCCGCCACTGCGTCTCCGACTTCATCACCGTGCTCCATATCCTTCCTCTCTTGTCCTCAACCATGCCCCCGATCGCCACTGCGAGCCACCACCAACACCTTCATCGTGCAACAGCCTCTGAGAATCGTCCCTCCAGCCCCTCTCTCCTCCTTCGCTCCCAGCAGAGAGTCACCTCCTCAACTCCTCTCCGTGTCCTCACCTCAGAGGTTCATCCCTCTTTGATCACCGTGATGACCTTCCTCCTCGCTCCTATCCCTAGCATCTGCCCATGACCGTGAGCACCATCACCAGCAACAGGCTTTCCCATGTGCCAACGGCCTTTTCTTCTTCCTCTTCTTCTCCACCAACAGAGGAGAGGAGGAATCCACCACCGCGTCGACCTCTGTGCACAGCAGCAGCACGCTTGCCTTCCTTGGTGCATGCAGTCCTCTCCACACTCGTCCTCGCGATTGCAGCAGGGACCTCCATCGTCCTTGCTCTCCTTCATACGCAGTAGAGACCTCCCTCTTCTCCTCAACACGCAGCAAGGAATCCATAGCCACCATCATTACACAGCCACCTTCTCAACTTGCCAACGACCTCCTACCTCACCACCAACATCGTCGGCGTCCTCTTCGAGTGCAACTGCACCCACGCCACCAACCAGTGGCTCCTCCACCGCCAACAGTAACACACGCCATCGGTCAAAACTCCTAGTTGTCCGACCACTCTCGAACACCACTAGCCAAGCCATCGCCACTAGCGTGCTCCTTACCTCCGGCCAATCTCTTCCAGCCGAGCTTGTTGACCGTCATCCCCTCTTCGCATGTGACCACCCCCGAGAACTTCCTCCCTTGTTTTGCTACAGTGGGGGAGGTATTAGTTGGCTTTTGAATTTTTCAGTTGGATGAACTATTGCTTTATTTGTGAAATTATTTTATTACATTAATATTGCATGCCAAGCCCTTTAACTTCTTCTCCCTCTCTCCTTTTATATCATGAAATGGATTGACTTGAATGAGAGGTAAAGATTTGGCTTAAAGTAGAAGAATAATCTTACTAATTATTTTCCTAGGAACAAGATTCCATGCACTAGTAACATTAGTGAATTTATTGGTCTGTGCCTCCCTGTGGGTACGACCTAATCCATCGTGGTTAGTCAGACTGATAATTAGTTTTGTTTAGGATTTTTCCACCACGTGATTTCACTGCGACGACATATTTTTCTGATACCATCTACAAGCGAAAAAATGGCCGAACAAATGGTGCCGTTGCCGGGGAGGCAACAGACGCAATAGATTCACCTGATTTTTATTTCTGATTATTCTGAGTTGCACAGCAATCTGACCAGTTCTTATCTTTTCTGTGCAAGGAATTTGACGAGGTGACAGACACATCAGAGCAACAACATCGACCTTGAGCAACGTCCACACGTGGAGAAGACGTAGAAGACCTGGATCCCACTCTCACAGGGGATTCTCCTTCATCACAAATTTTATTTCTGCCTTCTCTCCCTTGTAGTAATTGTGGCTGATTTTTAGGGGTCTGTCCCCTCATTCTTTAGAGACTAGGGGCTATATTTTCTCTACTCGCGTGATTCATTTTTCTGCATACTTACCTCTAAAACAAATAAAATAAAATATCGAGTGCCTGTTTAGGAGGTGCATGCCCTTAGGTGCGTGCATTTAGCGGTGATTGAGTAACATACCAGATCTCTTCTCTGCATTGCATACATATTTGCATGAAGATTGCTGGAGACAGGTATACGTTTCTATCTTTGAATACAACTCCTGTTCATGCATTTGCATTTAGATTAAAATTCAAGACCACCAAAATTGATTGAATTAAACTAATTCAGTGGCCGCCTAAATGAAATTGCGATTGATAATAAGATTCGACCTTAAAACCAAGTCATACTTGATCTGATTCAAAGGGACTTGTCTGCGTTTTCAAAATAAAAAATGATTTGCGGTGTGATGCACACTTCTGGCACTGAGCACGCACATTAGGCATCACACTAAGGCTCGATCCCTTAAGGCTATAGGCACCGATCTCTTTATCGATGCAGACCCTCCTATCTTACTTTGTGGTAGTGGTACTATCTTTTGACCAAGTGTTTTGATACTTCATAGAGGGGGACACCCCTTAAAGGAACAAAAAGGTAGTTACGAGGCACCGCTTACGAATCGCCTCAAAGGAAGGGCTCGCCCTACTTGCATCCCTTTGTTCGTCCTTGGAGTAACTTCTCGCTTGATCACTTGAGAGTATCATTAAAGCAAGGCATAGGTCCTAGGGCACTCGAAGGTCGAATTAAGGCACGTAATTGATTGTGAAACTTGTTTTGCCACCAAGAGAGAACGTAAACGACCTCTATCTTCTCCAAGAGCTTGTTAGGGATCTCAGGTCACAGCTCCCTCTTATACCACTAAAGTGGGAACGGACTGGTGCAAAACTTGACCCCATTTGACAACTTTATGGGGTAGATTGGAGGTTGGCTTAAATCTACTCTAAAGAAAGAAAAGAGAGTCCCATTGCCTTGCATTTGATTTGGGTGTGTTGTCCAAGTCATGTTTTCAATTGGATTACAATAACTACTTTACTTCTTACCCCAGAATACCCAATCCCAATCCCATGACCTGTAGCTATCCATCATCTGATGAGCATTGGGATCCTTTCTACTCCTACTATAGGAGCATTGGTTTGATTATTCCCCAATCCTGTGATCATGAACAGAATCTAGGAGAGGGATACACCATCCCTAACCCATCCATGACTATGCCCAACCCACCCGCCCATGATGATTCTTACACTCCCAGTTGGATAATCCTCTCCAATCCTTGAGCTTGACTATCCTCTCCAATCTGATGGTAGCCTCTCTTCTTTTATGATAGATATGCAAAAACAATAGGAAGAAATGATGGATTCTATGGGAGAAATTTTGAGGAATAGTCAAAGATTAACTAAAGAGATTAACCAGCTTAACAATCCTCCTACAGTCAATTCTGATCCCTACCCTTATATCCTTGAATACCAAGATAATTTCAAGGAAAAAAATGACAACATGGATCCTATTTTGAGTAGCTATCACTTAGACGTCCCTCATGAGATATGCCCACCAGAAGGCAATCTTGGTGACTATCCACCTCATCTTAATTGGAAGAAGAAGTTGGTCCCATTAGATGAACTCGACCTGAATGATAGTATCTTCATTACATTTGATGAATCGGGTCGCAGTAAATAGTCAACCCCACTCCCAGTCTGAATCTTGAGGTGGAATATGTACCCCATCTTAGGGATCCTGAGCAAATACTTTACGCTTCTGAGGGCCTTGCACCTTAGTTAGAGCTCCCTGAGGATTGTGTTTTGGAAGTTAAAAAATTCTAGGAGTCTTGGATGCCAAAGGAAATCATACTAGAAGGAAGTGATAATAACCACACTCCTCTATCAAGGGGACCAACACTTGTCATTGAATATTCTAAGGATTCACAAGTCCCCAACCCAAGTGACCATGAGAAAATTAAGACGGAATTGGAAGAATTAGATCAATATTGGTCTCAGGGACACAAAGAGTTGATTTTTGAGGAAGCACTTGATCCTGATATGAAAGATTGTCCTGAGGCTCAAAGTCAAGAGGGACAAAATGTAGAAGAGGATGATAATGACTTTGAGGGGCCCAGACTCAGCGTATGGAGTGACTCTAGGGGTGAATATGTTTTGTTTGAGGACTTACCCCCTGAGGATCTGACTGAATTAGCCAAATCCGGATTCCTACATACCTTTGACTATCAAGATCATCCTCTCCAACAGTCGGATAAAATGGAAGCAATTACTACTCTCGAGAAAAGAATCTATACACCCCAAGAGCAGGATCTTAGCATTGAACAAGAACCTAGGGTTGTCATTATTAGGGACACTCACAACCTTATTGCTTCCAACCCACTTCTACATGATAGTGAAATGAGCGACACCCTTGAGCGGTTCAATTTGGATGACGAACATTTGGGCCCATTACAAGACACGTACATGATAACACTGCATATGGGGGTGATAATTCTATTAAATAGGGCCCATCTTAAGAATAAAAGGCACAACATAAGTAGAATGAGAGCATTGCATGCATCATATACCAAGATTACTTATAAAATTGTATTAATGGCCATTTATGTAAGCACTTGTCAAAGAAGGCCTCAGATGAGCAATCGGACCACACGGATGGATTCAGAATGACGAACGGAGGCCAACGGACTCAAGATCGGCCAAATCCGACATCCGGAGCTCCTACAATGGGCCCAAGAAGTTCTGACCATTGATCTGGTGATCAACGGCCCTCGTTGCGCCACGTCACTCCCGCTCCACCACACACCACTCTTCCTTCAGCTAAGATCAAATCTCGACCGTCGATCTTCGGACGGCTGAGAACCACGCGCCCGCCCGCAGTCGCCGCGACAAAGCACGGGCGTGGCGCAACGATTAGCGCGCACGCCCGCACGCACACGATGCGGGTTCGAGCCGCGCGATGCGGAGAATTAAAGACGAAGGAGCGCGCAGTGAAATTGGGCCGCCCGATCAGTAGTGGGCGGCCGTGATCGCACCACACGGTGCACCCTCAGAGCGCGAGCGCCCACACGCGCATGCAAGTCGGGCGACGATGCTCGCACACACACACCCGAGGCGCGATCCGAGCGCATCTAAGGGAAGATCTCAGCCATCCGATCTTCGATCGGACGACTCTCACGCAGCGGCCGCGGATTGGCCGCGAAGAAGAATGGCGCAGGCGGTTGACTGACGGGCTGGAGGGCTTCACCGATGCTTTTGGAATGGTTTTAGCGACGTCCCGGACGTCGCTAATGCCCCTTCTTTTAGAAAGCCTTTCTCCCTATTTAAACCCCCTCCAACCACTCATTCAAGGCATTCACTTCCCTTGCAACTACTCTACCTCTCTCCTAGCTAGCTTTAGGCCCTCTTGTAATCGTCGGAGACGACGAGCCACCGACGGAGCCTCCTCCACCGCCGTGGCTGCCTCGCCGCTCTCCCTCCTCTCTCTCTCTTCCTCTCTTTTAAGCTTTCCATTACTTTTTTTTGAGCATGTATTTAATGTTGTAAGCTATGAACTAAAAGTGCATGATTAATGAAGTTACTTTCTGTTCAGTTGTTTACTTTAATTTCTGTTTAAGTTGCATGATCAAGCAAGAAACAACTCTATCCCTAATCTCTCTCTCGCTTTTCAAGCCGCACCTTTTGCAAGCAAAACTCTGTGCTTTCTGTGACAAGTGATAAGAAAAATTCAATTTTCACGCCTCCCTGAGACCGACACTCGGACTCACCTCCGTTTCTTTACTTTAAAATCGACGTTGCAAGTACGACTATAACGACACTTTTTAACACACACGCACAAGCGCACGTCAGTACACCAATGATATGCAACATGAAAGGCAATTAGTAACTAAGGCTGCTTCTGATAACATTCAAGAACTAGAATGGATATCAAGGATGAATGCCAAACTGCTTACACCCTCTTTAACCCTCATCCCTACACCACACTTGAGAGACTTACACTTCTGCAGAAACAACTTCCCAAAATCTCTGCTCATACTTTTGATTAACGGGGCGATATCCAGACCAATACACCCTGTGGTAGAGTGGCAAATGTGGATCGATGCTTTTCCATGCTAGCTCATCAGTTTCAGGGTATGCTTCTTCACACCCTCTGTTGCCCACACAAATCTACTTGAGGAGCCTTTTCCTCCTCGTCGCACACTCTCAGAGGCCACTACTCATGTGTATTTTGTAAAACCACCACAAATAGCTCAGGAGTACCCAATTTTCACCAACTTTTGGTGAGTATTTGGCCTCACTATCCATCACCAGCTTGCCAACATCTTGGGTTACTTACTTGCCAGGCCAAGTTGGTTACATATCTTCTTTGGGTCTCCTTCTACGTCCCTTCCAGAACCCGATTTACGAGCTATCCCAACTCCACCTCAGGTAATATCTTTCCTTGCTTTTACTTTTCAATGAGGACATTGTCATATTTAGGCATGGGGGGGTATAACCTGAGGTTGTTCATAGCATTTCTATATATTCTGCATGCAATTAGGGCATCCATCTTGCATAAAAAAAGGAAAGGAAAAGAGAGGAGAGAAAAAGGAGATGAAATCTTTGTGATCAAGATTTCAAATATATTGAGGAGAGATGGTGAAAGAAAGTATGCAAAATTATGCTGGTCCCAGTAGTTATTATGGAAGAGTTACCTAAGTTCTAGGCTAGAATGAATGAATAAATAAAGTTCTGAAGTGCTTGAGAAAAGGAGATAAGTGAGGGATACCGACTTTAGGCCTCCTAGGTCTGTTTTAGGGCTTAAACACTCACGTATTTTGTTAAGATCTGGACTATTCCTATTGAACGTACGAGTTGCTACGCTAACGTATTCGGTTTTGAAAAGCCTGTCGTTGTAGTTTGAAAGCAAAGAACTCGTGTTCAATAAATAAAATTTATACCGAAATGGAAATTCCGGGTTGAACACAGGGAGGTTACGTCGATCTATATTCGCAATTATATTTTTTTTAGAATTTTGCTTGAAAAGCGAGGCGATGTAATTACAATGAAGCCATAACAACAATCAGACTAAAAAGGGAGGGAGAGAGAAAACATGCATTCAATAATTCAAAACGTATATACAATAACACCAAATAAGAATTACACTAGAAAACGGGAAATCAGCTACACTAGAAAGCAGGAAAATTCTACACTAGAAAGCTGTAAAGAAGAATGGGAGAGAGAAGTTATCCTCCTCGACGAATGCTTAGAGGACGAACCGGACGATCCGACGCCTGGACGAAGGAGGACGGAGCAGGACGAAGGAGGATGAAGCAGAAGAATGGGAACGGGACAGCACGTCATCGTCGTCGCGGGATCCACTTCCGAACGGGGGACGAAAATTTGACTTTATCTCGCGAGGAGCATCGCGGGTGTGGGACAAGCTTCTCTTGAGCTTTGGAGAGGTAGAGAAGAGAAGGAAGGGATGAGAATTTCTTATGGAGGGGGTCTCCTTTTATAGTTGCAAGGAGTGGGGGCAATTTGGTCATTACAACTCTTAAAGCATTAATTCAGAACCTTTAGTGACGGATAAAACCGTCGCTAAAGGTCTGAACGTGGGCGTAGTGGGCGGCACGCGCGTGCCCGCTCGCTTGCAAGCACGCTCAATGCATGCACACATCCAGCCACTCTCAGCCGTCCGATCGCGAGATCGGACGGCTTAGATCGCGCTATGACCACCTCCTCAGCGCACGCCCCATCGCATGCGATGCCGCATTACGCGCGGGCGTGCGCAAGCTCGTCATCTTGATTGAGTGCGTGCGGTCGTTGGATCGCGATCGTGCGGTCGATCGAAGGCGCACCTCCGCTCCAATTTTAGCGTGGCGAGGCTCAAACGCGCGCCTGCGCTTCCTGTTAGAGCGCTCGACCAACGCCCTGAGGGCATGTTTGTGTCGAGCGCCTAACTTCAGCGCGGGCGCGTCGCAATCGTTGGATCTTATTCAAACGGCGGGGAAGGGCAGATGCGGAAGCCTTCAGCAGGTGCGTGTGGGGAAGGGCGGACGCAGCCACGTGGCGCCATCTTGGCCGTCCATCTTCCGGATGATGTAAATGGTGCCACGGGTGTCGGATTGACTCGATTTTTGCATCGTTAGGCTACGATCGTCGATCTGAATCCATCCGTGCAGTTGGATTTGTCGTTTGTAGTGCAGATTCACACCATCTTGGCCCTTGATCTTCTAGGGTTCCCCGATCTCTATCTGATGCTACAGATGTCTGATTAGGGCGATCTTGGAGTCGTTGAACTCCAATCGTCGTCCTGATCACAGCTGTACGGTTGGATCTTCGATCCGAGGTCCCGATAAAAAGTTTGCCCTATCCATGAACATAAAAGGAGACAATTAACCTCCATTTTATTTAAACTACTCTAAATGCAAGATGATGCATGTTATGCAATATTTATAGTATGCAATGCAATCCTATGCTTAAGAACATGCATAAATAGACATTTTAAGTAGTGTAAACGTGTTTACATCATACCCCCATGCCTATCTTTTGCTAGTCCCTAGCAAAAACTATATGCTATTTATAAAAGAATTAGGTTGGATTATTTGGGCATGAGTTATTTTCAATCATTAAGAAACTGCCTACTTAAGATATGAACTTTCAAAGACACAACCGTGCCCGAGTATCTGACAAAATGCAGACTGCCTCAAGCCCTCGCCTTATTCAAAGAAAATTTTCTTTTTTTCTTTTCCTCTTTTTTAATTTTTTTTGGATTTTCAAGTTTTAGGGTTTAAGAGTGGCTTTCTATGGCCATTCAACTCACCCAAGATTTGATGAGAACCCTAAGTTTTAAGCATCTTATTGTGAATGTGATAGACTCGTTGACCGGCAGTTAAAATGGACTTCGGATTTCTACGCCTCTAGGTGACCTAAAAAGAATTCTTCCTAAAGGTGTATTTTTACAACCGGTAGCTTTCTCCCTACTTTTATTTTTTTACAGGGTCAACACAAGGGTGAATCCAGTGTATATCTCCCCGATTTATTCTACTTCTCCACTTCTTCCTAAGTGTTTTGGGAATTTTCAGTGCATTTATTAAGCTGGGTTCTGGACAACCGGTCGATGAGCTGTTACCACCGACAACTTGCCAGCCATACTTGTGCGATGAAGTGTGGTTTATTTCTTTTTTTATTTTCTTTTCTCCTTTTCTTTTTGATTTTTTTTTTTAAGTAGGTGGCTTCCCTGGTGTAAGATTTACCTAAAGGCAGTAAAAAGAGAAATGTCCAGTAATTGGGCTCTTGACAACCTACCTATGGGCTGTTACCCACGATAACTTGCTAACCATATCACCCTAGAAGGTTCACTAGCTACCCAATTTCCGTTAGAATCGCCGAACAACAAGTCAGTGCAAATAAAGTGTGTAGATGCTTAAAACTCAAAAATTCCCTCAAATCAGAGGGTGGGTTGATAAGTCGTGTACTTATCACCCAAACTTATTTACTCCAATTACGATAGAATTTAAGATGGTAAGGACTCGAAAGACAAATCCACATTTTAGTGGATACACGGGCTGATTAAGTCCAAAGACCTAAAGGGTCTTTGTATTCAGATCCTAATGTAAAATTTCCTAAGATTGAAAAGTCCCAATGTCCAACTATTCCTTAATTTTGATTTTTTTTTGTATAAATAAGAAGAGAAAAATAATTTACATGAAATTCACAAAGCTGACAAATTATTCAAAAATGAATCCACCCCCCCATGCCTAGCTGATGCAATGTCCACATTGAAAAAGAGACATGAAAGAAAGGGTAGAATATGAAAGATGTCACCTGAATATGAAGCTCGTATCTGCTTTGTGTCATATGTACAACTGCTGAGTTTAATGCCGTCAGCTAGGTGAAGTCCAGCCAAAGAAGTCACAGAATGGCTAGAGCAACTGTATTTGAGACGAGTTCTGGAAGAATACGGTCAATAACAGGCTTAAGACGTTGACCGTTGACTTTAAATGTGTTGCCTGTCTTTGGGTCAGAAATTTGAACGGCTCCATTTGGAAAAATCTGGTCAATTATGAATGGGCAATTCAATTTAGATCTAAGTTTGCCAAGAAAGAGCTTAGGTTTAGAATCGAATAACCAGACCTTCTGGTTTGACTCAAAGCTCTTGCGGGAAATCAGTTGATCATGTAGAGTTTCGGTCCGAGCCTTGTAGATATTGGCATTCTCGTATGCATCATTTCTAAGCTCCTCCAACTCAGATAGTTGGAGTGTCCTGGTCTTCCCAGCTAAATTCGGATCTAAATTGCATTGTTTGATTGCCCAGAATGCCCTATGTTCAATCTCTACGGGTAGATGGCATGCCTTTCCATACACCAAACGGAATGGAGACATGCCGATGGGCATTTTATACGCCGTACGGTAGGCCCAAAGAGCGTCCTCAAGCTTTTGAGTCCAGTCCTTGTGATCAGGCCTAACCGTTTTCTGCAGAATGTCTTTGATCTCTCGATTGGAGATCTCGGCTTGTCCATTCGTCTAGGGATGGTAAGGTGTGGAAATTAGGTGATTAACCCCGTATTTGGCCAATAAATTATAGAATTGGGCATTAGTAAAATGAGTGCCACCATCACTGATGATAACCCTCGGAATCCCGAACCTACTGAAGATATTTTTCTTGACAAAATCGATGACCATCTTGTGGTCATTGGCTCGGGTGGGAATCGCTTCAATCCATTTGGACACATAATCAACAGCAACAAGAATGTACTGATGTCCAAATGAAGGGATAAAGGGTCCCAAGAAATCGATGCCCCAAACATCGAAAATTTCGACAGGAAGAATTGGGTTTAGGGGCATCATATCTCTCTTAGTTATGCTCCCAAGTGCCTGACATCGAGAACATGACCTTGAGAAATCCTGGGCATCCTTGAATAAAGACGGCCAATAGAAGCCAGATTGCAAGATTTTTGCAGCCGTCTTTTTCCTGGAGAAATGTCCACCACACCCAGATGCATGGCAGAACTTGAGTATACTGTTGAATTCATTCTCTGGTATACATCGGCGAATAATCTGATCAGAGCCGATGCAGTACAGCTCAGGGTTCTCCCAGAAGTAGTATTTGGCCTCAAATTTGAGTCTATCCCGTTGTTGTTTGGTCCAATCTTGGGGGATTTGACCAACAGCCAAATAGTTAACAATGTCAGCAAACCATGGGGTGTGGACACCTAAAATTGTAAGAATAGTTTCGTCTAGAAAAGTATCAGCAATTGGAATGTTCGGATGAGAAGAATCACCTAGGAGTCTCGACAAATGATCCACTACCACTTTTTGTACCCCGATTTTATCCTTGATTTCAAGATCAAATTCTTGAAGCAGAAAAATCCAACGAATAAGCTGGGGTTTAGCATCCTTTTTGGCCAAGAGATGTCTCAAGGCCGAGTGGTCGGTATAGATGATAACATGAGACCCTAAGAGATAAGTCCTGAATTTTTCCAAAGCGAACACTACAGCTAGTAATTCCTTTTCAGTAATAGTGTAATTCCTCTAGGCTTCATCCAGAGTTTTACTAGCGTAGTAGATGACAGAGGGGTTTCTATCAATTTTCTGACCCAAGACAGCCCCGATAGCGTAATCAGAAGCGTCGATCATGATCTCGAAAGGGGCTGTCCAAATTGGTGGTTGCAAAACTGGAGCATAGGTGACTGCCGTTTTCAGAAAATCAAATGCCTTTCGACCTGATTCGTCAAAAACAAACGACGTTTCTTTGGCAAGAAGATTGCTCAAGGGATGAGCAACCTTCGAGAAATCCTTGATGAATCTTCGATAGAATCCCACATGGCCAAGAAATGATCGGATTTGTTTAATAGATGTGGGAGGAGGAAGTTTAGCGATAGCATCAACCTTAGCTTTATCCACTTCAATTCCCCGTTCAGAGATTACATGACCCAAAATGATGCCTTCTTGGGTCATGAAATGACTCTTTTCCCAGCTAAAGACCAATCGTGTTTTGATACATCGCTTAAGAATCAATTCCAGATTAGCCAAACAAGAGTCAAATGATTCTCCGAAAATAGAGAAATCATCCATGAAGACTTCCATAAACTCTCCCACCATGTCAGAAAATATGGCTAGCATACACGTTTGAAAAGTCACCGGTGCATTGCATAGCCCGAAAGGCATCCTACGAAAAGCAAGGGTTCCGTAGGGACAGGAGAAAGTAGTTTTTTCCTGATCCTCGGGATGGATAGGAACTTGGTTGTATCCCGAGTAGCCATCAAGAAAACAGAAGTACTTCTACTCGGCTAATCTTTCCAAGATTTGATCGATGAAAGGCAGGGGAAAATGATCATTTTTAGTGGCTACGTTCAACTTCCTATAATCAATACAAACCCTCCAAGAGGAAGCTGAACGAGTTGTGACAGATTCTCCGCTCGTTAGTCACAATGGTAATCCCGGCTTTCTTCGGAACAATCTGTATGGGACTTACCAAGGGACTATCAGAGATTGGATAAATAATTCCTGCATCAAGCCACTTGATGATTTCCTTTTTTACCACTTCTCGCATATTTGGATTCAATCTCCTCTACATCTGGCGAGAAGGGTGGGATCCATCTTCCAAGAATATTCTATGATTACAGTAAGATGGCTCGATCCCCCTGAGGTCATGAATGGTCCAACCAATTTCCTCTTTATGTTCCTTTAGGACCTTGATCAATTTAATCTCTTGCTCCTTTGTCAATTTAGCACTGATAATTACAAGGAGCGTCTTCTGAGGTCCTAAAAATTGATATTTCAAATACTTAGGCAATGGTTTCAATTCAAGTTGGGGCGGGTTGATGATTGATGGTAGGGTAGATGCTGAAGATTCAACAAGAGGAAGAGGTCGTGAGTGAACAAAATCAATAACATCTTCAGAAGATGGCAGGTCAGCCATAGAGGGTTGCAAGTCAAATTCGTCATCCAAGGAGGAACTTTCAATTGAAGAAACCATCAAATAAGTTTCAATGTTTTCATTATCCTCATCAAGTTCCTCAATAAATCTACAATCCTCAAATTTATGATCGCCTTAAAAATATCCAATTTCATTCATTGATCCCCAAAGGCAATTTCCATGCTACCGCTTTCATAATTAATGTTGGCCTTAGCGATAACTAGGAACGGACGCCCCAAAATGATGGGCGTGTTCCTCATATTATTAGGTACATCCATGTCAAGGACAAGGAAATCTACAGGAAAATAGAAATTCTTGACCTTGACTATAACATCTTCAATAACGTCTCGCAAATTTGTGACCGAGTGGTCCGCTAACTGTAGCGTTACTGAAGTTGGCCGAAGTTCACCTAATCCAAACTTCTCGTAAAGAGAAGTCGGAATTAGGTTGATGGATGCACCCGGATCCAAAAGTGCTCCATCAATTGTGTAATCTCCGATGACGTAAGAAATCAACAGAGCACCTGGATCTCTCATTTTCTGAGGGAGGTGGTGCAGGATAACAGAACTAGCCTACTCGGAGAGTACCACCTTCCTCGGAACAGATTCTCTCGACTTACGCTTTTGTGTACATAATTCCTTTAAAAATCTTGCGTAAGCCGGTATGTTCTTAATAGCATCAAGGAGCGGAATATTGATCTCAACATTCTTAAATAGATTCAGAAGCTCCTCATTGCTATCAACAGACTTCTTCTTTGATTTGATTAAGGCTTCAGGAAAAGGAACATGAGTCAGATCTTTGGAATTAGGATCCTGAGCCTTGATTTCTCCTCCAAAATTCTCCTCTCTCTCCTCAGGTTCTTCAGGATTCAAAAGATCATAATAGTGTGGTTGTGGATCCTGAGTCTGCTTACCATTCCTCAAGGTGACAGAATTTGCAGATGCATAAGAATTTGGGTCTTGGGGAGGGTTAGGAAAGATTGGAGGGGCTTGATTAACCATGAATTGTTGATTTGCAGAAGAAGAGGAGGACAAGGAACCCTGCTCAACCACCTGAGCATATGCGTGTGGGTCCCTCTGATTTCCGTACCCATGGGCTTGGTTGCCCGAATTCATAATATTTCGCGGGTTGGGTACGGGTTGGGATGGTAGAGATCCAGGTTGACGAGAGTTAGCAATAAGCCCGGACTGCAAGTTGTCCAGCGAGGTTTTCATTTGCTGCATGAGCTGGAGCATGGATCCTTGCATCTCTACCATTTGTCGGTTCAAATCAGCCTGCCCTGTGGGTTGACGGGCATTCCAAGCTGGCTGATTACCTGATTTGGAGGCAACTGAGTATATACATGACCCTGACCCATTGGTCGTTGCGGAGCATAGTTGCCAAGTCGGAATTGGGTCTGTTGCCCCGGGTTTCTCCAAGAGAAGTTAGGGTGATTTCTCCAACCCGGATTATAAGCATTAAAGTAGGGGTTGGATCTAACATTCTCTTGTACAGCACAGACATCCTCATAGGGTGAGGATGGAGAGAAAGAAAGGGAAGGATCAGAAAAACTAGGATCAAAGGCCCCAGTTTGGAACCCGTGGGGTTCCAAAAAATGCTGACTCACAGGTTGAGCCGCATCGAGTTGATTCACGAACTCCCATCCAGAAGGAGCTTGTGAAGAATGGAATCCCAAATTTTGGGATTGAGTGGATCGAGAGTTATTCATAGAATTTCCAGCCATCCACTCTTCCATTCTCTTAGCAACCAAGTCCACCTTATCAAGTTTGTTACAAATCAATTCCATATCAAATGAATGAGAGTCATGGACTTCATTAACATTTGATCTGGGTTGCTGGGACCAGTTAAATGTATCCATGGAGGCATGATTGATTGAATTCTCACTCATTTCCTCAAATAAATCATGTGCACTATCTACATCTTTATTGAGGAAATTTCCTTCGCAAGAAGCATCCACATGATTTTTGAGTTGCTCAGTCAACCCAAGATAGAAGATCTGCACGAGTTGCCATTTCGGCACCTCGTGGTGTGGACACCTCTGCAATAAGTCCTGGAATCGCTCCCAGGCCACATGAAACTGCTCCCCCGGCCACTGGGTAAAGGTAGTGATTGCCCATCTCAAAGCATTGGTACGTCCGACTGGGAAGAATTTATTCAGAAAGGCCGATTTCAACTCATTCCAAGTTGCAATTGGTCTTCCTATTGTCCTATTCCAATGCACGGCCTTATCCCTAAGAGAGTGGGGGAAGAGCCTCATGATCATTTGCTCCTCGTTTACGTTTTGTGTCTTGGTGGTCTAGACCAAAGTGGTTAAGTCCTCCAAGTGCTGAAACGGATCTTTGGAGCCAAGCCCATGATAATGTTTAATCAGGCTTAACACCTGGGGCTTGATTTCTACGTCACCGGTTGGAATCTGGACATCGGGACGTTCCCCGTAATTTGAAGGATCATAAAAATCCTTCAAGGGCTGAGCGCCATGCATTCTCTGCATTTGTTCCAGCTGCCTTCGAAATTCTTCCTGTGGATTTCCAAGCAGAGGAGGCTGTTGGTCGGCCATGGGATCAATTTGACTAAAATCCAATTTGCGCCTCCTAGAATACTCTAATGGTCCTTCCAATCGAGGATTCAATGACCTTCTTCCCAGCATAAACTAGGAGAAGGTCGGAAGGACTGGGGATAGGGACCCTGCAGCACAACAAACAAGGCTGTCCTTAAGTGGGGTAGCCTATGGATCTATTGACTCCCGAAACCTGCCTTAAGACTGTAAATGATTTACTCTACTTGCATCTGTTCAATCCAACCAGTTAGAAGGAGGGACTGGGGAGAAGGTTCTTCCTTCGGCTTTCGCCTCCAGTTCCTAGTGTACCCCCAGCCACAGTCGTTTGACGCTACTCCCCTAGCTAGACATCAGATTAATCAGTACAAGTAGGTTAATCAAAGACAATCTCAGACTAGGCCCTGAAAAGCGAATCAAATCTTAAGGCCAACGTCTACTCAATTTTATTAAGGCTGGGATTGTGGTGCTTATGGAATGTGATGGGCCCTTAAAATGGGTTGTGCCCTTAATGATTGATTGAGATTTGTGTAAGTGCATGCACAACCAGGGTTTTCAAGCAAGATTATTTGTGATGCGTGGATTTTAATGTTCAAATCTTACTTAAGTAGCTTTTAGGGTTTCAAATTAGGTGGATTGTAATCAACTTTCTAGGCAAACCAAGTTGTCAAACATGGGTGAAGATTGTTTTCCTTTAAAACCAAAAAGAAAGTGGAGTGCCTGGAATAGACCTAGATTGAAAACCCTAAGGAGGAGCTACTTGATGAGTTGATTTTAAGTAGAGTGGTGCGGCCCAAACAACTCAAACAACTGGCCACAAATGCACCACTAAGTTAGGCACTCAAAGATGATTAACGCAGAATGATTTCTACTCTTTTGTGTGTTGCTTTGTGTGTACTGGTTCCACTGATCAGAACCCGATTGAGTAGAAACAAATCAATCTGGTTAAGTGCCATGAATATGGGTGTACGTTGTGTGTTTGTTGAAAATTGCCCCACAAGATTATCTTTTCGTTGTTTTTTTTTATATAAATGAGGGTGGAATGAATGTGAGTGAGAATCCAAACAACCAAACTATTCCTAGGATTTATGCAAACACCTAGGTTAATTGGAAATTGGATTTAATGCGGTGAATGAAATCTATGGAGGGGGGGAAGAATGGGGAGCACTTACAGTTGTCTTCAATTGCACTTTACTCCGGTCTACCGCTTGATGATTCCCTGATGGAGGTCTCTGCAAAACAATAGACACAAGAGAAAGTAAGTTAGAAAACAATAAAGTGCAAGAAATGGGAAAAGAAGATCGGAAATCGTTGCCTCCCCGGCAACGGCCCCAAAATGTTGAACGTACGAGTTGCTACGTTAACGTGTTCGATTTTGAAAAACCTATCGTTGTAGTTTAAAAGCGAAGAACTCGTGTTAACCAAATAAAATTAATACCGAAATGGAAATTCACGGTTGAACACAGGGAGGCTACGTTGATCTATATTCGCAATTATATTTTTTTTAGAATTTTTCTTGAAAAGCGAGGCAATGTAATTACAATGTAGCTATAACAACAATCAGACTAAAAAGGGGGGGAGAGAGAGAGAGAAAACATGCATTCAATAATTCAAAATGTCTATACAATAAAATCAAATAAGAATTATACTAGAAAGCAGGAAATCAGCTACACTAGAAAGCAGGAAAATTCTACACTAGAAAGCTGCAAAGAAGAATGGGAGAGAGAAGTTATCCTCCTCAACGATTGCTTGGAGGACGAGCTAAACGGGACGACGCCTGGACGAAGGAGGACAGAGCAGGACAAAGCAAAAGAACGGGAACGGGGCAGCACGTCGTCGTCGTCGCGAGATCCACTTCCGAATGGGGGACCAAAATTTGACTTTATCTCGCGAGGAGCATCCTGGGTGTGGGACAAGCTTCTCTTGAGCATTGGAGAGGTAGAGAAGAGAAGGAAGGGATGAGAATTTCTTGTGGAGGGGGTCTCCTTTTATAGTTGCAAGGAGTGGGGGCAATTTGGTCATTACAATTCTTAAAGCATTAATTCAGGACCTTTAATGACGGATAAAACCATCGCTAAAGGTCTGAACGTGGGTGTAGTGGGCGACGCGCGCGCACCCGCTCGCTTGCTCGCGCACTCAACGCATGCGCACGTCCAGCCAATCTCAGCCGTCCAATCTCAGCCCGCATCCTCAGCGCGCACCCCATCGCGTGCGATGCTGTGTTACGTGCAGACGTGCATGAGCGCGTCATCTTGATTGAGCGCGTGCGACCATTGGATCGCGATCGTGCGGTCGATCGAAGGCGCGCCTCCGCTCCAATTTCAGTGTGGCAAGGCTCAAACGCGCGCCTGCGCTTCGCGTTAGAGCGCTCGACCAACACGTTGGGGGCGCGTTTGTGTAGAGCGCCTAACTTCATCGCGGGCGCGTCGCAGCTGTTGGATCTTGATCCAACGGTGAGGAAGGGCGGATGCAGAAGCCTTCAGTGGGTGCGTGCGGATGATTGGGTGGCCGAGATGGTGCCACGTGGTGCCATCATGGCCGTCCATCTTCTGGATGATGTAGACAGTGCCACGGGTGTCGGATTGACTCGATTTTTGCGTCGTTAGGCTGCAATCGTCGATCCGAATCCATCCGTGTAGTTGGATTTGTCGTTTGAAGTGCAGATTCACACCATCTTGCCCTTGATCTTTTAGGGTTCCCCGATCCCTATCTGATGCTACAGATGTCTGATTAGGGTGATCTTGGAGTCGTTGAACTCCAATCGTCGCCCTGATCACATCTGTACGGTTGGATCTTCGATCCGAGGCTCTGACAAAAAGTTTGCCCTATCCATGAACATAAAAGGAGACAATTAACCTCCATTTTATTCAAACTACTCTAAATGCAAAATGATGGATGTTACGCAATATTTATAGCATGCAATGCAATCCTATGCTTAAGAACATGCATAAATAGACATCTTAAGTATTGTAAACGTGTTTACATCAATTCCTCAAGGGGTTGAGGGAGTTGCAAGGATGATATATTAAGTCTAAGGCTTAGGGACTATTCGGCCTTGTTGCTTGCCCTTTGGTTTGCGGGACTTGTTAACCTAGGCACCCGAAAATCACACACTGGACTTGTTCAGTGCGCATAAAGAAGAATAATGCCAAAAAGTGTCTGTTCTAAAAATGTTTTCCTGAAAAGCTGACTTAGGAGTGACTTGAAGACACAAGTTGATTGGAAAAGTTCCCGACGCGGAGAGGACGAATGTAAGATAAGCCCCTTGAAGATGCATTATAACATATCATCTCCTTGATGCTTGTCTCCTAGGATATCTAAATATCCTACTGGGGGCACAGAAGAATCTTATGCTCATTCAGATGCCGTGGACGGCATTATCTCGAAATGTCGATTGTCAGGGTCTAAATTCAGCTACAGAATGCCATGGGTGGCACTATCCCGAAGTGTCGAAAGCCAGGGTTCTGGGGGTTGCCATGAGCAGTGCTATCCTGAAGCATCGATTACCAGGGACCCTACGAGGATTGATGATGGGGACAAGGAATCTGATATATATATCGTGTTTAGGGCCAATCCAATGTTGAGTCTAGGGGAATTTAAAAAGAAAGAGAGAAAACTCTCAAAATAATATTTCTCCCTTTCTCTCTTACTAAAAATGTACTAGCAAACTGAACCTAACCTTTCTACACATATGCACGGGTGCTTTAACCGCTGGGGTCAACAAACCTCTGGGCAGTTTTTGTGGGCCTTAGAAATCTTCGCAGCAGACCCAAGGCAGAGGCTGGTCAGGTCCATAGCTTGGCTGGTACTTGAGTATCTTTTGGCCTACAGTTGGTATTTCAATCTAATTTCTCGAGTGTGGCAAGATAAGGGATCTTGATGGTAAAATATCGCCTAGAGACCTGGTATGTTTCGTATGATTTTGCTCGGGACTAACAAAACTTAGGCATGAGGGTATTTGATAGGTCCACTATAGTGGACAAAATTAAAGCCTAAGTACATGTCATTGAGATAAGGAATGAATTTAAGATATCCATGATATTAGCAAAATTATGTAAGAGGAAAAATCATCATTTCATGCATTACATAAATTGGATGAAATCCTTCTCAAATTGGAATGCCATTTGATTTATAACATTGAAGGAAAAATTCTCTACTTTCTATGTTGAAGTATTTCCTTTTTCTAATGAGAATTATTTTTCATGAAAAATCCTTGTTTGGAAGTCTTACGCAAAAGGAAAAAAAAGAAACGAAAGAAAGAAAGAAGAAGAAAAAGAGTGAACGAATCGTCCACCTTCCTCTCTTTCTCCTCCAATCTCTCTCCCTCACGAATATTCTCTCTCTGATTATTCTCTTTCCTTCTTTGACTCTCTCTCTCTCTCTCTCATTTTCTCTTTATAGAACAGAGGACAGAGGACAACAGAAGAAAAATCATCCCCCTCCATCGGGAGGAAGCCACCCATCTCCACATCCTCTCCCAACCTGCACCATGTGCCCAACTCCGCCACCGCGAGCTTCCATCATCGGCCACATCCACAACTGCGACCTTCCACCACCGGGTCTCGCCTCCGATGACCGACACCGCGGACGATGGTGACAGTACCGACACCCGCAACCACGTCTATCACTGCATCTCCGACATCATCACCATGCTCCATATCCTTCCTCTCTTGTCCTCAACCGTGCCCCCAATCGCCACTATGAGCCACCACGAACACCTCCTCCATGCGCAAGCCTCTTCAGTACCTTCCCAGACGTCTGAGACCCGCCCCTCCGGCCCCTCTCTCCTTCGCTCCTAGTAGAGAGTCACCTCCTCAACTCCTCTCCGTGTCCTCACCTCAGAGGTTCATCCCTCTTTGATCACTGCGACGACCTTCCTTTTCGCTCCTATCCCCTGCGTCCACCCATGACCGTGAGCACCATCACTAGCAGTAGGCTTTCCCACGCGCCAACGGCCTTTCCTTCTTCCTCTTCTTCTCCACCAACAGAGGAGAGGAGGAACCCACCACCATGTCGACCTCTGTGCACAGCAGCAACACGCTCGCCTTCCTCAGTGCACACAGTCCTCTCCGTACTTGTCCTCGTGATTGTAGAGGGACCTCCATCGTCCTTGCTCTCCTTCATACGCAGTAGGGACCTCTCTCTTCTCCTTCACACCAAGCAAGGAACCCATAGCCACCATCATTGCATAGCCACCTTCTCAACGTGCCAACAACCTCCTACCTTACCACCAACATCGTCAGTGTCCTCTTCGAGCATAGCTGCACCCGTGCCACCAACCTGCGGCTCCTCCATCGCCAGCAGTAACACACGTCGCCGGTCAGAACTCCTAGCCATCTGGCCACTCCTGAGCACCACCGGCCGAGCCGTTGCCACTAACAGGTTACTTACCTCCGACGGATCTCTTCCAGCCGAGCTCGTCGACCGTTGTCCCCTCTTCGCACGTGAGCACCTCCAAGAACCTCCTCCCTTGTTTGCTATAGTGGGGGAGGTATTAGTTGGCTTTTGAATTTTTCAATTGCAAGAACTATTGCTTTATTTGTGAAATTATTTTATTACGTTAATATTACGTGCCAAGCCCTTTAACTTCTTCTCCCTCTCTCCTTTTATATCATGAAATGGATTGACTTTAATGAGAGGTAAAGATTTGGCTTAAAGCAAAAGAATAATCTTACTAATTATTTTCCTAGGAACAAGATTCCATGCACTAGAAACATTGGTCAATTTATTGGTCTGTGTCTCTCTGTGGATATGACCTAATTCATCGTGGTTAGTTTTACTGATAATTAGTTTTGTTCGAGATTTTTCCACCACATGATTTCACTGCGACGGCATATTTTTCTGATACCATCTGCAAGCGAAAAAATGCTCGAACACCCACCCTCCTCGCGCTTAAGACTTAGTCTTCTGAAGCTTTGCGAGGCACTTGTGCCTCTCTTCTGTGTTGTTGTGCCTTAGTCGTTGTTGAGGTCTTGAGGTTAAGGCATCTGAGCCTTTAACTTGTCGTCTGATAGGCTGGTGCTTGATTCTGATTATGGTCTTACTATGGATACATTTGATTGCAGATAGTGTTAGATTATTTGGCTTAATTAGAACTTAACTTGTATGGTTAATTTGGTGATTCAAACCACCATTTTAACCCAATCTTTTTGCACTCTTATTCCTGACATTTTGAGATATTTTCCTAATATTTATTGATTATTATTTTGATTTCCATTGAATACTATTCTTGATATTGTGATTAGTGGATTGAATTGCTTATAATTGTTCCCTACGAACAACCTCGAACTCATATTCTTATTTTCGAGCACTTATAAATTTTAAATGTTGTGATTTTTGTCACTATACTACGATGCAATCATTTCCTAAAACAATGATTTTTGCCCATCAACACCCACCAACCCAGATACCATCCTACGGTGGGATTCATCTCAAACCCTTTCCGCCCTCCTCTTAGTTGGTATTCACCGTGAATACCCTACCTGACTAATCTAACCCTTACGGTGACCTGATCAGCTCGTGCGCCCATATAAGCAACTACCTAAGCTCGCGTGCGAGGCACCAACTCCCTACTACCCTGACCTGGTCCTTCATCCACATCTTTAATTCCTCCTCCTTCATCAGAGCCATTTGTGACAGGGGTGACTCTTCCCTCCTAATTTCGTCGCCACAGCAACCCGCTGTGGATCCAGGGACCTCATTCTTCGCTGGAGATCTTCTCATCCTCCTTCATCAGTGCAGCAACCAGCTGCAACCCAGGCATCCCATTCTTCCACTTAGAAAGGATTTTTAATGCTTTTGTAGAGTAGATTTACTGTTTTATAGGAGTAGAATTAGATAGTAATCTCATGGATTTGGTAGTTTAGTTAGGAGTAGATTAGTGTAATGATTCCCCACCTCCTCTAATCAATTCTGATCAAAGGAGATGAATTCATTATCATTTGCCTGTTCACTCTTCTTCCCCACCATTTTACGATCGCTTTCTAATTTTTCCCTTGTGATTAACTTCATGTTTCATCCACTCATTTAAGCGTCAATCAAATCTGACGCTCAATAGCACCTAGGTCAGATTGATCACTAATCCTACCTGGGGGCTATTCCAATCAACCCATCTATTCACAAACCCCTCTTCTTCTATTTTAACTATGGCAATTCACTCAATCAGTATAGATTTGATTCCCGTGCCTGATTTATAGATTAGAGACTTAATTTGATTTAATTTGTGTTTAATCGAGTGAATTGAGTGTGTTTGAGTCTAGTTGAGTCTATGAAAATGAATTGGAACTCTTTGAGATGGATTTGAATCGAGTGTGTGTTTTATACATAATTTTGACTCGAGCTACTGTTTTTAGTGTTTGGACTGACGTAGCAGGAGTTGAGGTTTTTTTATGCATGGTTTTGAGGCTCCTATTGTGACCTCAGTGACTCTAAAGCATCGTTTTAGATACCCGAACACCAATCAATGATGTGCAAGTATCCTAGATTAGCAACTCATCTTGGTGATCTTACATCAAAACACCCAAATGGGTGACATTGATTCCTGATTCACAAGAGTTGTAATCTGATATTTGGATTTTGATTGAGGTTTAGAAAATTAGAATGAAGGCTTTGATGTCATGTGCAAATGGTTTAAACATCTAGTTTGATCTACTTTCTTTTGTTGTCTATGACAAGGAGAGTGGTCTAAGCTAAGGCTCTGAGAGTACTTTGAATTTGTGATTTGACCTCTATTGATTTCAGACCTTCTAAGAGTGTTTGAGACATATTTCAATGAAAATTTCAGTGAGTGACTTAGATCTGATGGGATGTAGTTCAACAAAAATTTCTCTATTGGTTTTTGATCTAAACGAGTTCTCAATCTATGATTTTTTTGTGATGTTGGGATGGAATGATTTTAAAATTGAAGGGCACGTTCACTCTATTAATTTGACCAGCACTAAGTTTGATTCAGCTGTTAGCAGTAGCCATAGCACCTAACTTGACTTTTCAGCAGCTACTGTTGATATGAAAAATTACAGCATCTGCTGTGAGTTTGAATGGCAGTCTTGCTGCACAGGCAACAGTGGCTGATCAACTGGAGAGTTGAGTGGATTTTGAACTGGAATTTAAAGGTTTATGGAGCTGATTTATTATGTATAGTGTTAGGAAGTTAGTAAACAAGCATTCATGTACTTGAAATGAATTGAGACTCAATTTGAATTGCTTGTAAGTGGTTTTAAAATTCATTGTTAGCAATTTTCATGAAGTTTAACTGTCACACCTGTAAATTTGAATGAAATTAACTGAAAATCAGGTTTGAATGCTTCTAAATCTTTCTTGGTATGTAGGGAAGTTGCTTGAGTGTTTATTCAGTCATCCAAGCTCTTAGAACCCCTTTTGAGGCCTTAGATTTTTATTTCAAACACTCTTTCAAGGCCTAAATGTTTTAACTTGTACATAAATAAAAATTCATAAAAAAATTGATTCTTTTGTATATAATTTTTAATGCCTGTTAATTGATTCTTTTGTATATAATTAACCAATTCATTTATTAATTGATTCATTGATTCATTTTGTAAATAAAATTAATATTTTTGGAATAAAAGAATATTTTTTGGACTTAGAGAGTGATATATATCAATAACTACCTCCCATTGAATGACCAGGAAACTAACTAGTAAAAATTATAATAAAATAAAAATGACCTGACCTCTGTTTGCATTGTGACAAATATACTACAATAACAACAACATAAAACACCATTTTTATTGCAACACGTTGGTCGTTGATCATATTTTTGGCATCGTTGCCAGGAACAAAAACCCGACAACAGTGCTTTATTATGATTGATTACAGATTGTCGCAAGTCATTCGATTACTAAGTCCCCTATAAGCCAAATCAATAGATCTATGCAACCTTCTTGGAGATCCCTTCATGTAGTGAATAGATGTTAGAAAATACTTCTTGATTTTCCTCAGTTCAAGATTGTGCATGTCTGGAGAATTAGGGTCGATTTGGCCCATAAACTTGCCAAATTCTATATGCTGAAGGGAGTGGTAGGTGTTTAGGATAGTTTATCTATTCCATGTCCTTTATAGGGTTGCTTAATTTAATGAACCTTGTTCCTCAAAAAAAAAATAAAAACAATAGCAAACTTATTCGATCTTAAGCTTTATGTCTTTTACATCCATTAGAGTAGCTATGCAAGTTACAAGGCATTAAGGATAAGAAAGGATTTGATTTGTTTTATGAGACAAAGGATCAAATTCCTATAAATAAAAGAGCTATGGAGGAAGTGAGGGAAGAAGAGAGGGAGGATGAAGTTAGAGATTTGAGTATAGAAGAGCTTCCAAGAATGATTCGAAGTGCACAATGCTTCAATTCAAGTAAAAAATGGATCATTAGTTGCGAAGAGATCTCCTAAGTCTTAGGCATGAGATTTTGTGATGAAATTACCTTAGCTAAGGAGCTTCTTCTTTCTAAAATATTGAACAAATAAAAGAATAAAAGATGAAGTGCACAACTTTGATTCTAGAGTGATAATCTCATGTTTGCCAAAGTTTGAGGGGTGCAAAGACTTCCTCAAGCTTGAAGATAACTTTCTAAACCTTGGATTTTCTTTGATCCATCTCCTACCTAAGCAAAATCAAAAATTTATGTAGAGGTTTCTTTATGAATCCGTATTTTTTGATTGAGGATCTTATGCTTTTATTCCTAAAACCATTTATAGGCCCTTATAGAACATCGTAATAGACATAGAATCTATTTAGATGCTTGAAAATTGAGATAAGAACCTGTCACGATCTGGGCATCAAGAGTCGTTTAAGACGTCTGGGAACTGGCCCAGACGTCTGGAAGCCTTCCCAGATGTCTGGTATTAAATTTTTTCAGCGTACGGGTTCACGTCTGTGCGCGTGCACGCGTAGACTGAACCCACCACCTTCGTTCTTCTCTTTCTCTCCCTCCATGTAGACGACGCAGCCTTCCTCTCTCTCTCTCTCCCCATGCTTCCTACAAATACGCTTCCCCTCTCCCTCACCCTCACTCCACTGCCTTCTTCTTCTCCTTCTCCCTACCAGCGAGAGCACGAGCGAGCGAGAGCGGCAGCAGTGGCTGCTGCGATCGTGCAGGAAGGAGGGGTTGTTGCGAGAGGAAGTAGAAGCTCGACCGCGAGGGTACAAGCTTGCCGGGGCAGCTAGAGTCCGTCGACGGGAGAGCAGCGAGCGTTGGGTGTCGCGGAGGAGCTGCTGCAGCTCGGGCAGCAGGCGGACGCAGCGCAGCACGGCCGTGCGCTGCGGGCAGAGAGCGAGAAGGGTCCTGATTCTAGGAAAATTTCCCAGAATCAGACGTCTGAACTTACGTCCAGACGACGCAAAAGACGTCTGGAGGAAGGTCCAGACATCTGATAGGTATAATATTTTCTTACCTTCTCCTTTTTACACGTGTACGTCCATGCAGCCGTCCACCGTGTTCTTCTGCACCTCTTCGTGATGAGAGTGAGTGTGTGTGTGCAGGAATCGATCGGGACGGCGGTAGGGCTCGCCATCCCACACCGATCAGACGTCTGGGCACAGTACCAGACGACGGAGAGGACCTCCAGACGTCCGGGGTGACAATCGAAAGTCTGGAAACTAAGTCCAGACGATCCAGCGGGCTTCTAGACGTCTGAAGGACTATGCAGACCAAGGTATGACATGATCGACCTTTTAAGATGTCTGGAAGAAGTTCTAGACGTCTGATTTTGGACAGACTCGTCGTTTTTTGACCCGTTTAAGGTCCGTTCGGTGTCCGTTTTCAACGTTTCAAGTTTCGTTCTTTCCAGATTTATTTCCTCTACCTGTTTACAGTAATTGTATGCTATTTTGAGTAACCCCTTGTGTTGGTCCTTGTGTTAGGACCCTGTTTCGTTGTGGCTCTGGGGGTTGTAGAGGCGTGTGGGATTGCCGACCATGCCCCCAGTACTCCCGATTTTGTGGGTAGAGTGACCTTTTCAATTATTTATTAAAAATTATGAAATTGTGAAATAATTAATAGAGTCTAGGGCATTGCATGAACCCAAGGGCTAAAAAATTAGATTGAATGATAGATCCTAGGGTATTGCATGAATCCTAGGACTGGAAAACTAGATTGAATGATAGATCCTAGGGTATGACATGAATCCTAGGATTGGAAAACTAATTGAATATATATATATTGCAGTCTTGGAAAAGTAGAAAGGAAACGATAACTGCCTGTAAATTGGTTAACAGCTTCCTGTTTATGAATGAATAACTATGGTTGAGAACATGGGTTATATGGATATAAAGCTGGAACGGTGAAACCTAAATTGGCTGAGCTAAAGAGCATGAACCCTACGGGGAATTAGGAGTAGAACTCCTGGAAAGTGAATGGAATAGAATTGGGGAAGTGAGCTGACCCTTGAGTATGGAGTACCAAGGAGAGCAACTGTCCCTCCTGTTTAGTGCAAAGCGGAGCTAGCCGCCCCAGGGACCCGAGGTTAGGTCTGGCCACTTTATACCAACTTTTGGCCCTCGTGTACACTGTACTGAGGAGAGCTACTAGTGTAGGGAGAGCACTAGCTACCCCACGGGCCCCAGGGTCCTGCTAGCCTTCCTACACCAACTTGTTAGGCCTACTGGGAAAACCAGGGTAGTCAGGAGAGGGTGCGCGGACTGTGGAGGGGCTGGACCCCTGTTACTGAGAGGGCTCTGCCCCATACTGGTTCCGTACTGTGCTTTGGGCGCACCCGTTAACGGAAACGACTGACCGCGTGCCAGTGCGGGGTAGCTACCCGTGCGTTTATCGCACGTGCCATAGTCACTGTTACGTCTGTCAGCGACCTTGGGGTGGTTGACTGAGGGTAGGACCACCACGGGGGACTCTCCCGGCCAGGAGAGCACCACGTGTTACTTCTACTTTTCGGGAAAGACTGCAATCAAGATCGTTCCCACGAGGAACATTCAAGATCAAGAGAAGGATCTGAGAAATAAATTAATAGTGAATAAATGGAAAAAAAATGAAAGCAAGAAATAATAAATATAATAGCTACTATCCACCGTACTATTTCTTTTAGCTTTTAGTTGCCACTCTACTCAGCGTTTCGCTGACATGTCACCTTTGTTACCTTTTCAGGACCAGGTGTTGAGCAGCCAGAGTCGGCGGCTGCAGAGGGCGCTGGGCCTAGTAGAGCCTCGTAGTGTCACTTACCCCTGTACTCTTTTCATTGCAAGCTTCATCTTTATGTACATGTTTAATCTCTACTGTTGTGCTGGTGTATACTGTAGTATTTCCTTTCTTTACTGCTGTATTTTGTTACTGCTAGTTATATACATGGTGAATGTGATTTATTTTACTGCTCTTTTGGTTACTTTCTCGTTAGACGACTGGGTCTTGGGATCAGTCGAGTCAGTCCGATTCTCATGTCTCGTAGGGATTCGGGAATCGGGTCGTTACAAGATGGTATCAGAGCAAGGTCGTCCCGGGAAGTGAATCAACTAACTAGAAAATAACCAATTCACGTGTCTGTAACTAGAGTAGCCACCGCAATGTTTCTTTTGACATAAGCTCTCAGATTCTTCGTTAGATATCGTTCCATATTGACGTGTTTCCATTCTGTTTTCGCGTCTCCTTGTAGGAGATGCCTCAATGTAGGACTAGCGAGGCGGGCCGCAGGCGCGGTCGAGGACGAGGACGGCGAGGTGGGCGTGTTGCGGTCGACGTCTCCGTGGACCAGCCACTGCTCCTGGGCATTCAGGCCCAGGATCTCGCCCAGCTGATACGGGACATAGTGCGAGAGGAGCTCAACCCGCTGTCCCGGGTGCCTCTCCCTGGGGCTGCGGAGGGGGAGTCCTCTGTGGGACCACGTGACGAACGTGACGCTGGACGCAGGGGAGGGGATGGGCCACCACCGCCCCCACCTTCCTCCGACACTTCTGTGCATGAGGCTTCTTTACCTTGAGGTGCACTAGCATCCCCACTGCAGCGTCACTTCGAGCTCTTCAGGCAGTTCCAAAAGCTGAAGCCCCCCTCCTTCAAGGGGGATGAGGACCCGACCAAGGCAGAGGACTGGCTCGAGCAGATCGAGAAGGTTTTTGACACCCTTCGCCCCCCGGTGGAGTGCCGCGTGGTGTAACGACCCGATTCCTGAGTCCCTACGAGACACGAGAACCGGACCAACTCGACTAATCCCAAGACCTAGTCGTCCAATGAGGAAGTAACCAAAAGAGCAGAAAAATAAACCACATTCAGCATGAATATAACTAACAGTAAGAAAATACAGCAGTACGGAAAGAAACCACTACAGTATATACCACCACAACAGTAAAACAACATTCATAACATAATATGAAACTGCAGGTAAAGAAAAGTACAACGGTAACAAGAACTACTCACTACAGTGGAAAACAAAAGGGGTACAAAGAACAGTGGTAACTCTACTGGACCCTACTCGGCCCAGCGTCCTCTGCAGCCGCTGACCCTGGCTGCTCAACACCTGGTCCTGAAAGGTAACGAGTGTAACACGTCAGTAAAACGCTGAGTAGAGTGGCAGCTAAACTAAAGAAATAGTAAAGTGTACAGTAGCTATTTTAATTTTCTTTCTTCCTTTATTTACGTCTTTCTATTGTTTCACAATCATCTATTTCTCAGATACTTCACTTGATCTCGAATGTTCCTCGTGGGAACGATCTTGATTGCAGTCTTTTCCGAACAGTAGAAGTAGCACGTGGTGCTCTCCTGGTCGGGAGAGTCCCCCGTGGTGATCCTACTCTCAGTCAACCACCCCAAGGTCACTGACAGACGTAACGGTGACTACGGCACGCGCGGTAAACGCACAGGTAGCTAACCCGCACTGGCACGCGGTCAGTCGTTTCCGTTAACGGGTGCGCCCAAAGCACAACACGGAACCAGTACAGGGCAGAGCCCTCTCAGTAACAGGGGTCCAACCCCTCCACAGTAACCAAACAGGGGCCTTGCCCCTCCACAGTCCGCGCACCCTCGCCTGACTACCCTGGTTTGCCCCAGTGGGCCTAACAAGTCGGTGTAGGAGGCTAGCAGAACCCCGGGGCCCGTGGGGTAGCTAGTACCTCCCTACACTAGTAGCTCTCCTCGGTACTACGTACACGAGGGCCAGCAAGTCGGTACAGAGTGGCCAGTCCTAACCCCGGGTCCCTGGGGCGGCTGGCTCCACTCTGCACTAAACAGGGGGACAGTCGCTCTCCTTGGTACTCCGTACTCAAGGGCCAACTCACTTCCCCAATTCTATTCCATTCACTTTCCAGGAGTTCTACTCCTAATTCCCCGCAGGGTTCCAGCTCTTTAACTCAGTGCATTCCAGTTTCACCTTTCCAGTTTCACGTTCATACATCCCATATTCTTAATCATTTATTCATAATAGGCAGCTGTTAATTCAATTCACAGGAAGCTATTGTTTCCTTTCCACATTTTCCAAGACTGCAGTATTCATACATTCCACTAGTTTTCTCGTCCTAGAATTCATGCCATATCCTAGGATCTATCATACAATCTAGTTTTCCAGCCCTAGGATTTATGCAACACCCTAGGATCTATCATTCAATCTTGTTTCGCATTCCTAGGATTCATGCAACACCCTAAGATCTACCATTCAATATATTTCTCATTCCAAGGATTCATGCAATGTCCTAGGTTCTATTTATGGGTTCATAATTTAACAGATTATACTTAAAGCCACTCTACTGGTTACAACAGGCGAACTGGGAGCGTGGTCGGGAATCCCGCGTGCCTCCGCAACCCTCGAGACTGCAACGGAACGGGATCCTATCACAAGGATCAACACAAGGAACTTCTCAAAACAGTATACAGCTACTGTAGACAGGTAGAGGATTTAATTCTGAAAAGAACGCAACTCGAAACGCGGAAAACGGAACCCGAATGGGCCCTAAACGGGTCGAAAACGACGAAACAGTGCAAAAATCAGACGTCTGGAACTTCTTCCAGACGTCTTAAAAAGTGGATCAGCGAATTACCTCGCTCTACGTGGGCTCTCAGATGTCCAGAAGCCTGCGGGGGAGTCAGGCCTAGTTCCCAGACGTCCTATGGTCACCCCGAACGTCTGGATGTCGCTCCAGTCATCCGATGCTACAGCCAGACGTCTGATTCGCGTTGGATGGCGAATCACCAAACCTGCGCGTACCCATCTCTCTCTCTCAGTACGGTCAGTCGAAGAAAAGGAAGAAAACGGAAATAATTCACCTTTCAGACGTCTGGACAGTCTTCCAGACGTCGTGCCCATCGTCTGGCTATCAGCCCAGACGTTTGATTCTGGAAAAGCTTCCAGAACCAGGGCGCAACTCGCCCTCCGCTCGCGACGCCCGGCCGCGCCGCGTCTCGTTCGCCTGCTACTTGAGTTGCAGCAGTCCTCCCACGTCGCTCCGCGCCCGCTGCGGCCCCCGCTGGCCGGCCCTAGCAGCCACGGCGAGCTCGCCCTCACGGCCGAGCACTTCTTCCTACACGTAGCACGTCCTCCCACGCTCAACGTAGCTATCGCTGCCACCGCCTCACTCGCGCTCGCTCACGCGCACCAGCTAGAAGGGGAAGAGGAAAGGGGCGGAGGTGATGAGAGTGAGGGAGGGGGCGTGCCCTTTTAAGGCTGCGCGGGGAGAGAGAGCGAGAGAGAGGGGCGCTGGTCTGCGCCCGCAGGAGGAGAGGGAAAAAGAAGAGGCGGAGCAAGTCTGCGCGCGCAGGCGCGCAGACGCAACGGTGCGTGCCGCAAAAAATGAATCCCAGACGTCTGGAAGTGATACCAGACGTCTGGTACGACGTCTGGGCCACCTCCCAGACGTCTTAAAAGACGTCTGAAATCACGGTTCGTAACACGTGCCCTTTGCCACGTACCAGCTGGAGAGCGTGGCACACCGGTGGTGGAGGGCGGTCAGGGGACAGGAGAGGGATGAGCCGACCTGGGACCAGTTTGTCACCCTCTTCTGCGAGCAGTACTTTCCCCAGACGTGACAAGACCAGAGGAGGCGAGAGTTCCATACTCTCCGCCAGGGGACGATGACCGTGAGCGCGTACCGCACGAGTTTTCTGGAGCTGTCCCGCTTCGCAGCGACAGCAGTAGCCACTGAGGAGGAGCGCCTTTGGAGGTTCCCCGAGGGGCTCCAGCCTGCGATTCGGGGGTATGTCAAACCCCTGAAGCTGCCTACGTTCTCGAGGGTGGTGGAGGCATCTATGACCTACGAGGAGACCAACCCGTCTGCGCGAGATATTGACAGCGGGCAGAACAGGCCCTACCAGCCAGACTTTTCACAGGACCGGCGAGAGAGGAGACACATGGCGTCCGCATGAGAGCCGTCACGTTTCGCAGGGCCATCAGTGGCCTTTGGGGGACCCCGACAGGGGCTAGTTGCTAGCACCGAACCCCCGCCCAGCCGACAGCAGGGACCCACTAAGGGTGGGAGTTGGGCTCCCCTCTGTTACCAGTGTGGCCAGTCGGGCCACATCTGGAGGGACTGCCCGTCTAGGCAAGAGGCCAGCAGACGCTTCCCGAGCCGAGCACTAGAGGGTGAGCAGGAGACCGCGGTTTCCAGGCGCGAGGAGGACAGCAGTCACGAGGAGGGTACCGGCCAGTAGCTCCCCGTCCGATGCAGAGTGTGGCTGCTTTGTCTGCACCTAGGGTTGAGGGGCGTATCAACGCCCTGACACATAGGGATGCCAAAGCTTCGGGATCAGTGGTGGCAGGTATGGTTTCAGTTTTCAGCAGACTCGTTTACACACTTTTCGATTCCGGCGCTACGCACTCGTTTGTCATAGCCAGTTTCGCAGTTAGTTTGGGCCAGGATTATATGCTGTTAGAGGATCCATTCGTGATCAGAGGTCCGAGTGGTCAGTTGTTTGTAGTTGAGGAGGTATACACGGGTTGCGAGGTCAGTATTGGGGGACACAGCCTCCCCGCTGACCTGATTATGATACAGATGGAGGACTTTGGCGTAATTCTGGAAATGGACTGGTTGTTCGCTTACCACGCTTTGGTGGACTATTTTGAGAGGAAGATCGTCTTCTCCATACCGGAGTTGCCTTCTTTCAAGTTCCATGGTCAGCCAGTGGACGGAGGCTTCAGGTGCATTTCTGCACTTCGAGCGGCAAGACTTTTGAGCCAGGGGTGTGAGGGCTTCCTAGCTTGTGTGGTGGCAGAGCCCAACCCTGTGGCAGACTTCCAGAGTATCCCGTGGTCAGAGAGTACCCCAACGTGTTCCCAGACGAGTTGCCAGAACTACCGCCCGAGCGTGAGATCGAGTTTGAGATCTCATTAGTACCAGGGACCATCCCCATCTCCACCGCACCATATAGGATGGCACCACTTGAGCTGTGAGAGCTTAAGTCCCAGTTGCAGGATCTTTTGGAGAAGGGCTTTGTGAGGCCCAGCGCGTCTCCCTAGGGAGCCCCGGTACTGTTTGTAAAGAAGAAGGATGGTACCCTATGCCTTTGTGTGGACTACCGACAGCTGAATAGGGTCACCGTCAAGAACAGATATCCGCTGCCGAGGATCGATGACTTGTTTGACCAGCTGCGAGGTGCCACGGTATTCTCCAAGATCAACTTGAGGTCTGGATACCACCAGTTGAGGATCAAGGAGGCAGACGTCTCCAAGACAGCTTTTCGCACCCGGTACGGACACTATGAGTTTCTGGTCATGCCATTTGGGCTGACCAATGCCCCCGCTGCCTTCATGGACTTGATGAACCGGGCATTTAGACCGTACTTGGACCAGTTTGTGGTGGTATTCATTGATGATGTGCTCATCTATTCGCGAGATTAGACGCAGCATGGACAGCACTTGCGGATGGTTCTGGACACACTGAGACGACGTAGGCTGTACGCCAAATACAGCAAGTGCGAGTTCTGGTTGAGGGAGGTGACCTTCTTAGGTCATGTGATCTCTGGAGATGGCTTGGCAGTGGACCCAGCCAAGGTCGAGGCAGTACTGTCAGGAGACCCGGGGGACTTCTCTTTCACAGAAAAGGTGTTGTGCCTGAGGGGATGTTTGTGCGTTCCCAGAGACGAGGAGTTGTTGAGAGAGCTCCTGACTGAGGCACACGGTTCTAGATTCACCATACATCCCGGAAACATGAAGATGTACCATGACTTGAGACGCGAGTTTTGGTGGAGTGGGATGAAGCGGGATGTGGGTGAATTCGTGCAACAATGTTTAGTGTGCCAGTAGGTGAAAGCTGAGCATCAGAGGCCTGCAGGGCCGCTACAGCCACTTCCAGTGCCAGAGTGGAAGTGGGAGAGCATCACCATGGACTTGGTGGTGGGCTTACCTGTTACCCAGCGAGGACACGACGCAGTCTGGGAAATCGTTGATAGATTAACGAAGACGGCGCGTTTCTTGCCGATCCGAGTCACCTTGGGACCAGCACAGTTGGCAGAGAGGTATATCGGCGATGTGGTACGTCTACACGGAGTTCCCCGGGAGATCGTATCCGACCGGGATACCCACTTTACGTCCCAGTTTTGGGCTGAGTTTCAGGAGGCCCTGGGGACGCAGTTGAGGTTCAGTACAGCTTACCACCCCCAGACAGACGGACAGTCTAAGCGCACGATACAGACACTTGAGGACCTTTTGCGTGCCTATGTATTGGACTGGAGGGGCTCTTGGGAGGAGCACTTGCCCCTGGTAGAGTTTGCATACAACAACAGCTATCATTCGAGCATCAGCATGGCACCTTACGAGTCTCTGTACGGACGGAGAAGTACGGCACCCTTGAGTTGGGTTGAGGTGGGGACCAAGTGTGAGGTTGGCTCCAGGTTGATCCGGCAGAGTCAGGAGACAGTCGAGCAGATTCAAAGGCGACTCCACACTGTCAGGAGCAGGCAGAAGAGCTACGCAGATCGAAAACGCAGAGAGGTGCAGTTCGAGGTTGGGGACCACGTCTTCCTTCATGTTTCGCCCATAAAGGGCCTGCAGCAGTTTGGGGTGAGAGGGAAGCTCGCGTCGAGGTTCGTGGGGCCCTTTGAGGTCTTGGAGTGGGTTGGACCCGTTGCTTACAGGCTTGCCCTCCCTCCTCAGCTTTCTGGTGTGCACAACGTGTTCCACGTGTCCAACCTCAGGAAGTATGTCGCTGATCCCAGTCACGTCCTGAGCCATGAGAGCATTGAGGTGGGCGATGACCAGACCTACCCCGAGCGGCCAGTGCAGATTCTTGACAGAGTCGTCCGCAGTCTGAGATGAAAGCAAGTACCCCCTGGTGAAGGTTTTGTGGAGGAGCCAGCGATACGAGGAGGTCACCTGGGAGCCTGAGGCGGCGATGCGGGAGCGATACCCAGAGCTTTTCGCGGGTACGTCTTTTCGGACCGGCTTCGGTCCTCTTTGAGTTTGTTATGCATATATTGTTCTTTCTCGCACCCTAGTTAGCGCAAGTTTCAGGGATGAAACTTCCTTTGAGTTTGTTATATTGTCACGACCTGGGCATCAAGAGTCATTTAAGACGTCTGGAAGCCTTCCCAGAAGTCTGGTATTAAATTTTTTCGGTGTAAGGGTTCGCGTCTACGCGCGTGCGCGTGCAGACTGAACCCGCCGCCTTCGTTCTTCTCTTTCTCTCCCTCCCTGCAGACGACGCAGCCTTCCTCTCTCTCTCTCCCCGCGCTACCTACAAATACGCTTCCCCTCTCCCTCACCCTCACTCCACTGCCTTCTTCTTCTCCTTCTCCCTGCCAGCAAGAGCGCGAGCGAGCGAGAGCGGCAGCAGCGGCTGCTGAGAGCGTGCGGGAAGGAGGGGTTGTTGCGAGAGGAAGTAGAAGCTCGACTGCGAGGGTACAAGCTTGCCGAGGCAGCTAGAGTCCACCGACGGGAGAGTAGCGAGAGTGGGGTGTCACGGAGGAGCTGCTGCAGCTCGGGCAGCAGGCGGACACAGCGCAGCACGGCCGTGCGCTGCGGGCGGAGAGAGAGAAGGGTCCTGATTCTGGGAAAATTTCCCAGAATCAGATGTCTGGACTTACGTCCAGACGATGCAGAAGACGTCTGGAGGAAGGTCCAGACGTCTGACAGGTACAATATTTTCTTACCTTCTCCTTTTTACGCGTGTACGGCTATGCAGCCGTCTGCTGCGTTCTTCTGCACCTTTTCGTGATGAGAGCGGGCGTGTGTGTGCAGGAATCGTTAGGGAGGACGGTAGGGCTCGCCATCCCACACCGATCAGACATCTGGGCATAGTACCAGACGACGGAGAGGACCTCCAGACGTCCGGGGTGACAATCGGACGTCTGGAAACTAAGTCCAGACGTTCCAGTGGCCTTCTAGACATCTGAAGGACTGCGTAGACCAAGGTATGACACGATCGACCTTTTAAGACGTCTGGAAGAAGTTCCAGACGTCTGATTTTGGGCAGACTCGTCGTTTTTGACCCGTTTAGGGTCCGTTCAGAGTCCGTTTTCCGCGTTTCAAGTTTCGTTCTTTCTAGATTTATTTCCTCTACCTGTTTACAGTAATTATATGCTATTCTGAGTAATCCCTTGTGTTGGCCCTTGTGTTAGGATCCCGTTCTGTTGCGGCTCTGGGGGTTGCGGAGGCACGCGGGATTGCCGACCACGCCCCCAATACTCCCGGTTTTGCAGGTAGAGTGGGATTTTCATTTATTTATGAAAAATTATGAAATTGTGAAATAATTAATATAGTATAGGGCATTGCATGAACCCAAGGGCTGAAAAATTAGATTGAATGATAGATCCTAGGGTATTGCATGAATCCTAGGACTGGAAAACTAGATTAAATGATAGATCCTAGAGTATGACATGAATCCTAGGATTGGAAAACTAATTGAATATATATACATTGCAGTCTTGGAAAAGTAGAAAGGAAACGATAACTGCCTGTAAATTGGTTAACAGCTGCCTGTTTATGAATGAATAACTACGATTGAGAACATGGGTTATATGGATATAAAGCTGGAACGGTGAAGCCTAAATTGGATGAGTTAAAAGAGCATGAACCCTACGGGGAATTAGGAGTAGAACTCCTGGAAAGTGAATGGAATAGAATTGGGGAAGTGAGCTGACCCTTGAGTATGGAGTACCAAGGAGAGCAACTGTCCCCCCTGTTTAGTGCAAAGCGGAGCTAGCCACCCCAGGGACCCGGGGTTAGGTCTGGCCACTTTATTCCGACTTTTGGCCCTCGTGTATACTGTACCGAGGAGAGCTACTAATGTAGGGAGAGCACTAGCTACCCCACGGGTCCCAGGGTTCTGCTAGCCTTCCTACACTGACTTGTTAGGCCCACTGGACAAACCAGGGTTGTCAGGCGAGGGTGCACGGACTGTGGAGGGGCAAGACCCCTGTTTGGTTACTGTGGAGGGGTTGGACCCCTATTACTGAGAGGGCTCTGCCCTATACTGGTTCCGTGCTGTGCTTTAGGTGCACCCGTTAACGGAAACGACTGACCGCGTGCAGTGTGGGGTAGCTACCCGTGCGTTTATCGCACGTGCCATAGTCACCGTTACGTCTGTCAGCGACCTTGGGGTGGTTGACTGAGGGTAGGACCACCACGGGGGACTCTCCCGGCCAGGAGAGCACCACATGTTACTTCTACTTTTCGGGAAAGACTACAATCAAGATTGTTCCCACGAGCAACATTCAAGATCAAGAGAAGGATCTGAGAAATAAATTAATAGTGAATAAATGGAAAAAAAAATGAAAGCAAGAAATAATAAATATAACAGCTACTGTCTACCATACTGTTTCTTTTAGCTTTCAGTTGCCACTCTACTCAGCATTTCGCTGACATGTCACCTTTGTTACCTTTTCAGGACCAGGTGTTGAGCAGCCAGAGTCGGCGGCTGCAGAGGGTGCTGGGCCTAGTAGAGCCCAGTAGTGTCACTTGTAGTACCCACTGTACTTTTTTTTTGCTGTTGTTGTGAGTAGTTTCTGTTACCCCTGTACTCTTTTCATTGCAAGCTTCATGTTTATGTACATGCTTAATTCTCTACTATTGTGGTGGTGTATACTGTAGTATTTCCTTTCTTTACTGCTGTATTTTGTTACTGCTAGTTATATACATGGTGAATGTGGTTTATTTTACTGCTCTTTTGGTTACTTTCTCGTTGGACGACTGGGTCTTGGGATCAGTCAAGTCGGTCCGATTCTCGTGTCTCATACGGATTCAGGAATCAGGTTGTTTCAGAACCTTAACATGACAAAATAGCGTTCAGTTGCAATTATTCAACTAAAATGATAGGTAGCCAGCTTGTTAAAAGAAAAAGGTTGCCAGCTTGTTCAAATAAATAACCCTAGCCGAATAAGACAAAAATTAGTTAACTAAGGGCCAACATGACTCATGGTGGCAACAAAAGTCATCCATTTGGCCTAATCCAAAGTGACATGTCTGGCTAGTTAGGTGTTCAACCCTAGCTAACTAGCTAAATATATGCACTTAAATTGCAATTGGTATTGAGATAAGTTATAGGTGGGATGGGGTAGGATGATGAAGGCTAAGACATTTGGTTGCAAGGTGGGATAAATGATAGGTTCGATGCCATAGTTATTGTATGAAAAATAATTATAACATTTTTCATATCAAAACTTGGGAAAGTTATGATAGAGATTATTTCATTAGAAGCCATAAACCCAACTTCATCCTCGAGCTATCCCAACATAATACATTTCAATGAGATAACCTCTTTGATTATCCCTCAACAGATCACATATATAGTTAAAGAGCTTTTGAAGCTTGACACTCAACATGTAGAATCACATCTCTACTTAGCTAAATTAAGGCTACAACCAATTAGGACTTTGATTAGACATAAACTAGAATATTTAATCTGGGAAATTTGAAAATAAAATTCTAGCTAGGCATTAGAAATAGTTCTGATATCCACTAGCCATGAATCATTAATACAATCCCACAAGTCTTTTGCAAGTGCAAATTAGTACTTTTCCTTCAATCAAGATTGAATGAAAATGACATGGAAATGCTTAGGAAACAAGCATGCCTCTGCTCATGATATAATATGATCAGGATTATTTTGCAAACTAGGATGAGAACTACTACGTCTAAAAAAAAGGGTTCAACAAGCCTAGTTAAGCAACAATAGATCGTAGCTTCAAATAAATGGAATTAAGAGATGATGCTTAAATAAGTATCAAAGGACTCCAAGAGAATACACACTTTCTCAACAAATCCCTCCACCAACATTTCAATATTTCCATCATCAACACCAGCTACCAACATAGACATTTTCGTTAGAAGAATCACTTCCTCATCACTCGATTCATTGTCTTAATCTAGCTAAGGATAAGTTGCTCATAGTTTACTTAAAATTCTATTTCTTCTTGTCAAATATATGGAGTCTTCAACAACCTTGCACTCTATTATGCCATTTGAACTCCATAATTTTCTATCTCAAGCTTACTCCAATCAATTATCTATTTTGGATTACGTAATTAATGCCTCTACTACAATCACACCATCTAACATGTCTTATTAATAGCTTTGAAACTTGCCCTACTCCTACACCTACTTCATTTAGTGCTTTGGCAACCTCTAAGGTGCACTAGAGGGTGGGCAGGTGGGGGGGGGGGGGGAAGGGGTGATTAGTGCAATTGAATAAATTCAAGAAAATCAAAATGCACAAAAAGAATCACACCACCAAAGTGACACGATTTTTAGGTGAAAACCCCTAAGAGTAAATGCCACCACTTAAGTCTCCCTGACTTAGGATTTTCCAATTGCAAACCAATAAAAAATCTACTAACCACACCACTTTGAATGTGGGTTGTGTATCTCAATTACAAAACCCCTCTCTAGTCCCAACCAAAGAATTTCTCTCCTCCACATAGGAAGAAACGAAGATCTGACACACTGGATACCCAATTACAACAAAAAAAAAAAAAATAGAAGTTACCTATAGAGCCTCAAAGATAAGGATTAACCTACCTTCTATGTGCTTAGTTTACTTCCCTTTTTATTGAGACAAACTGAGCACAGTAAGGGAAGGTGGCAGTTGGAATAGATTTGAATAAAAATTTCTCGAGTCAGAAAAAGAACTCAAAAAGTGACTCAGTAGACAACATAGATTAAATGTCTGATGATCATGTTAGTTGACCTAAATATATTGATCAGACGTCTAGAAGAAAACGTGTGTTGTTCAATTTCTAAGACAAAGTTAGGGATTCGGGCCAAAAGATCAAACGTCTACCCTAACTATCAAACGAATTAAAGGTTAGTCAGATTGTTAGATTTCTGCATTAGATATCTGACTATAACATGAAAAATCTTTTTGAGTTCCTAGATTCATTGTGGGTGCAAGGATGGTCTACAATGATGTCTAAACAAAATGTCAAATGTCAAAATCTCAAAAGGTAAGTTGTCTAATTGACATAGTGGATGTTTGATGGCTTAATCAAGGTTAAGATTAAGTGTATGACACAAAATCTTGACGTTTAAGGTCCCAAAGCATAATGATTAGGCTTTAACATATAGATATTGGACATCTAATGTGTGTTAGCATGCCTAAAGGGATTGTTGGACGTCTGATTTGTAAGTAATGAAGGTTCTAACCATTGGGTGTGGATTCCTAAGTTAATCTAACTTTGGGATCCTAGAACCTAAGTTCATTTAAAGGGATCTTAAGAGATCTTTGGGCTCTTTACAAGTTATCTAACCAAATAACCAAGAAAAAATATTACAACTCATTGATTATAAGAACATATTTAACTAGGATCTTCTTGAGTCTTCTTCTCCAAAGAAATTTGCTCTCCTACCTTAGCAAGTATCTTGAGTTCCTACAATTTGAGACTTGGCAAATATATTGAACATATATTTATCTTAATTATTTAGCAACTTATCCCTTTTTGTAAATCATCAAAACACATTTAATGAGTTGATATCAACAACCTCTTCTCTTCTCATTACGAATAAAAACAATAAGCTTCCATGACAGGCTTGGATTACTTGTGATCAGATGCACCTTAATTGGATAGTCACATCTCTTTCAGAGGAGTTCCCTTTAGTAGATGGTGTTAACACAATTTATGAGGTATGGAATATGCTAAAGAAGTCGTATGGTTCACCATTTCTCTAGTTGAGAATGCAATCGCAATCATTCAAGGCGACAACAATGTTATCTAATATCTCTGGTAAGCCAATTACATATCTAATGAACTTAGTGTCAGAGGACAATCCCAATATACTACTAAATACAATGTCTTTTTTTCTAGAGTCTTGGTTTTGATTATTATAACATAGTAGCTGCACTTGCTTCTAGACCCTTGCTAGTTTCTGATGTAGAATAGAAAATCATATAGATCAGTCATGGAATACGATAATAGCAGAATTTGAATTTAGGTTTAGATCCATCTTCATCTATTAATACAGCTCAATGTTCTTCATGAGGATGAGGTTGTGTTAGAAATTTGCATAACAATAACATTAGACATTAGTTGCACCTAGTTTGTGGAGTTCATGGTAATAGCCCATATAAATGTTGTTTTTTAAAAAAGTAATAAAAATGGTAAAAACATTAGAGAATATTAATTTGAGGGGAAGAAAAATATTCTTTTATATGCTACAAAAAATATTGGATTTTCATTTATCAAATATTCGCATATTTTGTCCACATCAAAAAGAAGGAAGAATGTTGAGGAAATTAAACACATTGGTTTTAAGATTAATGATGAAATGTCATGAATTTAGTGATTTCAATGTTAGCAAAATGTTTGAAGATGATTAGAAAAGTTAAACTATAACTTTCATAATAATGATGAAAATTTTGTTTGTTCAATATGATTGCATGTTTTATATGGGAACGACTAGTGCATCTAAATAATCACATGATATTGCTCTATATGTATGGAAAAGTTTTATAAAAATTGTAGGTGTATATGTGCAAATATGAAGAAATGTTTATGCACAATTAAATGTGATGAAGGATGAAGAGTGAATAAGTTCATCACATGGAAGAATCAAAGAGTGCAAGTTGGAAGATGTAATTAAAGACAAAGATTGCATTAAAAACAAATTTCATTGAGTATTTACATTTTTTTGGTAGAATGTTGAATCTCAAATGATGATACCAATATTTAAGTACCAATTAGATTGATCTAGCTAATTAGGCTTGAACAAAACCACCTAGGAGCAAACTAAACCTATGGAAGCCAAAATATCTAAGTTATCTTGAATTTGAAGTAATTAATGGTCAAGATACTCAACTAGGAAGTTGCTAGTCAATTGATTTTGGATGGAATATCGGTTACAAACAAATTAGGCAATTTTGATCGATTAAAAAATTTTCTGACTTAGGTAGGCTAGTTTAGCCATTGAAAGGAGATATTGTGAGATTTGAACTTGATTGAAAAACATCACCTTTTAAGAGCATTTTTGCATATATAAATTTTAGAAAATGATTAACTTGCTCATGATTTCTAGTTTCTAGAAGGGCAACCCTTGTTCATTTTATAAGGAGGAATTTATGTATAAATAGAGGTGGATTTGATGTTTTTCAACAAACAATACAAGTAATATAAATTCCTTTTTAGCGAGGCTCTACCTCTTTCTTTAAGCCCTTTAGGTTTGCACTCTAATTTTGAAATTCTAGAGTGTAACTTTGATACTCCAAGGAGACAAATTCTAAAGGAGATTCTAGAAGAGGTGATTTTGTTGAAATTGATTCTAGAGGAGATTTTGAAGCTTTGAATAGAGAAGGATTCTAGTGGAATCTCTAGCAAAATTAATTATGGAGGAATCTTTGTGAGATAAATTTCAAAAGAATCTTTATCAAAGTAAATTCCAAGCAGAGAGATTGTGGAAATATCTTTAGCAGGAATTGATTTCAGTATCTAATGAAAAAAGGCTTATCAGCATCAATATAAAGGACTAGCCTACTAGCTTCTCATGTGAAGTAACTTTAAACCATTGAATTTTAAATTCTAAAGAAACATTTTAGATAATCCTATTAGTCAGTGCTTTAGTATCTTGATATCATTTACTTGAGCAATAAGGTTTGAAATGTGAAGTTTTATATTTTAGTAATAATCATATTCCTATTGTACATTGAATTTCTTTATACTTGTTTAAAGCAAGATAGTGGCATGTGCTCACCAGTGTATTGATTGACAAATGATTGGGTTATCAGTTGATTAACTGTGTTTGACTTGAGTTTCCTATGAACAAGCTTAAAAATTGATTGGTTGAACAACCAATTATCATTGTAAAGGCTTGGGTTACACCCGTAAGTAACCTAGATATTGTTATAGTGGAATTTTTGAGAGATGGTTACAAGAGAAATCCTAAGGTGTGAAACCTTAGGTAGTGGATTGATCTTGGGTAAAGGACCCACTCCAAATACTTGTGTCACTTGTGATTTGCATATATATTTGAGATTGGATAATTGTGAAGGGCAAACAATTCACCCGTGACATCGCAAAGGTATAAAAATCTTTGTTTAGAACTTTGATTTCAAAAATAGATTTGATATCTGAAATCAAATAATCAAGGGAAGTCCCTTTAGTAAACATGTTAAATATCTTTCTCATTCTAATGGTCAGTGATATTTAGTAAAATGCAAAGATCGTGAATGATTTTTTGTTCCAGAACTATAGCATGTTAGTGTCGGCCACTATTTCCTAATTTTGTTGCACAGCAAAGTTTTTTTCACTGCATAATGGCACTGTGCTTGCTGCCAATTTCACAAGCTTCCCGCCCCTAAACAATTCCCTCTTACTGGATATTCCTTGTGGCTATTTCGTAATTTTGTTGCATAGCGAAGTTTTTTTGGCTGCATAATGGCACTGTGCTTGCTGCCAATTTCACAATTTTCCCACCCCCTAAATAATTCCCTCTTACTTGATATTTTCATGGAATTTCACGTGAGAAGATACGAGGATTTCTGATATTGGTTAATCGGTTCTTAAGTATAATTTTGGTGCTTTCGTACTAAAAAATGTCCTCTGTGCACCTAATGCCACTAAAGTAACGCTATCTATTTATCATTTTTTTCAAAAGGTAATAATTGTTCCATTGAACTTAATTATGATAGTTGCTTTATGGTTACAAATTGCCTAACATCTCATCCCTCTCCATGGAGTCGATGCTTAGCATTTGTATCATTTGCTAAGTAGTTTTGCTTGTCTCACCACCTCAACCTTCGTCGTTGCTTGTCACGTTTGGTGCCTATGACATGATTATCTTGGACATCCTCAACCCTAGATGATTTAATATCTCATCTAATTTTTCTTTTGAATAAATGTTCCTCATGTATGAGGTGAAAATTATGTAAATTTCAACCGCCATGAACCTGTACCTGAAGCTCTATTCCATTAGAACTTATATCTAATGATGTTTGAGTCTTGCACCATTTTATTTTATTTTTAGCTTTTAAGTACATTTACTTTTTTGACGATTTTTCAAAATATTATTGGATTTATCGTATTTAAGAAAAAGATAACGTGGTTTCAATATTTCCATAATCTCTTGCCGCAGCCAAGCATCAATTCAATGCAAAATCAAACAATTTCAATCTAATAGAAATGGTGAATATCAAACCTAAATATCATTCTTTGTCAAACATAAAATAATTCATCATATTTGCTACTCACATACTCATGAGCATAATGATACCTTCAAAAGAAAAATAATACACATCGTTGACATCGATCTCACGACCGTTCATTCCCACGTACCCATAACATCTTACTTTTTTTACATTTGCCATTGTTGTTTATCTTGTTAACAATCTTTCTACTAACGTTTCATAAAAAACAAAGTCAATTTTACTACCCCTATATGAGACAAATTCTAGCCATCATTTCCTACGAACGTTTAGATCTGCTAGCCGCCCTTCACTTAAACCTCGTAACAAACACAACTTCTCATTCAGAACAACTATCTGTATTTTTTCTGGGATATCACGCACATGACCACGGTTCTTTATGTTATGATATCATGACCAAGAAATTCAATATTGCTCATCATATTAAATTAGCTGAAAATTATTCCCCACTTAATAATGAATACATACTTGGTCACCAACTCCAGAATATATACCAACCACCCAACCCTTGTCCATCAATCTCTTTTACCCTATCCTCAAACTACTGTACCAACAGCACATGGTGCTGAAACATCACAAGTAATGTTTCCACTTGCACTCCTTTTAATACTTCTCGCCAACAAGAACATCTGCACAAATGACAGCTACGACAACATCCACTTGTTGACAGTTGGAGCCTTAACATGAGCATTACAGAAATATGGGATCTAATTTTTTTACTGTAGCCCTAACAGCTATAATATTAATATTGTAGGGTTAGTTTATTTAGAATGTTAAAAAAATTATATTAAGAAATGTGAAATTGGTGTTAACTTTTGATTGTGTTTACTTGCAGAATGATGTTAATATCAATTTATGTTTACTTGAATAAGTGTTAAGTTGAAGTGTTAACCTTTGTGGTATTTACTTGTTAGTGATGTTAAGAATTTGAACTAGAGACCGCAAGAATACAAAAAAATAATGGGACTTAAACATAAGTTTACCTAACACTAGTAGCAACTGGTGTTAGACAAACCAATGTTAAGAGCTCTTAACTAGTGTTAACCAAAAAAAGATTAACCCTCCAAGTAAACAAGCGTTAACCCCTCAAAAAGGAGGTTAACCCGTCAAGTAAACTAGCTCGTAAGGACATATGGAGAATAGCATGAAACAGACCAACGAATTTCAATCTCAACCCACCAACTTGAAGGCAAATATGTATGGAGTTAAATCTCCTGATTTTTGGAATGTATGTAGTGACCAGTGAGGCAATCTTACTTTTGAAGATATTTAAAATTGAAAGCCAGTTCATATGAAATGATCATTTCCAATGATTGTTCGGAGTTTTTTCGGAAAGTTAAGGGCGTGAGTGCTATCTTAAAACCCCCTCGGTTTAGTTTGTGGGCTTTGAGGGGGAAATTTCGTAATTTTACTCTCTCTCTCCTCCCACACCACACACACTCACGCACACACACCACCCCCTCTCCCTCCAAACCCTAACCCTAACCTCCTATTTAAAGCCCCACGTCACCCTCTCCATCACCACGACCTCCATCTCCTTCCCTTGTTGCCGGCCAGTCACCAGCCCCTTCCTGTCCCCTTGCAGCCACGAAGAGGAAGGATAAGGGTGGAGCACAGAGGAGAGAGAGAGAGGGAGAGCATGGGAGAGAGGAGAGAAGCTCGGGGAAGCCCGAGCGTACACAGCCAGAGGAGCTCGAGTAGGAGAGCTCACACGCTTGGGGACTACCCTTACTATGGCCGGACTTGCAGCCATGGGAGAGGGAGAGCAAGGGTGTGAGAGAGGAGACAGCTCGCTCGAGGAAGCTCGTACGAGAGGAAGGAGGCACGGCCGGAGGAGCCGTGAGCACCCGTGGGAGCTTGAGAGGACACGCACGAGGAGGAAGAGCTCGTGGAGAAGAGCCTCTCGACCTCCTGCAACTGTTAGAGAAGCTACTGCTATACTGCGGTGGAGGCCCGTGAGAAGATGAGCATCACAAGGAGTTCTGCGTATTGGATTTTTCCAGTATCAGACGTTTGGAGCATCTACCATACGTCTGAAGTAGCGACAGGACGTCTGAAGCAAAAGCCAGACGTCTGAAATCACGCAGAGTGCCGAGGTATGAGTTTTGTAGGCCCTGCATGCACGTACGTGATGTACGTAAGCTGCTGTTGTTGAAATTTTGAGCGCCGGTTGCATGCATAGGATTCAGGCCTTGGAAAGGCGTGTAAGCATGCTCTTCGAGGTGCTTTAGGACATCTCCACAGCCGTCTGATAGACTTATCAAACATCCAGACACACCGACAGACGTTTGGAAAGACCCTAAGACAACTGTAAAGGGGTTCTAGACGTCCGCCAGCAACGCAAGAACACAAGGTGAGTTACTAACGTCATTTAAGACGTCTGAGTCTATTCCCAGACGTTTGATTTTGGTCTGTGTACACATTTTTGGCCCGTTCAGGGTCCAAACAGAGTCAAATTTACATAAAAGAAGTACCGTTGTTTTCCATTCGAGTTTTTCTATGTTAGTAACAATTATATACTATTCTGAACTCATCTAATGTGATTTAGTCACTGGTATAGGTCTCTACCCTATAGCATGTTTGAGGCTTGCGGAGACGACATGATTGCGGTTCTAGCCCCCATTTCTCCCGTGTTTTCCGATAGAGTAGTTCTATCTCTAATTACAGAATTAATAATTAAATTACATGCCTTAGAAATATTCTAATGAATCCTACATTGTGAAATGAACACTAAGGATGAAATAGATGAATGTATACTACTTTAGAAATATTCGAATGAACTCTAAGTTATGAAATGAACACTAGGGCTAGAAGAAATGCATGTGTAGCTAATAAATGAATGAGTTACCATGATAAAACATGAGCTACCTATTCTACCTGTAATACATGCCTGTACTGAGTAATCAATTGTGGAATCATGAGCTTCCTATTATGCATCAAATATGGAAATAAGAAAATCTATGTACGAACCCTACGGGGAATTTAAGAAGAAACCAAGAATATTGTAATACTGAAAACTTGATTGTTTTGGAACACGTTGCCTACAGGCGACTGTTCGGACTTGGTTAAGGGAAGTGAGCTGGCCCTCGTGTATGTGGTACCGGGGAGAACAACTATCCCTTTAGAGTAGAGGGGAGCTTGCCGCCCCTTGGGTTGAGACCTGGGGTGGGTTTGGCCACTCTACGTTGACTCTTGTTTGGCCCTCGCGTACGTGGTACTGAGGTGAGCTATTTAGTGTATGGGGGGAGCCAGTCGCCTCATGGGGCTTGGGGTTAAGACTGGCCACCCTACACCAACTCTTGTTAGGCCCTCTAGGCAAGTCGGGATATTTGGGCGATGATACGCAGACTGTTGAGGGGCGAGATGCCTGTTCTGTTTTGTGCTGTGCGTTTGGGCGTACCCGCTAGCGAAAATGACTGACTATGTGCCAGTGCGGGATAGCTACCCATGAGCTTATCGCCCATGCCGTAGTCACCGCTACGTCGCAACCGTGACCTCGGGGTGGTGGACCGGGTGTATGACTACACAGGGGCTCTCCTGACCAGAAGGGTACCACATGAAAATCCTATATCGCGGAATAAACTGCTATCAAGATCATTCCCTTAGGGAACAAGAGGATTAAGAAATGTTGTGGACCTTTATTAGAATAACTGGAACAGAAACACCTAGTGAGATAAATGGAAATAAATGATTAGTTACTTGCTTGTTTCTTTAAGTTAAATTACATGTAAATAGCTTAACCACCACTCTACTCAGTGTTAGCTGACTACGAATTATATAACAATGTTCAGTTCAGGGAGTTGAGTAGCCAGTGCCATCGGCTGTCGAAGGTACTGGGCCCAACCGAGCCTAGCCGTAGCGTCTTTCCTCTTTTCTGTTCTAGAGTCTTTTGTAGTAATGAGTACTTTAGTATGTATTAGATATTTCTATTTGTAACGACCCGGTTCCCGAGTCCCTACGAGACACGAGAACCGGACCGACTCGACTAATCCCAAGACCCAGTCGTCCAACGAGGAAGTAACCAAAAGACAGTAAAATAAACCACATTCAGCATGAATATAACTAACAGTAAGAAAGTACAGCAGTAAGGAAAGAAACTACTACAGTAGGCACCACCACAACAGTAAAACAACATTTATCATATAACAAAAACTGCAGGTAAAAAAAGGTACAGCGGAAACAAACTACTCACTAGAACAGAAACAAAAGAAGGTACAAAACTGTGGCAACTCTACTGGACCCTACTCGGCCCAGCGTCCTCTGCAGCCGCCGACCCTGGCTGCTCAACACCTGGTCCTGAAAAAGGTAACGAGTGTAACACGTCAGCAAAGCGCTGAGTAGAGTGGCAAACTAACTAAAGGCAACAGTAGAGTGTACAGTAGCTGTTATATTCTATTACTTTCTTTTATTTACATCTTTCAATTTTTCTCACTATTTCATTTACTTCTCAGATCCTTTACTTGATCTCGGATGTCCTCGTGGGACGATCTTGATTGCAGTCTTTTCCAAAAGTAGAAGTAGCACGTGGTGCTCTCCTGGCCGGGAGAGTCCCCCGTGGTGATCCTACCCTCAGTCAACCACCCCAAGGTCACTGACAGACGTAACGGTTACTACGGCACGCGCGATAAACGCACAGGTAGCTAGCCCGTACTGGCACGCGGTCAGTCGTTTCCGCTAACGGGTGCGCCCAAAGCACAGCACGGAACCAGGGCAGAGCCCTCTCAGTAACAGGGGTCCAACCCCTCCACAGTAACCAAACCGGGGCCTTGCCCCTCCACAGTCCGCGCACCCTCGCCTGACTACCCTGGTTTGCCCTAGTGGGCCTAACAAGTCGGTGAAGGAGGCTAGCAGAACCCCGGGGCCCGTGGGGTAGCTAGTACTCTCCTAACACTACTAGCTCTCCTCGGTACTACGTACACGAGGGCCAACAAGTCGGTACAGAGCGGCCAATCCTAACCCCGGGTCCCTGGGGCGGCTGGCCCCACTCTGCACTAAAACAGGTACAGGTACTTCCCTTGGTACTGCGTACCCAAGAGACAGTACAAACTACATCTCAGTTCCATTCCTTTTCTTTCCAGGAGTTCCACTCCTAATTCCCCGTAGGGTTCCAGCTCTTTATCTCAGAACATCATATGTTTCACTTTCCAGATTCTCGTTCTCACATTCCATGATCTCAACATGATTCTTTATGCATAACAGGCAGCTGTTAATTAAATTTACAGGCAGCTTTATATATTCCTTTCCATTTTTCCAAGACTGCAGTAAGGTACATACCACTAGTTTTTCCATCCTAGGATTCATGCCATATCCTAGGATCTATCATACAATCTAGTTTTCCGGCCCTAGGATTCATGCAATGCCCTAGGTTCTAGTTATGATTCCATACTTTAACAGATTTTTAATACTTAAAACCACTCTACCAGGTACAACGGGAGTAATGGGGGCGTGGTCGGGAATCCCGCGCGCCTCCGCGACTCTCAAGACGGCAACCGAACGAGGTCCTATCACAAGGATCAAACACAAGGAGTGTCTCAAAACAGTGTATAGCTACTGTAGGCGGGTAGAGGAATAAATTCTGAAACGAGCGCAACTCAAATCGCGGAAAACGGAGCCCTAACGGGTCGAGAAAGACAATACTGTGCAAAATCAGACGTCTGGAACTCCTTCCAGACGTCTTAAACAGTGGATCAGAGAATTACCTGTTCGGCTTGGTTCCCCGGACGTCCAGAAGTCTGTGGGGACGTCTCTCCTAGATCCCAGACGTCCGATGGTCTCTCCGGACGTCTGGAGGTCACTCCCGCCGTCTGGTACAACTTCCAGACGTCTGATTCGCAAAGGATGATGAATCCGAGCACCTGCGCACAGCCAACCCTCCTCCCTCAGTACGGTCAGTCGACAGAAAGAAGGAGAAAGCGGAACTCACCTTTCAGACGTCTGTATGATCTCACAGACGTCGACCTTGTCGTCTGGATATCAGTCCAGACGTCTGATTCTGGAGATTTTTCCAGAATCAGAACCTCGCTCGGCCTCCGCTCGCGACGCCGCCCGCGTCGCACCTCGCGCGTCCGCTGCTCCGCCCGCAGCAGGTCCCTCTCCGCGACGCTCTGCGCCCCCCCTGCGCCCTCCGCCGGCCGGCCAAGCCGCTCCCGGCGAGCTCGCCCTCACGGCAGAGCCCCGCCCTCGCACGCCGCAGCTCCTCCGCGCCTACTGCGGCCGCCGCTGCCGCTGCGCCCTCGCGTCCGCTCGCTCTCGCGCACAGGCAGGAGAGAAGGAGGAAGATGGTGGAGACGGGAGGGGAGGCGCGCCCCCTCCCCCTTTTAACGCCGCGCGGAGAGGAGGGAGAGACGGCCGCAGTCGCCTGCAGCCGCAGAGAAGATGCGGATCGCAGGTCTGCGCGCACAGGCGCGCAGACGAATATCCCGTGCGAGCATAACTGTTCGCCAGACGTCTGTAAACTATCCCGGACGTCTGGTCAGACGTCCGGATGTGATCCCAGACGTCTTTACAGACGTCTGGGCCACCTCCCAGACGTCTTAAAAGACGTCTGGGGCACGCGCTCGTTACACTATTCATCTTCTATTTCCCTTTATTGTAATTGTGATGGCTATGTACATTGTAATATTCTTCCGCTTGTGGCATGTAATATTTTTGAGACTTCTCGTTCTGTTTTCCATTACTGCGTTTTATTATTTCTGCTTAGTTACATTGCATGTGTAATTGTATATTTTCTACTTTTGATTATCTCTCGTTGGACGACTGGGTCTTAGAATTAGTCGAGGCGAGCCGATCTTGGGTCTTGTAGGGAACTGAGATCGGGTCGTAACACCATATGATATCTTTAAGGCTTAATTTACTTGGAGGGGTTAACCCTCGTTTACTTGACTATTAACCAATCATTTGCTAATCTGGGTTTAGCAACTTTAATACGGGTTTGTCTAACATCAGTTTCAACTAGTGTTAGCCAAACTTGTGTTAAAATTCTACACCACTTATGTTTCTGGCATCCCTCATATTTTATATACCTAACACTACTATCAAGTAAATACCATAAGAGTTAACACCACAACTTAATACCAATTCAAGTAAATACAAATTGGTATTAACACCACATAGCAAGTAAATATAATTACGGGTTAACACTAATTTCATATTTCTTAACATCACTTTTTTAATCCTTCAATTAAATTAATCCTCAAAAAGTTGGAGAAGATGTGGCTTCCTTAAGTAAGTCCATAAGCCGAGCTAAGATATGAGTTTGCTGATTGACCCAAATTTATAAGGATTTAGATCTAAATATGATCGCCAGACAAAGCATGATATGCATATTTTCTGAGATAAATTCGAGTTACACCCTCCTACCTGCGAATGCCCATTCCTGGCAATAAGAACTGAGGTCTAATACCGGTACCTCTCATCCAATGACCCATGTAGAGTTTGGGCGTGGCTTGGCTTTTAGGAATTAAAAACACACAAGTCTTCAAAGTGGAAGTGATGCTAAGACGCTCTCTTGTTTACTTCCCGTCAATGTTAAGTTGGACATTAGCACGTATTTCTATTTACTTGACATGGGTGTAAACTTATGGTAAACACATACATCATCTCGTTACCTGGATTTTCCAAAATTGAATTAGCATCAAAACATCGATTTTGAAACTCTCACGTTAACATTTCATTATTGGTTTACCTGAAGGGATAAGAAATCTGGAATTGAAAATTGCAGACAGAGATATCTTGATCGTGTTGGTGTTAATTTACATGGAACCGAGATAATCCCCCTGGTGGTGAGCGAGGGGATAACACTGGGGGGCAAAATGGTGGATATGAGCAAAGCAGAGGTTCGACTGCCCGGTGACGCTCTCCACTGTAAACGGGCCCTCCAGCAAACGTGAGTTCACTCTCAATTGCTAGTTTTTTTTTTATTGAAATAAACTTTTTTCAAAAAAAATACAAGGGCGCGAAACCTCTCACGGGATAAAGAAAGATAGGCAACTGAAACTTTCTAGAAAAAGAGAAAAACGCCCCATACTGAAAGATGGAGGGACAACTATGCCCCCACCTCAAGACAGACGAAACAAAGCAGAAGAATCAAAATAAAAACCAAAAAAATGGTACGGAGGGGGGGGGATAGGGAGGGGATAGAGGATACAGGAACGGTTATTTCTGTGATTGTCGGTCCAAGCAATTAGCTCATAGTAAAGGGTAAAATAGGAATGTTAGGAACGCCGTATTTCTTGGTACGTCCAACCGGTGACGCGTGAAAGCAACGTTGAGAACATGCGAGAAGGGATGGAGTTGGCGGAGAGACCCACCAGAGGGGAGTCGCAGCCTGTTTTTTTTAAGTGGTAATGAGGTGCGGCGTGTTGCGGTGGCCATAATTGCTGTTCGCTTTTTCCCAAACCAAAGCTAAGCATGTCACTCTCAACGTTATTTATATTGATTCCCGAGAAGAAATTACTGCTCACCAAGGGCTTTCAACTGTGTTATCTAGGACTTAATTTATGTTAGAGGTTGATCTCTTTTCGAGGGGGTTCATTTTTGTTTACCACAAAAGTTAATCTAATCTTATTTGTCTCTGAAATTTAGGATAAATTAAACTAAGATTTATAAAAGGTTGAGTTAACCTTTTTTATTTTATTTTTTTCTTAAACTATATTTTCTCTCTCTTCGCTCGAGCACATTATTTCTATCTTATCCCTTTTCTCGTCCTTTCTTCTTTCGTATACGAGGGATTAATATATTTTGAAAAATAAAATTTTAATATAATTAATACATAATTAAATAGTTAACTTAATTTCAACATACATGTAAATCATAATAATCTATTCAATTTAACAAATAATCATAATTTTACTATTATAAAATAATTAATAACTGGTGTAATATATATTTCTTAACTAACATATAATCATAACATTATAACAAAATTACCGTTACAACATAATTAAAATTTACAATGTAAGATAATTACTTTACAATAATAATAACAATTATTATTTCTTCATCAAATTAATTTATAATAATTAGTATATTATTAAAAATCATATAGTATTAATCTATTTATAATTTTAGCATATAGTTAAACATATCATTATTACTAACCAATGAAATTACTAAATACTTCCTAATTAAAAAAAGGGTTGCATCACCCCCTCTTCGTCTCCTCTCATCCTTCACCTACCTTCAAAAGAGATTATCGCAAGGGTAGGAATTTCATGGATGTGGCCCATCAAGTATTGTCTTGACTCACAAGAACTCAAAGGAAGAAAAAAAAAAAAAATCCCGGAGCTCGAACTAACCGACAATGTGCATGTGATGGTAGGATTTGCAAGTGAGGCTCTACAAGTTGATCGTTAGAGGGTACCATACGTATAATAATCTACATTGATGTTTGCCAGCGCCAATGGATTTCACATGAACCATGCACTTAACCGATCCATCCATAAGACAGAAACGGTTGCCCACTATATCGTTTAGAAAAATACAAGCTTATTTATAAAAATCTATAGGCATATGCCCAGCAAATTAACGGCTGTGTGTTCAAGTTTCTTCCATGCATTCTCCAATTTTAGTTGGGGTGAATGCTGATGAGATTAAAATTATCCTATGGTGATTATTAGAATGCCACTGGATTTGTCCGACATGGCCTGAGTCGTGAGTTGGATATATACCTTGAATGGTACCTATGTCTAGAGCAAATAATTGCCAATTTTGGAGGATACATATATATCCTGACAACTAAACGCTGCCCAACCATGAGCGCCGAGGGATTCGATGGTCACATGCATGTTTGCACATGGGCATGTTAGGGCAAGTCACGACAGAATCTTCTTCATGCTTAAGATAAGATTGGCTTTTGTGTTGGTCAGAGAAAGAGACCCTACATAATTATCTAAGTTCCTCTGTATTCCAATAAAATCGCTAGGATTTAATCCTGTTGCGGTTCCACTTTACTTCTATGACAACATGGTCCGATTGCCAGAGTTCATCTTAGGAGAGAAAAGACCCTAATCCTTATCTTTAATACCGATAATCAATCCTTGAGATGATACTGCAGCATGTTAGTCCTCGCCACTGCACCTTTATTTTGTTGCACAACAAAATTTTATTCCCTACATGATGATATGATGCTTGCCACTGATTTTACGATTTTCCTGCCTCTAAACAATCCCCAGTCACTTGATTAACTCTCCTTCCCATTGCTTCATCAAGCCCTAAAATGGAGAACTTCATCGTCATCGTCACCTCCAGTAGGTCGATTTTGCGTCAGGAGCTCCCAACAAGGATGCTAGGGGCCCACCCATCATCCTTTCTGTTCTTTGTATGCTAATCTGGCTAATTTTTTGCCTCTATGAGATGGATGCCCCTTTCTCTCTACATGTTGTATTTAACACCTCCTGGATGTTTTGATTTGTGAGTATGCATCACAACTATATCCCATGATTCACTGTTCTTGATTGTGTCTCCTCGATTTTGTAAAACAAGTTTCCTTCGTTTCATGCAAAGGAGGTCAAATGTTTTTGTTCTTTTTGCTTTGCATGTATAATTAGATTCGTTATTTAAGACCTTCATTGTTTGCTACCCCATCCAAGGGGAAGAAGCCTTTGAGTGTTTGTATTTATGTGTGAACGTGAGATTTCCACCTCCACGAGTGGCATGCATCGGTGATATTTAGTCAATTAAGAAAATCACCGGAGATATTTATTTTATCTCTCAATTTTCTCTAAGGTAAATATGTTAAATATATTTCTCATTTGAATCGTCGATGATATTTGATCAAATTCAAAGATTACCAATGATTTTTAGTTCTAGAATTATAGCATATTAGTGTCGGCCACTGTTCCGTTACTCTTTTGCATGATAAAATTTTATTCCCTACATCATGATGATGTGCTTGCTACTAATTTTACAATTTTCCCACCCTTAAACAATTCCCTCTCACTTGATTACCTCTCCCTTTTTCACAACCCCCCCTCCATTCCCCTTCTTTCGTTTCCCTCTCTCCTCCCCACCACTTCATCAAGCCCTAAAATGGAGAACCTCGTTGTCATCGTTACTTCCACCAAGTTGATCTTGTGTTAAGAGCTTAACGAGGATGCTAAGGGCCACCCTTTCATCCTCTCTATTACTAGTATGTGATGGTAATACCATCACCCTCTATATCTAACTCAATTTAGCTAAATTCTAAAGGTAAATTCACTTAATTAATCATTAAAAGGGTATAATTCAATTTAAGCTAAATGAAGAGGAAATAATGTAAATTGGGTTAATTCTGTTATTTTAACAGTTAAATATAAGTGCAGATTAACCAAGGCATAAACATAAAATTAATTTAAGGTCAAATAAGCTTAAAATTGAAATAAGTGAGCCTACTTCAATTGATTTAAGGATTTTATAAAAGAAAAGCTAAATTATAATTAATAAAATCATAATTTCAGCCTCACTTTAATTCAAAGGGTTATGATAAAAATAAATATAATTTAAATCTTCTAAAAATTATTGAAAGATATTTTATAAGGCTTAGAACATTCAATTTTATAAAATGAACCTAAATTGACCTAAAACGGAGACCAAGGTAGGTAATTGATACATTTTGACTTAAATCATAAATTTATCAATCAAATTCCATCAAAACCTAAAATTTAAGTCACCAATAAATTTTTTAGGTCCAAATTATGTTACCCTAAAAATTTAGGACTCTTTGGACTACATATTGACTTACTTTATAGTTTGACCCTCAATTTTTAAATTCCTTGCATACTAGTCCAATTTCCTCTCTTTATGGTCCTTTGCTGACGTCAACCTTCTTTTCCACAGTAGGGAGCGGCCAGGCTCCTTCCTTGTTTGGAGCCCATCTTGCAGTAGCTCCAGCACGAGATCCTCGTGACCAATCTTCACCAAATTTGGCGAAGATGTTCCCTAATCATAGCTGCACAAGGTGGCGCAGTTAACAACTCAAGATTCCATCCATGGACTCCGTGAGTCGCGGTCGAAATTTGCACGAGATCTTATGCGAATCTACATTATTTACGTTGCAATCCCACAACAAATCTCACGATTTTTCTCCTATAAAGCCTCACGAGGTCATTGTGATTCTCATCGTCGAGTTGTGGAGCGTCTCTACCCCTCTTTCTTCGTCCTCGATGTTGCCGATGGTAAGACCCTGGAGCTTTCCCGACCTCCTTCATTGCCGCCCCTCGCCGCTAATTGAGGGGACGGTTATCTTACTTGCATCTTCACCGTACTTCCCGCCAAAGAAGACAGCTCTTCTACCTTCTTCCTCGCTCCAATCCCATCGCCGGATGTCATCTTCCCCTCCATGTCTAGTGTGGCTGGCTGAACACGCTTCAGTCCCTTTCATCCTCTCCTAGGTATCTCTTCTTCCTCCTCTCACTTAATAGCATAGTGTAGGCAACTTAGAACTAGGAATCAACACCCAACTTTCCTGCCCCACCGTTGTCTTCTCCGCAACCGACGAGAGTCCAGCCACACACAGCCAGAGCTCTATCCAAACACTCCACCTCACTCCGTGCACCTTCATTGCCATCGACCACTTTACGAGCTCCACCAAGACGCCATAAATAAAAGCCCTCAACCAATCTGGGGCATCAACGATTCCACATCACCACCGGACACACATGCCTATTGTTGCCTTCTCCGACTCCGTCCGACCACACCCACCCTCCTCTCACCAAATCACCATCACCAACACCTTCAGCAAGGTCCCACAAAGCCTCTTGACCCTTTGGTCGAAGCCGAGGCTCTCTCCCACACACGTTCGACCACGCTCGTCGTAGTTGTCTTACTCATCACCAACAGCATGTCATTGGCCAACCCCAAGGCCCAAAGCTCCTCGCAAAGCTTCGTGAAAGCACGGAGGACCTGTTGCGACCCCCACCAGGGAGCTCCAAGCATCGACGATCGACCCCCCTCTTGGTCGAATCTCCTCCCTATGGTTCCCCATTGAAGAAGAGCTTGTGCTCCATTTGCTGGCAAGGGGCAATTCGAGAGAAAGTAAATCCACAAGGACCTACTTGGAAGATTTTAGGGGCCAAGATGCAATAAAACTAATGAATTTCTCAATTTCCATGGACTAAATTGGTAGTTTCATTTGATGAATTTCCTTAACTATTGCATAGTGGGAAGTTATTCCGTCAAACATTACTTAGAGCATTAGTGCTTATTCTCAACAATTTTTTGCTTCATTTAATTAAGCATTAAAAGATCCCTAGTTGTTAAATCGCTCACTTGAATTCCCATTAGCTTGCTTACATGTTTAGTTCTATATTTGTGGATTGCAGTGATTTCGCAATCATTATTTAGAATTCTATTTGTGTGAGGAAAGGTTCCCCACTAGGCTCAATTAAGGCATTTTCTGAGAAGAAAAAGAGAAACCTAGTAAATCTTCTCCTAATCATTTTGAACTAGAACATTTAAATCTAAAAATCAATTGTATCTAGTTCCTAAGTCAAATTCTTTTGTAAATAATCAAATAGTGGTTTTTGTGCATTTGATTGCTCCTAGAGAATGACCTGAGAATACCCTAATTTAGAGAAATATAAATTTTTAAACGTCGATCTATGTGATTTGACTATACTACGATGCATATTTATCAAATCTTATTTCACGCACGTCAGTATGCTCATCTAGCTTATTTTTGCCTCCACGAGGTGCATGCTCCTTTCTCACTGCATGTCATATTTGACAACTCTTGGATGTTTCAACTTATGGGTATGCATCAAAAATGTATCTCTTAACTTAGAAATAAAAGTCACAAGTGATATTTCAAATATCACCGTAAAAAATCACCGATAATATTTATGAGATACCATATCTAATTTATTGCATAATCACCTATGATATTTGATTTCAAAATTAAAAATCATCGGTAATATTTGATATAAATGCAAAAATTACTGATGATATTTGTAAGATAGTGTATCTAATTTATTGTATTAATCACCGATGACATTTGATTTCAAAACTAACAATCACCAATAATATTTGGTTCAGGTGTGAAATTCATCAATACTTGATTCACTTTTCTCGATTTTGTGAAATGGGTTTCTATGATTTCACACGAAGGAGGTGCAATCTTTTTGTCGCTTTTGATTTGCATGTATGCTCAAATTTATTATTTAAGGCCATCATTTTGTGCTTCTCCATCTAAGGAGAAGTCCTTGAGTGTTAGTATTTATGTATGAACATGAGATTTCCACCTCCATCAATGGAATGCACTAGTGTATTCAAATCACGTGTGATATTTGCTTAAATGCAAAAATCATTGACGATATTTGATTTTAGAACTAATATTCATCTCTCGATTTTCTCAAGGTAAGCGTGTTTGCTATCTTTCTCATTCTAATCAACGATGATATTTGTAAGATAGTATATCTAATTTATTGCATTTATCATTGGTGATATTTTGTTTTAGAACTAAAAATCACCAGTGATATTCTAAAAATCATTAGTGATATTTACATCAGGTGAAAAAGTCATTAGTACTTGACTCGTTTTTCCAAATTTTGTGAAATGGATTTCTGTCATTTTTCTCAAAGGAGGTGAAATATTTTTGTCCCTTTTGATTTGCATGTATTCTCAAATTCATTATTCAAGGCCTTCATTGTGTGTTACCCGATCCACAAGGGATTAGCCCTCGAGTGTCAAAATTTATGTATGAACATGAGATTTTCACCTCCACCAATAGAATGCACCAGTGCATTCAAATGTAATGATTGATATTTGGTTAAATGCAAAAATCATAGGTGATATCTAATTTTAGAACTAAAACTCACTAATGATTTTTCCCAAATCACCAGTGATATTTAGTTCAAGTGCGAAAATTACTGGTGATATTTGGTTCGGGTGCGAAAATCATCAATAATATTTGGTTCAGGTGTGATAATCTTCGGTGATATTTGATTCATGTGTAAAAATCACCATTAACATTTTAAAAATCACCAATGATATTTGATTCAGATGCAAAAATCACCAAGACATTTGATTCAAGTGCAAAAATTACCGATGATATTTGATTTACTAAGAAAATCATGTCATGGGTAGCTACCAACCTAATTTAATTTTTTTGTATCACTCACTTTTGCTCCTTTTGCAACATTTCCAATTAATTGAACTTTTGTGTTATTCATTATTTTTCTCATTTTGGCAGGATAATAGTTGACATGTTACACTCAAATACTTTTTATAATGGTCTTTCATCAAATGACAGAACTACAACAACACACTTAGGTAACTTTAGTTTTGTTAACAATCATTTAAATAAAAAATAATCTTTCATGTTCCATTGACCAGACAATCTATTTACATCATTATGTGCTAAGGGCAATAATTGAATTTGTTTGTAGATATTGTGTGCTCAAGATATTCATCTCTCAGTTTTCTTAAGGTAAGCATGTTAAATATGCTTCTCATTCTGATTGCCAATGATATTTGGTCAAATGCAAAAATCACCGATGATATTTAAATACATACATTTGTAAGATTGCGTATCTATTTATTGCATTAATCATCGATGATATTTGGTTTAAAAACTAAAAAGCCACCAATGAAATTCCAAAAATCGCCAATGATATTTGGTTAAGGAACAAAAATCACCAACGATATTTTCATTTGAGTGCAAAAATCACCAGTAATTTTTTATCATTGCATTCAAATACCACCGATCATTTTGACCTATAACTGAAGATCACCCAAAATGTAAAAATCACTAGTGATATTTGGTTAAGATGCAAAAATGATGAGCAATATTTGGTTCAAGTGTAAAAATTACGACCAAATCATTGGTGATATCTGGTATCAGAACTAAAAATCACCAGTAACTTTTCAAAAATCATCAATGATATTTGATCTCAAAGCTTGGTGGTTGTGTTTTCTCTTTCTCTCTATGTTTTAGGCCTTAAAGCCCTTTTGATTGTTGCGTTTCTTCTTTAATTTGGGTGTGATTTGTTGACAATATTTGGATGTTCTATATGTTTGCCCTTTGCCTATTCCTTTGGTTTCATGTAGATGTGTGATATGGCCATTGACTTGATATACTTTGTTCCCTTTTGATCGTGTTATACTTGATATGCATCTTTTTTAATACTATTATTATGTCGATGAGCTACGTTGTTTATGTCTTTAATGGTTGTGGTGATCCACAGTGTCCATGACAGGCATCGAGGTATAGAGATAAGCTTTAGATCTTTAGTTCATTGGTCCTGACATGTAGCAAGTTGCAATCTATTGAATGGTTGGATTCACACTACGTTGTTTAAGGAGTTTGGCCATCTTGCACTAGATGAAGGTAAGAGAGATCAATATCCTCAAGAGTTCTATTTGTACTTTGGAACCTATTACTCCAAACACTATGTGATTTATTGTTGTTGTCGTACTGATCATTTGCACCTCCCATATAATTGTTGCTAATCATGGAGATTCAAGGGTTATTCTTTGTCATGGAAAATTGCCTATATGGCACTCTCCATATAACATAAAGCAATACTTGATGACTGTTGGTGTTTTATTTTACGAATTTATTCGAGTTACTAATATATGGCCTTCCACTTTAACTCATTTCAGTTGAATAGATGCAATTATTGAAGAGGTTGGGGCAAAGCTTTCCAATGGAGCACTTGTCAGTGTCTTTTGAGTCCTTACCATGTCAAGATCCATTGGTGAGTCGATTTTCTTTTGCTTTTATGTAGAGTTTTATTATTTTAAAGAGCTTTATCAATCTGGGCAAAGATGAAACGTAATAACTTATCATTTGTACTGCAGTCTTTAAAATGTACCTTCCCATGCAATACCCTAAATTCTTGCAAGTTTGCAACTATCTCATATTTTTTAATGATTTATATGATATCCTTCAACAAATGTATATCACTTATTTTCTTATAAAAAACTATGGCATTTACAAACTTGACTATTGATCTCCACCTCTTTTCTTGATGTTTTTACTCAAATGGTTCATCAAGGGTCAAATCCATCCCATAAATCTTTGGTGGTCATTATGGAAAAAGTATTATATTTTTGTCAAATATAATTTGATATTATATCCTTTGAATCAAACCCTATTTTGCTTTAGAGCATTTTTTAAGCATATCCTTCCTCACATTGATACTAGAAATTTCTACTTACATTGCAGACAAAAATTACCTCAAAGAATTTTTGAAATAAAAGAAATTCAAAAGCTAAATAAATGTAAATTTCATTATAACATATCAAAAATTAGTCTATTACCTCCTCTCATACTTTGTTTTTAAGGTTTAATATATAAACTATATATACTCCGGAGTGCGAGCCTTGATTGACTCACTTGGTTAAGTTCTCTTACTGGATAGTCCCTGTTTTACCCGAAATTGTCACGTGGACTCTACCATCCTTTCCCTTAGTTTATCATGGGCAGATGACCACGAAAGGATTGGAGATTAAAAGGATCTGTGTCATTGAACATGTGTGAGTGTCTAGTTATTGCTTATCTGAGCCAAAATATATTTTATAAATGCAGACTTCAAATTTTACAACGCATTTCATAGAAGTTACAGAATATCTGCAAGTTGTCTTAAGTTTTTACGAGCATAATACATGTCTGAGTTATATACAAAATGCTTCTAGCCTTTTATGAAATAATAGCTTGATTTTTTTTTTTTTTTTCCTTCTGATTAGTGCCAAAAGGTTTTTCTTTTATGGACGAGATTCCACAGTATGTTTATGTAGTAAAGTTTTCATCCAAAGACCTGGGTTAATCAAATATCATGTTAGTTTATTTGACAAATTTGAGTCTTGGGTTGACCGGAAAGGTTAACACATACACTATCACACTTATCTGTTCGTGCATACGATCTATAACTCATTAATAGAGCATCAATGGAATTCATAGAACTTCTATATATAGTAAAATATAATATGTTAAGGATAGTAGTTAATGAATCCTGGATGCTCATGGGAGCGCCTTTTTTTTTTCCTAAAAAAAGACTTTAATATATCGTAATAATACTCCATCTTGGGCACCATTTTGGGGTTTAAAATGAAATTTATTATTATTATTATTATTATTATTATTATTTGAGTGGAAGTTAATATATTAACTCAAAAAAAGACCAAGAGTGATACATCTCACGGAGATTAAAAATACATGAGAATATCAATAGGAACTTATAAGGAGCAATTCCGAGTGGCTGTAGTAGCAATAATATTGGAGGTAGGAAGCTTGCCCCCATGCTTATGTTTATTTCTAAAGTTCCAACTCTCCAAATAGTGACCACAAGAATTTTTCACGAGAGAGTAGAACTTGGGAGGGTACCACTTGAAAGGCAGTGAGGCGGAGGAAGTTCTAGAGGGGAGGAATCCGAGGATATTCTGTTTCAAATCAATCTCCAAATAGTCAATGTATAAGTGCAATGGGAAATAATGTGGGCAGGTGTCTCAACTTCATTTCTATAAACATAACAATAATACCCTATGTACGAAGCCTTGAATTAGCGAGGAACCTTCCTTTTATAGCGAGTCATAAATAACTCCATTTAGGAGGGGCCTTGGAGGATCAAATATAATTCCAGATAGGATGTTCCACAGCCTTATCTACGACCTTATCATGAATGAGATTCCAAAGCCTTTTAGTATTGAGAACACCACCAATGATGAGGGGCCATTGCTAGCTAGAAACATTATGTACACGATCGACAATAATTTAATGCATGCTAAGGAGAGCCTTCCAAATTTTGGACTGACGATAATGTTTATATGAAGTAAGAAAATGTCCATATCTAATATGCATTCAATTGGCCCAAATTGAAGATGAGGAATTTATGAGTCTATAAATAATTTTTGCATAAACTAGCAATTGAAGTTTCACATAGTCACAAAGACCCACTCTTCCTTCTTCTTTGGGCTTGTAGAGATCATTCCATGTGACGAGATGAGAGGACCCATCCCATATAAAATCCGCAACCCAGCTTCTAATCTTGTGAGGTGTATGTTTCTTGATAAAAATGGATCCAAGCCGAAAACGGATAAGTCCTTCAATAACCCACTTTACCTAATGAATTCTTCCCTTTCTAGTAAGAGTATTCCCCCTCGATCCTTACAAAAGCTCTTGAACCTTGGCTCCAAGAGCTAAGTCAGGATTGCCATCTCGGTCAACCACTAGTTGTACCCCCAAATAACAACAAAGGAATTTTCCTTCAAGAATACCAAGATGGAGGCAAATGGGAAGTTTCCTTTTGCAATTCCAGGGAAAATAAACTCGACTTTTGCAACCATTCAACTTCAGACCTGATATTTTTGCAAAAGCATCTAAGGCATTCCGGAAAGCCTAGGCAGAGCCCACATTGGCCTTGGTGTAGAGCAGGATATCAACTGCAAAAAGCAGGTGAGTGGGAAAAATCGCCCCCCTAATGCGAGCCACATGTAATCTCCCAACTGTAATTTGGTGTTCAATAAAGATAGATAATACGTTCATTGCAAGAGTAAACAAAAGAAGCTGAGAGGGGATCCCCTTGCCTCAAACCTCTTCTAGAAATAAAGAAGCCAGCCGGTTGACCATAAACGAGTGGAGAATATGGATCCCATATGCACATTGAGATCCAATTCCTCAAAGTAAGGGGAATGCCACGAGCCTTGAGCACATCTAGAATAAACTCCCTATGAACAATATCAAAAGCTTTTGAAATGTCTATTTTAACGCACATCCTTGAATAAGTTCTTGAAGAGTGGAAACCCTTCAAGAATTCATGGGCAAGGAGGGAACAATCAGAAATATTTCTTTCTTTAATAGGCACCTTGATTAGGAGATACCAGCTTTGGTAGGACATTTCTAAGTTGAAGTGCAAGTATCTTGACAATAACTCTATAAAGAGTATTGCAATAAGCAATTGGTCCATAATCTTTAATAGAGGTAACATAAGTAGACTTTGGAATAAGAGTGAGAAAAGAATGGTTAAGTTCAAGTACCAATCCTCCCCCATCAATAAAAGAGAAATAAACTGCCTCAATAAAATCATCTTTGATGACCGGCCAAGCTTTGCAAAAAAAATTGGCATTGAAGCCATCCGATCCATGGGCGTTGCATGGTCCAATACTCCATCATGCATCTTTAATTTCCATGTCAGAGGGAATAGCAATAGGAGCTGTGTAGTCCTCCTCTAAGACGCGAGAGGAGATCGACCAAGAAAAAGAAATATCCTATGGGTCCCTCTTGAATAACGTGGAAAAATGGGCAACAACTTTCACACGTAATTCATCTTCCTTGTCAATAGACTCACCATTAGAATTTAATAGAGATGTGGTGGAATTGTGATTTTGTTGGATTTTTGTTGCACAGGCAAAAAACTTAGTGTTCCTGTCCCCATTTTTTAGCCACTCGCGTTTGTTTCTTTGTCTCCAATAAGCTTGTTCTTGACGTAGTCAGTGAAGTTTTTCCCTATTGCCTAATTTCCCCTCATAAGGCTGTTGGCAGTTAGGAGTGGATGATAATTCATGGCGGACCCTTTCCAACTCATCGGTAAGGCAAGAAATAGTGTCCTCTTGGGTACGATCAACATCAGCCCACTTTTTAAGTTTTCCTTTAGCAATTTTGAGTTTCTTGATGCACTTGAAGAGAGGATTCCCGGGACTCCTTGAAGAGATCAGCAAACCCATCATGCTTTACCCAATAATCAAGGAATGGTTTCCTTCTAAGCTTCGAGGGAGCAAGCTTAATAATCTTGGCTTCATGATCGTTCAAATCACAAGGGATATATTTAGTGCGAATGAGTGAAAACTTATCTGCCCATGCATCATTGACCAAAGTACGATCTAGTTTACAAGCAATGCGTCTTGGACCTGAACTCAAGTTGGACCAGGAAATTTGATTTCCAAAGCAAGTTCATGAAGATCACAATTAGAGATGCATGAATTAAAATTATCCATACTTGATTGATCCGGATGAGCACCACCCATTTTTTCATCACAAAATCGAATGGCATTGAGTCATCGATGACCATCCAAGGCCTACATATAGCCTGTTAGTGTGACCGCAGATCCTTCCACAAAGCTAATCGGCAGGCAGCGATGTTTCTTGCATAGACAAGAGATATATGGACATGAAGGCCCCTTGATTTTTGCAAGAGACGAGAATAGTCTGGTCGGAGGAGTGGATCACGTTGACATCCCATGTGCCAAGCTTCCAAAGGAAAAAAATCCATCCATTACATCCATGCTCAAGGTTGTGGACAACTCCCCATTCGTCCAGAATGCATCTAAAGAACATCGCGGTGGTAACTCTGGTTTCTAACAAGGCAGCCAATTGCACATCATTCTTTCCAAGGAAGCTAGCAACCTCCCTTAGTTTTCCGAGGTCATTAAGACTCCAAGTGTTCCACACAACTAGTGACATGTAAGGGAGGTCGCATCGACCGATGCGTCACCAGCTGCACGATGAGGATCAACCTTCATCTTTTTCTTACTTTTTTTTTCTTCTTTGGTTCGATCCATTCCCAATCCTCCAGATCGAAGACATTACCCAGGATGTCCTGGACGGCTTCAGAGAAGTGTTGATAAGTAGGCGAGGCGTTTCGTGAGAGGAAGAGGTAGACACCCTAGGAGAGTGGTTAAGATTGAGAGATTTCATATCCTCCCTTCCTCTTCGATGGCAGTAGGAGCCTTGGAGGGAGCATTTGCATTTCCACCAAACTGGAAACTTGATTTTCATGGGGCCCAGTGGGACAATAGGATCATTGGAAGGGAGGACCTATTATCCCTTTTCATTTGGACAGTGATATTAGGAGATTGTTATATACGTAAGTTTGTATACAATATTTTATGTGGAACATGACATGACATGAAATATGCCATGATATGTGGATGCAAAGCATACGTGACATGGCTAATGTGGTCAGTTACCGTGGAGGGCATGGTACATGACATGTCACATGACGTGATAGACATGTCATGTGACATAGTGATTACATGACACCCATGTACAAACTTGTGTATACTTTAGTGTCCACTAAATATTTTCCTTTTCATTTTGGAACCCCACCCCATTAGCAATTAGAGTGAGGCCAACCTTTAGGGTGTCACCTGTACTATCAAGGGGGAGTGGCAAATATAGCTAGGTCAATAGTTTGCAAGCATGGAGCTATAGGAGGTCACATTCGACCTTGGTTCTTTGGGGCTGTCCTTAATCGACACCAATAGGACCCGCAAGCCTCTCGAGCTAAAACTACCAAGGGATGAGGAGCTCCCACACAGTTTGTCGTGGTTTGTCACTTACTACACAACCTCCTCATATCTACAAGGGAAGAAATGGCTTTTTTGGTGGAGACCGAGAATTGACAAGGTATCCTCCTTTCAATTCTTGGACAAGTTTAATAACTACAGTTTCGCTATTCTCATGGGTTCTCTGGTGGATTAATTGTAGTGTGAAAGAATGGTGTTAATTGCAATGTTATTCAAAGTTTTCGGTATTATATTGTAGTCAAAATTAGTAAAGATTTTCAAGAGCCTTAGATCCTAGTTGGCATTTGGTATATCTAAAGTAGGAGTAAGGTGGGGTTTGTTGGAGGGAAAACTTTTGGGGTACACAAAACCCACCTTAGAAACACCGACTCTCGTATTAAAACAACCCATTAGGGGCATCCCAAGCAGTGGCGGGCCCACATTGACTTCAGGTGTTGTGTGAGAAGTCTTCCATCCTTAGGTTGCTATGGAATTGCACCTATAGTCCTAGGTCACCAAAAAAAAAAAACACAAGCCCCAATTGTGGATCCGAAGAACCAATGGCCAAGTTCGTTGTGTGGGATCTTGGCCATGTTTTTGGGTGCGGGAAATGGAACCCTTTCTAAGGGGGCATGTGTTTTTTGCTTAGACAGTTAGAAAGGGACATTCTATGCCTAGGAGACTTCAACTCCCTATTGGAGTATGAGAAAAGAGGGTAACTTCAACAACCATAAAAGCATCCACTTCATGGATTTTATCTATAAAAATGGATAAATATATCTATAATTTGATGGCCCTGGCCTCACTTAGTCAAACAACGGGTATATGAGTAAACTAATTTTATCCAAGATAAAATAGAGTCTTGAGCAAATCCTCGTAATGTACTAGATTCTCCCATGCAAGGATCTTACACCTCTCACCCCTAAAGAGCTACCATGCCCCTATCTTAGTGGAGTTAGCAAGGAATAGAAGGCTGGGAAAGAAATCATGGAGGTTTGAGGCACTTGGACAGAGCATAATTTGCCTATGCATGTGGTTAAAAAAGCTTGGAAAAAGAAGGATCTAACGGGGGCATATTAGAGAAATGTAAGAATCTAAAGAAAGGGATGAAATATTGCAGCACAAAGATATTTTCTAGAAGGAAAGAGTTGCAAGAGATATAAGGGAAGCTACTAAGACCAGCAATCATTTGAGGAAAATACTAAAGAACAATTAAAAGAATTACAGGACCTCACTACTAAATGAGACTACCTACTATTACTTGAAAGGCGAAGTGTAACTAAGTTTCCAAAGGGAAGATGGATTTGGTTAATAATCACTAATGCATTTTTTTGAGTATTGAGCACTCTCTCCATCAGCATAACAACCCCCGATCCCTTGCAGAATGGCGATGGCAAGAAAGAGAAGGGGTGACAAGAGGGGGTGGTTGGCGAGCTTCACCAGCGGCTATGGTGGGAGGTTTGGAGGACCCATGGACAGCTGTGGAGACCGTGATGGAGGATGGTACCACGGCCATGTTCATGGAAGGAGAGGGTCGACCATATTGTGCTACTGATGTTGAGAGAGAGGACACATGGTGGTGGAGTGCCGCAATGCCATTGTGTGCCTGGAGTGTGGAGGGCTCGACCATAGGAAGGATGCATGCAAGAGGAAGGAGGACGTGGGCCGTGAAGGGCAAAACCCCGGTGGTGGGTTGGGCGGCAACAAGGAAAACCTTAGAGGGGGGTTGGGAGGCAATGAAGGGCCTCATGGTTGCAGGCATATAGGTGATCATAGGGAGTATGCAGATGTGCTTGGAGGCATGTCATGGCCTTATCATTGCCGTGGACGATGAGAGGATGCATGGGGCCATCCTCCACCGTCCCCTACACCCCCTTCTCTTGACGGGGAGATTCCCTTGTCTCCTGAGGTTCTGGCGACGAAAACCATGTTATGTGGATCCCTTATTGGGGAGATCATGGTCGGATCTCCCTCCATGGAAGATCTTCGTGGGATTGTAAGATAATTCTATCTTTCTTCTCCCATGTGGAAGATTTCGTGGTTGAATGCTTCAAAATTTCTATTGTTTGGGCTTTGTGATGTTGATGTCGAGGTTTTCAAATTTCGTTCATCGTGTTGTGAGAATGTTTCTATTATTTGGAGAATGGTCTCTCCCTTTGATGGTGCCATGAATGAACTTCCCCCACAAAGGGTATTTGTCAGGGATGATATTGTTGAAATTAGGGGTCTTCCTCTCCATCTTCATTCGAATCCTATGGCCAATCATGTTGTGGAAGGATTCGCAACTTTGAAAGAAGACTCCGTGGTCAGCCTTGTGGATGGTGATGGCAGTGTGGTATAGGTGGGTGTCAGATTGAGGCACGGTGGACCCTTCCATGAGAGAACTATTTTATGATGTGGGGCTCATCTTCGTTGCTTCATGTGATGGTGTGTGTGCTCCAAGCAACCAATATGGAGGAAGTGGAGACACGGGTAGCAAGAGATCTGGAGGGTAATTTCATAACATAGTGGAAGAAGATGGATCATGTGAACAATGAAGGGTTGAGCTTGGGAAAAAAAGGAGGAAGGTGATTGCTAGTTGGGGAATGGTGGATGGGGAGGATGACATGGAAGTGGTGGATAGCAACATGGAAGACAGGTCCGTGGAGGGTGCCATGGTGGTGAGGGTGGAGAACCTCAGGGTGACTAAGGGGATAGGGATAAGGAGGCTTCATGTGGTAGTGGTGATGTGTTCACTTTCAACACCCCTGATGGTGCATTGTATAATGAAGGCTCATCTGTGCAGTCACTGGGGGGTTTTGCAGGAAGAGAGAGATCTAACCTTAGTATAATGAAGGCTCATCTATGTAGCCATGGGTCAGGCAAGCAACAACATATTGAGGTGAGTCAAGTGGCTAAGGTGATGAATGTCAAGCGTAATGATGATGTTGCAAGGGGTGCTTTCTCTTCATCATGTTGAAGCTTCTAGCTTGGAATGTGCGTGGGTTGAGGGATCGCACGAGGCGGGGGATGCTTGCTAGATATCTAATGGAGTGACATATTAACTATTAAGACCCGAGGCATCAAAACACTTTAAGACATCCGGGAGTTGGTCCAAACGTCTGGTTAGACGTCTGGAAATTAATTTTTGCGTGCGTACGATCGCGAATTTGCGAGCGTGCCGCGTGCAGACTGAAACCCGCCGCCCTCTTCTTTTTCTCTCCCCTCGTCGACCTGCAGAACCACCCCCCCCCCCCCATGCCTACAAATACTCTTATCCTCCTCTCCCTCACGCCACCCACATCCATCCGTCTCCTCCTTCCCCAGCACGAGAGCGAGAGCAAAGGCAGCAACTGCTGCTGGGTGCAGTGGCGGAGAGGAGAGGTGCAGCGAGAGGGAAGAGGAGAGAGTGTACGAGCCATGAGAGAGAGAGCTCGCCGGAGCAGCTTGAGGCTAGCCAGTGTGCGTGTGGAGGAGCGTTGTGCTGGGGAGGTTTCCCCAATGCTACTGCAGCTCGGGCAGCCGACGGACAAGCGTGGCACTGCCGCGTGTAGCGGGAAGAAGACGAAGGAGCTTCTGATTCTGGGATTTTTCCCAGAATCAGACGTTTGGACCTACATCCAAACGACGCGAACGACGTCTGGAAGAAGCTCCAGACGGCTGACAGGTACGTACTGTGCCTATACCTTCCTTTTACGGATACGACCATGCAAGCCGTTCCAATGAAGCTCTGTTATGTGCCTTGCTGAGGGATTTTTGCATACGTGTGCAAGTTTCGCTTCAGGAAGGTCGGGACACGCCCTCCCACGCGATTCAGATGTCTGGGTGAGTCACCAGACGGCGGAGAGCATCTCCAGACGTCCGGAGAGGTGGTCGGACGTCTGGAACTGGGTTCAGACGGTTCAGCAGGACCTTTGGATGTCTGAGGAGCAGCGCAGAGTGAGGTATGACTTGGACCCCTTTTTAAGATGTCTGGAAGATGTTCCAGACGTCTGATTTAAGTCAAAGTTGTCATTTTTGACCCGTTTAGGGTCCATTCAAGGTTCGATTTCCGCGTTTAAGATTTTGTTCTTCTCAGAATTAGTTCCTCTACTTGTTTGAAATACTTTTATCCTGTTCTAAGTGGTTCCTTGTGATTGATCCTTGTGTTAGGACCTCGTTCTGTTGCGACTTTGGGGGTTGCGGAGGCACGTGGGCCTGTCGATCACGCCCCTATTACTCCCGATTTTGTGGGTAGAGTGACTTCCCATAGTTAATTACAAACATTAATGCATATCTGAAATAAATGATAGATCCTAGGGTATGGCATGAATCCTAGGACCTAAAAACTAGAGTGAATGATAAATCCTAGGGTGTGGCATGAATCCTAGGAACAGAAACACTAAAACGAATGTCTTGAATGCCTGAATTGCAGCCTTGGATAAGTAGATAGAATAATGATAATTGCCTGTAATTGGATAACAGCTGCCTGTGAAATGTAGAGTACTGTTGCTAGTAACTGTTACATGTAATTTCTGTTGGTTGAAATTAAATACGAGCTGCTTGTATATAAATTGGAAAGGAAAAGAAGTTTGAATGTTGGAAACACGTACTATATGCGAATAAACCTGAAATGATGAAACCTAGTATGGCTTGGCCTGAGAAAAATGAGCATGAACCCTACGGGGAATTAGGAGTGGAACTCCTGTAAATAAATGGAATGGAACTCGAAAAGTGAATGGGAAAGTGTGTTGTCTCTTGGGTACGTAGTACCAAGGGAAGCACAGGTTACCTCTTAGTGCAGAGCGGAGCCAGCTGCCCTAAGGACCCGGGGTTAGGTCTTGCCACTTTGTACCGACTTTTGGCCCTTGCGTACACCGTACCAGGGAGAGCTACTAGTGTAGGGAGGGAGCTAGCCACCCCACGGGGCCCGGGGTTCAGCTAGCCGTCCTACACCGACTTGTTAGGCCAACTAGGCAAACTAGGGTAGTCAGGCGAGGATGCGCGTACTGTGGAGGGGCAAGACCCCTGTTTGGTTACTATGGAGGGGCTAGAACCCAATTACTAAGAGGGCTCTGCCCTATACTGGTTCCGTGCTGTTCTTTGGGCGCACCCGTTAATGGAAACGACTGACCGCGTACCAGTGCAGGGTAGCTACCCGTGCGTTTATCGCGCGTGCCGTAGTCACCGTTACGTCTGTCAGTGACCTTGGGGTGGTTGACTGAGGGTAGAACAACCACGAGGGACTCTCCCGGCCAGGAGAGCACCACGTGCTACTTCTACTTTTCGGAAAAGACTGCAATCAAGATTGTTCCCACGAGAAACATTCGAGATCAAGAGAAAGACCTGAGAAATAAACCAAGAAAGAGTAAGTAGATAGATAAAGAAAGAAATTAAAAACAACAGCTACTTGTCCACCTTTACTGTTGTTCTTAGCTAGCTGATTGCCACTCTACTTAGCGTTTCGTTGACGTGTCATACTTGTCACCTTTTTCAGGACCAGGTGTTGAGCAGCTAGAGCCTACGGCTGCGAAGGGTACTGGGCCTAGTAGAGCCCAGTAGTTGTACTTTTGTTGTACACGTTTTTCTGTAGCATTGAGTATTCTATTACACCTTTGTACTCTTTTATTGTAAACTTCATATTTCTGTACCTATTTTTAATCATCTACTGTTGTGGTGGTGTGTACTGTAGTAGTTCTTTTCTTTACTGTTGTACTTTTGTTACCATTAGTTACTTGCATGGTGAATGTGGTTTATTTTACTGCTTTTTTGTTACTTTCCCGTTGGACGACTGGGTCTTGGGATCAGTCGAGTCGGTCCAATTCTCGTGTCCTGTAGGGATTCAAAAATTGGGTCGTAACATCAACTATGCACTTTTGTAGGAGACACACGTGGAGGGTGATGAATACAGTCTGTGGTACCCGTCGTTATCTAATGGGAAACAGAGGTGAAGTACGATAAGTTTGATGGGAGATCGGTGGTCTGTGTCTATGGTGGAAGAAGTGTACTCTACAGTTGGTGGATCTCTAGGAGGGGAGAGACACAGTTTCCTGCAAGTTCAGCAAATCTTGTAATAGCTCTACTATATGCATGACTTCTATGTTTGGGTTGTGCTCTCAGGGTGATGGACCGAGCTTCTGGGAAGAACTGGGTACTGTTTTAGCTTGGGTGCTGGGGCCTCCATGGGTTGTAGGGGGTGACTTCAATGCAACCCTCTCATCAGATGACATGCCTAATGATAGAATAGATTCCTCCACGTTTGGCTTTCAGAATGTGGTTGCTGATTTGGAGTTGGTGGACCTGCCCATGTCTTGGGCCCTTTATACTTCGAGGAAGGGGAATAGACAAATGTTGAAGATTGATCATTTCTTGTGCAGTGCGGGGATGCTGGAGGTGTTTCACTTGGCCACAGTGGTGGTGCTGGGCCGACCTTTTTCAAACCATAATCCACTTGTATAGGAGAGCGGGGAGGAGACTAAGCCAAGTACTTCAAATTTCAGAAATCATGGCATAATGAGGATGGCTTCAAGGACATGGTTGCTTCTTGGTGGCAGTCCTAGAAGATGGAAGGTTCGACCATGAAAAGATTTGCTTCTAAATTAAAAGGTTTTCATTTTATGCTTTTTAAATTTAGGAAGTCTTTGGCCAGGATGAAGTCTTAGAAGAGAAAAGAGGCTATGGAGGAGGTGAAGAGGTTGGTTGATAAAGCATCTGGGTGTTGAATGTGGAACAGGTCCAGCAAAGGAAAGAATTGTTGAATGTTATTGCAAAAGAAGGCCAACAAAGGGAGATTAACTGGCAACAACATTCACGACAGCTGTGGCTGAAAGAGGGTGATGCCAACACCAAATACTTCCATGTGGTTGCTAGTGCAACGAGGAGATTCAACTTATTTCTTCCCTACGATATGGAGACCATGTGGCAACATCACCCCTTTATATTTGTAATACAGCCAATAATTATTTCCATGATTTACATGTGTGGGGTCGAGAGGTGGATGGTGGATTGGTGCTTCTGACATGCCGAAATTAGGAGAGGAGGCAGGTAGGCAGTTGTGTAGGGAGATTACTGAGTGGGGGTTGTTGGTGCATTGAAGGGGTTGAAGGCGAAGGGGTCCCCTAGACCAGATGACCTTCCTATTTTATTGTACAAAGAATTTTGGGCAATGGTGAAGAATGATGTGCTAGACTTGGTAAGGGAGTTCCAGATGGGTAACAATGGTATGGAGAAATTAAATAGATCTTTTCTTTTTTTGCTGACCAAGAGGGAGGGTGCGGAATCATTATCTGATTTCAGGCCAATAGAATTATCCAATTCTATATATCTCATTATTGGGAAAGTGTCGGCAAACTGCATGAGAGATGTTTTACAGGACCTTATCAACCTGGTTTAGGCGGCCTTTCTAAACGGCAGGTCATTGTAGGAGTCCATATTGGCACAAGAAATGATTAATAGTTGGATGAGGAAGAAGAAGGCTTTCATGTGGAAGGTGGATTTTTCTATAGCCTATGATTCAATTTCCTGGGGATATTTGTGGGATACTCTGAGGAGAAGGGATTTCCAAAAATGTGGGTACAATAGATCAAGAGATGTATCACCACATCTTCCTTCTCTCCATTGATTAATGGCCGACCAACAGGGAAGTGGATTCAACCTCAAAAAGAGGTGAAGCATGGGTGCCCTATTGCTCCACTTATCTTCATATTGGTGGTTGACACATTAGCCAGATTCACCTTCAAAGCTAGCACATGAGGACTTATTCATGGTTATACCCTCTCCATGCATAGGGCACTAACACCTATATTGCAGTTTGTAGATGATACAGTGTTCTTTATTGAGGGGGGTACCAGGGTGGCAGAATGCCTGCAGCATCCCATGGACAACTTTGGTGAGGTTTCTAGTTTAAAAGTTAATGGTGCTAAATCTTCTTTGATTTATTTTGGGACAACCTGCAATATTAAAGATTCTATTTTAGAAAGACTTTGCACGCCTATTGTTAGCCTTCCAATCAGATACTTGGTTCTATCGTTGCAAGCAAAAACAATGAAAAAAAAAAGACTAGATGCAACCATTTGAGAAGATGTCGCCTAAGATGGCAGGGTGGTGCAACTGATTCTTGTCTAAGGGGGGTAGACTAATTTTGCTCAATTCGGTGTTGTCAGCCATTCCAGTCATTTTTCTGTCCATGTTCAGCCTGATTCTACTCTGAAGAGGATGGATGTGATGAGGAAGTGGTTCTTCTAGAAAGGGCCATCTTGTAATGGGCAATTTATGCAGCCGATCAAGTGGAAGAACATTTGCTATCATAAGAAGGGGGTGGCATGGGACTCAGATCCCTTAAGGAGTTTGGAGACTCATTGCTTCTCAAGTGGGGTGTCATTATCTTCAGAAGAGAAGAGGGGTTGTGGCAGGATATTGACCGGCCATCTGGATCGCTTGATAATTATGTCATTATTACAGTATAGTGTCGCAATCCAGACGAATGTTCAATCATTTTATTTGTTTACATAATTTTTATTGGTTTATTCCATGTTGTTCACTGGGAGGTAGTTATTGATATACATCACTCTCTATTATCCAAAAATACTCTTTTATTCCAAAAATGTTAAATCTAATTACAAATGAATCAAAAAATGAAATAATGAATGAATCAGGTTAATTATATATAAAATGAATCAATTAATATTAATTATAATGCCTCAAACATATTTACAATTAAATAGACATGAAAAACCAATCTAACTACTATGTTAGTTATTATAACTATACTGGTCAATACCTAAGGTACAAAAATACTAAACAAATATACTAATATATGCTTTACTATCATTTATATAAACCTATATTAACAGATAATGTACATATAGTGACGGTTATAACCGTTACTAAAACCTTACAAAAACTCCATACAAGTAAGGTAAAACATATACATATACTTTTATTTCTACACAATACTTATACTTTGTACTTATATACTACATATATACATATATTATACATACATATACATATATACACACAAATACATAGATATATGAGCACGACACTTAGTTTTATTTAAGCACAACACCACACACAGCTCATAACACCTAGTTTCTTTTTGTTTCTTAACTTAAGTGTAAGTGTAAAATTATTTGGCTGGTGGATCCGTTTCGGTTCGCAGGATCAATAACCCCTCTCAAGGTCGGATCAACCACTACTATGAACCGGTTCCTAGTTTATTACTACATGTATTGTTGTGCATTTTAGGCCCATTCAGGTCCACAATTGCTCCCAGCCCACATGCCTACACATGCCCATATACGCAAACGCACACACACCAGCAGGCGTGCGCATGCGCACCATTCAATGCTCAAGAGGGGATATGTATGCTCATATATGGGGAAACTCATTTCAGCATGTCAAGGCATTGGTGCTAAAACCTTATGTAACGACCCAATTCCCGAGTCCCTACGAGACACGAGAACCGGACCGACTCGACTAATCCCAAAACCTGGTCATCCAACGAGGAAGTAACCAAAAGAGCAGTAAAATAAACCACATTCAGCATGAATATAACTAACAGTAAGAAAATACAGTAGTAAGGAAAGAAACCACTACAGTATATACCACCACAACAGTCGAACAACATTCATAACATAATATGAAACTACAGGTAAAGAAAAATACAGCGGTAACAAGAACTACTCACTACAGTGGAACCAAAAAGAGGTACAAGAGAATAGTGGTAACTCTACTGGACCCTACTCGGCCCAGCGTCCTCTGCAGCCGCTGATCCTGGCTGCTCAACACCTGGTCCTGAAAGGTAACGAGTGTAACACGTCAGCAAAACGTTGAGTAGAGTGGCAGCTAAACTAAAGAAACAGTAAAGTGTACAGTAGCTGTTTTAATTTTCTTTCTTCCTCTATTTACGTCTTTCTATTGTTTCAAAATTTATCTATTTCTCAGATCCTTCACTTGATCTCGAATGTTCCTCGTGGGAACAATCTTGATTGCAGTCTTTTCCGAACAATAGAAGTAGCATGTGGTGCTCTCCTGGCCGGGAGAGTCCCCCGTGGTGATCCTACTCTCAGTCAACCACCCTAAGGTCACGGACAGGCGTAACAGTGACTACGGCACGCGTGATAAACGCACAGGTAGCAAACCCGCACTGGCACGCGGTCAGTCGTTTCCGTTAACAGGTGCGCCCAAAGCACAGCACGGAACCAATACAGGGTAGAGCCCTCTCAGTAACAGGGGTCCAACCCCTCCACAGTAACCAAACAAGGGCCTTGCCCCTCCACAGTCCGCGCACCCTCGCCTGACTACCCTGGTTTGCCCAGTGGGCCTAATAAGTCGGTGTAGGAGGCTAGCAGAACCCCAGGGCCCATGGGGTAGCTAGTACCTCCCTACACTAGTAGCTCTCCTCGGTACTACGTACACGAGGGCCAGCAAGTCGATACAAAGTGGCCAGTCCTGACCCCGGGTCCCTGTAGCGGCTGGCTCCGCTCTGCACTAAACAGGTACAGGTACTTCCCTTGGTACTACGTACCCAAGAGATAGCACACTACCACATCTTTCTTTCTCAGTTCCATTCCTTTCTCTTTCCAGGAGTTCCACTCCTAGTTCCCCGTAGGGTTCCAGTTCTTTTAACTCAGCACATTCAGGTTTCACCTTTCCAGTTCCACGTTCATACATCCCATATTCTCAAACATGCTCATTTATTCATAACAGGCAGCTGTTAAACCAATTTACAGGTAGCTATTATTTCCTTTCCACATTTTCCAAGACTGCAGTATTCATATATTCCACTAGTTCTTCCCATCCTAGGATTCATGCCATACCCTACGATCTATCATACAATCTAGTTTTCCAGCCCTAGGATTCATGCAACACCCTAGGATCTACCATTCATTCTAGTTTCTCATTCCTAGGATTCATGCAATGTCCTAGGTTCTATTTATGGTTCCATAATTTAACAGATTATACTAATAAACTTAAAAGCCACTCTACCGGTTACAACAAGCGTACTGGGGGCGTGGTCGGGAATCCCGCGTACCTCCGCAACCCCCGAGACTGCAACGGAACGGGGTCCTATCACAAGGATCAAACACAAGGAGTTTCTCAAAACAGTATACAACTACTGTAGACGGGTAGAAGATTTAATTCCGAAAAGCACGCAACTCAAAACGCGGAAAACGGACTCCGAACGGGCCCTAAACGGGTCGGAAACGACGAAACAGTGCAAAATCAGGCGTCTGGAACCTCTTCCAGACGTCTTAAAAAGTGGATCGGAGGTTACCTTTGTTTTGCGTGGTCTCTCAGACGTCCAGAAGCCTGCGGGGGCGTCTGGCCTAGTTCCCAGACGTTCGATGGTCACCCCGGATGTCTGGAAGTCGCTCCAGCAGTCTGGCACCACTGCCAGACGTCTGATTCGCGTTGGATGCGAATCTCAGACCCTGCGCGTACCCATTCCTCGTGCTCAGTACGGACGGTCGAAGGAAAGAAGAAGGTACGAAAATAACTTACTTACCAGACGTCTGGACAGTCCTCCAGACGTCTTCCCCGTCGTCTGGTTGGAAGCCCAGACGTCTGATTCTGGAAAAATTTCCAGAACCAGGGCGCAACTCGCCCTCCGCCCGCGACACACGGCCGCGCCACGCCTTGCCCTCCTGCTGCTCGAGCTGCAGCAGGCCTCCCGCACCCGCTGCGCCCCCGCCGGCCGGCTCCCACTGCGCCGGCAGGCTCGAGCCCTCACGGCCAACGCCTCCTCCCTCGCACAGCACCTCCTCCCGCACTCACCGCGGCTGTCGCCGCCGCCGCTCGCTCGCGCTCGCACTCGCTGGAAGAAGGAGAAGTGGAGGTGGTGAGAGTGAGGGAGAGGGCGAGGCTTTTTAAAGCCTCGCGGGGACGAGAGAGAGAGAGCGGGACAGGGGGCAGTGCCTGCGGAGGAGAGGGAAAAAGGGCACCCGCAGGTCTGCACGCGCAGATGCGACCGCGAGTGCCACCATAACCGAATCCCAGACGTCTGGGAGGGGTTCCAGACGTCTGGTCCGACGTCAGGGCCACCTCCCAGAAGTCTTAAAAGACGTCTGAAGCCGCGCGTTCGTAACACCTTACATGCAGCAATGGGAGGACTTACGCCACCAACGTGGCCCTAAAAGCATTGACGAAAGGCGCTGAAATTGTGTTAAAACACATCTCACCGAGGCCACTTTATGCCTCGAATTGCAGGTCTAAATGAGGTAGTTCCCCAAATAAATTATATCATTGGAAAGCCCTTACATAGGATTACAAAATTATGTAGTTAATTTAGAATAATAACTTATTTAAATATATTTAAAAATTACTTAAAGTTAGTGATTTTTACATGTTAAATTGGAACTTAATTACTTAATTAATATACAAATTAATAAATTAATTACTCAATTGGCCTATAAAATATTTAATTTACATAATAAAGCATTTATTACCTATTTTTAATTTATATTTAGTCATTTATTTTAATTTATATACATTTAGGTATGCATTTTTACTAGATATATACATAATTTAGGTATAAATGCTATTATATAGTATAAATATATTACAAATAGGTTGAAAATATTTAAAATTATTATATACAAGTGTACAATATAATTTACTTCAGTAATAACTTAAATTACTAATTTATTTTACTTTAACTTGATAACTTAAATATTTAACATAATAACTTAAATATATACAATAAATACTTAAATAAATAAATATACACGTATATTACAGTATATAATAATTACTTAAATATGTATAAATAGTTGCAGATACAATTATACAAGTGTACATATTTATTTACAATTAAATAGGTTTATATAAATATATTATACTTTAAATTAATAGATAATTATATAATAAAGATATATATATATTTTAAATCATCAAAAATATTTATTTAAATATATATAATACATATATAATTTATTTATGTACATTATATATATGTTATTATTTACATTTAGCTTATTATTTAATTGATATTTACAAGTATAAATACTATATGCAGGTTATTTTTATGAAAATTTTGAGTTTTTTTATTTTTATGTTCTTTTTATGTTTTATAGAGATAGTAGAAGAGAGAGAGGTGAGATGAGGGTGATCATTTTTTTTTTGTGTTTTTCAAATTGATTTCTTTTATTAAGTTTTAAAGTAAATGGAACCATCTAATGGTAAGGTTCAGAATACTTTGAAACTTTGCATACATCTAAAGAAATATCTAAACCTACTCAAGACACTTTTTTTTTTTTTTTAATAATTTTTTAATAATTTTTTCTATTTACAAGTTCAGCAAAATAAGGCCAAGAAGAGGTTTTGAACATGAACCTTAATGCCTAATGTTTAGTTGTCATAGCTGGGATTGAGATATATGCACTCCAACACATCATATGAAAAGTGTTTGGAATAATAAAGATGATTTTACTTCAATTTCACTTCAAAATCACATGTTGGACAGTTAAATCCATTAACAAGTAGCTGATAATGATTAAAACATGGATTACAAGCAATACTCATCAAATTTTAAGACTTAACAATATAGAAATGCTTGTTAGATGAAGTTCTAGCCATACAAAACAATGCTGGCTACTTTAATCCTCGAATCAACCCCAAGATCCTCTTAAATTCCTTGTCAAACTGCTGACTAACCGAGCAGCACATTACTGCTACAAAACATCTATGCAGCAAACACATCTGATGCCACCATGTCGTTGCTACTGCATTGTATCCTATTGTATGTACAACAACTAAGTAATGCTGCAAATTAGCTAGATCAGACCTTGCTCAAGTCTGATTTCATTGCCCAAAACTCCCGAGATCGTTCCACAAAACTCTTAAAATCTGGGAATTCAATCCCACTGAAAAACCACATGAAATTCTTGTTTCAACCTATTTATTCAAATCAATGTTGGATTGATACAGGTTAGATCAGTCCATTTAATTTGTTCGTCTTTAGGCTTAGATCTGAAAAACAATAACTCATGTGAAACTTTGGAAATCAGGAAATCTGAGTTTAAGACCACATTCCTCCAGATAAAGACTAAACCATTGGAAGTTCTATCTCCATCATTGCAATCATTCATTAAGACGTATCAAACTCATTCAACATCAGATTAAAACTTGAGAACACATTCAGAAACCTAACTAAATCCCCCACATGTCAGATTTAAATCATTGCTAGAGCCTTAAATCAATGCAACTAATTTTCCTTGGCTCTAGCTTTCAATCAAGATCCAAAACTCAGAATCTGAAATAGAAATTAGGAAGTTGCTCATCTACACTTAAAAATCAAATCAAAACACATTAGAATACTTGCAATGCATCCAATTAAGAAATTCAAATCTCGAATCGCTCGATTAAGTCCGTTTAAACTCGAATGAACTCTAAATTGCGAGATTGGGCGTGAATTACAAATCTAAAAGAATCGAGTGAATCGAAGAGAACAAAATCAGATCGGGGGTCTTTGTGCACATATGAAGTGAATGGAGAGACCCCCAGGTGGTTTTTGAGCTTCAAATCCTCTTCGGCTCTGATGGAGGGGTGAATTGTGACTTAAATTGCAAAGAAATCAATGAAACATGATCGTGAGGTAATGAACGAGATCAGTGAACAAGAAGATGAATGCAAAAACACTTCTCTGATCTGAATTGATCAGAGAAGGCAAAATCGGATCTAATCTAATCTAATCTAATCTACTCCTAATCTAAACTAAATCAGATCAAATCAACTAGTAATTGGTACTCTAACTGATCTAAACTAAGCTAGAAAGCAGTAAATCTAACTAGAAAGCAATAAAATACACTAGAAAGCGATTAAATTTACTCTACAAATGAAGGTGATGTCCAAGAGCCAAAAGCCGTCAGCCGATGGTGAAGAAATGGGAGGACCTCTCAGCGGAAGAGGGAGGTGTCCACGAGCCACCAACCGTCGACTAATGGCGAGGAAATGGGAGGTAGGGAAGCTACTCTATCACCGCAAGTGAGGAAGGAAGGAGGGGAACTGAGGGAGTGGAGTGAAGGGACCAACTCGAGGGGGAGGGAGCTGATAAAGGTCCTAAGGCTTGCTAGTGAGCTGCTTATATAGGTAAGGGAGTGATTGTGGGCATCGGGTTGTGAGATTAGGTGAATTAGGTACCAATGGTGGATGAGTGGAGGATAGGTGCACGGGAAGAAACAAACCAAACTTCCACCGTTGGATTAGATTTGAAGGTGGTCACGATGGTATGCACCAACGCACGTGATGATTGGAGAAGAATTAACTGTTGATTTGGTGGTACAAAGTATTGATGGCGACTGCTTCACGAGTTCTTTCTCATGAATAATGCGTGAGAAGAAGAGTGAGATGCAGGTCTTCTGGTGCTTTTGCACCCAAGCCTAGGTGGCAAAGGGGTAGAATAATTACGCAAAAACCCATAAGTGGTAGTTATCATTACCAAGAGGTCCCTGGAACCTATCAAAGAAGTCCTTACAACTTTTTATGCTTAGAAAATGTGAAGATAGGAGGACCTATGTGTAATGTATATAATCCAAGGTCCAAATGATGTCCAAATGCAATCATATTTTAATGATAGCTTAATTGAATATATTAGAAGTTAATCCCACAATTTATTTATAATTTCAAGCTCATTTTGATGTTCAATTAGTATTTGGATCATCAATAATGCTTAATGAATGGAATATCTCAACTATTGACCAAATTATGCCTTTTTAACACAATTTGAGTGTCTTAGGTCATTTTCATTAATTCCCACACTTAACCCATTTATTATGTTAAGAATATAGTGTTTAACCTAGTTTCTAGCTTAACTAGAGCATTTTAGCTATAATAAGCCACACCTCATCAGATATCATTCGGGATTCTTATGGTGATTCTATCTCGCTAGATAATGTATTACACCCATCTGGACCTTCCCCATTTTGGTCTTCGATCTCCAAAGCCTTGAAGACAAATTGGGATATGTTTTCTCCCAAGTTTAGAGATGGCAATGATTTCAAATTCTGAAAGGATGATTAGAGTGGGCTTAGGAAATTCCAAGATCTCTACCCTTGCTTGTATAATTATTCAGATATGGAGGCCAAGGTGATGGAGTTCTGGCAGGAGGATGCAGGTGCATGGAGACCCATCTCCAAAGGCGGGTTGTATGCTAGCAGATCAGGTGAGAGGTCTCAGCGCCTGATGGAGACGTTAGCTACCTTCTAGCCTAGGGAGGGCACTAATAGATTCGATTGGAAGTATGGTGTGTATGCTCTGTGTAAAGCATACGAGAAGCTCATTGGGAATAGGGATGGTGATGAACACAGGGGATTCTATGCGTCGGTGTGGAAGCTGAGGATCCCCTTGAAGGGCAGATTTTCTTGTGGCTGACCAGGCGAAAGAGTTGATTACTGGTGCTCTTATAAGAAGGGTCTTGGGAGTTGATGCCCTCCCTTGCCCTTTATGTGGATATGATGAAGATGATGTTAGATACTGTTTTAGTAGTTGCTTATGCACAGACGAGGTGTGGGGCAAATTCTATGCTTCCCCCATTCCGACATGGGATGTCTTGTGGCATGATTTTTCTGTGAGTTCCAAGCGGCGTGTTTATATGGCTACGGTTATGTGGGTTGTTTGGAGTGCTAGGAATGATGCCTTTTTTAATGAGGGAAGAGTGTGGGTTGAGAATGTCTGTAATGAGGCGTCTTCTTGTGCAAGGTCGTGGCTAGCATCCCTGTAACTTTTTTTAAGCTTATAATAAAAATGGACACCTACTACGTTCGGTAGTGGTCCTCTCTTTGCATTAAAAAAAGTTTCCAAAGGGGATCAAAATACAAGATATTTACATGAAAAAATCATATTTCTTGTATTAAATCCAAACAAGGAGACACAACTACCTCTGAAGATGAAATAAAAGAAATATTTATAAGACACCATGTGAAACTCTTCATAGACTCATCAATTAGCTATTTGACTCCTACCATTTTTTAAGATGAAAGGTTAGATGAAAATGAGAAGCAAATGTTATCTATCATAAGTGCTAAAGATTAGAAATGCTATATGCTATATTATCCACTAAACCCTATAAAGCTCCTAGGCTCAATGGACTTCCTCGAATTTTCTTTCAATTTACCAAGATATTGTAGTGAATGACCATACTACACCAGTGCATAATGCTTTCAAGAGAATGCCTCTCCTAAGAGGCCTCAACATACATTCATTATCATAATCCCAAAAGTGGAGTCACCTGTGGAAATTAATCGTTATAAACCAATCAATCTTATGGACACTTCTTACAAAATTATAGCTAAAATCTTAGCTGAATGAAGGACTTCGTTCCAAATGCAATCTTTAAATCACATACTATCTTCTTCAAAGCTGAATACATAATAGATAACTTAATCATTTCCATGCAAATTGTGCACCACATAAAGAGGAAGAAAAGGTCAAGAGGAGGGAAAGATCACAAGGCAATTAAGTTGGATATGGAGAAACAATTCAATAGGACGAGTTGGCAACTAATTGCATACCTTCTCTTCCAACAAGATATGCTTAGATCTACAATTAACCCGATGGGTTCCCCTATGGAAACATCATTCCCAATAATGTTTCCAGGTAGGGTTGCCCATTATCTCCCCCCTCTTTATTCAAGCAATAAAGTTGTTGTGGAGAATGATCAAGTGCAAAGTATGGGTGATTACTTAGTGGCGAAAAATTGGCCTCATCAATTCCTCCTATATATATCCTATGCACATGATACTTTGTTAGACGACTCAATAAACATAAACTGGACTTATATTGTCATATATTAGGCCAATGGATAGACACCAACAAACCATCCATCAAATTCAATAAAGAGATTGATAAGCAAGTTGTTTGTAAAATAAAACGCATCCAATAAATAGACTACAAATTGGAGCAAGAGGTTTATCATGGGGCTTTGATATTTGGCAAGAAATTTAAGGATATTGTTGTTACACGAGTAATTAGCAAAACAAAGATTGTGTTGCATGGGTGGAATGCATATGCTTCTTATCCAAGGGAGGAGGAAAAGTTCTAATCAAATTTGCATTGGCATCCATTCCCATTTATCTCACATCCTCCACAAAAGTTATGAAGAGAGTTTATGATAAAATGGACAAGTCATGAGAGATTTCTGGTGGGATAATTACAATCAAAACAAAAAAACACACACTATAAAGTGGGATGGTGTTGCCCTTCGCAAGCATCTAGGTGATATGGGAATCAAGAATACAGTGTGCACCATTACAAAGTTAATGATTAAATATGAGTGGAGAATTACACAAGGAGAGGACTTCTTATTCCATAGAATAACTAAAGGCTTCCTATTCTACAAAGTGATAAAAGCTTATACTTTCCACAGGTAAACTTTTGGAATGGTAAATGTTATTCTAATCACTCAAACTCATGGAAGCGTTAATTTCAGTCAGACCATCTCTTTAAAGGATGCTTATGGCAAATAGGTTATGGGGAAAAATTAACACATGGAGAGACATGGAATTAGTTGCTACTTGCAACAATGGTCTCTTGTCATTAATGACTAGGGGCTTTACAAAGATACCATTGAAAACCATTGAAATTATGCACTTTCCATCATGTTCCAAATATTTAATTAAACACCATTGAAAAGTTGCTTCATTTAATGAAATTGACATGCCATTAGTCAACAACATTACAAATAACAATTTTAGACCTAAAAGTAAGAAAATTTTCTATCACAATGTGAACCCCCACCATAAGAGGAACTTGAATTGATTTCTCATTAATACACCCATTATCTAGAGTCATCCAACACATAACTATAAAAAGTAGCACAACACAGCAAGTGTAATCTCACGTCAAATATAATGTAAAGAAATGACCTAACTCGAAACGATGTCTGAGTAATAAAAATTCGTAGAGAGTAGTTCATAGCCAGCACTAGAAAATAAAAGTATATGTTTTAAAGAAAACATTGCTACATTTGAAGGTTGCAAGGAGGATTAGTGTAATAAGATAAAAATGAAATATAACGTACAAATAAAATCACCACAAGAAGGACATAATAATTTTTAGGTGGAAAACCCTCAATGGGTAAACATTACCATCTAAGTCACCTTAACTTAGGATTTTCTAATCACCAAACAATCAAATCCGCTATACCATACTACTTTGAACCAGGTAGTGTAACCTCAATACAACATGCACTAGATCAAACCGATGCAATTTTGTCTCTACAAGATGGGAATCCACGATCAAAATACCCTTACAAGAAAATAAAAACAAAAACAAATATCCTACAGAACCTCAAAATGTAAATAAATACTAGCTTCTATAGATTAAGAGACTTCCCTACAGTGGAAGTAGATCGAGGTGTAGGCGTAGAGAATCAAAGCTCTCAATAAGAGTGTAGGGAACTTGGAGAACTAACGTAGAGTTTCCTCCCCTTGATTTTCTCTCTATGTGGATATAGTAAGAATTGATTCTATGGTATTTTTTTGCATTGGAAAGCTACTTGGTTATTTATAATGGTGTTAAGAAAGCTCTAGAATTGTTGAGCGTGGCCTTATAGTTGTTAATACTAATTAAGAAAAAGATCTCTCGAAACTAGGATAGATTGCAAAGTGATCCAAACAGTTATTACAATATTAGAGGTCCAGTTGAGTCATCAATCATCTGATCTATCAAGTTAAACGTCCAAACAAAAGAGGAAGACATATGATGAAAAGGGCTCTAGAAAGAGGTCAATAGGCACTTGGCCATGAGACATTTGATCAAGTGATCAAACAGCTTAAATGAGAATATCAGACTAACTAAAGTGTTAGTTGTCCATTACTATAACTAATCTTCCCTAGAATTGCGTTTCAAGTGAGCTCAAACATTGGTCTAAATATTGGTTGACATGTGGAACACCCGATCCTATTGTTCGACGTCTAATATGCAAATCATTTTAGAACTCAGCCTTCTAACACAAGATCCTCCTAGATTTAGGTTTCAAGATCCAACAGTTTAGTATGTGTCGTTTGATAGTCTTGTTAGATATCTAAGGGACATATTAGATGTCTACTATGAATGTTTGTCATCTAATAGCCTAAGGCGAACATTGGGGTGCCAACGGTCACAATGGGAGATGCCTGGAAATAAGATCGTTTGTTTGATAAGAGGGTTTCAGATGTTTGACAAAGATATTAGGCATATGATTGAGTAATCCATTATCCGATTTGGATTTCTGATTGATTCTAAGTTTTCCCTAAGTATCCTAAGGTTATATAAGTAACATTTAGGACTTAGGTTATCATACTTTGGCTCCTTACAACATGTCTAAAATTAAGAAAGTAAAATTCATCAAAAGAAAATATGATGAGAACCTCGTCATAAATCCTAAACTGGCACCATCTAACCTTGATTTGCAAGAAAAAGCTCCTACATAACCTATAGAAAGGCTTGACTCAGAGAATTCTGAGTTTGTGAAGAAAACACGAACTAAGGGGTAAAAATGCAATTTCACCAACACAATCTGTAAACAGGGTAACTTAGGGTCCAAACGTAGGTCAAACTGACCTAATAAGAAGGAAAGTGAGATGAGTTGATCTAACTAGGGCTACAGCAACTCCAACGAATTAAACGACATCATGTAACCCTAAAACAAACCCACTTCAATTCACGAGGTTCGAGGCAAATAAAAAATCAACTAAACCCTCTAAAATTCATAGAAAACTAATCTCTAGGGTTTAGAACCTTCAATTTGGCTTTGGGAACCCACTTTGACCTACATTGAGAACCATGCCCAATTAATGATTTAATTTGGGTTTTTATGTAAATTGACCGATCAAACAAGGTCTGATCTAGAAATAAATTTCACCATTAGAATCCTTAGGTCACATTTAGTCATGCATAAAAACTTGAGCCTAAGAAGAGACCTTCTTGACAGACTTTGCATTTTGGTCCTCATCTATTACTTTTTGACCCTCAACTTTTGAAACCCTCACATTTTGACCCCTAAGTCTTCTTCATTCTTTGCATTTAGGTCCTCCCTGCAAAACCCTGAGCAGCGCCATGCTCCGGCGACTTTGCACGGAGCATGGCGCCGCGCAGGGTGAGGGAGGCTCTCTGCCCTTTCAACCGGGGGTTCCCTACGACGTTTGCTGTCGCAGGGACACCTCCATGGTCTCTGCAGCGACCCATACCTTCCGTGCGAACGCGCGGAAGGTATGGGTCCCTACTCCGGCCGTCCTCCGGCGAGGGAGGCACGTCGCCTCCCTCCGCCCACCTCTCCGCTTTCGCCTCTATAAAAGCCGCCTCTGCCTGATGAAGAGAGTAAGTTGTTTCTGACAGAGAATACCCCCCCTACTTCCTCCTCTCCAGCTCCGACAGACGGCCTGCAGCTTCCGGCGACCATCTCCTCCTCCTCCTCGTCGCTCTGCTGCCTTACCTGCAGCAGGGTTCCCCTAACCCTCTCGTCTGTGTCGCGCTACACCCGCCGACACTCTCCGCCTGCCTCCTCGTCGCTGTTCTACCCTTTCCGGGCCCTTTCTTCCTCAGCTCCGGCAGGTTCGAGCCGATGCTTCCGCCTTCCCCTCTTCGTCCAGAGCTTAGGTAAACGCTTCCTCTTCTCCTCCTCTCAACTTTCCCCCTGTCAATTTGTACTTTCGCACCCCCACACTCAACCTCCACCTCCACCTGCTCCCTCTCCGACCTCCCCCTCCGGCGAGACCATCCCACTGCCGCAAACCCCCTTACTCCTCGCCAATCACCTCAGAAGCTTCCCCTCACTCCACTCCACAGCTTCACCCCCTTCATTTCCTGCCACACATCACCTGAAGACCCCCCAAACAGACCCATTCTCCCAGCTACAGTCCGACCTAGGGCTGCCCCTGCACTCCCCCCCACGCCTCGCCACCACCTGCACGAGCTTCACCGCACTCCGGCGAAGCTCCCTGCACCTTCTGACTAGGCCGAGAGGCCGAATTTCTGTGATCAGGTCACCCATCCTCTGCTGCCATTGCTGAGCAGGAGGAGCTTCTTTCACCTGCAGCTGCAGGTTCACCCCCACCCAGGCTTGCACTCCAGGACGCGCGGCTTGCCCTCGCGAAGCTTCCCAGGCCTGCAGCTGGGGTGAAAGCCTCGCACACGGCCGCAATTGCCTGCAGCTTCCTCAGCTGCAGGCGCCAATTTGGGGTGGGACATTTAGTCCCACCTCGGTAGTTCTGGACGCACTGTAGCCGCATAAATTGTAAAAGTGTTGTAAGCTTATCGCCTCAGTTACACGGGGTGAGGTCCCTCTCACCCGCTTACCCGGCCTCGTCCGCGACCACCCCCCGCGGACCTGGCCCGACCCGTATACCCGACCTGCACTCCTCGCCCACCACCACACGTCGGTAGGCCTGGACCCGGGCGCGACCCAGCGGCTCTGGGAGAGCGATCCTACGAGTGAAATCTGAAAGAGAAAGGCGCGGGGGAGGGTAGAGTTAGGTTTTTGCCCTCTGACCAAGCTGTGTGAGTGTGCAGGTGAAGAAGAAGAAGAAGAGAAAGTAGACCGCAGAAGAGGAAGGAGAAGATAAAGAAGAAAGAAGCAGCCAAAGCCTTGGCTGCTCGAAGTAAAGCAGAAGAAGAAGGACTGCAAGAAGAAGAAGAAAAAGAAGAAAGACACAAAAGAGAGAAATAGGAGGATGCACTGTAGTAGAAGCTACTTAAGTCGTCTGATTGAAAAATCAAACGACGCTCTGAAGAGAAAGAGAGCAGGCACCGCAAAGAAGGAAAAAGAAGAAGAAAAGAAGAAGGAAAGAAGAGGTGCCGCAGCAGAAAGAAAAAGAACAGAAGACAAAGAGCTGAAGAAAAAGAAGAAAGAAAGAAGAAGAAGAACAGAAAAGAAAGAAAGAAAAGAACAAAGGAACTGAAGAGAAGAGAAGAAAAAGAAGACGACAAAGACGAGAGAAAAAAGAGAAGAAGAAAAAGCCAAGAGTCCAATCTCTCTCTCTCTCTCTCTCACTATTGTAATAGAAACATTGTACTTCTAGAATTATCATTTGCTCCCTGAGTTTGACCTCGGGAAAACTTTCTATTTCTGAGTACAAATTGTATTAACTGGTAACCGTTTCTCTATACTATACTACGATGAAATCCTAGACCGAGAAAACGACGACACCAAAATACAAAGACTAAAGAACTAATCTTCAAGATTCCTTCTCCTTCTTGCTTCTTTCCTCTTGGCCTTCAACTTATCTCCTTCTTCCTTCTTTGCTTTGGCTCCTTATTCCTAAAATGCTAGTTCTCAAAAAAATAATATAACAACTTTTGTTTTGTTATCATTAAAATCAAATACAATGGTGCTTATGCAGCAACAACATTAACTAAAAAGGTAGAAAAGAAAGTAGCTAAACTAACAATGTGATCCTCATAGATCAACTGTGGTATATAACTCGGACCCACGCAGTCTCCACATGCAGCTGCAAAACCTAGTTGTTGTTCATCAAAACCCGAGTATGGAGTCCAAATATAAAGCATCGACAAATGCAAAGTAAAGTAGCAATTTAATAAGAGAGGTATTCATATAGGTAGAAAAAAGGTAGAGAAACAAGAATTGGGCACTTATATTTGTATTAACCTCTTAGTTATTCAATTATTTCTTTTTTTTTTTGTCTATGCCTTCTGAATTACGGTCACGACCAGCACACGATCATTTCCTTGGAAGGCGTAAGGAGATATTATTGTGATATCCTAGGTGACGAGATTGGTATGATACACTCACCTAGAAAGGAGAATAGCTTACACCTATCCTACATCTTAGTTAATCACCTTAGAGTCTCTACCTAAGTGAAGTGGTGACTACAAGCTCGTGTATTACGCACACAAGGTGCTATTCCTTACTAGCACACAGTCAGTACTTTCCACTATAGGATACGGAAAATGATACCAAACCAACTCAAGTCAACAACACGTACCCATAACACCTAGCCACCTGGTTGGCTAAGAATCTTAATAGAGTTCCAGAGAGGTTAGCTCACTACCTGAATCAGTCTCAATCCTCTATGTACAATAAAGGAGAATAGGGCCATAATTTGCAAGCATGAGACTAGCAATTTGCCTATGACCAAAAGGGCCTCCCTTGATCACCCATTATTCTAAAATCATCATCTATTTCAATTCATTCATTATGCCTCTTATGGCGAAAGTCATATTCCTATTTACCTAGTCCATTTTAGAAAAAATATCATTCATTAGATAATTTCCACATGATGTTCGATATTGATGATCTTGCAAGTTTGTTATGTTAATAATAGATTGATTCATACATCCAAATAGATAAAAATTATTTAACAATTATTAGATTTCCAAAGCCAATGTCATTGTTTCTTAGTTAATTAAGTGGATTGTAATAGTCAACAATAAATTTTGGGCCACATTGATGGCATCGTGTTGAACGCGCTTTCGTCGAGTTTGAAAGATGCATTGTAGTATAGTCAAGAAAAGTGAATTAACATTTAAATCTATAAGCTCGAAAATCAAACGTGAGCCCAAGGTCATTCGCAATGAGCAAATATAAAATTCACAACATTAATCGAATAAAAGAGCACAAGAATTAATCATAACAAGATATTTAATGAATAATATAATCAAAAATATATTCAAGAATAAGCCCAATCTGTATCTTAAAAATCGCTAGGATAAAAAGAATAGAAAAACCCTAAAAATGGTGATTTGAATCACCAAGTTAATCGACCAATCAAGCACATATCCCAATGAGAATCATAATCTCAAATCAAACCAATTCCTTAATAGTAGTTTTGAGCCACTTACCACGTCAACACCAGGATATCCACGTCAGCTAATGAGCTCAAATATGTCCACAGTAACTAGAACCAAGCCAAAGTCAGACGTCGGACCCTAAGGTCAGATGGATTAACTTTCAAAGCCATAACACCCCAGAATTTCGCTAAGTATATAGTGCGTTGGCATGCATCTCAAGGTACGTGCACGCACCTCGAGGCAAAACCTCCCCCTCCCACAAAATTTCCTACTCTATTAAAATCTAGAACCAGGTCAATAATCAGGTATAGGATTCGGATATAGGGACCAAGCAAATGAGCACATGACCGTGGGCGAGTTGTGAGGTAGAGGTGAGCGGGGACCTCACCCCCGTGTGAGAGGTGACATGGCTACGACAAACAAAATAATATATGCATGTTTCAAGTTTAAGTGGGCATGATTAACATGATTTATACGCAAAAGGATTAGGTTAAAAACCCTATCATTGCAGTTACATAAAAATCCGCTATCAAATAAAATTTATAACCGAAACTTTGGTGAGTCTCAGGTCGAACACAGGGAAGCGAATGTTTAATTAAAAATCAGGTTTGGAATTATTGCCATGAAAGCATATTAGCTGGTTGAAATTAATATACGCTAGCTATTCTACTTAAAGAATAAATAACAGAAAAGAAAGAGAATAATACAGAGAAAGAGAGAGAGTGAATCAATATTTCATAGACAAATGTTCATTACAACTAATTTCAACAACTATAAAATTGGAAATCTACACTAGAAAGCGGTAAAAAGAGAGGGGGTTGAGAAGTTATCATCCTCGACAACTGCTTAGAGGATGAGCCGTGTTGACGGAGCGCCCGAACGATGGGATGAGATGCTGGATGAAGGAGAACGAAGCTGGAGGACGAAGGACAGAGTAGGGTGATGTCATAGCGGGATTTGCTTCCCGAATAGCGGTGAGAGGAAAACCATGGGTGCTCCACGAATGGGGGTGAGAAGATGGAAAAATTATGTTCGCGACTCTAGTGGAGCATCTCGGGTATGTAACCAGCTCGTAGAGCTTTGGAAGAGGTGAGAGGAGAAGAAAAGGGATGAATAAAATGGAGGGAATATGGGCTCCTTTTATAAGCTTTTGGAAGGGGGTATTTTGGTAAAAAAATAAAGGAAAATGTTGGCTTTAATGGCACCCACATTCCCACGTTCATGCATGTCGCTTATCACTTCCCGCTTGTTTGGTGTGGAGAAACGCCAGCCATCATATCTTCATTGTGTGGCCGTAGATGGTTCCTGCTCTCGTGCTCCTGGATCTCAATCAAATGTCGAATAGAGCTCCCAAATGTCTTAAACGTCGCTGGGTCTTCTCCTCGCACGAAGGGGCCACCTGTTAGCTTCTCAGCTAGCTGATGATGCACGAGCTAGTCGATTGCAAATACTTTTAGCGCTAGAGAGCAGGCGAAAGATGGTGACCAGTTTGCTACTCAGCTAGCTGGTCACCCATGGAGAGCACCACCAGCTAAACAGGTCACAATAGTGACCATTGATCATTAGATCAACGGTCCACATTCGTTGAACGGTTGTAGGAGCAACGAAGGTCGGATTAACACGATTTTTGTGCCATTGAGCTACGATCATCGATCTAGATCCATCCGTGTGGTTAGATTTATAATCTAAAGTCTGAATTTTACACCACCTTGCCCCTTCACCTCTGATATTTCTTGGACTGCATCTGATACTACGGAAGTTCGATCGGGGTAATCTTGGAGTCGTTGGACTCCAATCGATGCCCTAATCAGATCAGTATGGTTGAATCTTCAATCTGAGGCCTCAAAATGAAATTGTCATGTCCCCTGGCCATAAAAAAGAGCAAATTAACCTAAAAATTGTACAAACTAATCTAAAGTAGAATGATGCATGCTATGCAATATTTATAATGCTGAATGCAATTATATGCCTGAGAACACTCATAAATAGACAGTTTATGTGAAATAGATGTGTCTACATAAAGGCACGAGGTGAGACTATCTAGTGGTGCTTGTTCGCAGGCCACAGCAGCTAATATCTTCATCGAATTAAAGCTTTGCCTCACTACCTTGCTCGATTGCTAGCGTGAAGAGATGAGACCCTGTCAATCGAACGTGGTCTTGGGTCCAGTGATGGTCGATGCACAGTGAACGAAGCTGAAAATGACGATGGTAACAGCGGTGCTCCGACCGGATACCTAAAAGCATGAATGCGAGATAAAATCCCAAGTTAGAAAGCTCAGGGCAGTCGAGGCGAGGTGTATGGTGGACTAGGGCAGTCGGGGCAAGGTCACCGGAGGCATCCGGTGGACGGTTCCTTTGGGGAGGAGTTTTAGTGGGTGGAAGTGTCAATAGGGAGAGGGATTTTGGTTGGGAAAGCGTGGTGGAGCTTTTGGTGGAGTTGGTGGCGTGTTCGAGTGTGTGCGGTGTCGGTGCAGCCTCACTGGAGGCATGGCTAGCATCGGAGAAGATGATGGGGGAGGCGACGATTTAGTGGTGGAATTAAGGTCCCAAGAGGCTAAACCTAAGTAAAGAAAGAGAGGGAAAGGAAGGACCTAGCTACTGGACGAAAGGGATGAAGTTCCACTCCAACGTGGCTTGCCAGACATGGAAGGGACGAATACCTCCGGTGAGGTTAGGCTGCGAGGATGAAGGTAGAAGAGGCTTCTGCGTTGGTCGACGAGAAACGGAAGACGTGGAAGATAATGGGCCACCCGATTTGACCGTCGAGTGGCCAAAGAGAAGGGATTCAAGAAGCTCGCCGAAATCATGGTGGAGGTAGCCAGAGAAGAGGAAGAAGAGATTGTTTGTGGCCTAACCGAACTCATCTTGATCACTGAACCTTACGGAGCATTTATAGAGCTCAAATTTGAGCTTAAGCTCGATGATTTCGCACATTAAGGTCGCGAATTTGGCAACTTTCATTTCTTGACTTTCGCGAGCTTGCTAGAGCTCCTTGCTTCACAATAGGCTTCAAGATCAGGTCCAGTGGAATGGGAATTCCTTCCTAATTAATCCCTCCAAATTTGGAGGGATTTAGTCTAGAAATAAAGAGAAATCTTATATTGAAGTCAGGGAGTAGTAGGTTTGGGATTCTGTTCAAACGTCCTAGGCGATAGGGACCTAATTGTGAAGGAGACAACAAAGATAGGGGGGTTTCTGTAACAAACTCGAAACCTAGGGGTCTAACTGTGATAAATAGAGAGCTTAGGGACTGAATTGCAAGCTAGGTCAAGATGGACTCTGATTGAGCCTAAATTTTGGTCCTAACCTAATTTGGACCCAAGGAATCTAATAGAGAACTTGGATTTGAGTTTTGACCATGTTTGACAAGGTAAAATGCACAGAAGCCCAAATCCTCCTATCTGAAACTCTATTCTACGTCAACATGGGTCTAGTTGGTCAAACCAATGGTATCAAACCACTTAGAATATTTTTCTATGAATTTTAGAAGGTTAAGATTAATTTTATCCTGACCAGAACCATTAAATTTTAAGTGAGGCTGATAATTAGGATTTTCAGTCTTGTTTTCGCCCTTGAAATGCGTGAAATCCTAAATCAGTCAGTGTAAGCCCATTTCTTGGTCATTAATGCTCAATTGACCTCTAACTAACCCCTGAATAATCCTGTGGTTAATCTGCATTTGTGATGCACTGTTAAAATTGAAGAATTAATCACATTTTATTGTGTTCTCCTTAAAATAGATCAAAGTGGAATTATGATCCTCAGGCGATCATTTAAGAGCATTTATCTCTTGATTCCAACTAAATTAAGTTACTTTTACCACCCGATTCTCGAATCCCTACGAGATACGAGAATCGGACCGACTCAACTGATCCCAAGACCCAGTCGTCCAACGAGAAAGTAACCAAAAGAGTAGTAAAATAAACCACATTCACCATGTATATAACTAGCAGTAACAAAATACAGCAGTAAAGAAAAGAAATACTATAGTATACACCACCACAACAGTAAAGAAATAAACATGTACATAAACATGAAGCTTACAATTAAAAGAGTGCAGGGGTAACAGAAACTACTCACAACAACAGCAAGAAAAGTACAGTAGGTACTACAAGTAACACTACTGGGCTCTACTAGGCCCAGCACCCTCTGCAGCCGCCGACTCTAGCTGCTCAACACTTGATCCTAAAAAGGTAACAAAGGTGACACGTCAGTGAAACGCTGAGTAGAGTGGCAACTAAAAGCTAAAAAGGAGTAAGGAGGACAGTAGCTGTATAATTTTTAATTTCTTTCTTCATATTCTTCCCATTTATTCATTATTAAAGTATTTCTCAGATCTTTCTCTTGATCTCGAATGTTCCTCGTGGGAACGATCTTGGTTGTAGTCTTTTTCGAAAAGTAGAAGTAACACGTGGTGCTCTCCTGGCCGGGAGTCCCCCGTGGTGTTCCTACCCTCAGTCAACCACCCCAAGGTCGTTGACAGACGTAACGGTGACTACGGCACGCGTGATAGATGCACGAGTAGCTACCCTGCACTGGCACGCGGTCAGTCATTTTCGTTAACGGGCGCACCCAAAGCACAGCACGGAACCAGTGTAGGGCAAAGCCCTCTCAGTAACAGGGGCCCAGCCCCTCCACAGTAACCAAACAGGGGCCTTCCCCTCCACAGTCCGCGCACCCTCGCCTGACTACCCTGGCTTGCCCAGTGGGCCTAACAAGTTGGTGTAGGAGGGCTAGCAAAACCTCGGGGCCCGTGGGGTAGCTAGTGCTCTCCCTACACTAGTAGCTCTCCTTGGTACTGTGTACACGAGGGCCAAAAGTTGGTACAAAGTGGCCAGACCTAACCTCGGGTCCCTGAGGCGACTAGCTCTGCTCTGCACTAAACAGGGGGGCAGTTGCTCTCCTTGGTACTCCATACTCAAGGGCCAGCTCACTTCCCCAATTTTATTCCATTCGCTTTCCAGGAGTTCTACTCATAATTCCCCGTAGGGTTCATGCTCTTTTAACTCAACCAATTTAGGTTTTACCGTTCCAGCTTTATATCCATATAACCCATGTTCTCAACAGTGATTATTCATTCTTAAACAGGCAGCTGTTAACTAATTTACAGGCAGTTATCGTCCCCTTTCTACTTTTCCAAGACTGCAATGTATATATATTCAACTAGTTTTCCAGTCCTAGGAGTCATGCCATACCCTAGGATCTATCATTCAATCTAGTTTGTCCTAGGGTTCACGTAATGTCCTAGGATCTATCATTCAATCTAATTTTTCAGCCCTAGGGTTCATGCAATGCCCTAGACTCTATTAATTGTTTCATTAATGTATAATTTTTTTGATAAATAAATTAAAGGGCCTCTCTACCCGCAAAAACTGGGAGTACTGGGGGCGTGGTCGGCAATCCCACGTGCCTCTGCAACCCCCAAAGCCGCAAAGGAATGGGGTCCTAACACAAGGATCAACACAACGAGTTACTTAGAACAGTATACAATTACTGTAAATAGGTAGAGGAATTAAATCTGGGAAGAATGAAACTTGAAATGCGGAAAACGGACTCCAAACGGACCCTAAACAGGTCAAAAACAACCAGTCTGTCCAAAATCAGACTTCTGGAACTTCTTCCAGACGTCTTAAAAGGTAGCTCAAGTCATACCTTGGTCTACGCAGTCCTTCAGACGTCTAGAAACCTGCTGGAACGTCTGGACTTGGTTTCCAGACGTCCGATTGTCACCCCGGATGTCTGGAGGCCTTCTCCGTCATCTGGTGCTGTGCCCAGACGTCTGATCTATGTGGGATGGCGAGCCCTTGCGCCTTTCTGAACAAGTCCTGCACACACACACGCCCGCTCTTATCACGAAAGGCTGTAGAAGACCTCGGCGGAACGGTTGCATGGCCGTACACGCGAAAGAAGGAGAGGATAAAAAATAGCGTACCTGTCAGACGTCTGTACCTTCCTCTAAACGTCTCCTACGTCGTCTGGACGTAAGTCCAGATGTCTGATTCTAGGAAATTTTCCCAGAATCAAAACCTTCTCGCTCTCCGCCCGCAGCGCACGGCCGTGCCGCGCCGCATCCATCTGCTGCCTGAGCAGCAGCAACTCCTCCGCGGCACCCCACGCTCGCTGCTCTCTCGCAGATCAGCTCTAGCTGCCCCGGCAAGCTCGCACCCTCGCGATCGAGCTCCATCTTCCTCTTACAACAGCTTCTCCTCCCCACACGCCCGCAGCAGTCGCTGCTGCCGCTCTCGCTCGCCCGCTCTCTCGCTGATAGGGAGAAGGAGAAGAAGAAGGCGTTGGAGTGAGGGTAAGGGAGAGGGGAAGCGTATTTGTAAGGCAGCCGCGGGGAGAGAGAAAGAGGAAAGGCGATGTCTGCAGGGAGGAAGAGGAAAGAGAAGAAGGAGGGCGGCGGGTTCAATCTACGCGTGCATGCGCGCAGACGTGAACCCGTACGCCAAAAAAATTTAATACCAGACGTCTGGGAAGGCTTCCAGACGTCTGGCCGGACGTCTGGGCCACTTCGCAGACGTCTTAAATAACGCTTGATTCACTATTCATAACAGTTACCTATGACGAATGATGGCATTACCATCATATCGCCATCATTCATTGTATCTATCTTAATTTGGCTAAGTTCTAAGATTAAATTCACCTAACTAACACATTAAAATGGTATAACTCCAGTAAGGCTAAAGAGAGAGGAATTGATAAAAATAAGGGTTAATTCTATAATTTTCACAAATAATTATAAATGCAAAATGGTAAGTGGTAAACCATGATTAATCAAAGGTCAATTGAGCTTAAATTTCCTAAAAGTGGGTTGATATTAAGTAATTTAGGATTTTCATTCAAATTTAGTGTTAATCCTCAATTAAAATGGCTAATTTCGACCCAGCTTCAATTAAAACATTTTTTATACAAATAAATATAATATAAACCTTATAAAAAGCAGTTAAAAATATTTTATAAGGTTTGGTATAGTCAATTTGACAATCGGAACTTATTTCAACCTAAAACAGAAACGTCAGTGGGTATTTAGTACATTTTGGGGCAAATCATTAACTTACCTTGAAAAATTCATTAAAATCCAAAATTGAAGTCACCGTTAAATTTCTTATGTCTAGATTGGGTTACAATAAAAAAATTAGGCTCATTTACACTTCATCTTGGTCAAGTTTACAATTTGGCCCTTAATTTCCAATTTCTTTACAAATACCCCCTTAACTTTTGATTTCCTTGCAAATATGCCCCTACCAGCAATGCCCCCACCTTCCACCTTTGCATCCTCTGGCCACGAACTCTCGCAAGTTATTGCGTGCAACGACCAACCCTCTTCTCTCATGCTAAGGAGCGATAAAGCTCCCTCAGCCTACGCAACTTCTTGTCGTCCAAGAATCGAGCTCCCTCTCCCTCTCTTTCTTCTCCTCCGAGCTCGGTCATAGACGAACCTTGGAGCTTCTTCCTTCTCCCTCGTTGCCCTGCTTCGCCATCAAACAAGACCACGGTCCTCTTCCTCGCTTCGTCACCGTGCTCCGAGCCACCAGACACGGATGCTTAACCCCTCTTCGACTCCAAACGAAGCTCGACGCCCTCTTCTTCCTTAAGGCCGACCACCACATTGGCCACGACCTCCAACCTCTTCTCCTCCTCCTAGGTAGTTTATTCCTCTCCCCTCTTCTTCTAGATTAGATTAAGACCTTTAGATCTAGGTTTAGACTCCAAACTCTTCCTCCTCGTCATCATCTTCTTCTTGGACGACGAATGTTCAACCTAGCTCCGACGACGCCCTCACCTTGCTCCACACCATCTCACGCATCGCCAACCACTTATGAAGCTCCACCACACATCCCAAGCAGAATCCATCTTCTAATTTGGGCTTCCGATGTCTCCACGCCTTCACCCAACACATACGCCAATGACCACCCATGTCGCCCTTGCTGGCCGTCTACCAACCTTCCCACACCAAATTGCGCCCATCATCAACTTCTGCTGGTTTGAGTGAAACTCCATAGCCTCTTGGTCGTCCACCTCTCCTCGACCTTCTCATGAAGCTTCCTGAGGGCACAAGGAGCTAATCATTGACTTGCGACCTCTGTCAACCAATCACAATAAAGCGCTATTATCAGGTTTTTATCCACGGCAACGACAACAAAAATATGATCGACGATGACTAAGTTGCAATAAAAATAATGTTTTACATGTCGTTGTAACAAATTTGTCTCAAATGTAAACTGATGTCGTATCAATTTTATTTAATTATAATTTTTATTAGTATGTTTCCAGGTCATTCACTAAAAGGAAGTTATTAATATACATTACTCTCTAAGTCCAAAAATATTCTTTTATTTCAAAAATGTTAATTTTATTTACAAAATGAACGAACGAATCAAACAATTAATGAATTGTCAATTATGTACAAAAAGAATTAATTAATGAACACTAAAATGCATTAAATATATATACAACTAACATGCATTAAAAACTAGCTAATACTACACTATGTTTAATATATACTACTATAAGTAATACTTAAGTATAAGTACAAAAATAGCTAATAATATCTACTATACTAAATTAACTTAACATACTAATACCTTTAGTAACATATATTACATATACAATAACATATATATATGTCGCTATAGCCCTAGTAACATATATACAACATAAGGCATAAGTTATTACTTATACTAACGCATTCACATATATACAAAGACAGATATATCAGTTACTAAAGCTCTAATTTATTTATATACATAAGAGCACAAACAGTATCTAATTTACTAATATACCTATACATATTTATACTATACCTTCGTATATATTATTTACATATAATTTATTTATATTATTTATATACATTTACTATTATACAAATAATATACCTATATGTATACACACAATACATATATACATAATCACGCATGACAGACTAAGTCCAACACTTAGCCAAATCTTGACTAAATCACATCCTTTTCTTCTCTCTTCTTCTTTCTTACTTAGTTGTTTTAGGGATGTCTTACCTCTCCTCAAACGACTTTCACTTAGACCAAAAATTCGATTTTAAGTGGGCGGGCCGACCACTATCGACTGATACACAGCACCCAAATGGGTGAGACCAAACCCCTACTGATGGCCCGACCCAAGTTTAGATTAGGTATATATTAGTGCATTCCATGTCCAATTTCAGGCCCACAGATGCCCACACACCCACACGCTCACACACACAGGCACACACCCACGCATGCCCGTAGGCACATGCTGCACGCATCACGACAACCATGACCTTGTATGCATGTGTTTTGTTTGCGCCCCGCACTAACGACCAAGGGGTCGCCAGCCCAAAAACCTAATATATGGTGCTACGCGAGTTGTAGCTAGCGATGTGGCATTAATGCGCGGGCGTTATTTGCCCTAAGCAACGTTCAGCAATTGTGTGAAGTCCAAGGTTTTGGCCCTCGATTAGAGGGTCATAAATTAGTATAAAAAATAAATTATATAATTATAGAGCCATTATATAGGTCTATATAATGGTACAATTAATTTAGATAAATAAATTAATTACCTATATAATAAAATTAGTCAAAGTTGATTTATACATGTTAATTTAGAGGTTAATTACTTAATTAAAGTGAAAATTGGTTAAGTAATTATACAATTGACCCAATATAGAGCTAATTTACATAATAAATTATTTATTACACAATTTTATTGTATTTTTAAGAGTTTATTTCAATTTACAGAAATTTAAATACACGTATAAGTTAGTTTTACACATAAATAGTTTATAAATACTATAATACATTATAAATGCAGTATAAAAAGGTTGAAAATACTTAATATAATATTATACAAGTGTACATTAGAACTTACTTCAGTTTTAACTTAAATTACTAATTTATTTTATTTTAAGTTAAAAAATTACTTAGCTAACTTAATAAATTAATTACCTACTGTAATTACTTAATTAAATTAAATCACAGGTATTATACATTATATATTATATGGTTAAATGTGTATATACAGTATTAGATACAATTATGTACATTTAGACAAGTTTATGTAATTACCTAGGTTATTATACAATTAGTTTATATAAATTAATATATAATAATACAACAAAATTATATATACATATATTAAATCATTTTAAATATTTAATTTAATATATATAATACATATATAAGTTAATTACGTACATTATCTACATATTATACATTATCTACATAGTGCTTAGGTTTAAGTTATATTTACAAGTATATACATAATATACAACGTATTTTTGGATATTTTAGGGGTTTTTCTGATTTTTATAGTTTTTATATGCATAGTAGAGATAGGGGATGAGAGAGAAAGGATGAGATGAGAGATAAAAGTTTCTTTTTTGTGTTTTTGAACTTAGGACTTTTATTAAATTCCAAGGTGTACTGAACCGTCAGCTTGTATGTTCTACCAAGCCGAGGGTTCAGATTACCTTGAAACTTGGCACACACCTAGAAAAATACCTGATCTTACTCAAGATAGGTTTATTTTATTTTTTTATGATTTTTTTATGTATTTTATTTGTTTGCAAACCAACCCTTAAAGACCTTGAAAGAGTTTTGGGAAGTGAAACCAAAGGCCAACAACTCTATTCCGAGGGTTGGAATAAGGATTTAAACACTGAAATATGTCTAGCATTACACACAAAAGATGTTCAAACATTTAAACATGGTTTTTAATTCAATTCTCATGCAAATACATATTTAGATAGTTGTAACCATAAGAATGCTAACAATGAAATTTGAGATAAAATGACAAGCAGTTCTGACCAAATTCCATTCCTATTTTAGTACAAGAATGCTTGTTCTAAGAAGTCCTAATAGTACACAACAGTGCTAGCTTCATCAAATCCTTGAAATCAACCAAATTCCTAGCTCAGTCCCTTAGTTTAGACCTGCTAAAATTGATCTGTAGCAGCTAAATTTGTAGTGCTACTGATCAGTTCAACAGGTCTGAACTCAACTACTGCCTTCACATTTGACAGCTGCTGCTGAATCATTTTAGATCAAATGATGTAGCTGCTGATTAAATGTCTTAGCTTCATCTGATACCAAACTCCAGCAGTTATTGCCATTTCAGTAGCAGCGATTAGCAGCAGCAACTGCTGATGCTTGTTACTTTAGCCAAAATTAAAATCAAATCCACTACCAAATCAGATCTAAAATCTCTAATTACAATAAAAAATATTTTCATCTTCAAATTTGTAACGACCCGATTCCCGAGTCCCTACGAGACACGAGAACCGGACCGACTCGACTAAACCCAAGACCTGGTCGTCCAACGAGGAAGTAACCAAAAGAGCAGTAAAATAAACCACATTCAACATGAATATAACTAACAGTAAGAAAATACAGCAGTAAGGAAAGAAACTACTACAGTTTGTACCACCACAACAGTAAAACAACATTTGTAACATAATAAGAACTACAGGTAAAGAAAAGTACAGCGGAAACAAGACTACTCCCTACAATGGAACCAAAAAGAGGTACAAGAGAATAGTGGTAACTCTACTAGACCCTACTCGGCCCAGCGTCCTCTGCAGCCGCTGACCCTGGCTGCTCAACACCTGGTCCTGAAAGGTAACGAGTGTAACACGTCAGCAAAACGTTGAGTAGAGTGGCAGCTAAACTAAAGAAACAGTAAAGTGTAGAGTAGCTATTTTAATTTTCTTTTTTCCTTTATTTACGTCTTTCTATTGTTTCACAATTTATCTATTTCTCAGATCCTTCACTTGATCTCGAATGTTCCTCGTGGGAACGATCTTGATTGTAGTCTTTTCCGAACAGTAGAAGTAGCACGTGGTGCTCTCCTGGCTGGGAGAGTCCCCCGTGGTGATCCTAATCTCAGTCAACCACCCCAAGGTCACTGACAGACGTAACTGTGACTATGGCACGTGCGGTAAACGCACGGGTAGCTAACCCGTACCGGCACGCGGTCAGTCGTTTCCGTTAACGGGTGCGCCCAAAGCACAGCACGGAACCAGTACAGGGCAGAGCCCTCTCAGTAACAGGGGTCCAACCCCTCCACAGTAACCAAATAGGGGCCTTGCCCCTCCACAGTCCGCGCACCCTCGCCTGACTACCCTGGTTTGCCCTAGTGGGCCTAACAAGTCGGTGTAGGAGGCTAGCAGAACCCCGGGGCCCGTGGGGTAGCTAGTACCACCCTACACTAGTAGCTCTCCTCGGTACTACGTACACGAGGGCCAGCAAGTCGGTACAGAGTGGCCAGTCCTAACCCAAGACCGGGGCCGACTTAACTAATCCCAAGACCTAGTCATCCAACGAAGAAGTAACCAAAAGAGCAGTAAAATAAACCACATTCAGCATGAATATAACTAACAGTAAGAAAGTACAGCAGTAAGGAAAGAAACTACCACAGTATGTACCACCACAACAGTAGAACAACATTCATAATATAATTTGAACTGCAGGTAAAGAAAGTACAGCGGAAACAAGAACTACTCACTACAACGTAACAAAAAGAGGTACAAGAGACAGTGGTAACTCTACTGGACCCTACTCGGCCCAGCGTCCTCTGCAGCCGCTGACCCTGGCTGCTCAGCACCTGGTCCTGAAAAAGGTAACGAGTGTAACACGTCAGCAAAACTCTGAGTAGAGTGGCAACTAAACTAAAGACAACAGTAGAGCGTACAGTAGCTGTTATGTTCCATTACTTTCTTTATTCACATCTTTCAATTGTCTCACTATTTCATTTATTTCTCAGATCTTTATCTTGATCTCGAATGTTCCTCGTGGGAACGATCTTGATTGCAGTCTTTTCCAAAAAGTAGAAGTAGCACGTGGTGCTCTCCTGACCGGGAGAGTCCCCCGTGGTGATCCTACCCTCAGTCAACCACCCCAAGGTCACTGACAGACGTAACGGTGACTACGGCACGCGCGATAAACGCACAAGTAGCTAACCCGTACTGGCACGTGGTCAGTCGTTTCCGTTAACGGGTCCGCCCAAAGCACAGCACGGAACCAGTCCAGGGCAGAGCCCTCTCAGTAACAGGGGTCCAACCCCTCCACAGTAACCAAACCGGGGCCTTGCCCCTCCACAGTCCGCGCACCCTCGCCTGACTACCCTGGTTTGCCCCAGTGGGCCTAAACAAGTCGGTGTAGGAGGCTAGCAGAACCCCGGGGCCCGTGGGGTAGCTAGTACCTCCCTACACTAGTAGCTCTCCTCGGTACTACGTACGCGAGGGCCAGCAAGTCGGTACAGAGTGGCCAGTCCTAACCCCGGGTCCATGGGGCGGCTGGCTCCGCTCTGCACTAAACAGGTACAGGTACTTCCCTTGGTACTACGTACCCAAGAGACAGTACACAACTACATCTCAGTTCCATTCCTTTCTCTTTCCAGGAGTTCCACTCCTAATTCCCCCGTAGGGTTCCATCCTTTTTACTCAAACATCCAGGTTTCACTTTCCAGTTTCACATTCTTACAATCCATGTTCTCAACCACGTTATTTATTCACAACAGGCAACTGTTAATTCAAATTACAGGTAGCTTTATATCTCTTTCCATTTTCCAAGACTGCAGTATTATACATTCCACTAGTTTTCCCATCCTAGGATTCATGCCATATCCTAGGATCTATCATACAAACTAGTTTTCCAGCCCTAGGATTCATGAAACACCTAGGAGCTATCATTCCATCTATTTCTCATTCCTAGGATTCATGCAATGTCCTAGGTTCTATTTATGGTTCCATAATTTAACAGATTTTATTAATAACTTAAAGCCACTCTACCAGGTACAACGGGAGAAATGGGGGCGTGGTCGGGAATCCCGCGTGCCTCCGCGACCCCCGAGACTGCAACAGAACGGGGTCCTATCACAAGGATCAAACACAAGGAGTGTCTAAAAACAGTGTATAGCTACTGTAGATGGGTAGAGGAATTAATTCTGAAAAGAATGCAACTCAAATCGCAGAAAACGAAACCCGAACGGGCCCTAAACGGGTCAAAAACGACGACACTGTGCAAAATCAAACGTCTGGAACTTCTTCCAGACATCTTAAAAAGTGGATCAGAGAATTACCTTGTTCAGCGTGGTTTCCCAGATGTCCAGAAGTCTGCGGGGACGTCTGGCCTAACTCACAGACGTCCGATGGTAATCCCGGATGTCTGGAGGTCGCTTCCGCCGTCTGGTACTACTACCAAACGCCTGATTCAAGATGGATGGCGAATCACCGAGCCTGCGCACACCCATCTCCCACACTCAGTACGGTCACCTTTCAGACGTCTGGATGGTCTTCCAGACGTCGCCCTCGCCGTCTGGCTATCAACCCAGACGTCTGATTCTGAAAATTTCTCCAGAATCAGGGCGCCACTCGGCCTCCGCTCGCGACGCCGCCCGCGTAGCACCTCGTGCGCCTGCTGCTCAGACCGCAGCAGTCCCCCCTCCGCGTCGCTCCGCGCCCCCTGGGCCACCTCCCAGACATCTTAAAAGACGTCTGGGGCACGCGTTCGTTACATCTATTCCATTCACTTTCCAGGAGTTCTACTCCTAATTCCCCGTAGGGTTCCAGCTCTTTAACTCAGCGCATTCCGGTTTCACCTTTCCAATTTCACGTTCATACATCCCATATTCTTAATCATGTTCATTTATTCATAACAGGCAGCTGTTAACTCAATTCACAGGCAGCTATTGTTTCCTTTCCACATTTTCCAAGACTGCAGTACTCATACATTCCACTAGTTTTCCCGTCCTAGGATTCATGCCATATCCTAGGATCTATCATACAATCTAGTTTTCCAGCCCTATGATTCATGCAACACCTTAGGATCTACCATTAAATCTATTTCTCATTCCTAGGATTCATGCAATGTCCTAGGTTCTATTTATGGTTTCATAATTTAACAGATTATACTTAAAGCCACTCTACCGGTTACAACAGGCGAACTGGGGGCGTGGTCGGGAATCCCGCGTGCCTCCGCAACCCCCGAGACTGCAACGGAACAGGGTCCTATCACAAGGATCAAATACAAAGAATTTCTCAAAACAGTATACAGCTACTATAGACAGGTAGAGGATTTAATTCCGAAAAGAACGCAACTCGAAACGCGGAGAACGGAACCCGAACAGGCCCTAAACGGGTCGAAAATGACGAAACAGTGCAAAATCAGACGTCTGGAACCTATTCCAGACGTCTTAAAAAGTGGATCAGGGGTTACCTTGCTCTGCGTGGTCTCTCAGACGTCCAGAAGCCTGCGGAGGCGTCTGGCCTAGTTCCCAGACGTCCGATGGTCACCCAGGATGTCTGGAAGTCGCTCCAGTCGTCTGGCACTGCAGCCAAACGTCTGATTCACGTTGGATACGAATCTCAGACCCTGTGCATACCCATTTCCTATCCCTCTTAGTACGGTCAATCGAAGAAAACGAAGAAGACGGAATAACTCACCTTTCAGATGTTTGGACAGTCTTCCAGATTTCGTTCCCGTCGTCAGGCTAGATTACCAGACGTCTGATTCTGGAAAAATTTCCAGAACCAGGGCGCGACTCGCCCTCCGCTCGCGACTCCCGGTGGCGCCGTGCCTCGTCCGCCTGCTGCTCGAGCCGCAGCAGTCCTCCCGCGTCGCTCCGCGCCCGCCGCGCCCCCCGCCGATCGGCCCTAGCAGCCACGGCGAACTCGCCCTCACGGCCGAGCGCTTCTCCCACACGCAGCACCTCCTCCCACGCTCACCGCGGCTGTCGCTGCCGCTGCACCCTCGCGCTCACTCTCGCGCACTGGCTGGAAGGAGAAGAGGAAGGAGACGGAGGTGACGGGAGTGAGGGAGAGGGTGTGGCCTTTTAAGGCCGCGCAAGGAGGAGAGAGAGCGCGACAGAGGGCGCAGGAGGGAGAGGGAAAAAGAGAGAGAGGGAATTTCCGCAGAAGCGCGCAGACGAAAGAATCGTACCAAATAACCGATTTCCAGACGTCTGGAAGTGGTTCCAGACGTCTGGTCAGACGTCTGGGTCACTTCCCGGATGCCTTAAAAGACGTCTGAAACACGCGTTCGTAACAAAATTCAATTAAAACCCCTCAAAATCAGTGTAAACCCTTTTGTATCAAAGTTATAAAATTCAAAGCATCTTAATCCAATCCATTCTCTTTATCATAGACAATAAAGAGAGGTGAATTGGATTATTAGTGAATCCTCTTCCCATTAGACTCAAAATCCAACGTAGAAACTTCGAACATTTTAGTCAAACCTCAAATTTCAATCTGAAAAATCTCTTGGATGAAAAATCAATGTTGCCCTGATTTGGGCTTTTACTTTGGATTCATTATTGACCTGATCACCTGATCGTCTTAAACACCATTGATTGGTGATCAAGGTGATCTAGTGATCATCTCAGCATTCGTTCGGCCTACGTTTAGTCTCAAATTAGTACCACTAATTATCCTCGACAAAACTTCCCAAACAAGGCTAAAATTGGGTACATGCTCATCCACAAATTGAAAACCAAATCCAACACTTTAGATTCATTGCATTTACACCCAATTTAGCATTTAAAACCTCAAATCACTCGATTAAACTTGAATAAATATGAATTGACTCCAAATCGTGATATTGGGCGTGAAATACAAATCTGAAAGAATCGAGTGAATCAAGTCAATTAAAACATGATCAAGGTTCCTTGTGAACTGGTGGAGTGAGTGAGAAGACCCCTAGATGAGTTTGAGTGTGAGTTGGATCTAGAAGTTGGTGAACTTCAGATCTAACTTAACTTTGATGGGTGAAGTGAATTGCAGATTAACAAGCGAGGAAATTAGTAGAACGTGGATAATGAGGCGTAGAGAAAGATTAATGAATCGATATGAGAGTGTGCAAAACACCTCTCCGATCTGAATTGATCGGAGAGGGAGAAATCGAATCTATTCTACTATACTCCTAACTCATTTAACAATTCATCAATGAGTTAACTAACTAATTCTACTCCTAGAAACTAGTAGATCTAATCTATGAAAGCATTAAAAATCCTAGCTAAGTGGATGAATGAGATGCCTGGATCGACAACGGGTTACTATGGAGACAAAGGAGGATGAGAGGGTTTCCAGCGAGGATTGAGGTCCCTGACTTGCAGCTGATTGCTACAATGACAAAATTGAGGGAGGATAACCCCGCCCCTCTTGCAAGCGCAGCTGATGAAGGAGGAAAAAGAGCTAGAGAGTGGACGATGATCAACTCAGTGAGAAAGGAGTCAATGGCGTGTGTGAGGAGCTCTGGAAGCAACTTAAGTAGGTTATTCAATGATTACAATCACCACAAGGGTAAGATTAGGTTCCTAGGGCTTTAATGGTGAGAGTGCTTAAGAGGGCACACGAAGGGTAACTCAAATCATGGCTGCTGGATTGGATCTGGCTTGGGTAGTGATTCCACGTGCAAAGGCATGGGAAGCTTTGATTTGGATCAACCACAGGATTGTGAGCACAAGAGATCAACGGTGGCTGTTCACCGTGTTCTTCAATGAACAATGCACGTGCACCCGCAGGTGTAATGGAGAAATTACGAGGATACCCTTAAAGAAAAATAATTGGAAATTTATACTCAGGCCCATTAGTGGTTAAGAAAGAGTGCAGCATGATCCCTGACAGTTTATAAATAGGTCTCCACAAATTTCAAAAAGGTCCTCTAAAGGTTTTACGTGAAGAAATGAAGATAACCTAAGGACCTAAATATAATGTTAGTAATGCAGGGTCCTAATGATGTCCAAATGAAACCAAGTGTTTATTAAAGCACAATTGAACATTTAAGAATATGATTTCACTTTTAATTTGAACTTTTGAACCCAAATATGTGTTCAATTTACAACTTGGATCACCATATTACACTTTGAATAGAATATCACAATTTATGACCTAAATATGTGTTTTTAACATTGATTTAGTATTTTCGGTCATTTTTGTTAATTCTCACATTTAACCATTTTCATGTGTTAATTATGTAGAGCTTAGCCCAGTTTCTAGCTTAACTTGAGCATTTTAACTATGATGAGCTACACCAGGAGCCGATTACGACTTTCAATGAGGATTTTTGTGCCCTGAGCAGCTCCGTAGACCACCATTGGACCCACCGCTTTGATGGTAACACCATCATGGGTCCTAACTAGCCACAATTAGTGAGATTCAGATGATAAATGCTCTTACTTGATCATCTGAGGGTCACAATTCCGCAATAATCTATTTTAAGAAGATAAGAGAACAGGGTTAATTCTCTTGTTTTAACAGCTCATCACAAATATAGAATAACCATGGGGCTACTCAGGAGATAATTGAAGGTCAAATGAACCTAAAAGATCAAGTAGTGGGCTCCCACTGACTGAATCAGGGTTTCATGCATTTCAAGGACGAAAATGGGACTCAAAACTCCAATTATCAACCACACTTAAATTGAAAGGGTTTTGGTCAGAATGAAATCAATATAAACCTCCTAAAATTCATGAAAAAAAATTATAAGAGGTTTGGTACCTTCACCTTGACTATCTGGACCCATTATGACCTAAAATAGAGATTCGGACAATAATTTACCTTTATTTGGGCTTCTGTGCAATTTACCCAGTTAAAAGTGGTCAAAACTCAAATCTAAGTTCAACATTAGATTCCTACAGGAGGGGGTGAGATTTTCGTGATAAAAGAATAAAGTGCGGAAGCAAAATGAAACAATCTCACAAATAGACAATCACACAAATTACAAAAGTGATTTTCAGGTGGAAATCCAAACCGGGTGAAAAACACCACCTAACTCTCTCGAGTTAGGATTTCCTGATCAACCAAGTCGATCAAAATCCACTAATCGAGTCACTTAAAACGAGGGTGACCCAACCTCAATACAACCACACTACTTTGAACCTAAGGATACCATGCCTCAAACCCCTTCTCTTCACGAGAAGGATTTTGTTTCACGAAGGAGATGGGAATCCGGAAAGTGAATGCCCAACCAAATAATAAAGATAAAATGCAATACAACCCCATACAGCCATAAAGTAAATGATTGAATCTAGCTACTATAGTGAACGAACTTTCCTTTGCTAGAAGTGCGTTGACTTGACGACGTGGATGCGTGAACCACGCAACGGCACTCGTCACTCTCGTAATCGCGGAGTGAGAGTGGGTGCACAGTTGGATGAAGCTCTCAGGTGTGGAACTTAAGCTTGGAGAGCAAGAGCTTCTTCTCAAGATCAAATAACACAATATGGTGGAAAATAGTTTCTCTAGGTGTGTGTGTCTACAAGGCAAGGGGCCTCTCCTATTTATAGATGGCTTAGGAAGGCCTAGGAAGGCTTTGGAAGCCTTAGGTAGCTGTTGGGGATCATCCCAAGGCAAATCAAGCCGCAATCAAAATCATTAATGATTCTGACAGGGTCATCAGACGTCTGTGAAAAATATCAGATGTCTAGAAGTCATCCTTAAGATGTCTGGGAACTAAGTCAGACGTCTAATTCTAGTGTAAAATAATCAGACGATGTACAAGATGTCTGGCACTATATATGGACGCCTGGAAACCTATTTTACTGCGGGAATTGATTTCCCAAGGTCCAAACGGCTATATTCGTCTAGGAAAGCGATTTAGGGTCAATCGAGGCAAAACTGCTACTTATCAGATGTTTGGAGTCCTCTAAGGACGTCTAATAGAAGATCAAAGATCAAAACCTCAATGATCATTTTCTAAGCCTACGTTCCACTAATTGGATGTTTGGCAAAGACATCAGACGTCTACTGAGACATCTGGACTAACGGTCTGTCCTCTGAGATCAACAGACAGAAGATTGTAAGACCAACCCTAAATGATTGGATGTCTGACCTTTGAGATCATGTGCAATGCATCTGACTTCGCTGTAGGAGCGATTTTGGGGCAGAAAATTGATGGGAAACCCTTGGTCATTTACTATGCTAGCATACTTAACGAGGCTCAGCATAACTACATGGTTACTGAGAAAGAGCTGCTAGCCATAGTATTTGCCCTAGAAAAATTCAAATCTTACAGCCTAGGTTCCCATGTTAACATCTACTCGGATCACACAGCCGTGAGGCATCTCCTTGCAAAGAAGGACGCGAAACCTCAATTAATCCGATGGATCTTGCTGTTGCAAGAATTTAACCTCAAGATTCACGACAAAGCGGGAAAACAGAATGTGGTAGCTGATTACTTCTCCCGCCTTCCTTCTGAGATCATTGATCCTTCCAGACCCATCATGGAACATTTTCCTGATGAGCACCTCCTGACTATCGATACAGGGCTTCCATAGTTTGCTAACATAGTGAACTCTTTGGCATCACATCAGATCCCATCAGATTAGCCGAAGGCCAAGAAGGACAAATTGCATTCTGATGCCAGGTATTACCTTTGGGAAGACCCGTATCTATTCCACATTGGTGTTGATCAAATAATTCGACGATATGTCGCGAAAGCAAAAATCAATGACATACTCTCTTTCTTTCAAGACCAGGCATGCAGTAGACATTTTTCAGGACATAAAACCACATCAAAAGTCCTCCAGTGTGGCTTTTGTTGGCCCACAATTTTCAAGGATGCATACAATCACTGTAAGGCATGTACCCATTGCTAGAACTTGGGCAACATGAGCCATCGAGACATGATGCCTTTGCAGCTAATTCTGGTATGTGAAATTTTTAACATTTGGGGGATTGATTTTATGGGACCCTTACCTATCTCGGACAGCTTTGAATACATCTTATTCGCTGTCGACTATGTGTCCATGTGGATCGAAGCCATTCCGAACTGAACCAATGATCACAAAGTTGTTATCAAGTTCATTCATCAAAACATCTTCTCAAGGTTTGGGATTCCATGTGCAATAATTTTCGATGGCGGGACGCATTTCACAAATGCTCAGTTCAGGTCACTGATGACCAAATATGGGGTGTCGCACCGAATCTCTACTCCTTACCACCCCCAAACTAATGGTCTAGCTGAGCTATCAAACCGAGAGATCAAGAAAATCCTCTAAGTTACTGTTTGACCTGACAGGAAGGATTGGTCATCCCAACTTCCGGAAGCTATGTGGGCTTATAGGACCGCCCACAAGACCCAATTAGGCATATCTCCCTTTAGACTAGTGTACGGGAAGGCATGTCACCTCCCCGTCAAATTGGAGCATAAAGCCTATTGCGCAGTATGAAATTGTAACTTAGATCTTTCTAAGGCTAGAACCTATAGAAAGCTTCAAATGAGTAAGATCGATGAATTACGCCACAATGCGTATGAGAACACACGAATTTACAAAGAGCGGGTTAAAGCCTTTCACGACAAGCACATATCTAGAAAGATCTTTCATCCTGGCCAAAAGGTCCTACTCTTTGATGCCCGACTCAAATTATTCCCAGGAAACCTAGGATCTAAATGGATTGGACCCTACCTAGTCCGACAAATCTTTAGAAATGGAGCCGTTGAGATCAGTCCACTCAGCCACAATTTCGAACCCTTTGTCGTGAACGGTCATAGACTCAAACCGTTCATTGACATGACCAACACAGATTTGGCTGAGACATCCATTATCCTCCATTCTCCCTGAGCTCATTGTGCCCAGCCGATGGCGTAAAACTCAGCGCTTAATGGGAGGCAACCCGTCATTCTTTGAAAAACCTGAAACCTTTCCTGACATTTCTATGCTAAATTCATATTGCACTTTAGGGTTCATCCATTAGAACAGCCGACTCCACCTTAGGTACCCGTACCCGAGTCTAGAAATCATTCGCAACAGTCATCTCGACCCGTTCGCCCACCCAACACCTATCCTAATGAATGAACTAAGCTAAATTCTAACCCACCTAATTTACAATGGGGACATTGCAAATCGTAGGCATAGGGGGGTATGAAAGTGCATAATGTTATGAAAACTCATCACAATAAAAGGTTTCAACAAAAATATCACATATCACAAAAAACACACAAAAAAAATTGAAAATTCTTGAAAAAGAACAAAAAAACAGAGGGGGTAGAGAAATTTTTGAGCTCTACAAAACATGAGGAGGAAAAAGAGCAAAATGCCAAAAAGGAGCACAAAATGAAAAAGAAAAAGGAATAGTCAATAGTAAAAGATTAATGGATTAACTAAAGTTCTAGACCACATCAAGAAAAAAGAGAAAAATGAGAAAAAAAAGATTAGTAGGAACGCTGACTTTAGGCCTTTTGGGCTAGACTCTTAGGCTTAAAAATTCAAGTATCCGCTAAGATTGAAATAATCCTCAAGAGGTTGGGGAAAATGCGAAAATTAAGTATTAGGTCTAAGGCTTAAGAAGTATTTGACCTCGTTAACTAACCTTCGGTTTATAGGACTCGGTAACCTAAGCACCCCAATCCACACACAGTCTGGTTCAGTGCACATAACCATCAAAATCATGCAAAAGCATTTTAATGTTCTGAAAAAGTTGCCTAGATTAGGAGCGGCCAATCAACACAAGTTGATTTGGACGAGTTCTCGGTGCGGAGAGGCAAGAAATTTCCCTCGAAGTTGCGTAACAACATATCGTCTCCTCAATGCTTGTCTCCTAGGATATTTAAATATCCTACTGGGGCACGTAAGCACTCTGCTGGTTCAGATATAATGGGCGGCATTATCAAGAAATGTCGATTGCCAGGATCTGGATTCGGCCACGGAATGCCATGGGCGGGATTATCTCGAAAGCTAGGGTTCTGGGGGTTGCCATGGGCAATGCTATCACGAAGCATCGATTGCCAGGGACCTTTGAGGATTGATGATGGGGACGAGGAATCCGATACAGACCGTGTTGAGAAGCCAATCCGAAGCTAGAAATAAAAAGAAAAGAGAGAGAAAACTCTCCCAACAAATAAATCCTCTGTCTCTCTTTTACAAAAATGCACCGCAAACTGAACCTAGGCTCAAATATGTCTCAAGCACAGGTGCTTTAATCGCGGAGTCCAATGAACCTTAGGATAGTTTCTGTGGGCCTTAAAAACCTTTGCGGAGGATTGAGGCTAAAGCTGGTCAGGTCCGGATTTTGGTTAGCACTTGAGTACCTCTAGGCCTATTGTCAACATTCTGACCTAATCACAAAAGAAAAAGAAAAAGCACTTATCATAACTGGTGAAAGAAACACATGGTCTAGAACAGACGTTAAAACCTTAAAATTTTGCTAAGGGTCTGGCAAAAGCTAGGCATGGGGGTATGATGGGAACACCATCACGAGCCCTAACTAGCTCAGTTTGACCTAGAAAAGAGAACAAAAGCTCCTACATAACCTAAAGAAAGGCCTAATTCAAGGAAGAAATGTTCTGAGAAGAAAACATGAAATAAAGGGTAAAACTGTAATTTTACCATTACAGTACATCAACGGGATTTCTCAGGGGCTAAACATGGGCCAATTGGACTTAATAAGAGGAAAAGTGGGATGGTTCAGTCAGAAAAGGGTTATTGTGAGATCTAAGAATTAAATGACATTCTATAATCGTAAAACAAACTCACTTAATTTCAGAAGGTTCTGATCAGGATAAAAATCTACTAAACCCTCTAAAATTCATGGAAAAATATCCTCTAGGGTTTAGAACCTTCAAATTGGCCTTTGGAACCTATTTTGACCTAGATTGGGGTCGTAGCTCATTATTTGACCTAATTTGGGTTTTGGTGTAACATGTCCAGTCAAACCTAAAATCCAACTTTACCATTGGATTCCTTAGGTCCAAATTAGGTTTGTACCAAAATTTGGGCCTAAGGGAAGGTCGCCTTGACCTACTTTGCAAAATGGTCCACCCAATTACATTTTGACCCTTAGCTTTTGAAAACCCTTGCGCAGACTCCCTATATTCCTCACCACTCTTTGCATTTTGGTCCCTCCACCATTACAGCGAAGGAATCCTACTCTGGCGAGGATTTGAGGAGGATTTCTCCCTGAATCCTCAGAGATCTCCTCCCAGATTTAGAAGGGAGATTCTCTGAGGAATTCCCTACCATCTGAACATGATCCCAAGATCGGATTTGCACCCAATCTCTCATGTGAATGCTCGAGAGAATTGAGTATCATCCGCACCTTCCATCTCCGACGAGATCCTTGCGATTGGAAGCTTGCCTTCCAAGCACAAGGACCTTGGCCAGGAGCTATAAAAGGACCCCCGGTCCTTGCCGCATCTTCTCAAGCTTGAATTGGCCGCAAAACACCCCCAATTTCTTCCTCCCTCGTCTCGGCCAAATGCCCGCAAACTCCGGCGATCCCTCCTCCCTCTTCTCATCTCTCTTCCACCATACCAGTGGCAGAGTCATCTCCGCCTTGCTCCTCCGCGTCGCACCGTGCCCGCACGCACTCCTCCGACCCCTTCCTCATCGCTTCATCCATACCTCAGGGCTTTCTTTTCCGACGAAAGCACACACGCGCCACTCATCCTCCACCTTTCCCCCTTCATCCAACTACCCTTAGTAAGTTCCCCTCTCTCTACCCTTCATTTTCCCTCACTTAATTTCATAAAACACCCCTCGATAGCCACCAACCACCTCCGTCTCCCTCACCTCGGGCCGACCACCGGCGAGGCAAATAAGTCACTTCAACCCTCCACATGCCTCGCCACCCACCTCAGAACCATCGCCATCACTCACTGATCACCATCCACTCCTCCATTGACCTCCACACACGCCCCACACCCTCACCTGACACACGCACTTCCACAGTCACAGTCCGACCTAAGCACGCATGCCTAGGCCATTCTGCACCACACCAACCCCCGCCTCACCTTCGTCGTGATACGGCGAAGCTTCCCAAGCTATTTGACAGGGCCGTGAGGCTGTGTTCGTACATTTCAAGTTGGAGCCTCCGCCGCCATTAGCGACGACTTGAAGGAGCTTGCTTGCTCGCTCCAGGTTGCACTGCTCCAGGCTGAGGCATTGCAGGTGTGCGGAATCCCTCTACGAATTGTTCGCACCTAGCAATCAAGGGTCTCAGCAAAAGTAGTTGACCCAATTGCACAGGTGTTCTCCCAGCAGGCGCGCGAAGAAGCGGATGAGACTTTAGTCCCACCTTGGAAACGGTAGGCGCAGGTGAGTCACTTAAATTGTTTTTGTCTTTCTTGCTTATCGCCTCAAGTCACGGGGTGAGGTCCCCCCGCCCATGCCACATACCTCGTTTGCGACCCACACCCACGCGAACCTGGCCAACTCGTTTACCCTGCACCCCTCGCGCACCACCCTCGCCAATGCACCTGGACCCGGGTGCGCATAACCCGACCCAACTACCCGGCTGGCTCTGAGAGAGCAAAGAGAGAAATAGAGAGAGAGCGTACGAGGGGGAGGGTAGGGGTAGGTTTTTCTCTGTGCTATGCGAGGAAAGAAGGAGAAGGAAGAGGAAGCTACGGAAGAAGCCAAGAGCAGCGCTTGAAGAAAGGACTTAGAAGCTGAAGTCAGGAGCAGCTAAGGAAAGCAGCTGAGGACTTGAAGAGGCAAAGGCTAAGGAAGGAAGAAAGAGTTGAAGGTAGAAGACAAGGCTAAGGAGGAAGAAGCACTGTAGCAACTGAAGAAAAGGCTAAGGAAGGAAAGAAATCAAAGAAGAAACTGAAGGCAAGAGAAGACAAAGAAGAGAAGAAAAAGAAGGAAGAAGACAGAAGAAGAAAAGTAGCCGCAAAGAAAAGAAGGCAGAAAAGAGAGAAAATCAAAAGGCAAAGTCAGAAGCTGAGAAATCAAAGGCAGAGAAGAAAAGAGAAGAAAGAAGGCATCAGAGAGAGAGAAGAAAGAAGAGAGAGAACATTCAATTTCTTTTTACATCTTTATTCTCTCTTTAGCTTTCATATACATTGAATCTCATTCATATTATTGTTAACATCATATTTTGATTAATTTGAGATTGTGATTTTAGTTTTTAAAATACCAATTTGCTCCCTATGTTCGACCTCGGAAACTTAAGTTTTCGAGTAATAAAATTCTCATTTGTTTTCAAGGCGATTTCATTTATACTATAACGTAACATCTTTTAAAAATCGATTTCACCTCATTAACTTACATGAATAGAATATTTATCATATTCTTCATCTCCTTCCTTCTTCAAGCTTTCGCTCCTTGCGAAGTTCCTTCTCTTCAACGAGCTCCTCCAATCCATCATGGACATGAGCTCTGAGGTCCTTCACACTTGTATCTATTTGTATTTTCCTAAAATCTAAAACTCAAATACAAATGTTAAAACACAAGTATTTTGTTATCATCAAAATCGACGATCGTGGTACCCTTACACCAACACAAACTGCCATTTCATACTTCCATTTATATTTTTGTCCCATTGACTCTGAGATACAATTTGATATTAATTAATATCCTTTTAAGCAAATTATTTATTCATTGAATATCATTTTTGCGTATCATTATGCTCATTTATTAGTATTTCGACTGGTGGTTTGAATTTCATATTTGCTTCTTACGAACGACCTCAAAACTCATGATTTTTCAAGCACTTATAATTTAATGTTGTCAATTTGATTTTCATCACTATACTACAATGCATTTTACTCTCACTAAACAATGACGATCTATGAGCGCTTCAACTTTGGCCCCGTCGCTGAGGAGCAACATGCAATTCACCACTAGTCATGTCATTCTTGATTAATTGAGTTGATTTCTAACTTGCTCTATCTGCTTTGTTTTGTTGTTGCAAGATACATCATGAGGAGATCTTCCATGCAATCAACCTCTACAGGGGTAGGCAAAATTTCTCTTCTTCCCTAATCATCTCTTAATCTCAGGAAGATAAAAAGGAAACAAATAAATTAGGATCTTCTTGCCTTATTTTCCAAATTTTAACATTTAAAGGCAAAGAATTTCGTGATTTGAGAGATTAATTGAAATCATATTGATGCTGATGCGATTTGATTAAAGATTCCCCATCCATACCTCCTGTACCTACTAGGGATTTGCTTTAAAATTTCTCAACATCTTTGACTACTCACTTTCTTATATGAGTCCAAGGTGTCATATTCGGAATCAAATTGGACTTGAATTTAAAGCCAATTAGAGTTCCTACATTGGAGTTTTGAAGTGTTAGTACACACTTGCTTGCAATAAAGGAAATTGATCTCCCCAAATTTGTATGCTACCCAAGCCCTTGTTTGAAATGATCTAACAATGTAAACCCTAAAATCAAGGCTCTAAATTCACTTGAATCTTAAAATTTGGGACCTAATAACTTGTTGAGAACCAATTCAGGGTGATTTGGGTGCTCTAACCCAAATTTCATCCTCAACCTTAAGACAAGTCAGGTAAAGTTGGTTCACTCTGTGAAACAACCAACCTACAAATTAGGTCACAATTTGAAATAATTTCTAAATCAAGTGAAATTCAAGACCCAATTAGGGCTAAAATTGGTAGACTTAAGTCTCAATTCACACATACCGATCTACTTAGAACCTCAGTGACAAGGAAGGTTGGGTGGAGAAAACCCTATAACCCATAGGGATGCTCTACCATATAGGGGTCCTTGCAAGACCCTCCCTTCCTTGCTACCCAAGTAATTCTCAGCTGTGTGGATTTTTGATCAAGAGGCCCACTGGCCTCAAACAACCTTAGTCATTCAAAATTTTTGGGTGTCGTGATTAGGTTCAATACACATCAAGTCCCTCATCCATTCTTTAGTGCACATACACAAGAGAGGTCCCTAAGTCTGACCTAGAGGCCTCCATTGGAGTTGACCTTGTGGGTGAAAATCTGATATGATTTAATCAAATCAAACCGAACCTAAATTTGATTCTTCATCCTGATCCATCACCTGATTTGGAAATGCAACCTGATAACATAGGAAAAATGTTCAAGAAACCTGAATCCCGTATAAGCATCAAAGAGAAGATGATCGAGGCTACTCTTAGACATAGGGAAGAATTTGATAAGACCTCAAATCCCTTTAGTGGCATTTAGGTTAACATACCAAAAACAACAAACCTCATTATGGATCGCGCCAAGATAATGTTAACATAAATGATTTGTGGCTCAACCCGGGATGATCTTCCATCAAAATATAGCGAATTGTGGAGATTACACAGCACTGAGTATCTGCAATGTTTGACAAATCCACCACCTTGGGAAATACACCAAGGTCTCATTGAGAAACGTGGGTATATGATAAATATGTTGCAAGGAGCCATTGATTAGAAATATCCATATCACCACTCAGAAACTGATGAGACATCTTAGAGCAATTTTGAGGATCAATGTAATTTCCCAGAGCCTGGGTACGAAAATGGAGGTCATTGTTATGAACCCGCAACCCAAAATGGAACAAGATTTTGATTTTGTGCAGAATGACATACCTGAATGATGAGAACCTCATCATGAGCCCTAACTAGTTTATTTTGATCTAATAAAATGAAGAAAAGCTCCTCCATAACCTAAAGAAAGGCTTAATTCAGGGGATTACTTATCTGGAAAGAATACCTGAAGAATAGGGTAAAACTGCAATTTTGCCATTGCAGTGCATCAACGGGATTTCTAAGGGTCTAGACATAGGTCAGTTGGACTTAATAAGACAAAAAGTGGGATGGTTCAGTCAGAAGAGGGTTATTGTGAAACTTAATAATTAAATGACATTCCATAACCCTAAAATAAATCCACTTAAATTCACAAGGTTTCAGGAAGGATAAAAATCAAATAAATCCTTTAAAATTCATGGACAAATATCCCCTAGGATTTAGAACCTTCAATTTGGCCTTCGGAACCTGTTTTGACCTAAATTGGGGTCCAAGCTGAATATTTAACCTAATTTGGGTTTTATGCAAAATGTCTAGTCAAACATGGTCAAACATAAAATACAACTTCACCATTGGATTCCTTAGGTCCAAATTAGGTTTGTACCAAAATTTGGACCTAAGGGAAGGTCATCTTGACCTACTTTGCAAAATGGTCTACCCAATTACATTCTAGTCCGTAACTTTTCAAAAACCTTGTAGAAACCCCCTCAACCTTTCATCACTTTCTTCATTTAGGTCCTTCTGCCATTGCAGCAGGGACCCATAACTCCGACGAGGTTTCAAGGCGGTTTTCCTCCTCGTTTCCCCAGGGAGCTACTCCCAGATTTGAAAGGGAAGCTCTCTGCGAAGCCCCCTACCGCATGAGTAGCTCCCCATGCCCTAAATCGCACCATACCCCTCGTGCGAATGCTCGAGAGGTATGGGTATCCCCTTCGGCCATGATTTTGGCGACGACTTTTGGCTACCTCCTTGCGAATAACCTCCTGCCTGTGCCTATATTAGAAGATCCAGATCCCTCCTCTTGAGGCAAGCCTATTTTGGCAAGAGATAACCCCAAAATCTCCTCTGTCCTCATCTCCGGTCAGATGCACGCAAGCTCCGGCGACTCTCCCTCCCTCATTTCATCACTCTGCCACCATAAAAGCAGCCGAGTCCTCTCCGCCGTGCTCCTCCGCGCCACGCCGTCCCGCGCGTGCCCCTCTGACCCCAACCTTCCCGCCGTCATCCTCACCTCAGGGCTTTCATCTCCGGCGATGGCTAATACGCACCGCTCACCCTCCACCTCCCTCCTTCACTCCAAGTCCCTCAGTTAAGTTCCTCTCTCCCTATCTTCTATTTTCCCTCATTTTATTTCACAAACCACCCCTCGATTGCCACTATCCACCCTCATCTTCCCCATCTCCGGCTGACCTCCGGCGAGGCACACCCGTCACTCCACACAACCACACACTTCGCCACCTACCTCAGAACCTCCGCCATCACTCACTGATCACCATCCACCCCTTCATCGATCGCCAACACCTCCCTAAACGCCCACCGAACATACCCATAAACACGGCCACAGAGCAACCTAGGCATGCATGCCTAGGCCGCCCCACGGCCAACCAACCCCCGCCTCACCTTCGGCGTGATACGACGAAGGTTTTCCTATAGTCTGACAGGGCTAGAAGGCCATATTCGTGTTGACAGGTGTCAACCCCCTTTCCGCCATTGGAGCACAAGCAAGGAGGTCGCGAGCCTGTTCCAGGACACAATGCTCTAGGCTTCCAGGTTCAGGTGACGCAAAAGGAGTGCGGGCACACATCCAGCAAGAGCGTGACCTCGAGCGAGGACCCCAGCTGCACCAATTGCGCAAACCTTCCTCCTGCGGGCACCAACAGAAACGGGTGGAACTTTAGTCCCACCTCGAAAACGCCCAGCATAGGTGAGCGCCTTTTATTGTTTTTGTGTTTTCTTTAGGTTGCCTCAGAACACAGGGGTGAGGTCCCTCGCCCTCACTCGCTCACTCCTTGTCTGCGACCTACCCCCGCGGATCTGGCACCCGACCCGATTACCTATCCCACGCACTCCTCGCCCACCACACACGCCAGTGGGCCTGGACCCAGTGCGCTTGACTCGACCTGATTACTCGACTCTGGGAGAACATTCCTAAGAGAGAAATAGAGAGAGAGACGCGGGGAGGGTAGGGGATAGGTTTTGCTCTGTGTGCTGTGCAGGGACAAAAGGAGAAGGAAGAGGCAGCTGCTGAAGGACTTGTGAAGGAGAAGGTGTGGTTGAAGGCAAAGGTAGAAGAAGAAGAACTCAAGGCAGAGGAGCTCCAGAGGAAGAGAAGAAAAGAAGAAGACAGAGAAAGACTAAGAAGAAGAAGCCAAGGAGGAAGCCGCAGAAAAAGAAGAAGAGGAGCAGAAGATAGAGGAAGAAGACAGGAAGGAGAAAAGCCAACTGAAGAAGAAAAGAAAAAGAAGAAGCATTATAGCAATCGTCAGTTAAGACGTCTGATTCACAAAATTAGATGTCTAAGAAAGGAAAGACAGAGAAAGAAGAGAAGGAAGAGAGAAAGAAAAGAAAAAGAAAGAGAAAAGAGAAGAAGAAAAAAGAAAAAGAATCTATTTCTTTTTACATTTTCCTCTCTAGCATTTATATACATTGCATTATTATTGAACATCCTCTTTCAAGTAAAATTTGATATTGTGATTTTGCTTCTAAAGTACAAATTTGCTCCCAGAGTTCGACTTCGGAAGTTTTGAATTTCGAGTAAATAAAAATTGTAAATTGTTTATACAACGATTTCAACTATACCGCAACGAATATCTTTTTATAACACGATCTCGTCGCGCAAACAATTTTTGGGGCCGTTGCCGGAGAGCAACGAGCATTTTAGAAGCATTAATCATAATTTCTGATTCAATACTAACTTAATGTCTCTCTTTTGTTGTGTTTGTTGCAGGAAAAGTAGAGGAAAGAAAAGCAGTCGCACAACAACCACACCAGGGAACAGGTAAACCTTTATTAGCCCTCTCTCCTAATCCCCTCAAAATCTAAAAGGGAAAAATAAAGAGAAAAATCAATCTAGAGCTACCTGTTTCTAATTCACAAAAGTTGCCCGATTTTTACTTTCAACACTTTTTAATTGCACATCCACTTAAGGTAACTAGGGCTAAAACCTTCTTGATTGAGCCCTAGATACAAATTTCTGAGGCAACTAAATTGGACCAACTAGAGCCAATCTAAGGATTACAAGCTAGGGATTCAGAGACACATCTTTTTCTAAGAAAAGAAGCAAAAAAAATTCCAAAAAGAGGTGTGCCTAAGCCTTGTTTGAAGAGATCTATCCAAGAGAAATCCTAAGCAAATCAGGCTCTTAATCCATTTGAACCCTAAAAGCAAGGACCTAAAAAGCTCTTAAAAGAACAAAGAGGTGAAGTTGATCCTTTGGGTCAACCAACCTTAAAATTAGGTCACTTTGCATTCAAAAGGCTTAAAGTTCAAGTGGAACTCTAAGCACCTTGATCTTAACTAAAAGAGGTAGACATAAGAGGTCAAGGTCCCTATTCTGGTCTACATGGAATCTCAGTGACAAGAGAGGTCGGGTGGGGGAAACCCTGTAACCCATGGGGACGCTTTACCGTGTAGAGGTCTTCGTAGGACTCTCCCTCTCTGGCTGCCCAGGTATTTTTCAGGTGTACGACCTTTCTGACTAAGGGGTATCATCCGCCCCGAATCTCTATAGTTACCCAACATATTTTGGGTGTCTCGATTGAGTCCAGCACATTCTGATCTTATCCAATCCTTTGGTGTATGTTTGGTAGGAGGTCTTTGAAACCTCCTTTAGAAATCCACTCTCCCCAAGGCCAAGCCTCGGTACCCTTGTTTGTGCACCAACCCCACCACATAGATCTTTCCTTTGATTCAGAACTAAGCTCTCCTTCTTCTTCCATCATGGCACAACCTATTGAAGAAGAAAACAATCTTGAGCACCAGCTTCAGCACCTAAATGACCTCTTCCAAAACTTCATGAACCCATCGCAGCATCCCATGATGTGAGAACACTATAATCCCGCTGCGGTGGCAATCGAGCCTTGAGTCCGAATCCCAGCTGAAGGTCCTGATTCTGAACTAAAGCCTAATATGATTCATGCCATACCAAAATTCTATGGGCTTAACTCCGAGGATCCATTCCAGCATATTAAACAGCTCACGCATATGGCCCAGACCATCGGGTCAGATGCACAAAATCAGGATATTCTACTCATGAAGATGTTTTCCTTCTCCCTCATGGACAAGGCTTCTCATTGGTATCAAACTAAGACTCATCCAATCAACACATGGGATGAACTTCAGTCCGAATTTTTGAAGTTCTTTCCCGTTGGTCGGACAAATGCCTTGTGCCATCAGATTACTCATTTCACCCAACAAACGGGAGAACCTCTTCATGAGGCAAGGGACTGATTCTTGGATCTCATGTGAAAGTGCCCCCATCACGGAGTTCCTAAATGGGAACAAGTCCAGTCTTTTTACCAGGGACATCGTGAGGACATTCAATTATTCGTCAATGCAACCTGCGGAGGAAACATCGTGGATCAACATGAGGACACAGTGTGGGAGATTCTCGAGAATATATGAGAGAACTCCATCAATAATGACTCCATGGGCTTATTCAATTGGACGAATGCCCATGCATCGACGAATCTTAGGGGAGCACATGAGACGCAAGGCCTGTCTGCAATCGTCGACTTGGAACTGATGGCCAGTCGGTTGGACAAGGTTTCTATCATAAAGAAGAAGGTGGACGAGCTAACTCGGCATTTGCAGCGAGCCACCTCTACGCAGAACTCTTTTGCACAGCCACCTCTCATGAGGGAAACTGTGCAAAATATCTATCACCGATCTTCTCAGGGGATGGACCCGTATCCACCCCCATCTGACTCCCACACCGGAGGGACCTCCGATCCACTCTATGCTAGTCGGGGGAACTCCGAACCCCCATACTCTGATTTCCTTGAGTCTCCACAGACCTGCGAGGACCTCAACGTCATCCAGAATGACCCATTCTCTAACACCTACAACCCTGGATAGCGAAATCATCCCAATTTCTAGTGGACGGGAAATTCCCAGAATCAAAGACCACTTTATCAACCCCATCCGCAAGCCCCTCGTCCATATCAGCTTCCTCAGCCTCGACCCAACCCCACCTATCAATCAGGGCCAAACCAAAACCAAATGTCCCTCATCCTTAAAACACTGGCTGACATTCAGAAAACGAATGCGGCAATACAAAAACAACACAAGGATAGGATCACAGAGGTTCACAACCAACTCACCCAGATGGCAAATTCCCGCCAACCGGGCACACTTCCTTCGCAACCTCTACCGAACCCAAATAACTTGCCGACTCAGAGGCCCGTTATGAATTCAAGCCACGCACATATGATTTATCAGGCCCCTTCTGTTCCATCACTTGACGGGATGGAACCTTCGACATCTTACGTAGGATTTCAATAGCAGCCACCCATTTTACCAACCCCAAACCAGAACCAAGCAGGATTAAACTCTGTAACAACCCGTAGTGGGAAAGCAACCCAAGACCCACCTTATCCAAACCACTCCAAGCTTGGTAGTGAACCAAGCCCTATGATAGTTATCCAAGATGTCCCAATACCAGATCAAGAACCTAGACCTATTCTAGAGGAACCAACCAAGGTTCCATTTCCCGAGGCCTTGACCAAGGGAAAAAGGGCAACCAAACCCGTGGCTCCTGAGGAGGATCTGATCAAGCTCTTTGAACAGGTCCAAATAAACATCTCCTTGATAGATGCAATCCACCACGTACCAGCCTACAAACGATTTTTGAAAGATGTGTGTACACCCAAGCGTAAGCCGCGAACCAAAAGTGGGAGTCCAATCGTACTGTCAAAGCAAGCCAACTCTGTAATCTTGAGTAGACTCCCACTCAAGGCAAAAGACCCAGGCACTCCCCTGATTTCATGTAAAATTGGTGAAATCCAATTCAATAGAGCATTGCTAGACCTAGGTGCCTCCATAAACCTAATACCCACATCCCTGCTTAACCACCTTGAAGAGTCCGAGCTTAAACCGACAGAGGTGACATTACATTTAGCTAATCGATCCATCAAGTCACCTAAAGGAATACTCGAGGATGTTATTGTTAGGGTACGGGATTTTTATTTCCCAGTGGATTTCATAGTTATAGATACGTATGCACCTGAGAACCCAAGGGATACATCGATTATACTAAGGAGACCTTTTCTGGCCCCTGCTAGGACCAACATAAGTTGTGAGGAGGGCCAAATAGAATTGAAAGTTGGGAACTAAACTCTTAAGATTGACATCCTTAAGGCCCAACAAGGGATTAATTGCAGTGTTGTAGAACAGATATGTGATATCAAAGCTATGGTTGATGAGCCGCATATTGAGGACAACCTGATTATCCCCGATCAACCACAAGAAGATCAAAACCTGCAATTAGAGGAGTCTGAACCTGATCTAGATACACCCATAACTCCTACCCTTGTTCCTCACACACACTCTGAACCACCCGCTGCAGCTGATAATCCCATCTTGGTACTCAAGCCCCTTCCTGATCATCTAAAATACGTCTTTTTGGGTTCCAATCAAACGTTTCCTATGATTATAAACTCCAGACTCACATCTAACCAGGAATCCCGTCTGATTTCTGTTCTCCAGCAACAACGTAGAGCCATCGGATGGACTCTCGATGATTTAACTGGTATAAGCCCCTCTTATTGCACAAACCACATCTATTCCGAAGAGGGCGCATGACCTTCGTGAGAGATGCAGAGAAGTCTGAACCCTAATCTGCAGGAGGTCGTGAAAAAGGAGATCATTAAGTGGTTAGATGCAGGGATCATCTACCCGATTTCTGACAGATGATGGGTGAGTCCAATCCAGGTAGTGCCTAAGAAGGCAGGGCTCACCACCATCACGACTGAAATCGGAGGGGTCATACCGACCCGTATAGCCAACTCGTGGAGAGTCTGCATAGATTATAGAAGATTCAATTCCTCCACGAAGAAGGATCATTTCCCACTATCGTTTATTGATCAGACCCTCGAAAAACTAGCGGGAACTAGGTTCTACTTTCTTGACAGGTACTTCGGTTATAACCAAGTGGCAATCTATCCAGAGGACCAAGAAAAGACCACATTCACCTGCCCCTTTGAGACATACGCGTTCTGAAGGATGCCTTTCGGTCGTTGCAATGCACCCGCGACTTTTCAGCGGTCCATGCTTGCCATATTCTCTAATATGGTAGGTGATTATCTGGAAGCCTTCATTGATGACTTTTCAGTATTTGGAGCATCATTTAACGATTGCCTCCAGCACTTGGTTCAAATACTCAAGCGATGCATTGACATGAATCTGGTTCTTTCCTAGGAAAAGAGCCACTTCATGGTGCCTGAGGGGATCGTCCTGGGACATCTAATTTCAGAAAAAGACATCCAAGTCGATCAAGACAAGGTTAACTTGATTTCCAAACTCCCTATGCTTAGCTCGATCAGGGACATCCGATCTTTTCTGGGGCACGTCGATTTTTACCATCGATTTATCCCTGATTATTCGAAAATCGTGCGCCCCCTAACCACTCTTCTCTCCAAGGATGTACCTTTTGAAATCTCCAAGCAATGCACTCAAGCATTTGAGATCCTTCGTGACCGAGTAACCAAAGCCCCAATCCTACAGTCCCCTAATTGGTCTCAACAATTTGAGATCATGTGCGATGCATCTGACTTCGCTGTAGGAGTAGTTTTGGGGCAGAAAATCGACGGGAAACCCATGGTCATTTACTACGCTAGCCAAACACTTGACGAGGCTCAGCATAACTACACTGTTACTGAGAAAGAGCTGCTAGCCGTAGTATTTGCCCCTGAAAAATTCAGATCTTACCTTCTGGGTTCCCACGTTATTATCTACTCGGATCACACAGCTGTGAGGCATCTCCTTGCGAAGAAGGACGCGAAACCCCGATTAATCCGATGGATCTTACTGTTGCGAGAATTTGATCTTGAGATTCGCAGCAAAGCGGGAAGACAAAACGTGGTAGCTGACCACTTGTCCCGCCTTCCTTCTGAGATCATTAACCCTTTCGAACCCATCACGGAACACTTTCCTAATGAGCACCTCCTAACTATCAATACCAGGCTTCCAAGATCCCTACAGGACCCGAGACCGACTTACCTCGACTAATCCCAAGACCTAGTCATCCAATGAGAAATAACCAAAAGCAAGAAATAATACCATATCCACAAATGCATTATAACTAAGCAGAAGGAAAAATGAAATAGTAAAGGAAAGTAGAGCAATTGTCTCAAAATAGTACATTCCCCCACAACAACAACAGTGGAAAGAAAACAGAAAGTAATAGGAATGGTAAAAGAGATGTCTATTACTCACTACAATAGCAGAAAAATGAAAGCTGGAAAGAAACGACTACGGCTGGGCTCGGCTGGGCCCAGCACCTTCTGCAGCCGGAAACTCGAGCTGCTCAACTCCTAGTCCTTGATAGGGTTACAAAAAGATAGATTTAGTGAACGCTGAGTAGAGTGGTGTTTACATTAATTTTGTGAAAATAAGGTTAAACAAGTAACCAGGTTTTATTCTCATTTCTATCTATCTCATTTATGTATTTCTGGTTCATTTATTTCACAACGATCCAAGTATTTCTTGATCTTGTTTGTTCCTTGTAGGAACGATCTTGATTACAGTCTTTTCCGTGGAGTAGAAGGTACACATGGTGCTCTCCTGGCTAGGAGAGTCCCCCGCAGTAGTCCTACACCATATCAACCACCCTGGGGTCACTGTCATGACGTAGCGGTGACTACGGCACACATGATAAGCGTACGGGTAGCTACCCCGCACTGACATGCGGTCTGCAATTTCCACTAGCGGGTACGTCTAAAGTACAACACGGAACAGTATAAGGCCTTACCTTCTCAGAACAGGGTTCACGCCCCTCATAACCAAACAAGGAACTCGCCCCTCCACAATCCGCGTACTCTCGTCCAACTACCCCGGATTGCTCAGAGGGCCCAAAAGTCCATGGGGGCTAGTCCTAACACCGCGCCCCATGGGGTGGCTAGCTCCCTCCCTACACTAGTAGCTCACCTCGGTACCACGTACGCGAGGGCCAACAGGAGTCGGTGTATAGTGACTAGTCCTACCCCAGGTCTGAACCCAATGGGTGGATGGCTCCCCCTCTACACTAAAAGGGACAGTTACTCTCCTTAGTACCGTGTACACAAGGGCCAACTCACTTTCCGTCTACATGCCAGATTTCCTTTCATATATAGGAGTTCTACTCCTAATTCCTCGTAGGGTTCACGTACCGTATTCGTTCCATTTATCAGTATTCATGGTTCATAACTCGTTCATCGTCCATATACAGGTAGCTCGTGCTTTCGCAATTCAATTCTCAATCGTATACATGCAACTCGTGATTTCATAGTTCAATTTCTCATTCATATAAAGGCAACTTGTATTTTAACATGCATGTCAACTAAACAGAGTATCTCAACCATTCTCATTTGTTTCTACCCTAGGGTTCATGTTCCATCCTAAGGTATATTCAAGTATTCTAAACATGCTCTTTCTTTGTGTAAATCTTAATGTTATAGTAAACCACTCTACCGGGTACCACGGGAGGAATGGGGCCTGCACCATAGATCTCATCGTCTCCGCGGGCCCCGAACACGCCATCGGTTGGTAACCTGTACCAGCGACTAATTTACATCAAATAAGCTCAAAACAGTAGGTACTCAACCCAAACACGTAGAGAAACTCGAGTGCAAAATAGCAGTACTTCGTTTCCAGAAATCTGATTCCGTTTGGGCCCTGAACAGGATAAAAACACGATTACTGTCCAAAATCAGACGTCCGGGACTAGTCCCAGATGTCTTAAAAGACGTCAAATCTTACCTTGTGTCTCCTGCAGGTTCCTGAAACATTCGGATCCCTCTGTGACCATTTGAAGGAAGTTACAAACGTCGGACTATGCCTCCGGTAGTCTGAAAGTGCCATCAGACGTCTGGCAATGAAGTCAGACATCCAAAAGTGCCTGGAAAGGTGCACCACGCACCTTTCCAATGTCCTGTACCTACGTATACCAAACGTAGACCCATTCTCAGCCCAACATTTCCTGTGCTACAATCTGCATGGTGGAAAGTAGCGTAGGAAACACGTACCTCGTGCGATATATTCTTTCAGACGTCCTACTTCAGTTCCGGACGTCCTGATGCCTCTCCAGACGTCCGGTCGACCCTCCAGACATCTGATACTGGAAAACATCCAGTATCAGGACTCCTCTGCGCAGCTCGCCCCACTCGTCCCTCCGCCGTCAGTCGACGCAACGGCAGCTTCAGCAACTACAGGAGCTTGAGAAGCTCCCCACCGGTATCCTCCTCTCTTCCACGAACTCCTCCTCAAGCTCCCGCGGCCGTCGTCCCTCTCCCCTTCTCTCCTCTCACTCCTACACACTCTCTCGCTCTCACTCTTCCCTATTCTCCCTCGTCAGCTCCTCTCCTTCCTCGTCGCGGCTGCAGCAGAGATGGGAAGCTAGTGGGGCATGGCCAACGCAAGGAGAAGTTGAAGGTGGCGGTGGCTCAAGTGGTGGGGTGTGGAGGGTTGTTTTAGGGTTCGGGGAGAGGGGGTGGAGGAGAGAGAGAGAGAGACTCTACGCCGCCCGCACGTAGAGAGAAAAGAATGTGCGATATTTTCCTACTTTCAGACGTCCGGACATATGTCGAGACATCTGCATAGATGTCTGACTGACACTCCAGACATCTTCTCCAACTGAAAAGGGTGCCGGGTCATTTCAACATAACAAACTTAAAGGAAGTTTCATCCCCAAAACTTGAGCTACGTAGGGAACGGAACTAACGTAAAAATGCATAATAAACTTGAAGAGGACCGAAGTAGGTCCGAAAAGACATACCCTCAAAAATCTCTAGGTACCATTCTCGCATCACCACCTCAGGCTCCCAAGTCGCCTCCTCGTACTGCTGGCTTCTCCATAGAACCTTCTCTAGTGTTACCTGCTTCCGTCTCAAACTCTGTACGGCTCTGTCTAGTATTTGTACTGGCCTCTCGAGATAGGTCAGGTCATCCCCCACCTCGATGCTCTCGTGGCTCAGAACGTGGCCAGAATCGGCGACGTACTTCCTGAGGTTGGACACGTGGAACACGTCGTGCACTCCAAAAAGCTGGGGAGGAAGGGCAAGCCGGTAAGCAACGGGTCCTACCTACTCCAGGACCTCAAAGGGTCCCACAAACCTCAGTGCAAGCTTTCCCTTCACCCTAAAACGTTGCAAGCCCTTCATGGGAAAAACACGGAGAAAGACGTGATCCCCAACCTCGAACTACACCTCTCTCCACTTCTTGTCGGCATAGCTCTTCTGCCTACTCCTGATAGTGCAGAGTCATCTGTGAATTTACTCTATCACCTCTTGACTCTACTGGATCAGCCTGGGACCAACCTCCCACTTTGTCCCCACCTCAACTCAACTCAAGGGTGCAGTACACCTCCTCCCATACAGAGCCTCGTAAGGTGCCATACCGATGCTTGAATGATAGTTGTTATTGTATGCGAACTCTGCCAGGGGTAAATGCTCCTCCCAGGAGCCTCTCCAGTTTAGTACACAGGCACGAAGGAGGTCCTTAAGTGTCTGTATCATGCGCTCTGACTGCCCGTCGGTCTAGGGTTGGTAGGTGGTACTGAACCTCAGGCGCGTCCCCAAGTCCTGTTGAAACTCTGCCTAGAACTGAGAAGTGAAACAAGTATCTCTGTCGGATACAATCTCACAAGGAACTCCATGCAGGCTCACCACATCTCTGATGTATCGTTCCGCTAGCTGTACTGGCCCAACGGTAACTCGGATCAGCAAAAATCGTGCCATCTTTGTCAACCGATCTATGATCACACAAACTGCGTCGTGTCCCTGCTGGGTAACTGGTAGACCCACCACCAAGTCCATGGTGATGCTCTCCCACTTCCACTCTAGCACAAGAAGTGGCTACAATAGCCCTGCAGGCCTCTGGTGCTCGGCCTTCATCTACTGGCATACCAAACACTGTTGAACAAACTCACCAACATCCCGCTTTATCCCTCTCCACCAAAAGTCACGTCTCAAATCATGGTACATCTTTGTGTTCCCGGGATGTATGGTAAACCTAGACCCATGCGCCTCAGTTAGGAGCTCTGTCAATGTTGTCAACGTTTCTGTGCGGATTTAAAGGCGTATTACGTTGCAGTAGAACCGACAAAACGTTTAAACAAATAATTTTATTACTCGAACAACTAGAGTATCCGAGGTCGAACACAGGGAGCAAACTCAGTACTTTGTAAAACCCAAGAATACAACTGTTAAATGCAAATATAATTGATTCAAAGAGTTTTTAAGAAAGATGTAAAAAAAATAGAATTAGACGTCTGATTTATGTATCAGACGTCTTAAATGTGATCTTTCTTTCTCTTTTTCTTCTTCTGCTTTGCCTTTCGGATCTCTTTGCAATCTTCCCTTGTCCTTCTTCTTCTTCTCCTGCGAAGACTTCTAACCTTTCTGTTTTCCTTCTTCTCCTGCGAAGACTTCTTTCTTTCTTCTTCTTCTGTCTTGCTTCTCCTTTCTTCGTTGCCTTCTTCTTCTTTGTCTTGCTTCTCCTTCTTCGTTGCCTTCTTCTTCTTCTTTGTCTTGCTTCTCCTTCTTCTGCAGCGGCCAAGTCCTTCTCCTGCAATCAGCCTGCCTGCACAGGGAACAAAACCTAACCCTTCTCCCTCTACCCGCACGTGTCTCTCTCTCAAGCAATTCACTCTAACCGCTCTACCAGAGCCACAGTCTCAATCGGGTCGGATCGTACCCGGGACCAGGCGCACCTGCAGGTGTGTGATGCGCGAGGAGTGCGTAGGTCTAGGTCGGGTCGGATCTGCCAGGTCCGCGTGGTCAGGCCGCGGACGAGGCGGGTGGGGTCAGTGAGGGACCTCACCCCTGTGCTTACTGAGGCGATAAGAATAAAGCGTAAAAATAACTTATACGGTACCTGCCGGTTGCAATCCCACGATGTGGGACTATCTGGTCTCGCCTTCACGCGCGCCTGCAGAAACCTCGTCGTGCGATTGCCCCGCAGCTGCTGGCTCTGCTAGCGCTCCTCGGCTGGATTCGTTCACCTCGCGACACTTGCGTTAGTATGCAGCACCTGTAGTCTGGAAGACCTTGTGCCTGGAGCTTCGCGGGAGCTTCATCAGAGGTCGTCCATGGCGACAGCAGCTCGAATCCTATCGTACACAAAACGCGCCTCTCGGCCAAATCAGAATAGATAGAGACCTTCGCCGTGGCACGGCGAAGGCGGTGGGCAGTGCAGCAGGCCGCAGGTCGGCCTAGGCGTGCGTGCCTAGGTCAACCTGTGGCCGGAGATGGTGGGTTGGTCGGGGGGTGGTTGTGGAGGGCTGGAGTGGCAGTGGGAGGGTGGAGTGTGTTCCTGGAGGTGAGGCGGAGCTTTCGAGGTGGTTGGCGAGCCGTGTGGAGGGCTGGAGTGGTGTGGGCGGCTCGCCGGAGTGCGGTCGGAGGCGAAGACGATGGAGGTGGTTAGCGTCTGTCGAGGGTCGATCAAGGGAGATAACAGGGGGGAAAAGAGAGAGGAGAGGATGGAGAACGTATCTAGGGTTGTCTGGAGTGAAGGGAGGCAGTGGAGAGGACGGCTCGTGACTGCTGTCGTCGGGGAAGAAAGACCCTGGGGGAGGAAGCGGCGACGAAGATGAGGTCAGGAGCATGCGCGCAGGGTACAGCGCGCCGCGGGAGGAAGAGGCGGAGAGGACTCTGCTGCTGGTATGGCAGCAGAGTGACGAGAAGGAGGGAAAGCGGTCGCCGGAGCTTGTGGGTCGTTTGGCCGGAGATAGGAGAGAAGAAATTTGGAGGGGATCTCCGTCAAAATCAAGCTTAGCCTCTTCGGCCGGAGTTGTGGGTTCTTATATAGGCGCTGGACTTGGTGTGCAGGGCGTGAAGGGCACGTGATTGCCTGAGGTTGGTCGCCGGAGATGGAAAGGAGTTAGGATACCCAAATCTCTCATGCGTTCGCACGAGAGATTGGGTTCACACCAGGGATCGATATCGGTCTTAAATGGAAGGCAATTCTTCAGAGAATTCTCCTTCCATTTCTGGGAGGGAATCTCTGAGGGATTAGAGAGCAATCCCTCTCCGAACCTCGCCGGAGCTCGGTTCTGCCCTAGCAATGGCGGCAGGACCGGTTTACAAAGGAGGCGAAGAACCTAGGGGGTTCTCTGCAACGGTATTCAAAAGATAGGGACCAATTTGTGATTTGGGTGTACTAAATTGCAAAGTAGGTCAAGATGACCTCTCCTTAGGTCCAAATTTTGGTATAAACCTAATTTGGACCTAAGGAATCCAATGGAGAAGTTAGATTTCAGGTTTGACCTCGTTTGACTGGATATTTTGCGTAAAAACCCAAATTAGGTTAATTGAAGAGCTAGGAACCTAATCTAGGTCAAACTAGGTTCCAAAGGCCAAATTAAGTGTTCTAAACCCTAGAGTATGTTTTTCCATGATTTGTAGAGGGTTTACTTGCTTTTTGTTCTGACCGGAACCTTGTTAATTTAAGCGGGTCTGTTTTAGGGTTACCAAGTGTCTTTTAGTTCTTAGATTGCACATGAACCCATTTCTGATTGACTCAACCCACTTTTTATCTCATTTAGACCATTTGACCTATGTTTTGCCTCTAAGAAATCCTGTTTATCTACTGCAATGGTAAAATTGCAGTTTTAACCTTTATTTCATGTTTTCTTCTCAGAGCACTTGTTCCTTCAGTTAGGCCTTCTTCTAGGTTATGTAGGAGCTTTTATCTTCTTTATTGGGTCAAAATGAGCTAGCTATGGCTCATGATGAGGCTCTCATCATACCCCCATGCCTAGCTTTTGCTAGTCCCTTAGCAAAATTTCAAAGTTTTAACTTCCGTTCTAGACACTGAATGTTGTCAATAATGATAAGTGCTTCTTCTTTTTCTTTTGTGATTAGGTGGGAATGCCGACAATAGGCCTAGAGGTACTCAAGTACCAACCAAAATCCGGACCTGTTCCGCTTTAGCCTCAGTCTTCTGCAAAGGTTTCTACGGCCCACAGAACCTAACCTAGGGTTTGTTGGACTCCGCGGTTAAAGCACCCGTGCTTGAGATATTTTTAGCCTAAGTTCAGTTTGCAGTGCGTTTTTTTGTAAGAGAGAGATAGAAGATTTATTTGTTTGGAGAGCTTTTCTCTCTCTTTTCTTTTTTTTATTTCTAGCTTCGGATTAACTTCTCAACACGGTCTGTATCGGATTCCTCGTCCCCATCATCAATCCTCAAAGGTCCCTGGCTTTCGAGATTTCGAGATAATCCCGCCCATGGCAACCCCCGGAACCCTGGCTTTCGAGATTTCGAGATAATCCCACCCATGGCGTTCCGTGGCCGAATTCAGACCCTGGCGATCGACATTTCGTGATAATGCCACCCATGGTATCTGAACCAGCAGAGTGCTTACATGCCCCCAGTAGGATATTTAAATATCCTAAGAGACAAGCACCGAGGAGACGATATGTTGTTACGCATCTTCGAGGGGAATTTCCCGCCTCTCCGCGCTGGGAACTTGTCCAAATCAACTTGTGTTGATTGGCCGCTCCTAATCTAGGTGACTTTTTCAGAATATTAAACGCTCTTGCGTGTTTTGAATATTTATGCGCACTGAACCAGACTGTGTGTGAATTTGGGTGCTTAGGTTACCGAATCCCGCAAACCGAAGGTCAGTTAACGAGGCCGAATACTTCCTAAGCCTTAGACCTAATACTTAAGCTTTGCATTTTCCTCAACCTCTTGAGGATTGTCCAGATTTTAACGGATACGTGAATTTTTAAGCAAAAAATCTAGCCCAAGAGGCCTAAGACCAGCGTTCCTGCTAATCTCTTGTTATATCTCTGTAGCATTTTTCTTTTCTTTTTCTTGACTCGGTCTAGAACTTCAGTTAACCCCTTAATCTTTTACTAATGACTTTTTCTTTTTCTTTTCCTTTTGTGCTCCTTTCTTTATTTTTGCTCTTTTTGTCAATTTTCTTTCTTTTCCTCCTCTCATTTGTATGACCCTGAATTGTTCCTCCCCTCTATCAAGTCCTTTTTTTTTTTTTTTTTTTTTTGAATGAAACCCTTTCTTGATATGAATTTTCTGACATTTTGCACTTTCATACCCCCCCATGACTAAGATTTGCAATGTCCCCATTGTAAATTAGGTGGGTTCGAATTCAGCTTAGTTCATGTGTTAGGACAGGTGTGTGGTGAGTGAATGGGTCGAAGCGACTTGTTGCGAACGATTTCTAATCTCGGGTAGGTATACCTGAGGTGAAGTCGGCTGTTCTAATGGATGAACCCTAAAGTGCAATATGAGTTCCGCATAGCGATGTTAGAAACGGTTTCAGGTTTTTCAAAGAATGACGGGTTGCCTCCCGTTAAGCGCTGAGTTTTACGCCATCGGCTGGGCGTAATGAGATCAAGAGGAAAGGAGGGTAAAGGATGACTCAGTCAAATCTATATCGGTCATGTCAATGAACGGCTTGAGTCTCTGCCCATTCACGACAAATGGTTCAGAATCGTGGCTGAGTGGGCTGATTTCAATAGCTCCATTTCCGAAGATTTGGCGGACTAGGTAGGGTCCGACCCACTTGGATCTTAGCTTTCCTGGGAATAGTTTGAGTCGAGCATCAAAGAGTAAAACTTTTCGACCAGGATGAAAGACCTTTCTAGAAATGTGTTTGTCGTGAAAAGCTTTAACCCGTTCTTTGTAAATTCGCGAGTTCTCATATGCGTCGTGGCGTAATTCATCGATCTCGCTCATTTGAAATCTTCTGTGGGTTCCAGCCTTAGAAAGTCGAGATTACAGGTCCGTACTGCCCAATAGGCTTTATGCTCCAATTCGACGGGGAGGTGACATGCCTTCCCGTACACTAGTCTGAAGGGAGACATTCCTAATTGGGTCTTGTGGGCGGTCCTATAGGCCCACAATGCTTCCGGAAGCCGAGAAGACCAATCTTTTCTATCAGGTCGAACAGTAACCTGAAGGATCTTCTTGATCTCTCGGTTAGATAGCTCAGCTAGACCATTAGTTTGGGGGTGGTAAGGAGTAGAGATTCGGTGTGACACCCCGTATTTGATCATCAGTGACCTGAACTGAGCGTTTATAAAATGGGTCCCTCTGTCGGAAATTATAGCACGCGGAATCCCGAACCTTGAGAAAATGTTTTGATGAAGGAATTTTATAACGACTTTATGATTGTTGGTTCGGGTCGGAATGGCTTCTATCCACTTGGAAACATAATCAACTGCGAGTAAAATGTATTCGAAGCCATCCGAGGTAGGAAAGGGTCCCATGAAATCAATCCCCCAAATATCAAAAATTTCGCATACCAAGATCGGCTGTAGAGGCATCATGTCTCTATGGCTCATGTTGCCTAGAGTCTGGCAACGGGAACATGCCTTACAGTGATTGTATGCATCTTTGAAAATTGTGGGCCAGTAGAAACCACACTGGAGGACTTTCGATGCGGTTTTATGTCCTGAAAAATGTCCACCGCATGCCTGGTCATGGCAAAATGAGAGTATGTCTTTGATTTCCACTTCCGTGACGCATCGTCGGATTATCTGATCAGCACCAATGCGGAAGAGATACGGGTCTTCCCATAGGTAATACTTGGCATCGGAACGCAATTTGTCCTTTTTGGCCTTCGACCAATCGAGCGGAATCTGATGTGATGCCAGGTAATTAACAATATCGGCGAACCATGGAAGACTTGTACTGATAGTCAGGAGGTGCTCATCAGGAAAATGTTCTGTAATAGGTCCGGACGAATCAATAATTTCAGGAGGAAGGCGGGATAAATGATCAGCTACCACATTGTGCTTTCCCGCCTTGTCGCGAATCTCGATGTCAAATTCTTGCAACAGCAAGATCCAGCGGATTAATCGAGGTTTCGCGTCCTTCTTGGCTAGGAGATGCCTCACAGCTGTGTGATCCGAGTATATGATAACACGGGAACCCAGAAGGTATGATCTGAATTTTTCCAGGGCAAATACTACGGCCAGCAGCTCTTTCTCAGTAATCGTATAGTTACGCTGAGCCTCATCCAGTGTTTTGCTGGCGTAGTAAATGACCACATGTTTCCCGTCAATTTTCTGCCCCAAAACCGCTCCTACAGCGAAGTCAGATGCATCGCACATGATCTCAAAGGGTTGAGACCAATCAGGGGACTGTAGGATTGGGGCTTGGGTGACTCGGTCACGTAAGATCTCAAATGCTTGAGTGCATTCCTTGGAAATTCTGAAAGGCACATCCTTGGAAAGCAGATTGGTCAGGGGGCGCGCGATTTTGGAGAAATCAGGGATGAATCGACGGTAGAAACCGACGTGCCTCAAAAAAGATCGGATGTCCTTAATCGAGCTAGGCATAGGGAGCTTGGAAATCAGGTTAACCTTAGCTCGATCCACTTGGATGCCTTTCTCTGAGATTAAATGTCCCAGGACAATTCCCTCAGGCACCATGAAATGGCTCTTTTCCCAGGAAAGAACCAAATTCACCTCGATGCACCGCCTGAGTATATGGACCAAGTGTTGGAGGCAATCGTCAAATGATTGTCCAAAAACTCAAAAGTCATCCATGAAGACTTCCAGATAGTCACCTACCATATCTGAGAATATGGCAAGCATGCACCGCTGAAAAGTTGCAGGTGCATTGCAGAGACCGAACGGCATCCTTCGAAACGCGTACGTCCCGAAGGGGCAGGTGAATGTGGTCTTTTCTTGGTCCTCTGGATGGATTGCCACCTGATTGTAACCGGAGTACCCGTCAAGAAAGCAGAAGAATCTATTTCCCGCTAGATTCTCGAGGATCTGATCAATAAACGGTAGTGGGAAATGATCCTTCTTCGTGGAGGAATTTAGTCTTCTGTAATCAATGCAGACTCTCCACGAATTAGCTATTCGGGTAGGAATGACTTCCCCGGTTTCTGTCGTGATGATGGTAAGTCCTGCCTTCTTAGGTACCACTTGTGTTGGACTCACCCAACGACTGTCGGAGATCGGGTAGATGATCCCTGCATCTAACCACTTAATGATCTCCTTTTTCATGACCTCCTGTAGGTTAGGGTTTAGTCACCTTTGCATTTCTCTTGAAGGTCGTGAGCCTTCTTCTGTATAGATTCGATGCGTGCAGTATGAAGGGCTTATACCAGTCAAATCATCTAGAGTCCATCCAATGGCTCTACGATGTTGCTGGAGAACAGAAATCAAACGGAGTTCCTGGTCAGGTGTGAGTCGAGAATTGATAATCACAGGAAACGTTTGATTTGTATCCAAAAAGACATATTTTAGATGTTCAGGAAGGGGCTTGAGTTCCATGACAGGATTGTCAGCAGCAGCGGGTGGTTCAGGGTTTGTATCGGGAGCAATGGTAGGAGTCATAGGTGTGTCTAGATTGTGTTCGCACTCCTCTGTTAGCGGTTTTTGATTTTCTAGTGGTTGATCAGAAATAATCAGGTTGTCCTCTATGTGCAGTTCATCAACCACGGCTTTGACATCACAAATTTCCTCTATAACCCCGCAATTAATCCCTTGTTGGGCTTTGAAAATGTCGATCTTCAGATTTTGATTCCCAAATTTTAATTCTATCTGGCCCTCTTCGCAGTTTATATTGGCCCTAGCAGTGGCCAGAAAGGGTCTCCCTAATATGATTGGTGTGTCCCTTGGGTTCTTAGGTGCATCCATGTCCAGTACTATGAAGTCCACTGGGAAATAAAAATCTCGTACCCTAACAATGACATCCTCGAGTATTCCTTTGGGTGACTTGATGGATCGATCAGCTAACTGCAATGTCACCTCAGTGGGTTTAAGTTCAGATTCTTCAAGGTGGTCAAGGAGGGATGTAGGTATTAAATTTATGGAGGCACCTAGGTCTAGTAGGGCTCTATCAAGTTGGGTTTCACCAATTTTACAAGAAATCAAGGGGGTTCCTGGGTCTTTAGCCTTGGGTGGGAGTTTGCTCAGGATGACAGAGCTGGCTTGCTCTGACAGTACAATCGGATTCCCATCCTTGGTTCGCGGCTTACGTTTAGGTGTACATATGTCTTTCAAGAATCTTGCGTAAGCCGGTATGTGGCGGATTGCATCCATCAACGGGATGTTTATCTGGACCTGTTCAAAGAGCTTGACCAGATCCTCCTCAGGAGCCACAGGTTTGGTTGTCCTTTTTCCTTTGGTCAAGGCCTCAGGAAATGGGATCCTAGCTGGTTCCTCTAGGATAGGTCCAGGTTCTTGATCTGGGACAGTAGTATCTTGGATGACTACCCTAGGGACTTGGCGATTATCAGGCTTGGAGTGGTTCAGATAATGTGGGTCTTGTGTTGTTTTACCACTACGTGTTGTTACAGAGTTTAATCCAGCCTGACTTTGGTTTGGGTTAGGTAGGAGAGGTGGCTGCTGCTGAAATTCTGCATAAGATGTAGAAGCCTCCATCCTGTCTGGTGATGGAGTAGCAGGGGCCTGATAAATCAAATGTGCGTGGCCTGGATTTGGATTCATAATGCGCCTCTGGGTCGGCACATTATTTGGGTTGGGCAGAGGTTGCGAAGGAAGGGTGCCAGGTTGGCGAGAATTTGCCATCTGGGCCAGTTGGTTGCGAACCTCTGTGATCTCGTCCTTGTGCTGTTTTTGCATTGCCGCATTCGTTTTTTGAATGTCAGCCAGCGTTTAAAGGATAAGAGTCAGTTGATCCTGATTTTGCCCAGATTGGTAGGTGGGATTGGGCCGAGGCTGAGGCGGCTGATATGGACGAGGAGCTTGTGGGCGGGGTTGATATGGTGGTTTTTGAGAGTTTCCCGCCCACTGAAAGTTAGGATGATTTCGCCATCCAGGGTTGTAGGTATTGGAGTATGGGTCGTTCTGGATGGCGTTGAGGTCCTCGCAGTTCTGAGAAACCTCAGGAAAGTCAGAATACGAGGGTTCAGAGTTCCCCCAACTCGAGTAGACGGGATCGGAGGTCACTCCGGTCTGGGAGGTAGACGGGGGTGGATAGGGGCCCATCCCCTTGGCAGGTTGGTGATAGATGTTTTGCACTGTTTCCCTTGCCAGAGGAGGTCGTGCAAAAGAGTTTTGTGCAGAGGTGGCTTGCTGCAAATGTCGAGTTAGCTCGTCCACCTTCTTTTCTATGATAGAGACCTTGTCCAACCGACTGGCCATCAATTCCAGGTCAACAGAAGTGGACAGGTCCTGCGTCTCATGTGTCCCTCTTAGATTCGTCGATGCGCGGGCATTCGTCCTGTCGAATAAGCCCAAGGAGTCATTGTTTATGGAGTTCTCGCACATGTTTTCGAGAATCTCCCACACCGTGTCCTCGTGTTGGCCCATGATGTTTCCTCCACATGTTGCATTGACGATTAGACGAATATCCTCACGGAGTCCCTGGTAAAAAGACTGGACTTGTTCCCACTTAGGAACTCCGTGATGGGGACACTTTCGCATGAGATCTAGGAATCGATCCCAAGCTTCGTGAAGAGGTTCTCCCTGTTGTTGAGTGAAATGAGTGATCTGGTGGCGCAAGGCATTCGTCCGGCCAACAGGGAAGAATTTTTTCAAAAATTCGGACTGTAATTCCTCCCAAGTGTTGATCGGGCGGGTCTGAGTCTGATACCAGTGCGCGGCCTTGTCCAAGAGGGAGAACGAAAACATTTTCATGAGTAGGATATCTCAGTTTTGTACATCTGACCCGAAAGTCTGGGCCAGATGCTTGAGTTGTTTAATGTGTTGGAATGGATCCTCAGAGTTAAGCCCATGGAACTTTGGTATGGCATGAATCATATTGGGCTTTAGATCAGAATCGGGTCCTCCAATTGGGATTCGTACTCGGGGTTCAATTGCCACCGCAGCGGGATTATAGTGATCTCGCATCATAGGTCGCTGTGGTGGGTTTACAAAGTTCTGAAAGAGATCGTTCAAGCGTTGAAGTTGGTGTTCAAGGTTATTCTCCTCTTCAATGGGTTGTGCCATGATGGGAGAAGAAGGAGAATCAGGGTCTGAATCAGATGAAAGATTTATGTGGTGGGGTTGCTGCACAAACAAGGGCGTCGAGGCTTGGCCTCGGCGAGAATGAATTTCTAGAGGAGGTCTTAAAGGTGGTCTTAAGGACCTCCTACCAAACATGCACCGGAAGATGTGATGAGATTAGAAGGTGCTGGACCCAATCAAGACACCCAAGAATTGTTGGGTGACTATAGAGGTTCGGGGCAGATGGACCCCTGGATCAGAAGATCGTCCACCTGAGAAATACCTGGGCAGCCAGAGAGGGAGAGTCCCGCAAAGACCCCTACACGGTAGAGCGTCCCCACGGGTTACAGGGTTTCCCCCACCCGACCTCTCTTGTCACTGCGGTTCCAGGTAGACCAGAATGGGGATCTTGACCTCTTAAGTCTACCTTTTTTTTTATTTTAAGATCAAGGTGCTTAATGTTCCACTTAAACTTTTAAGTATTTTGAGTGCAAAAAGTGACCTAATATTAAGGTTGGTTGACTCGAGGGATCAACTTCACCTCTTGTTCCTTTGAGAGCTTTTAGGTCCTTCCTTTTATGATTCAAATGGATTATCAGCCTGATTTGCTTAGGGTTCCTCTTGTATAAATATTTTCAAACACGGTTTAGGCACACTTCTTTTTGGAAAGTTTGTTTCTTTGTTTTAGAGAAGATGTGTCTCTAAAAACCCTAGCTTTGCAATCCTAACTTGGCTCTAATGGGTCCAATTTAGTTGCCTTAGAATTTAGCACCTAGGGCTCAATCAAGAAAGTTTTAGCCCTAGTTGCCTTAGTTGGATGACAGACAAAAATATGTTGAAATGAAAATCAGGCAACTTGATGAGTTACTAAATATAAGACAGGTAGCCCTAAGTTGACTTCTCCCTTTTTTTTTTTTTTTTTTTTTTTTTTTTTTTAGATTGTGAGAGGGTTAAGGGGGAGGGCTTATGGAGATTACCTGCTCCAGTCTCTTGTGCAGTTGCTATTCTTTCCTTTTCGTTTTGCTTTCCCTGATTGAACACAACAAAAGAGAAGTTAAGTCAGATATTAAATAGAAAAGTTGTACTCAAAAGCTTTACAAGTGCCCGTTGCTCCCCGGCAACGGCGCCAAAATGTTGTCAACGTTTCTGTGCGGATTTAAAGGCGTATTACGTTGCAGTAGAACCGACAAAACGTTTAAACAAATAATTTTATTACTCGAACAACTAGAGTATCCGAGGTCGAACACAGGGAGCAAACTCAGTACTTTGTAAAACCCAAGAATACAACTGTTAAATGCAAATATAATTGATTCAAAGAGTTTTTAAGAAAGATGTAAAAAAAATAGAATTAGATGTCTGACTTATGTATCAGACGTCTTAAATGTGATCTTTCTTTCTCTTTTTCTTCTTCTGCTTTGCCTTTCGGATCTCTTTGCAATCTTCCCTTGTCCTTCTTCTTCTTCTCCTGCGAAGACTTCTAACCTTTCTGTTTTCCTTCTTCTCCTGCGAAGACTTCTTTCTTTCTTCTTCTTCTGTCTTGCTTCTCCTTTCTTCGTTGCCTTCTTCTTCTTCTTTGTCTTGCTTCTCCTTCTTCGTTGCCTTCTTCTTCTTCTTTGTCTTGCTTCTCCTTCTTCTGCAGCGGCCAAGTCCTTCTCCTGCAATCAGCCTGCCTGCACAGGGAACAAAACCTAACCCTTCTCCCTCTACCCGCGCGTGTCTCTCTCTCAAGCAATTCACTCTAACCGCTCTACCAGAGCCACAGTCTCAATCGGGTCGGATCGTACCCGGGACCAGGCGCACCTGCAAGTGTGTGATGCGCGAGGAGTGCGTAGGTCTAGGTCGGGTCGGATCTGCCAGGTCCGCGTGGTCAGGCCGCGGACGAGGCGGGTGGGGTCAATGAGGGACCTCACCCCTGTGCTTACTGAGGCGATAAGAATAAAGCGTAAAAACAACTTATACGGTACCTGCCGGTTGCAATCCCACGATGTGGGACTATCTGGTCTCGCCTTCACGCGCGCCTGCAGAAACCTCGTCGTGCGATTGCCCCGCAGCTGCTGGCTCTGCTAGCGCTCCTCGGCTGGATTCGTTCACCTCGCGACACTTGCGTTAGTATGCAGCACCTGTAGTCTGGAAGACCTTGTGCCTGGAGCTTCGCGGGAGCTTCATCAGAGGTCGTCCATGGCGACAGCAGCTCGAATCCTATCGTACACAAAACGCGCCTCTCGGCCAAATCAGAATAGATAGAGACCTTCGCCGTGGCACGGCGAAGGCGGTGGGCAGTGCAGCAGGCCGCAGGTCGGCCTAGGCGTGCGTGCCTAGGTCAACCTGTGGCCGGAGATGGTGGGTTGGTCGGGGGGTGGTTGTGGAGGGCTGGAGTGGCAGTGGGAGGGTGGAGTGTGTTCCTGGAGGTGAGGCGGAGCTTTCGAGGTGGTTGGCGAGCCGTGTGGAGGGCTGGAGTGGTGTGGGCGGCTCGCCGGAGTGCGGTCGGAGGCGAAGACGATGGAGGTGGTTAGCGTCTGTCGAGGGTCGATCAAGGGAGATAACAGGGGGGAAAAGAGAGAGGAGAGGATGGAGAACGTATCTGGGGTTGTCTGGAGTGAAGGGAGGCAGTGGAGAGGACGGCTCGTGACTGCCGTCGTCGGGGAAGAAATACCCTAGGGTAGGAAGCGGCGACGAAGATGAGGTCAGGAGCTTGCGCGCAGGGTACAGCGCGCCGCAGGAGGAAGAGGCGGAGAGGACTCTGCTGCTGGTATGGCAGCAGAGTGACGAGAAGGAGGGAAAGCGGTCGCCGAAGCTTGTGGGTCGTTTGGCCGGAGATAGGAGAGAAGAAATTTGGAGGGGATCTCCGTCAAAATCAAGCTTAGCCTCTTCGGCCGGAGTTGTGGGTTCTTATATAGGCGCTGGACTTGGTGTGCAGGGCGTGAAGGGCACGTGATTGCCTGAGGTTGGTCGCCGGAGATGGAAAGGAGTTAGGATACCCAAATCTCTCGTGCGTTCGCACGAGAGATTGGGTTCACACCAGGGATCGATATCGGTCTTAAATGGAAGGCAATTCTTCAGAGAATTCTCCTTCCATTTCTGGGAGGGAATCTCTGAGGGATTAGAGAGCAATCCCTCTCCGAACCTCGCCGGAGCTCGGTTCTGCCCTAGCAATGGCGGCAGGACCGGTTTGCAAAGGAGGCGAAGAACCTAGGGGGTTCTCTGCAACGGTATTCAAGAGATAGGGACCAATTTGTGATTTGGGTGTACTAAATTGCAAAGTAGGTCAAGATGACCTCTCCTTAGGTCCAAATTTTGGTATAAACCTAATTTGGACCTAAGGAATCCAATGGAGAAGTTAGATTTCAGGTTTGACCTCGTTTGACTGGATATTTTGCGTAAAAACCCAAATTAGGTTAATTGAAGAGCTAGGAACCTAATCTAGGTCAAACTAGGTTCCAAAGGCCAAATTAAGTGTTCTAAACCCTAGAGTATGTTTTTCCATGATTTGTAGAGGGTTTACTTGCTTTTTGTTCTGACCAGAACCTTGTTAATTTAAGCGGGTCTGTTTTAGGGTTACCAAGTGTCTTTTAGTTCTTAGATTGCACATGAACCCATTTCTGATTGACTCAACCCACTTTTTATCTCATTTAGACCATTTGACCTATGTTTTGCCTCTAAGAAATCCTGTTTATCTACTGCAATGGTAAAATTGCAGTTTTAACCTTTATTTCATGTTTTCTTCTCAGAGCACTTGTTCCTTCAGTTAGGCCTTCTTCTAGGTTATGTAGGAGCTTTTATCTTCTTTATTGGGTCAAAATGAGCTAGTTATGGCTCATGATGAGGCTCTCATCAGTCAACAACTCCTCGTCCCTAGGAACGCATAGGCATCCCCTTATGCACAGTATCTCATCTGAGAAGGAAAAGACTCCTGGGTCCCCTGTTAGCACTCTGTCCCGCAGTGTCTATAACTACGGGTCGGCCATCTACCTTATGATGATGTGGTCTATCAGCTCTGGTCGTGTCTGCCGCATCGCGGTCACTGCCACGTAGTACCCCTGTGACTCCCAGGGTCGCCAACTTCCCACCTCCTCCATGAGTCTCCAACTCTGTGCTGGCAAGCTGGCCAAGTGGGCGGGTGCCTTCCGGCTCAAGGCATCGGCCACCACATTGGCCTTCCCTGGGTGGTAGGAGATGCTGCAGTTGTAGTCCTTCAAGAGCTCTAACCAACGTCTCTGTCTCATGTTAAGCTCCTAATCAAACAAGTACCTGAGGCTCTTGTAATCTGTGAAGATCTCGAATGTCTCACCGTAAAGGTAGTGCCTCCATGTCTTCAGTGCGAAGACAACTGCTGCCAGCTCTAAGTCATGGGTAGGGTAGCTATGCTCATGGGGCTTCAGTTGCCGCGAAGCGTAAGCGACAACGTGACCCCGTTGCATGAACACACCCCCTAGCCCCTGCAACGAGGCGTCGGTGTAAACCACGAACCCGCCACTGCTGTCTGGAATGGTAAGTACAGTAGCTGAAGTCAGTTTCTCCTTCAACTCCTAGAAACATGCCTCACATTTGTCAATCCAGGCAAAGGGCACGTCCTTCCAGGTCAATTGAGTCATAGGACACGTAATCTGAGAGAATCCTCTGATAAACTATTGGTAATAACCTGTCAGTCCCAAAAAGCTGCGTATATCTGTCAATGTGCATGGCCTCTCCCACCTGAGTACGGCCTCTACCTTGGCTAGATCCACAGCCAATTCATCTCCTGAAATCACGTGGCCCAAGAAGGTCACCTGTCTCAACCAAAACTCGTACTTACTGTACTTGGCATACAGCCTGTGTCGCCTCAAGGTATCCAGGGCCCATGCGTAAATGCTATCAATGCTGTGCCTGATCCCACAAGTACATCATCGATGAACACCACCACAAACTAGTCTAAGTACATCCTGAATACACGGTTCATCATATCTATAAAGGCAACGGGGGCATTGGTCAGCCCAAATAGCAAGACCAAGAACTCATAGTTTCCATACCGAGTACGGAAAGCTGTCTTGGAGACGTCGGTCTCCCTGATCCTCAACTGGTGGTAACCCGACCTCATATCTATCTTAGAAAACACTGTGGCATCTCGCAACTGGTCGAAGAAGTGGTCAATCCTTGGCAGCGGATACTTGTTCTTAACGGTGACCCGATTCAGCTGCCGGTAGTTGACGCACAGCTAAAGGGTACTGTCCTTCTTCACAAACAGTACAGGGTCTCCCCATGGGGACGCACTGGGCCTCACAAAGCCTTTCTCCAACAAGTTATGCAGCTGTGACTTGAGCTCTCGCAACTCAAGCGATGTCATCCGGGACGGTGCAATAGAAATGGGGTTGTTCCCTGGTACCAGTGAGATCTCGAACTCGATCTCACACTCAGGTGGTAGTCCTGGTAGCTCCTCTGGGAAAACGTCGAGGCACTCGCAGACCACCGGAATACTCTGAAGGTCAGCACGGGGCTAGGCTCTACCACCACACAGGCCAAGAAGCCCTTACAACCCTAGCTCAAAAGCCTCGCTGCCCGAAGCACGAAGATGCATCTGAAACCTCCGTCCATCGGCTGACCGTGAAACTCAAAAGGGAGGCAACTCCAGTATGGAGAAGACGATCTTCCTCCTGAAACAGTCCACCAGGGCGTGATCGGTGGACAGCTAGTCCATCCCTAGCATCACGCCAAAGTCCTCCATCTGGATCACAATCAGGTCAGCGAGGAGGCTGCTTCCCCCTATACTGACCTCGCAGTCCATGTAGACCTCCTCAGCTATGAACAACTGGCCACCTAAGTCTGTGATCACAAACGGATCCTCCAACAGTATATTGCCTTGCCTCAAACTGATGGCAAAACTAGTAGCAACGAAAGAGTGAGTGGCGCCGGAATCAAAAAGTACGTACACTAATCTGCCAGAAACGGTAACCATACCTACCACCACTGAACCCGAAGACCTGGCGTCCTGGTGTGTTAGGGTGTTGATACTCCTCGCAGCACTCGGTGCAAACGAAGTAACTACACTCTGGGTCAGGCGAGCAGCAGCTGGCCAATCCCTCCTCGTGATTGTTGTCCTCCCCCACGCGCCTGGTGACCACGATCACCAGCTCGGCCTCCAGCGCTCGATGCGGGGAGCATCTGATGTGGCTCGACTAGCCACACTAGTAGCAGAGGGGTACACGACCTCCTCCCTCAATAGGTCCCTGCTGGCGGCCGAGTGGGGGTCTGGTGCTGGCAACTGGCCCCGGTCTGGGGCCCCCAAAGGCCACTGGTGGCCCCATAGAATGAGACGGCTCTCCTGTGAGTGCCGTATGCCTTCTCTCCCAACGGCCTTGAGAGTACTCTGGCTGGTAGGGCCTCTTCTGTCCGTCGTCAAAGTCTCGCATGGCCGTGTTGGTCTCCTCATAAGTCATCGTTGCCTCGACCACACAAGAGAAAGTGGGCAGCTTCAAGGGTTTGACATACCCCTGAATCGTAGGCCGGAGCCCCTCCATAAACCTCCACAGGCACTCCTCCTCAGTAGCAAAGCTGTCGGGGCGAAGCGTGACAGCTCCAGGAAACGCATGCAGTACGCACTAACTGTCATCGTCCCCTGGAGGAGAGTGTGGAACTCCTGCCTCCTCTGGTCTTGCCAAGTTTGCGGAAAGTATTGCTCACAGAAGAGAGCCACGAACTGGTCCCACGTCGACTCTCTTCCCTCCTGGCCTCTGACTGCCCTCCACCACCTATGTGCTACGCTCTCCAGTTGGTACGTGGCAAATGCCACGCGACACTCCACAGGACGGCGAAGGGTGTTGAACACCTTCTCTATCTGCTCCAGACAATCCTCTGCCTCAGACGAGATCTCATCCCCATTGAAGGAGGGGGGCTTCAGCTTCCGAAACTGTCCGAAAAGCTCGTGGTGTAGCTGTAGTGGGGGAACGGGCAGGCCTCCAAGCAAGGAGGGCTCGTGCTCGGAAGTGTCAGAGTGTGGTGGGGGCGGTGGAGGATCACCCCCTCCCCCTCCTGCTCGTCCAACACTGCAACGATTTCTCTGTCCCACCGAGGATTCCCCCTCCACGTCCTCAGGGAGAGGTGCCCGAGGTGGCTGCTGGAGCTCCAACCGCACGATGTCTCTGACCAGCTAAGTGAGATCCTGGGCCTAAACGCCCGGGAGGAGAGGTGGGTCAACTAGTACCTCAGATCCAGCACGTCTGCCCCTCCAACCTCATCCACGGCCACGACCACGGCTTGCCTCGAGAACTCCCCAACGAGTAATCTCCTGTAAGGAGATGCAAGAGATAGAATAAGAGTTGTCAACGATACCGGATTACATAAAGAAAAAGACTCGGAAACGAATATCAAAGTGATACATTGTGATGGCTATCCTAGTTATATGCATGTGAGTGGTTATTCTCGGATCAATTGGTTCATTTCTTTGGATGACTTTGCTCTGATACCATCTTATTACGACTCGGTTCCAAGATCCCTACAGGACCCGAGACCGGCTTACCTCAACTAATCCCAAGACCTAGTCATCCAACGAGAAATAACCAAAAGTATGAAATAATACCACATCCACACATGCATTATAACTAAGCAGAAGGAAAAATGAAACAGTAACGGAAAGTAGAGTAACTGTCTCAAAATAGTACATGCCACCACAACAACAACAGCGAAAAGAAAACAGAAAGTAACAGGAACAGTAAAATAAATGTCTATTACCCACTCAACAGCAGAAAAACGAAAGCTGGAAAGAAACGACTACAGCTGGGCCCAGCGTCCTCTGCAGTCGGAAACTCGAGCTACTCAACTCCTGGTCCTAGACAGGGTTATGAAAAGGCAGGTTCAGTGAACGCCAAGTAGAGTGGTGTTTACATTAATTATGTGCAAATAAGGTTAAACAAGTAACCAGGTTTTTTTCTCAATTCTATCTATCTCATTTATGTATTTCTGGTTCATTTATTTCACAACGATCCAAGTATTTCTTGATCATGTTTGTTCCTCCTGGGAACGATCTTAATTGCAATCCTTTCCATGGAGTAGAAGGTACACGTGGTGCTCTTTTGGTTAAGAGAGTCCCCCGCAGCAGTCCTACACCCAGTCAACCACCCCAGGGTCACTATCGTGATGTAGCGATGACTACGGCACGCGTGATAAGTGCACAGGTAACTACCCCGCACTAACATGCGGTCAGTCATTTCCGTTAGCGGGTACTCCTAAAGTACAGCACGGAACAGTATAGGGCCTTGCCCTCTCAGAATAGGGGTTTCTCCCCTCAAAAACAAACAAGGGTCTTGCCCCTCCACAGTCTGTGTACCCTCGTCCGACTACCCCGGATTGCCCAGAGGGCCTAAAAGTCCGTGTAGGTTGGCTAGTCCTAACCCCGAGCCCCGTGGGGTGGCAAGCTCCCTCCCTACACAAGTAGCTCACCTCAGTACCACGTACGCAAGGGCCAACAGGAATCAGTGTAGAGTAACCAGTCCTACCCCGGGTCTGAACCCAACGGGTGGCTGGCTCCCCCTCTACACTAAAAGGGACAGTTGCTCTCCTTGGTACCGTGTACAAAAGAGCCAGCTCACTTCCCGTCTACATACCAGATTTCCTTTCATACATAGGAGTTCTACTCCTAATTCCCCGTAAGGTTCACGTACCGTATTCGTTCCATTTATCAGTATTCATGGTTCATAACTCATTCATCATCCATATACAGGCAACTCGTGTTTTTGCAATTCAATTCTCAATCGTATACAAGCAACTCGTGGTTTCACAGTTCAATTTCTCATTCACATATAGGAAACTCGTATTTTAACATGCATGTCAAGTAAACAGAGTCGCTCAACCATTCTCATTTGTTTCTACCCTAGGGTTCATCTTCCATCCTAAGGTTTATTCAAGTATTCTAAACATGCTCTTTCATTATGTAAATCTTAATGTTATAGAAAACCACTCTATCGAGTATCACGGGAGGAATGGGGGCCTGCACCGCAGATCTCGTCGTCTCCGCGAGCCCCGAACACTTCATTGGCTAGTAACATGTACCAGCGACTAATTTACATCAGACGAGCTCAAAATAGTAGGTACTCAAAATAAACACATAGAGAAACTCGAGTGGAAAACAGCAGTACTTCGTTTGCAGAAATCCGATTTCGTTTGGGCCCTAAACGGGCTAAAAACACGATTATTGTCCAAAATCAGACATCTGCAACTATTCCCAGATGTCTTAAAAGATGTCAGATCTTACCTTGTGTCTCCAATGGGTTCCTCAAATGTCCAGATCCCTCTGTGACCATCTGAAGGAAGTTCCAAACATCGGACTATGCCTCTAGTCGTCTAAAAGTGCCGTCGAACTACTGGCGATGAGGTCAGATGTCCAAAAGTGACTAAAAGGGCACACCGTGCACCTTTCCAACGTCCTGTACCTGCGTATACCAAACGCAGACCCATTCTCAGCCCAACATTTCCTGTGCAACGATCTGCATGGCAAAAAGTAGCTGCAACTGTAGACATCTTGGTGCCTCTCCAGACGTCTAGTCGACCCTCCAGACGTCTGATATTGGAAAACTTCCAATATCAGGACTCCTCTGTGCAGCTCGCCCCGCTCGTGCCTCTGCCCTCAGTCAACGCAGCGGCAGCTTCAGTAGCTGCAAGAGATTGAGAAGCTCCCCGCCAGCGTCCCCCTCTCTTCCATGGAGTGCTCCTCAAGCTCTCACAACCATTGTCCCTCTCCCCGTCTCTCCTCTCACTCCCTCGCACTATCTCGCTCTCGCACTTCCCCTTTCTCCCTCGCCGGCTCCTCTCCTTCCTCGTCACGGTTGCAGCAAAGACGGGAGGCTGGTGGGGCGTGGCCAACGCAAGGAGAAGGTGGAAGTGCCAGTGGCTCGAGTGGTGGGGTGTGGAGGGTAGATGGAGGGTTTAAATAGGGAGGTTTTAGGGTTCGGGGTGAGGGGGTGGAGGAGAGAGAGAGACTCTGCGCGCCGCCCGCGCGTAGAGTGAAAAGAATGTGCAATATTTTCCCACTTTCGGACGTCCAGACATATGTCCAGACGTCTGAATAGATGTCTGACTGACACTCCAGACGTCTTATCCGACTAAAAAGGGAGCCGAGTCATTTCATAGTCCCACCTCGGAAGTGGGCAACCAAGTGAAGCGCCTTATTATGATTTTCTGCATATGCCTCTTCACCTCCTAACACGAGGGTGAGGTCCTCCTTACCCACTCACGCCTCACCCGTGACACCTACACATGGATCTGGTCCAATTACCTGCCTACCCTTCACACTTCGGCTACGACCCACGCCCGCAGCCAGGTCCCGGGTACATGGATCCCTATTTACTTGATTACCCGGCACTATTTGAGGCCCTAGGAGGGCAGAACCTAGAGAGAGAAAGGAGAGAGAGCGTGCGGGTCAGGGGAGGGTTTTGCTCTGAGGAGATTTCAACACTTAGCCAAAATCAGAGCTCCTCTATGCGTGAAGCCAAGGTAAAGAAGAAGAGAAGAGGAAAAAGGCAGAGAAGAATAGTGCTTCTCTAGCACCGTAACACCTGCCGTTTAAGTCAATTGATTGGTTTGACCATCGACTAATACTACTGTTGCATTGATATTACTGTTGCATTATTTGAGATGCTTTAGCTTATTTGTGCTTAGGGTAATTTGGTAATTCAAATCACCATTTTACCTTAATCTTTTTGCTTCATCGACATTTGCTTTATCATATATATCATTCTTGCTTGGATTTATTGTTATACATTGATAGAATTGCAATCTTGAGAGCTAATTGTTACTTGCTCCCTGTATTCGACCTCAGATTTCTATCGAGCATAAATTTTATTTGTTTTTCGTACTGATTCGAACTGTACTACAACGCGACAATTTTAAAATCTGTTTCAGAGTGATTAACACCCTCGCACCTCATATTGTTAAGGAATTCCTCGAGAGTAATTTTGACATCCCAATAGAACCAAGTCCAAATTCTAGTGATCCGATCCTACACCTAACCTAGAATCTAGATCTGAGCCTAGTTAGGATGATCATAAGGCCCAATGCCATAAGAACTAGATTTCATATTTGAACTATGATCTTAGGCCTATATTTGATTATTATACCTCTCCAGACTCTTTAGAAGAACAATTTGATTTTTCGGTAGTCACCCCGATTTACAATACAAAGTTAGAGGAGTTGGAAAAGTTGGGATTTGATTGGGTTTACCCTAAGTACCCCGAACCCAAGACTATGCCTAATAAGGACATCCCTCCGAGCTTGGAATTTGAGGCTAGGTTAAACCAATGTAAGGTTGATAACTCCATGCATCAGGATTTATTTTGTGGTGAAAAACTCGATCTTAAATCAAGTTCAGAAATTGATCGTCACAAATTCTCCAATGATTTCTAGATGATTATAAGCCAATGTATGACCTCAATATCCATGATCCATTCTTTGATTCTGATTCTAAAGCCAATGATTTGGAGCTCGAAGTAGCCGATGCTGTAGGGGAGAAGAGCCCCTGCTTCTAGTTGGGGCTATTCGTAAAGAAAATAAACTTCCAGGGACCCGATCGTAAATTCGTAGGGGCTAGATCGCAAGAAGAGTTTTTATTCCAAAGGACTAATGTGTAATCTCATTTAATTAGTTGTTGATTATATAGAGGTTTGATTGCAAACATTATTGACTGGATACATTTAATTAATTGTTCCCAAGGCGAGGATTCACAGGATGATTTAGATTTGGATGTCTCAAACAATCTAGGGGAATTAAAGTAAAGTCAGGTTGGATTCAATGAAAATCAAGGGAATACAACCTTAAACACCACTAGTCAAGCACGCCTAGTTAATGCAGTTCTTCCTAGGGATTTTGACAATCACATGTGCCCTGATAAATCGGGAGTTGACTTAACTACCCATAGAAACAAATCTATTTTCACTTCGACACCTTGTGATTCACATCTTTCCCCATCCACTGACCAATGCGATGAAGGAAATTCGAAGTTTGCATTTTCTCCTCCTAATTCTTATTTTCAATTATCAGGAGTACCCCCTGATGATTTATCAAAGGAAATGGAAGGGCCTCCGGAAGCACAAAATTTTGAGCAACCTAACATGAATGAAGGTGAAATACTGAGTTCAAGGAATTGGGGACTTACTTATAATCCAAGTCAATCTAATGGATGGCTCAACTCAGAGACTGAGACAAATTTCGAGGAATCTAAGATTAGTACTAACGAGGATGAAATGATATCTAATGAGGATTTTAGGGAACTTCCAATACCTTCCTACAACGCAAAGTCTGTGGAGAACTTGATTTTCGATGTTAATCACCATTATGAAGACCCTTATGATCCAGACTCTAATGCTGACTGGCATTTCGAGTTTCATATCAACCCACTTCCTCAGCAAATGCTCATAAACTTTTGGAACAAAATCATTTAGTGGGATTGGCATTTTGACCTTCATTCCAAACCCCCTCCTTTCTTTGCCCCTATTCCACACAATACTACTGAGAGACTTTTTGGGATAGGATTGCACCATCAGTTGGTCCGCATGTACAGACCACTGATTCTCGAAACATACAAGCACATCTGCCTTTTGATCTTAACCAACTCCTCTGCACTCATTGATCCATCTGATGGAGTTTCCCCCAGATGGAGGTGTTAAACTCAACATAGCATTTAGACTTAGCCTTTAGGCATCATTTAGGCATCACATTTAGACTTAACATATAGACATATCCTTTATACATAGCATATTTCATTCTGGCATAGTATTCTGCATATTTTGATTAACATTACAGTGTTGCCATGAGCTGAATGGCAAGTCAAGAGCTGTTCCAAGTGATTTCTATCCACTTGCACCCTGCCTTATTTCAATTTCTTTTATTCATGTATGAGGACATGTAAGAACTTAGGCATTGGGGGGGGGGAGGGTAGTACATATAAACTAAAAATCTCCTGCCAACACCTAGGGAGAATAGGTCATTTTATCAATAGGTTTTATTAGAGATCTATTCTTTAGTAGATTCCTGAACTTAGAATCCAATATAATTTCACATTTGCACGTAGAATTTGCAATGGATATAATGTGAAGACTGATAGACATCTCTAGTTTGTCAAGAAGAAGCATTGCTTGTTCTCCTAAACCCTTGGACAGTAATTAGAGAGTCAAGTGAACCATCTTCTAGTAGATCCACCAAAAATATGTGTGAGGTGAGAGTAGAGAGTTTGCTGGTGCTCTAAGATTAGTGTAAGGAACCTTAAATTCTGGATAATTGGATAATGATACTCGGAGTTAGGTATAGTTTTCAGTCTCAGTTCTTGCGTACAAATTCCTTAAGAGAATCCTTGCAAGAGCCACCAAATAAGGCAAATACACAGAGAGCGGGCTTTGATAAAACTAAGACTGAGGTGAATAGTCATAATTGTTCTTCACGGAATGTTCAGCAAAAGGAGGGTACTAATATCAAGGTTAGAAATACGTTGTCCTATCCATACTCCTCCCAATACCGAGAATAGGCACCTCCACCAAATAAGCCACCTGATATCCTCTTGAACATCCCCAATCCCGAATAATGTCTCATGAATAAAAGTATGTATGGTACAGTGCATTATGTTGGTAAATATGGCATTATGTTAGTAGATATGGTTGTGCAAAAAAAAAAAGAGTATATAGTGAAAAATTTTTAGAAGGAAAAAAGAAGAAAAAAAAGCCATGTTGAGAAGTGTGCGTGCGTCAAGTACATTGAGGCAACAACACCTACCACCCCTATGAACTACCAAATACAACCTTGACCTACTTTTCATGTATTTCTAACTGCCTGAATACAAGCTGAAGAATTCTGACTTAGACATAAGGTTATCAGAGCCTAATTGAACTGTAATGCCATGAGAGACCACTAAATATATTCACAAAATTGGTGAGATGTGAGCTCAGGAAGAAAAAGAAAAGAAAAAGAAAAAAGAGAGAGAAAAGAAAAAAGAAAAGAAAAAAGAAAAAGGGGGAGAGAAGAAAAAGTATAAAAGGCTTAAGAGAGCATAGTTTTCCAGCCTCTCTCTAAGATGATTTATTTAATAAACTCGAAATCTAGATTTTGAAATACTAGTCTCTATGTAGCACCAAAAGAAAGTAAGCCACCAAATACAAAGCCAGTTAACTCAAACATCTTCTACCTAAGCAGAAAAACTGGGGCTAAAACTAGAGGATATTCTGTGTCCCCAAGAAAAGAGGTTTGCCTATCCCAATAGAATTTTACTGAGGGTCAAGAACGAGCTTTAGATGTATGTTGACTTTTCACTTGATTCCATTGCAGAAGCTACACCACTACATGTTCACGATTTTCTAGATTCTAAATTTCTAGATGAAACAAAAAAAAATAAATCTCTAGTCAAACTCCTGATAAAATGTATTTAGTCTTGCACTTGCTAGAGACTAGCAAGATTTATGCATGGGGCTATGATTGCATAGCAATCATAGGTCATAATCCACCTGAATTAAGTTAGAACCCATCTTAACTTAGGCATTCTGCACACATTCGCATCATACCTTAACATCATATCTGATTTATTAGTTTTGTAAATAATAAATGTCATATTATTTGCAAATTGAGAGACATTAACAATCGTAGGTAATTCGAGGCTGCAGATGACCGATCCAACCATATGGATCTGATCAGAAAAACGGCGAGAATCCAACGCTTCCAAGATCACATCGATCAGACTCCCGTAGCATCCTATGGAGTCCGTAGAAGAGTAAGAGCCAAGAGGTAAATAGGTGGAAATGTGGAACTCAGATGCCAAATCCAACCGCATAGATGGATCCAAATCAGCGATCACAGTCCAACGGTGCAAGAATCATCCCAATCAAAGGCCTATAGCACCGCCTACAAAAAAGAGAAGATTGACGGCCATGATAGTGCCACGTGGTGCCATGGCAACTGCCCTCGCTGCACCCCCAACTTCTGAAGGTACTTCCCCATGCACTGTGGATCGTTGGATCATCATCCAACGGCCACAACGCGCCCACGTAACAACTCCAGATGCACCTCATCAACCAAGAGAAGAGCTCAACCATTGGACCTCCATCCAACAACTGAGGATAGTTGTGCGTAAAATGGAAAATGCAACAACTTAGCCTCATAGCGCGTTGGCTCACGCGTGCAAAGGCAAGGCTGCGTCGCAGGTTCAAGGTGCAATGCACGCTTTGATTAATGGTGGCAGTGCGGGGATGAATCATGTCCGCTGGATGGCCATCGGCTAGTGTAGATGCGACCACGTGGCACACGGAAGGGCTTCGGGCGACAACGCGTGGGATCACACGCCATCCAACACACGAGCACGTGCGTTTGAATTTCAAGAGGCAGTAGATGTGGCTTTTTAAGCTGTCCGATCATGAGAGTTGATACGCGCGATGAGCACACGTTTAGCACTACGGTTGAAACCGTGAAGGCGATGTGGATGAGACACACACAGCCATTAAATGCGGATCCAAGAGACGAGGGCGTGCCACATGTCAGCACCAGAGAGTTTCGTGCAAAGAAAACGTTTGGGAAGGCCTATTAAGGTGCGATCTGATACGTTGATTTCCCGATCGATAGATCTGATCACCAGAGGGTTGTTGCACGAGTTGGAGGGCTTAAATGCCCATCTTGCCCCTCATAAAAGCTATAAAAGAAGGCCCAGGGCCCCCCTAGAATGACATCTTCTTCCACCATAACTCATCCAAACCCTCTCTAGTTCTTCAGACCTTCTCCGACTCTCTTCCTCTGGAGCGCCCACCAAGCCACCTTGGTGGACCGCCATGGCTCTCCCCAGCCTCTCCAGAAGGCCACCACGGACCACCCGTGGTGTCCTTATTCTGCTAGATAGTAGCTTTTCATTCATGCTCTAGTTATGGATAGACAACAAATATATGTTCTAGTCATAATTCTATTTCTACAATTCATGATTAAACCATCTTCGTGATATACATATTGTGATATATATATATATATATTAGTTTGCAATTAGTACCATATTCTCTAGTTAGCATTTTAATTCAGTTATGAAATCGGAAATGTTTTCTGCATCCCTAAGTTCGATCGGGACTCACCTGTTCCGTTAAAATTTATTTGTTGAGACATATTTCGTGCTATACTACGACGGAAACATTTATAAATGAGATTTACGCCATGAACACCTACCACGTGACATGCATTGATTCACTCACACGCTCCCAGTCAAATCACCTTGCTAGTGTGAATCTGGGTCGTTTGTGCATCATGTGCAAGCATCCATGCGCCCAATGCATCCTTGCTCACAACGAGAAGCTCCTCCCCATGCACACTCTCTTATATGTGCCCCTTGCTGCGATGCAGCACCACTGCATTCTCCTATCATGCAAGTGCGCATACAACTGCCCATGCTTAAGAAGACGAAGGAGGACGGGGGTGTCCTTTCTCTCTCCTCGATATCTCTCTCTTTCTGCCCATTTTTTCTCTCTCTTCCTCCTTCGAGTTTCCTCTCAGATTTCAAAGTGCTAAACAATGTGACGGCAATGAGAAGATTGAGCAGTGACTTTTATAGGCCCCTAGGGTTGAGTAGGGTTAAGGAAAATCCAATTTTGGTCCAAAACACTCCTGAATTTTTGTTTGCATGAGCCTATGTCCTCATTTAATGTATTTTTCGCATAACTTGAGCTATACAACTCAAATTTTCACAAAATAAGACTCGTTAAAAAGCTTGCGACAAGGCGAACCCAATGGTACCATATATGACAAATTTTGGGCATGTTTTTCTCAAGAGTTGATTGTGTTTTACCAAAACTTGCATTTTCTCATTTTTTAGATTCCGCTAACTTGATTCACAATTGACAAGTATCGACAAGCTTATTTTGATGCATTTAACTCCAAGATAGGTCTAGAATTCAAACTTTTTGTCATTACATTTTCTACCCCTATATTGTTTATTTCATGTATTTTCTTTCCAACTCCCCCTCCATCTTCTTCCCTCCATCCTCCACCCCACCACCTACCAATCTTTTCCTCTACCAGCAAGAGGGTGATTGTGATGACTTGGACCTAGACTTGAGTCTAAGCCTAGACAATTTGTTTGGTGTGGCCTAATGGACCCAAGGCAACTACCCAAAATGCTTATGCCCAAGTTGTCAAATAATAATTCTCAATCATTTATATCTCGCAACCCATTTTCGTGAGTTTCCTCTATGAGACTATCTTTTGGCAATGTTAAATCTCCCCCACTTGAAATCCTAACGTTATCGTCTGTGTTCGATCAGCTAATCAATACACTCCTAGTTGTGGTACACGGTGGCTCTACCTCATTGTGCACCCTTTAACTGTTCCAAGAGTACCTCTTTCCTTCTATTAGAGGGAGATTGACCCTGATACTATTTGTGATGACCCAGATCTAGACCTGTGTCTAAATAAGAAAAATTAGCTTTAACAATTTGTTGGGCATGGACCTAAGGAAACCACGGAAAATGCTTAAGCTTAAGTTGTTAAATGATACTTCTCAATCCTTTGTATCCTACAACTCATTTTTCCTGAATTTCCTATGTAATGCTATCTTTTAAGTGTGTTATAGTGATGGAGTGACTTTAGGAGATCTTTTAGAGGTTTGACTTGGACATGGTAAGGGGCTTGAGCGAGGGGAGGAGGTAGTCATGCAGTGGTAGCGTGGCAAGGTGGTCGGATGAGTTACAATTAAAGGAGAGGACAATGATGGATGGTGGAGGGTGATCGGTGGGGTGAGTAAGGGGAGGAGGCGACCATGTAGTGGTGATGCATGGGGTAAAGGGGGTGGTTGCAAGGAGGCTAAGGGAGGGAATGGAATGTCACAAGATGGGTCATAGGGGGGCCGAGGGGTGTAAGGGAGGGGAGGAGTGGAGAGGTCCGATGATGATAGGCAGCTTGCGGGATGGTTGGGGGAAGGGAGGGTGCATGAGAAAAGGGAGAGGTAGGTAGTGCAGGCAAGCTAGGGAGGAGAGGAGGGTGGTTAGGGACGGTAATGGTGGTCGGAGGCCAATAGTGGTGGACGATGGGGGTGGTTGAGGGGCTAGAGGAAGGGAAAAGAAGGGGAGGAGGGATGGGAGGGGACGATGAGTGAGAGGGAAGCGAAGGGTCTAATTTTTCCTAAGAGGAGAGTCAAGGAGGTTCGATGAGGTGTAGCAAAAGAGGTGCTGGTAAGGTGAAGGTCGGTGGAGGTAGAGGAGTGGTGAGGGGAGGCTAGGATGGGAAGGGTGGAGGAGGGAGGAAGAAGGTGAAAGGAAAAGAGCAGCAAAAGATGGAAGGAAAGAAATGAAAAAAATAATAACCTAATGTTAGGAAAATAAAATTTTCTTATGTTTAGGTTGAAATCCGATATCTTCAACCATGTTGTTCAACTGCGTGACAATTTCGTTGAATATAAAAATGATAATTTAAGGTTAAAAAATAAAATTTTCTTATTTTTTAGGTTAAAAACATGATAATTTCATTAAACAAAATAAAAATAAAGTAACTTTTCGATGGCATTTTAATAAATATTAAGAATACAATATCAAACACACAATTTGAATGACTTGATTGTGTATATAAAAATCTATAACATCCAAAGTAGGTTCATTCATGGACACAGCCACTAGAACTTGGAGGGAGGAGATATAAAATAAACTATTCCCAGCAAAAAAGTGCTATAGCCATCATGAACATCCGGACTCGCATCTCCAATCAAACCCGAGATTCCGTGGTCTGGCCTCCAAACAAAAGTGAGATGTTCTCATTTTAAGTCGATGTATTAGAGTCTAATTTCCATAGGGAGTGTGGAGTCCTCGAAAAATCAATCAAGAATTGAAAGAATGAAGAAGGTATGAAAATCAAAAGCTACCTCCCACATACAAAATCTCCGTGTGGCAGCTGATACGTAATGCTCTTTTAGGTTGTATTTGGTTAAGGAATTAAGTATTTTATCTATTACTTAATCTGTCTCTTATTTATATTTAATCCAATGTAAAGTTATCTTATCTTCTCTGTGAAATAATTTTAACCTACCAAAACATCCAAATAAATAAACTCACGTATTCTATCATTTATTCTATTCTTTCCATTTATTCTACAAATTTATTCCTAATAAATTTCATAGTAAGCTTTGATCGGCTAAAACCCATCAATTTCCATTTTGCTTGGATCACATAAAAATGATTTTCCATGTTTTCCATCAATGTACGTTATCAATTCTCTCGAACTGCATTGTTCAAGTCCTTTCTTGAAGATATAATCTACAATTCTATCTATTGAATGCTACTCTTTGTTATAATATGTATATGTAATTTAATTTCTCCACCTAGCATACCTGTAAAGTGTTACTCAAGAATAAAATCCTGAACCCGAATAAAGTCACCAATCAAGCTCAGAAAAGGGGAACCCATATTAACGTTCCGTTTTGAATGTACAAGTGATATCAACGTTCTTTTGTGTTAACTTTACATGTTGGGTTATGATTTGTTTTTGTTTACTTGAAATAAATATATTTTTTTGAAACAGTGAGGATTGGTACCATCATCCGATAGCAATCCGGAGGGTAGTATATTTCTTATCAAACAAAGTATTACAAAAGAGATCCCCAGCTATGTATGAGGGACCAGCATTCATTTACAATGTTCCCACATCTCACCGGTCTCTCCTGAAAAAGTTTATCATTACGCGCCCCCCACACACACTACAAAACGGCTCCCATAGCCCTAATGGCCGGCCAAGATTAATGAACCTCTGCCACAACGAATCCTAGGTGAGAAGAGGTTCTAAGAAAATCATCCTCCAAATCTTGTCGGTGACCAGGCAAGAGGAGAAAATGTGTGTCGTACTGTCAGAGTGTAAACCACAAAGAGGACAAGCATTCAGAGTAGTCCCCATCCTTCTGTGTCTAAGATCACTAGTGATCAAGCCTTCCCGTCTGCAAAGCCACAAGAATATCTTAACCTTCAAAGGGACTCTCAAGAGTCAAATATTTCTATCAACAGGGTCACACTCCACCTCACTATTGGACCTAATGACCTTCTCATATGCCTGCTGCACTGAAAAAGCACCCTGCCAGACATATGTATCAGTCACATTCATCCTAGGACGCACCTGTTGTAGATCAGCCATCAGGTTCTGCCTATCCTCCCATAGTCGAGTGCTTGATCTGCAGTGTTCCAGCCCTTCCAGCCGCCAGCAACCCTCTGCAGCAGACCACAAGCTGCTGACCTTGGCCTCCTTGTCTGCAGCAGCAGCATAAGCTCTCGGGTAAACCTCTTTCAGCACCCCCAGACCAGACCACTACTCGTTCCACAAACTGAAATCTCTGCCATCTCCGAGCCTAGGCTGCAGCATGTGCCAGTACCTGCTGATTACAATGATCACTGATCGCCAAAAAGGGGATGGTTTCTTCGGTTGTAGCCTCTGCAGATTGCTGTTTGATCCCCCATAGCTGTCCCTGATCAGATCTGCCATCAAACCCTCCTTGCAGTTCAGAATCCTGATGGCCCATTTAATCAATAAAGCCTCATTGAACTCCTTGAGTGCCTTAATTCCCATACCACCAATCTCCTTTGGCCTGCAGATTTTGCTCCATCTGATGGGCTGCATAAAGCTGCCCTCATGACCAGCTCCTTTCCAAAAGAATATTTTCCTCATAACATCCAATCGCTTCCAAATAGACTTAGGGGCCCTGAATATGCTAAAATAGAAGACCAGGATGGATGTAATGACCGAATTGAGAAGGATTAGTCTTCCACCCTTAGACAAGAATTTATTACTCCATCCTTTCAGCTTTCCAGAAATCTTATCAAACAAGACATTCCAATCAGATTTTTTCAATTTTGCAGCCCTCAGTGGCAGTTTAGTTCGAGGTGATCCCAATGTACCCTCCAAATCCATCTGCTCCTACTCATTCATGCCAAAACAAATCAAGATAAACTTTTCCTTGTTCAAACATAGGCCTGAAATATCCCCAAAAATCTTTACCAATAACCCCAGAGCATGTGTTGCAGGCTTGGACCCTTCCACAAAGAATACCGTGTCATCTGCATATTACAAAATGGGGGCCAGATTTCTCCTGTTAGATAATGAATATCCTTTAATTATACCCACCTCTGCCAATCTGCAAGCATACCTTGCAAGCCCATCCACCGCAAGGTTAAACACCAAAGGGGCTAAAGGACATCCTTGTCTAACCCCACGCTGAGGTTGAATCCAAACACCACAAGGCTTCCCATTGATCAATGGAGAAAAGGAAGCAGTTGTGATACAACGCTTCATCCATTGGATCCATAAGAGAGGAAAGCCTCTCCTTCTAAAAACCTCCCAGAGATACGGCCAAGAGATCGAATCATATGCCTTCTGGAAATCAACTTTCCACATGAATGCCTTGCATTTCCTTCTATGCCATCCACTAACCATTTCCTGAGCCAAAATAAAAGATTCTTGGAGTGATCTGTTAGGTAGGAATGCAGCTTGCACCGGATGGATTAGGCCCTGTAGAACAGATCTCAGCCGATTAGCCAAAATCTTGCTGATGACAAGGTAGATGGAATTTGAAAGGGAGATCGGCCTAAAGTCTAAAAATTTTTCTGCTCCCATTGACTTAGGCAAAAGAAAAAGATAAGACTTGTTAATCCTTTCAAACCCAGCATTTCCCTTCTCAAATTCTCTAATGACATCCATCACTTCCTTGCCCACCACACTCCACATCTCTCTGTAAAAGAAAACTTGTATTCCATCAGGGCCTGGGGAACCTTCCATATTTAGCTCTCTGATTGCTTGTAGGGTCTCCTGTTCAGTGATGATTGCAGTCAGCTGAGCAGCCTGTTCACTCGTCACCCTAGGAACATCACTCCCTGCCATTCTCCATTTCCCCCTCTTAGCTGCCCGAGAGGCCTCTCTATAATATTTAATGGCTTCATATTTAATCTCCTGAGTGGAAGAGATCCTATGTCCATCTCTGAGAATAGAAGAAATAAAGTTAACACGCCTCCGAGAGCTAGCCGCAAGATGGAAAATTTTCATATTGGCATCTCCCTCCTTAAGCCATAATTGCCTTGATCTCTCCCTCCAATCGATTTCTTGTTTAAGGTCTTCATCCAGTATCACACTCTGCCACACTTTCCTTTCAGCAAGTTCTTCCTCAGACAAAGGGCCAGCTACTTCCTTAGAGTCCAACTCCTGAATTTTATTCAAAGCCTCCCTCCTCCTTTGCTGCCTCATCAAGCTAACAGTAAATCCATACTCTTTTAAGACAGTGCGCAAATCAGCCAGCTTGGTTGCCAATCTAACAGTAGCAGAACCCTCCACCTTTTTAGCTTGCCACCAAGAGCTGACCATCTAACAAAAGCCCGATTCATTCAACCATGATCTTTTAAGCTTGAAATAGGAGCCAACATGGGTTTCTTCCCCACTATCCCACACCAAAGGGGTGTGATCAGTGAAAGGTCGGTTCAATCCACTCACAGTCGACAACTGGAATCTTTCAAGAATGTTCACATTCCCAAAGAATCTATCTAGTTTGGATGCCAACCCATTTCCATTGTGCCAAGTAAATTCCACACCAGAAGATGGATACTCACTCAGATGCAGAGATTGAACCATCATCTGGAAGCCAATGGCTGAGCTGTCTGTGCAACCATTTGGTCTGTCTGCCCCTGTTAACACACAATTGAAATCCCCACCTGTCAACCACACTCCCCCCTGCACCAACTCAGCCACAACAGTCCACTCCTCCCACAGCTCCTACTTGGCAGATGCAACACATGGTCCATATACCCTAGTAATCCAGATATACTCCTGCCCCTGGTGAATTTAGAATTTGCAAGTCAACATATGCCTGGCTTTGTGAACTTCCAAACATTGAGCCCACACCTTCCTCCACCTAATAGCAATACCCCCCGACCTCCCCTGTGCATCAATCTTCACACATTCGTTCATCCCTTAAGCCAGCAAGTCAGACCAAAGCCTATCAGAGCTGCTTTCAATGTGCGTCTCTTGAATGATCGCACATTCAATCCCCCATTCTCTCAAATATCTCATCAGAGAAGCCCTCCAGCTTTTGTCGCGCAACCCACGCATGTTCCAAGTGAGGATTCTCATCTATCCTCATGGGACCCCTCCCCCCTGAGGGTTTGGCATTTACATACCTGCATAACTTCCGCAATCTCGTCTTCATCCATTAGAATGACAGCCTTTGACTTCCTCTGTCGAAGGCTATATGGTGATCTGCCCTTACAAGTTTTATCGCAAGAACCACCTTCACATTTAAGGCCCTCCTTCTCATGCGGGTCTTGTTTATCCTTCAGAGACTCAAGCTGCATCTCATGACTCCCTTGCTCCTCAGTCTCCATATCACTTAGCAGCACATCCCCTGCCACCATGGACGTTGGTCCTGCTGTTTCCACCCCACCCGATTCCTCCTTCCCTTCATTCTGAATCTCCCCCTTCTCCCCCACATGGAGGTCCTTACGATTTTCGATAGTTGGGGGTTCATCGAAAAGAGCCGTGCACAATTCCTGCGCAGCCACCTCCTCACCAGCTACGAGTCCAGACGACTTAACTTGCATTGCTACAGTGTCACCCACCAAGAACCTCAGCCTCAGCATCCAGGAGCTCCCACCACATCTCAGAATCAGTCTATCAGGTACAGAGCCATCTTTAAAAACATCGACCATCACATTAAACAAGCGCCCATTGCCCTCAAGCAATCCAATAACTGCATCCTCTGCAACTGATGCAAATCCTGAAATCATTGATGATACGACCTCCTTCGACCTCAGATGCAGAGGCAATCCCTCGATCTCAAGTCTTCCCGATCTGGATCCCACTCTCTGGGGTGGTCTCTCCGGCAAGGCTCCATCAAAGGGAGAAACCAGTCTCCAGATCACCGTGAGGCCATCGTTGCAGGATGTTTGAAATCGCAGCCTCTCAACATCCACCATTCCCAAGCCAAAGAGGACAAATTGTGTATTTGACAAAAAAGCAGACTACTAGGAGTTGGTCGACAGGGAGAGAGAGTTTACCAGGATGTGGACATTCTCCGCCGTCGATCTTCCAGCCATAACCTCCCCGACCAGAGCTCCATGCAAAGCCATCTCTGCCGCTTTGATGTTTTCTGTCATAGGAACCTCCACATCAACCGTAAGCTCCCCCGGGCTGCGCAGAGAAGGAGGCGGAGGCGACACCTACAAAGCCCTAAAATTCAAGCTTCCAAAGCGTGGGAAAGGGCGTTCTTTCATCTGCCCCCTAAACCCCTACACAAATCCCTCTTGTGACCAAATCCCCCGCATCCTAAGCACACCACGGGAGATCGGCAAGTAGCCGCCACATGTCTCCAACGCCGGCAGCGAAAACATAAGGTCTTGCCGTGCACCTTAGCGCCCCTTCTATCAGACCATCTCGCCTCCATCCCCCTTTTACCGTGCACATCAGAATCCCTCCGCTCCTTCCGCCTCCAAACCCTCGACCTCCAAGTATGCCAACCTTCAACGTCCCTGCTTCCACTAGCCATCGCCCCTGCTTCGCCTGCCGTCACCCGCATCTTCCACCCAAGTATTATCTCTTGAAATAAATATTAACCAGTGGTATTAAAAGAGAGAGAGAGGCAAAAATAAAAGAATCTTAACATCACTTTCAACTTAACACCGATCACAACTCGAGTTTTGCAAAAGTCATATTTTCTTCGCAAAATACAATGATTTGAAAAAGTTTGTGCAAATTAAATGAAGAAGAACCAGCTGATGGTGAAAAGAAATGAAATAATTTATTAGAGTAGTCAGCCTGCTGCAAATTAAATGTGCCAATAAGCTCCCGTGTGACCTCCTATGCTCATGTTGTCCGTCTATTACCGACAAATAAATTTATCTTTGTCTGGTATTGCATCCACCAAAAAAACACAGAGAATATAGAGTGGAGAAGAAAACATCATATATATACGAGTTCATGCTAATATTTAAGCTGCTACAAATCATACCTCAATTTGTCATACCATGCGTAGAGGCTTAGCTGGTTCTTGTAATGCGTGTAACAGTACATATAGTACAATATATACTACAAATTAATTACTTAATAGCTTCATATGTGGCCAATATGACAAAATACAGAGCATAGTGTAGCTTGCTCTCAAGCACCACAATTCCTACACATACATTATTACGATCCGACATATTAAATATTTAATAGAACATACGAAACGGCTCCTTGTTCATAACCATGGTTGGTGGATGCTTGTAGGAAGGGGATGTCCAAGATACCAAAAACATGCAGAAAGGCAAGAGAGGAATTAAAAGACACCATTACTTAGGTTAGTTGGAACTCCAATTCTATTCAAAGGAGACACTTTTAATTAGAGAAAAGGGAAAAGGAAGGCCATATGTCAAAAACCAAACAATGACCCCCCACTTTTGTCTAAGCTCCCCCCTGGAGCCTAAACAACATGAAAGAAATGTAAATGAGGCACTATCAAATTAACAAATAAAAAAAAAAAAAGGGAAAAAAAAGGAAAAGGAAAAAGAGATAAAGGTCAACAGAGCCAACAACCTAAAATGGGATAAACCTACTTTAACATACATAAAGTCCTCAAAGGGTAGGGTAAGGTGTTTGCTGAAGTAGCACATGCATGGCTTCACAATTTCCACGTGGACCCCCTTTCTTCATTTTGGATCATACATAGTTAAGAGTCTTACATGGGGTCGCCCTTTAGGTTGGGTCCTTCCAAAGGCTTGGAAAGTTAGGTGAGGTCTAAAGTGGTCAGAGTGGGTCTCCTACTCCTATATTCCACGTGGCACATGCATGCATGCATGAATGGGGTGTTTGCATGGGATATGTGGATGTGCGCGCTCATGAGAATGCATATGTCAATGGTGATGCTGGATGATGAACATGCATTATGTGGGTGGGAGAACCAACCCCCATGCATGATGGATGGGGTTAAGCGGGTATGCTTCAAGCCCATACCAGGGCTTAGAAAGGCATGGAGGTGGGGAAGTGCACTGATGATGGGCACATGCCCCTTGTTTCCATGTTTTGGTTTGGGTACAAGGGGCCCCCCCACCCCCTTAACTGGTGGTGGAGGGCAGATGATGGTGGGGAAGGGGTACGTACGTAGTTGGTATTTAACCATGGTTAAGCCAAGGGCTTCTCAGATGCAGCTGTTGATGGGATGAAGGGAGTTGGGATGATCCTGTAGGAACGGGGAACAAGACCTATCATCTGAGTTGGAGGGTTCACGAGGGCCATTGTCATCCCTGCAGTTTCAAGGCAAAGAAAGATCGATGTTAGTACAGGAAAAGTCCTTCATATTAGTTGTCATATAAGGTACGATATATTTACATAGCTAGATTCTAATTATATATATGTTCGAATATATATATGTCAAGATTTGAAAATAATTTCTTTCTGAAGACATGCAGCTGTAGCCTGTCGGATATACAACCCAATTAATTAAGTACCTTTATTAAGAAGCATCCACGTATAGTTGGATTTGTAACAAATGATAAGAGGCATGCATTAGCTACTGTCAGTCACATAGCTTTCATTATTTTCATTAGAAAAAAAAAAAAAGGAAAAAAAGACCATCATCTTATTTCTTCCGTCAATATTCTTTCAGTTACACCTTATTCTATTTAACATTTCAATCCATCACATCGTTTCCATTGATGATAAAGAAGAAAAAGGATTGAAGAGTTACCATGGCTATATGTCGACAATTCCAATGTCCAATAAAAAAGAGTTAATCTTACAATGGAATTATACAATCTATCTAGCTAGAAGTAATATTTTACTGCATCTTACTTGACAGGACGACTGAACGAATAAACAATGATTCTAATCGACTGAAATGAACAGGCAATTAATTATTTTTTATTTATTTTTCTAATAACCAATAAAGTAAGTAGCTTTGAGCATATCTTTATATAAATTATCCTGCCAGGATCTGTCCGGCGGCTTACATGCACTGAGAGTTAACCAAAATATGAAATACCAAGTGGCAAATTAATGCAAAAATACAAAGAAGTAAGTACCATTCGCTAAAACTAACCGACAAAAGTAGAAATTCTATCATCTACTTGGAAGGATCAGGCACGTAAGCATACGAATGGATGGGGAATGTACGTACATAAACAAGCAAATGTATAAAAATTGTATCATATTTTAGAGTATGTTGTTGCTGCAGCACATTAGTTTACATCAGTGTAAATTAATTTAAGTTGATTTTACATCGGTACAAAATAATAATGGAATAATTTTATATCCGTGTAAAATGATTATCGTGATTTTACACCGATGTAAAGTGATTTTGGATAATTTTACACTAATATAAGATGATCGATGATGATTTTGTATTGATACATTACGTCAACACATTACAAAATATGTCAACTTCTACAATCTTATACAAGTATCGTATAGATAACATATACCTTGTGAAGGTGGAGTAGCAGGTGGAGTTGGAAATGACAGTGGTAGTCCTCCGTAGATTTGAGGGGTGAATCCGGCCACCCCACCGTAGGGTACGGTGTGAGGGCGTTGAACAGCAGCAAGAGTGGTACCACCGTGTGCGTAGGTGGCGCCGGAGGCTCCCTGGTCAAAGTGGGAGAAGGGGTAAAAGCCAGCGGAGGAGCTGTGGCCCGCCACCACTCCACCGGACCCACCCCCATACATGGGATGATACTGGGCGCCACCTCCTCCGTACATTCCATTGTAGCTCTACGTACAACCATTACCAGGTCATCATCACGTACTTCACTTAATTTTGAGTCCTTAGTTATAATCATAATAGTTACAATTAGTAATCGTGCATACGTGTACATGTGTTGCCTGTGCTGCACGCGTTCGCGTATTATTGTATACGTGCATGTGCAGGCACGTGAATTTAGCGAATGCATGTCAGTGCTAGCTTGTGTATGCAAACATAGGTACGCATTTCGAAAGACGTTAAACACTTGAACCCCAACTTGCTTGTAATGTATGTACGTCGATATGTTGATGCATATAGCAGGATTCCATCATATGTATGTAGACAAAATCAACCTTTTCCAAATTGCTTTTCTATTTCCATGCACACATACGTACATATATTTTGAAAAATCAGTAATAAATTTCTCACGTAGGTATATGTGAGCTTCTGGTTGATATTTCCATGAAACATAAGCAACTAAAAGAACCCCCCTGCCAAAAAAACACTCATAGAACCAAAAGAAAAATCGTAAATCTAAACCACTTGTATTCTCAAATGTACTCCTTCTTTGGTTAAAAAATAAAAGCCTTCCAAAAAGAAGATTCTGATTGTTTATATTAGGTAGATTTTGATTTGTCTCCTTTTTCTTTTCTATTATGAATAAGATTTTCCTTAAGGAATTTTAAATAAATCATCAAAAATTTTTTAAATTACTTATATATATATATATATATATATATATATAAGAAAATTCATACTTATAGAAATGTCGCAAAGAAATTCACATTTCTTATATAAATGCTAATTTTCATATCAATCCCCATGTCAACGAAAGTGAAATCTTAAGCATATTAATATCCCAATATCAATGTCAACTTGAAAGTGTAAATTAACCGCTTAAATTTCATCTTAATTGACATGAAGATTGACACATAAATTGAAATTTATGTAAATAGAATAAACTTTTGTATAATATTTATGTAAATATAGATTTTCTTATTTAGAGAATTTTGAATATTTTTTATGATATTTATGTAAAAACTTCTTTTATTTTTAATAAAATAAAATTTTTATTACGAGATAAGCTAGTTTTAATGCTAGTTTGTGTACTTATATTGGTACTTCCATTTGCATTCATCCATTGTGAATCATTGGATCGTTAACATTGTTGTAATTTACTTGATTTTGGAATTATCCTTTTGGGTTTTATTTATAGTACATTTAGGAATACCTAAGAATGGATCTACATTTCTACTTTTAATTTTATGGGTGTACTTTCGGTTGTTTATATTTCATAGGAATTTCATTTTAGACACCCAAAAGTTTGCATCCCAAGATGAAAAATTTATTACAATGACTATTTATATCTTTTTCAAAATGTGTGTGTGTGTGTGTGTGTGCATTCATGGATGTCCTATGCGTATAGAAATAGCAAAGTATTGGTATGTAGGGTATGCAAGGAAAGGTTAAAACAATTTGTCTACATATGATGAATTCTTACAGCATGCTTATAACATTTACGAGACTAAGAAATCACAACTTTTTAATAAAGAGGCTTACCAAAGGATAAGCATATTCAGGCGCATACGCAGAGTATCTGCAAAATACCGCAAGGCATTTGAGAACAAAATAAATTACAGGCTACAGAAAATCTAGAACAATACTTCATGCCACATTCTCAATCAACTAGATATTTGATAGTTATGTTTTGTACGATATGATTGCCAAACGCTCGAAATGAGTTCCAAAAATAAAATTGCTTCTGATCTTCACATATATGATCTCACATAAGAGAACTTCTAAGTAACTAACGACAAAATAAAAGGGCTTCTTCAATTTCCATTGTTACCAACGGAATACATATTGCAAAGTTCTAAATTCTTTTCTTCTAAAGCCTTTGTATCGTTTTATATGGATGGACATCATAATCACATGAGCTGGCAATGACAAATATGAAGAAAGGGTTTGAAAAAATAAATGCTTAAAAAAGAGATTACGAGCTCCATTGTAAAACCATGCTTTGAACGTAGTAGAGGCAGATGGATATGCTACGTATATACCGTCATCACGCATGTTCATGGTACGGTCCCAGCAAGAAACATATATCCATGTATATATGCGAGGTCTCCATCATCTATTTAACTTAAATATATATAAATATACGCAAAATATCGTTTGAACACTCTGCTGGAAAAAATTAAACAAAAGCTCACATTTGTGTTCCTCAGATAATGTGCTTTGTTGAAGGAAATTAATCATCGCACCGTCCATTGAGTCACGTCAATTTGGATTCTACTTAATTAATTATTAAACAATTTTATAAAATATATTTTTACATAAATATCAAATTGTATTACAATTTTATCCATTAATTATACTTGATAATTTAATTTCTTACCTGTAATATAAATTTTTATATTTTTGTCATAGTAAAAAAGTGTTAATATAAATTCATCACGTATATTACAAGCCTAGCTTCCACTTTTAATACAAGATTTTTTACACTTTTGTAATGGTAAATGCTTTGTAATACAAATTTATCACATGTATTAATTACAAATTTATTTTTCATTTGTAATATTAATTTTTGCACCTAAGTTTACATTAAATATTTATAATATAACTTCATAGCATGTATTAAAAATTAGTTTCTCACTTGTAATACAAAGTCTTCTCATATATTACAAATCATTCTCTTACTTGTAATATAATTTTTTATATTTTTATTATAGTGAATACTTTTAATACAAATTCATATTACTAGTTTTAAGTTGTTACTTCTATTACCAATACACATGTAGATCTCTTTTATTAATGTAATTAATATTTTTTATCTCCACATTCGAACTACTTCACTCTTTCAAGATCTTTGATTAATTTATATTTTTGAAAAGTTTCATAAATGATGAGAATTTTTAGTAACAAAATAACAATTCATTATTGTTACATGGTATGAAATCATTGTGTTATATTTTATGATTTTTTAATAGAACATTAGATTTTTATCACATAAAGTAGATTTGATTTTTTTTTTACCTATTTTGAACACAGTACACAGAGGATAATAGCCCTTACACACACAATTTGTTAGCTAATTTAACCATGATTGTGACGTTCGGAAAATATTTTAAGATGTGTGCCTCGTACGTTTAAAGATATACCAAATAAGAGAACATATATTTAAATGCGAGAGATTAAAACTAATTCAAAGACAGTATATTTTAGATCGATTCCTTGCATCATGTTCCAAGTAAATGTAGGTACAAATACCTTAAGGTATCATAAAAATTCACCATTTTCAATGCATAATTTCATGTATCAGTTTAACAATTAATCAAAGCTAAAATATAGGAAAATATAAGACGTGATTCATTTTGTAATGTAAAGTGATATGATTGTGATTGTCATTTGATATTTAATATAAAAAATAAAAAAATTAAAATTTTATTATGTGATAGATCTCACTATATTGAAAATAATTATCATAAAATGATGATAAATAATTTTTTATCGGTGATAAATAACTCTACATCATTGATAAATTATTTTGGGTGACTTTATATCGATGATAAATGATTTTAAGGTGACTTTACATCGATGTAATCTAATTTTACACCAATATAAAATTATTTCAAAGGTATCTAGTGATTTTATACTAGTGTAATATGATTTTGCACCCGTGCAAAATCATTTTGAGCTATGGATTTACGATTTAGGATTTAAAGTTTAGATTTATAGAAAGTTGTTTCACCTATGGGAAGTGATTTTTCACTTTACCTTAAGTGTAAAATCACTTATCATAAGTGAAGAAATACTTTAACTTTAATTTTACATCAGTGTAACATTCTTACTTTGATTGGTGTAAAGTAAGATTATACCGATGTTAAATTATTTCAAAAGTAATATATGGTGATTTTATATTGGTATAAAATGATTTTAAAAGTAATTTGAGTTGTTTGTACCTATATAAAAGTAATTTATTATTAATTTCAACGGTATTAGATCCATCATATATGAATATTTTGTTTACATAAACCAAAAATAATTCAACTAAATATCACATTTACAACTCTCTAAGTCAACTCTTATATTTTCTAACCCACATCCTTAATTAAATACCAAGAAAAGAAACCAGGAAATTAATTAGTGCATGTGTGCATTCATGGATGCCATCCGGTGAATTTAGTTACTCATTCAAGCTTACCCATAGGCATTGTAGGGGACACCTTGTTGGACAGCATAATGTGGGAAGGTGGCGGTGGAGGAAAAGCCCCCCATTCGGATCCCACCACGAAGACCAGCACTTTGGGAAGCCTTCGTACCCGTATAGTTCTTGCCGCCGCCACCACCACCTGTGAGATAGATCACCAGACAAGGGAAAAAAATTTTGCATTCACGTTCGGTCGATGATATATCAAGCTCGATCTTAATATAGCAACCATGGCATCAACAAAGAGGGAGGACACATCCTCTCGGCGGAATCCAATGTCTGTAACACTCACCCCCATCAAGCAGACAAACCGAGTTCTCAAGGACACCTTTACTACACATGAAAAAAAGCTACGTAGAGAGAGGGAGAGAGAAAGAGAGAGGCTATTTTATTTTTAATGTCACCAACTTGGACCCTAAAGTGGATGGCATCACACAACACGCATTATGGTAACAAAGAAGAACCGACAACATTTCATGACCCAATTTGAGTGCCGTTGAATTGGAAGGCAGAAATAAAAAGCAACAGCAGAAGAGAAGGAGGAGGAGGTTATATATATATATATATATATATATATATATATATATATATATATATATATATATGATAAAAGGATTAATTAATGCAAGTAATTGACAATTAATAATCCTAACATATATGTGAATTCATGAGATAATTGAAAAAATTCAAAGTTGTGGATGTGTGCGTGCGTACCATGCCTGGGGCTTGTGGGTTTGGACTTGTGGACACCCAGGTAAGCGAGGTTGCAATTCGCCCGCCTCCCGTCGATCACCGGATACGGGTCGGCACACGCACGCAGCGCCGCCTCCGCCTCGTGGAAGGTCACCTTCAATTCAAATCCACAAAACTTATCAATATATATATAGAGAGAGAGAGACTGCAGCGATAATATAAGGACAATGGTAGGCACACTCGGGATCTCAACAAAGATCCCACGCCATCGGATGGAGATGTATCGATACGAAGGGATCCGTGTCAATTCATCGAGGATTAAGGCACATCTAAGATGGTGCACGAAATATTTTTCATAATAATATAAATACGATGCGGTGCGTACATAGATGTATGTGTGCGTAAAAAAACACTCACGAATCCATATCCCTTGGATCTACCGGTGGACTTGTCAGTGATGACCACAGCCTCGAGGATCTCACCAAACTGCTCGAAGTAGCTGCTGAGGGTATCCCTCTGGGTCTCCCATGCGAGGCCTCCTACGAAGACCTTGGTGAAGGTCGTGTCCCCAAACTGCTGCTGCTGCTGCTGCTGCTGCGGACCTCCCAGCATGTTATTGTTAGCACCTCCAGCTGCCATCCCTATGTATATATCTTCTTCTCTTTCTATATATATGGCAGCTGCTATATATGCTCTGGGATCGAAGAGAGGAGCCCTGATCAGGACGTGGCTGGCCGTGTTAGGGGTTAGGATCGATGGTGATTAATTAGTAGTGGATGAGGGTTGAAGGAGACGGTGAAGAAGAAGAGGAGAATGATATGTGAGAGAGAGAGAGAGACAGAGAGATTTAAAAAGAGAGTGGAGAGAAAAGGGGGATGGTGGGGTTGTACATATGGGGTGGAAACCGGAGGGTGGAAACCGGAGGGTGATCACATCTATGGGGGTACTTGCACTGATGTCCCTCGAGATTATGGCATTTGTCTGAGAAACAATAATTGTTGGAGTTTTAGAATGACCAAGAAGAAAGTCCAATTGCAAGAAGGGATTATTATATACAGGACCGCATATATGCTTCAAGAATCTCTGTCGATGGATTGCTAGTGAAATTTCCAGACCGATTGTTGCGATCAATAACGTAAATCAGGAACTATCCCTGGAGAATACTTAATATTTTTAAGAAAATAATATTTGTCGGAGCATATTCGTCGAGATACATCCTTAACATTTATAAAGCAGTACTCCTGGCGCCTTCCTTCTACGTACTGGAGATGCTACTCCCTAAATATATTCTTGGGGAAATTAATTCCTTGAAATAGTAATTAGCTTGTATGCTTTTCTCTTAGTCACATGCACTTAAAACGGTGAGTTCTTCGAAACGTACTCCAATCCTTTGTATAGGTAAAGTGGGGTTGCAAACAAAAGGTGAAAAATTAAGAAATGACCATCTCAATGTGTTTTGTAATGTATGATAATTTTAATAAATGTGCTTTAATTTTTTATCGATTTAAAATTAAAATATACCTATATATTTTAACTTTAATTACATAAGAAGAAAATGAATTTTACTTTGCAAAGTAAAAAATACTTTTTCACATATGGATTTTAATTTTAAGATTTACAATTTAGCAATTAAGGTTTAAGATTTATATATGAAAAGTAATTTCACATATAAAAGATTATTTTTTACTTGGAAAATGATTTTTCACCGTTGAGTTTAAGATTTAGAATTTAGGACCTAAACACTAGACCTTAAATTCAAAGGTGAAAAATCACTTTACACAGGTAAAAAATCGATTAAAAATAAAAATACACTAGCATATTTTCATTTTTAACTGATGTATTTTGATTTTCAATCGATGGAAAACTAAAGTACACTTATTAAAAATCAAAATATACTAATATATTTTGTTGAGTGATAAATGCACATTATAAAATAAATTACAATGCACGTTTCCTTACTCACACCCAAGCATAAGACAAATGTCATTGGTATCATGACAATGATCAACAAGGTGACACATGATGGTACCATAGACAGCAACAGTGTCGAGGCCTGAGATGCAAATGCCATTTTCATCTTTGCAAGCACATCGCCTCTAATGGCAGATTCCTTGTGTGTGTGTTTTTTTTTTTTTGCAATAAAGGATTTCATTTATCAGCCTTCCAAACAACAAGGAATATCATGAGACTCCCGATAGCCCTGTATGCCATGTGTTATATAGTACTTTGCTAAGTTATGAGCTCCAGAAACCTTAGATCTAGGAACATTTAAGAGTAGGATATTTTTATACCTTGACATCTGTAAGGCGCATAGTTGTACAACTACTCTGTTCTTCCAGGAAGGTTGATTTTGGGCATTGATTTGGCTGATCGGAACAGCAGCATCAAAGAATAATGACACATCCAGCAGCCTCAAGTTAATGGCTAATTCCAAGCCATAGTGAATAGCCCATGTCTCTACAATAAGGGTGTCAGATTCTTTGACTGTATATGTTATTGCAACAACAATACTTCCTTCCTTGTTAACACACACTACTGCAGCTAATGAAGAAGAGTTTCCAACTGCTGCATCCATAAATATATGACATTCTCTATTTCTCTTCTCAATGTGTTCTTCTCAATTTTCAAGTGCCTCAGCTGACTTAACACTGATTCCTTATCATCCTACCAATTGTGAAAATCCTCTGTCTTTCTTGCACCTTCAGTAATCTCCATTGCATTAGTTTTTCCACCTTCCTTCACTAATTAATTTGCATCTTTTCAACCATAATACATGTACTATATAATATACCAAATTCCTTGGCAAACCTGTTTGATGTATCAGCTCCTCCATTCTTAGCATTAAATCAATCCAATCAGAGCACTTGAGCACACATATAATTCTCCAATAAAATCATACCGCCTTCATCAAAGGACAATGTTTCAACATGTATATGCATCTAATCTTCAGCAACATTGTTACAAAATGGACAAGATGTCTCTTATAGTTTCAGTCTATTTTGTAAGTTAGTAGATAAAGGCAAGGCATTTGCCAACGCTCTCCACTCTTGCTCCTTCCCCCTTCTCCATTGCCAACGTCATCCTTCTGAACATTGGTATCCCACTAGGTCCATTCCGCAACAAAACCCATAGCTAAATCAATCGGCCCATTGTCTTGCCACCCACTTCAACCATCCACTTCTCAGAATTCTTCCTTATCAATGGCAGTTCTTCAATATTCACCTCATCTTTTGCTTGATTTGATGCCCCTGGTTCAATGTCCCAAATGCCTTTAATTTCTTCTTTTTTCCCACCTGACTTTCTCTCAACCCACAGAGCATCCCCATATTTAAATTTGATCTCCTCTTCAAGCATGGCTCCATCAGATTTAAGCTCAACCATTTCACTTCTCGCTTCCAGCAATTTCTCACAGTCCTTGTGCACATGACCCAGCCTTCCACAGAGAGCACATATTCTAGGAAGCTTTTCATATCTCAAAGGAATTGTGATAGCCTCTCCCTACACCGAATTGATTATGATTTCACGCAAAACAAGTTTTTTCACATCCATTTGCACCTTCATCCCAACAAACCTACTGTTACGAACGGGTGCTCCAGACATCTTTTAAGACGTCTGGGAGGTGGCCCAGACGTCTGGAATCACTTACAGACGTCGGACCAGATGTCTGGGATCATTTTCAGACGTCTGGAAATCGGTTATTTTGGCACGCTACTGTTCGTCTGCACGCCTGAGCGCGCAGACCTATGTTTTCTCTCTCTCTCCCTCTTTGTCCCTCTCTCCTGCGGCCGCAGACGCCTCTGCCACGTTCTCTCTCTCCTCCTCGCGCGGCCTTAAAAGGGCCACGCCTCTCCCTCACTCCCGTCACCTCCGCCTCCTTCCTCTTCTCCTTCAGCCAGTGCGCGAGAGCGAGCGCGAGAGTGCAGCGGCAGCGACAGCCGCAGTGAGCGTGGGAGGAGGTGCTGCGTGTGGGAGAGGCGCTCGGCCGTGAGGGCGAGCTCACCGGGGCTGCTAGGGCCGGCCGGCGGGGGGTGCAGTGGGCACGGAGCGACGCGGGAGGACTGCTGTGGCTCGAGCAGCAGCGGAGCACTCGCAGCGCGGCCGGGCGTCGCGAGCGGAGGGCGAGTGGCGCCCTGGTTCTGGAAAATTTTCCAGAATCAAACGTCTGTGCTTCTAGACAGACGACGGGAACGACGTCTGGAAGACTGTCCAGACGTCTGAAAAGTGAGTTTTTCCGTCTTCTTCCTTCCCTTCGATTGATCGTACTAAGAGAGAGAGGAAATGGGTACGCGCAGGGTCGGAGATTCGCATCCAACGCGAATCAGACGTCTGGCTGCAGTGCCAGACGGCTGGAACGGCTTCCAGACGTCCTAGGTGACCATCGGACGTCTGGGAACTACGCCAGACGCCTCGGCAGGCTTCTGGACGTCTGAGAGCCCACGCAGAGCGAGGTAATTCCCTGATCCACTTTTTAAGACGTCTGGAAAAAGTTCCAGACGTCTGATTTTGCACTGTTTCGTCATTTTCGACCCGTTTCGGGCCCGTTCGGGCTCCGTTTTCCGTGTTTCAAGTTACGTTCTTTTCGGAATTACATCCTCTACCTGTCTACAGTAGCTGTATACCGTTTTGAGAAGTTTCTTGTGTTTGATCCTTGTGATAGGACCCCGTTCCGTTGCAGTCTTGGGGGTTGCGGAGGCATGCGGTATTCCCGACCACGCCTCCAGTTCACCTGTTGTAACCGGTAGAGTGGCTTTAAGTATAATCCGTTAAATTATGAAACCATAAATAGAACCTAGGACATTGCATGAATCCTAGGAATGAGAAATAGATTGAATGGTAGATTCCTAGGGTGTTGCATGAATCCTAGGGCTGGAAAACTAGATTGTATGATAGATCCTAGGATATGGCATGAATCCTAGGACGGGAAAACTAGTGGAATGTATGAATACTGCAGTCTTGGAAAATATGGAAAGGAAATAATAACTGCCTGTGAATTGAATTAACAGCTGCCTATTATGAATAAATGAACATGATTAAGAATATGGGATGTATGAACGTGAAACTGAATGGTGAAACTGGAATGTTCTGAGTTAAAGAGGTGGAACCCTACGGGGAATTAGGAGTAGAACTCCTGGAAAGTGAATGGAACAGAATTGGGGAAGTGAGATGGCCCTTGAGTACGGAGTACCAAGGAGAGCGACTGTCCCCCCTGTTTAGTGCAGAGCGGAGCCAGCCGCCCCAGGGACCCGGGGTTAGGACTGGCCACCCTGTACCGACTTGCTGGCCCTCGTGTACGTAGTACCGAGAAGAGCTACTAGTGTAGGGAGGTACTAGCTACCCCACGGGCCCCGGGGTTCTACTAGCCTCCCACACCGACTTGTTAGGCCCAATGGGGCTAACCAGGGTAGTCAGGCGCGGGTGCGCGGACTGTGGAGGGGCAAGGCCCCTGTTTGGTTACTGTGGAGGGGTTGGAACCCTATTACTGAGAGGACTCTACCCTGCACTGGTTCCGTGCTGTGCTTTGGGCACACCCGTTAATGGAAACAACTGACCGCGTGCCAGTGCGGGTTAGCTACCCGTGCGTTTACCACGCATGCCGTAGTCACCGTTACGTCTGTCAGTGACCTTGGGATGGTTGACGGAGAGTAGGATCACCACAGGGGACTCTCCCGGCCAGGAGAGCACCACGTGCTACTTCTACTGTTCGGAAAAGACTGCAATCAAGATCGTTCCCACGAGGAACATTCGAGATCAAGTGAAGGATCTGAGAAATAGATAAATTGTGAAACAATAGAAAGACGTAAATAAAGGAAGAAAGAAAATTAAACAGCTACTGTACACTTTTCTGTTTCTTTAGTTTAGCTGCCACTCTACTTAGCGTTTTGCTGACGTGTTACACCCGTTACCTTTCAGGACCAGGTGTTGAGCAGCCAAGGTCAGCGGCTGCAGAGGACGCTGGGCCGAGTAGGGTCCAGTAGAGTTACCGTTGTTCTCTTGTACCTCTTTTTGTTCCGTTATAGTGAGTAGTTCTTGTTTCCGCTATACTTTTCTTTAACTGCAGTTCATATTATGTTATGAATGTTGTTCTACTGTTGTGGTGGTATATACTGTAGTGGTTTCTTTCCTTAATGCTGTATTTCCTTACTGTTGTTATATTCATGCTGAATGTGGTTTATTTTACTGCTTTTTGGTTACTTCCTCGTTGGACGACTAGGTCGTGGGATTAGTCGAGTCGGTCCGGTTCTCGTGTCTCGTAGGGACTTGGGAATCGGGTCGTTACAAGATGGTATCAGAGCAAGGTCATCCCGAGAAGTGAATCAACTGACTGGAAAATAACCAATTCACATGTCTATAACTAGAGTAGCCACCACAACATATCTTTTGACATGAGCTCTTAGACATTTCCGTCGGTATCGTTCCGTAGTGACGTGTTCCATTTTGTTTCGCGTCTCCTTGCAGGAGATGCCTCGTTGTGGAACCAGTGAGGTGGGCCGCGGGCGCGGCCGAGGACGAGGTCGGCGAGGTGGGCGTGCCGTTGCCGACACCCCAATGGACCAGCCACTACTCCCAGGCATCCAGGCCCAGGACCTCACCCGGCTAATACGAGACATTGTACGAGAGGAGCTCCATCCACCGCCCCGAGCACCACACCCTGGGGTTGTGGAGGGGGAGTCCTCTGTGGGACCACTTGACGAATGCGTCGCTAGACACGGGGGAGGGGATGGGCCGCCGCAGCCCCCACCTTCCTCCGACACTTCCGTGCACGAGGCACCTTCACCTGGAGGTGCACCAGCACTTCCCCTACAGCGCCACTTCGAGCTTTTCGGGCAGTTTCGGAAGCTGAAGCCCCCCTCCTTCAAGGGGGATGAGGACCCGACCGAGGCAAAGGACTGGCTTGAGCAGCTGGAGAAGATTTTCGACACCCTTCGCCCCCCGGTGGAGTGCCGCGTGGCCTTTGCCACGTACCAGCTGGAGAGTGCAGCACACAGGTGGTGAAGGGCGGGCCAGGGACAGGAGAGGGATGAGCCGACCTGGGACCGGTTCGTCGCCCTCTTCTGCGAGCAGTACTTTCCCCAGAAGTGGCAGGACCAGAGGAGGCGGGAGTTCCACACTCTCCGCCAAGGGACGATGACCGTGAGCGCGTACCGCACGCGTTTCCTGGAGCTGTCCCGCTTTGCAGCGACAGCGGTAGCTACTGAGGAGGAGCGCCTTTGGAGGTTCACCGAGGGGCTCCGGCCTGCGATTCGGGGGTATGTCAAACCCCTGAAGCTGCCTACGTTTTCGAGGGTGGTGGAGGCAGCTATGACTTACGAGGAGACCAACCCGTCCGCACGAGACACTGACGGTGGGTGGAAGAGGCCCTTTCAGCCAGACTTTTCACAGGGTCTGCTAGAGAGGAGACACGTGGCGTCCGCAGGAGAGCCGTCACGTTTTACCGGGCCATCAGTGGCCTTTGGGGGCCCTCGACAGGGGCCAGTCGCCAGCACCGGACCCCCGCCCAGCCGACAGCAGGGACCCACTGAGGGCGGGAGTCGGGTTCCCCTCTGTTACCAGTGTGGCCAGCCGGAACACATCAGGAGGGACTGCCCGTCTAGGGCAGGAGGTCAGCAGATACTTCCCACGCAGAGCACTGGAGGGCGCGCAGGAGGCCACGGTTCCTAGGTACGAGGAGGAGGACAGCAGTCACGAGGAGGGTACCGGCCAGCACCTACCCGTCCGACGTAGAGTGTGGCTGCTTCGTCCGCACCTAGAGCTGAAGGGCGTATCAACACCCTGACACACAGGGACGCCAGAGCTTTGGGATCGGTGGTGGCAGGTATGGTTTCAGTTTCCGGCAGACTCGTTTACACGCTTTTCGATTCCGACGCTACGCACTCGTTTGTCGCAGCCAGTTTCGCAGTTAGTTTGGACTGGGATTATACACTGTTAGAGAATCCGTTCGTAATCAGAGGTCCGAGTGGTCAGCTGTTTGTAGCTGAGGAGGGTACACGGATTGAGAGGTCAGCGTCGGGGGACATAGCCTGCCAGCTGACCTGATTATGTTACAAATGGAGAACTTTGGAGTGATTCTGGGGATGGATTGGCTGTCTGCTTACCAAGCCTTGGTGGACTGTTTTGAGAGGATGATCGTCTTCTCCATTCCGGAGTTGCCTTCTTTCGAGTTTCACGGACAGCCAGTGGACGGAGGTTTCAGGTGAATTTCGTCACTTCGGGCGGCGAGACTTTTGAGCCAGGGGTGTGAGGACTTCCTAGCTTGTGTGGTGGCAGAGCCCAGCCCTGTGGCAGACTTTCAGAGTTTCCCGGTGGTCAGAGAGTACCCTGACGTGTTTCCAGACGAGTTACCAGGACTACCACCCGAGCGTGAGATCGAGTTTGAGATCTCACTAGTACCAGGGACCAGCCCCATCTCCACCGCGCCATACAGGATGGCACCGCTTGAGCTGCGAGAGCTCAAGTCCCAGTTGCAGGACCTTTTGGAGAAAGGTTTCGTGAGGCCCAGTGCGTCTCCCTGGGGAGCCCCGGTACTGTTTGTGAAGAAGAAGGATGGTACCCTACGCCTTTGTGTGGACTACCGATAGCTGAATAGGGTCACCATCAAGAACAGATATCCGCTGCCGAGGATCGACGACTTGTTTGACCAGTTGCGGGGTGCCACGGTGTTTTCCAAGATCGACTTGAGGTTTGGATACCACCAGTTGAGGATCAGGGAGACCGATGTCTCCAAGACAGCTTTCCGCACCCGGTACAGACACTACGAGTTTTTGGTCATGCCGTTTGGGCTGACCAATGCCCCCGCTGCTTTCATGGACCTGATGAACCTGGTGTTTAGACCGTACTTGGACCAGTTCGTGGTGGTTTTCATAGATGATGTACTCGTCTATTCTAGAGGTCAGACGCAGCACGGACAGCACTTGCAGATAGTTCTGGACACTCTGAGATGACGTAGGCTGTACGCCAAATACAGCAAGTGCGAGTTCTGGTTGAGGGAGGTGACCTTCTTAGGTCATGTGATCTCTGGAGACGGCTTGGCGGTGGACCCAGCCAAGGTGGAGGCAGTACTCAGGTGGGAGAGACCGCGTTCAGTCACTGAGATTCATAGTTTCCTGGGACTGGCAGGCTACTACAGACGATTCATCAGAGGTTTTTCACAGATTGCACGTCTTATGACACAGTTGACCCGGAAGGACGTGCCCTTTGCTTGGACAGACGCCTGTGAGGCGTGTTTTCTGGAGCTGAAGGAGAGGTTGACCTCGGCTCCCGTGCTCACCATCCCTGACAGTAGTGGCGGGTTCGTTGTGTACACGGACGCCTCCTTGCAGGGGTTAGGAGGTGTGCTCATGCAGAGGGGTCACGTTGTCGCTTACGCTTCGCGGCAACTAAAGCCCCATGAGCATACCTACCCTACCCACGACCTAGAGTTGGCAGCTGTTGTCTTCGCGCTGAAGACTTGGAGGCACTACTTGTACGGTGAGACCTTCAAAATTTTCACAGATCACAAGAGCCTCAGATACCTTTTTGATCAGAAGGAGCTCAACATGAGACAGAGACATTGGCTGGAGCTCCTGAAGGACTACGACTACAGCATCTCCTACCACACGGGAAAGGCCAATGTGGTGGCTGACGCCTTGAGCCGTAAGGCTCCCGCGCACTTGGCCAGTTTACAGTTACAGAGTTGGAGCCTTTTGGAGGAGGTGGGTAGTTGGCGACCCTTGGAGTTACGGGGGCACTGTGGGGCAGAGACGGTGACACGACAGACCAGGCCAGAGCTGATAGACCGCATCATCACAGGACAGATGGCCAATCCGTACTTGCAGTCCTTGCGCGACAGAGTACTGTCAGGAGACCCGGGGGACTTCTCTTTCACAGACCAGGTGCTGCGCTTGAGGGGACGGTTGTGCGTTCCCAGAGACGAGGAGCTGTTGAGAGAGCTCCTTACTGAGGCACACGGTTTCAGATTCACCATACATCCCGGAAACACAAAGATGTACCACGACTTGAGATGCGAGTTTTGGTGGAGGGGGATGAAGCGGGATGTGGGTGAATTCGTGCAGCAGTGCTTAGTGTGCCAGCAGGTAAAAGCCGAGCATCAAAGGCCTGCAGGGCCACTACAGCCGCTTCCAGTGCCAGAGTGGAAGTGGGAGAGCATCACCATGGACTTGGTGGTGGGCTTACCTATTACCCAGCGGGGACACGACGCAGTCTGCGTAATAGTGGATAGACTGACGAAGACGGCGCGATTCTTGCCGATCCGAGTCACTTTGGGACCAGCACAGTTGGCAGAGAGGTATATTCGTGATGTGGTACGACTACACGGAGTTCCGCGGGAGATCTTATCCGACCGGGATACCCGCTTTACGTCCCAGTTTTGGGCTGAGTTTCAGCAAGCCTTGGGGACGCGGTTGAGGTTTAGTACAGCTTACCACCCCCAGACGGACGGACAGTCTGAGCGCACGATACAACACTTGAGGACCTTTTGCGTGCCTGTGTACTGGACTGGAGGGGCTCTTGGGAGGAGCACCTGCCCCTGGCGGAGTTTGCATACAACAATAGTTATCACTCGAGTATCGACATGGCTCCCTACGAGGCTCTGTACGGACGGAGGTGTACGGCACCCTTGAGTTGGGTCGAGGTGGGGACCAAGTGGGAGGTTAGCCCCAGGTTGATCCGGCAGAGTCAGGAGGTAGTCGAGCAGATCCACAGGCGACTCCGCACTGTCAGGAGCAGACAGAAGAGCTATGCGGACCGGAGACGCAGAGAGGCACAGTTTGAGGTTGGGGACCACGTCTTTCTTCGTGTTTCGCCCATGAAGGGCCTGCAGCGGTTTGGGGTGAGAGGGAAGCTCGCGCCGAGGTTTGTGGAGCCCTTTGAGGTCCTGGAGCGGCTTGGACCCGTTGCTTACAGGCTTGCCCTCCCCCCCAGCTTTCTAGTGTGCACGACGTGTTCCACGTGTCCATCCTCAGGAAGTACGTAGCCAATCCCAGTCACGTACTGAGTCACGAGAGCGTCGAGGTGGGGGACGACCTGACCTACCCCGAGCGGCCAGTGCAGATTCTAGACCGAGCCATCCGCAGTTTGAGACGAAAGCAAGTACCCCTGCTAAAGGTTTTGTGGAGGAGCCAGCGGTACGAGGAGGCTACCTGGGAGCCTGAGGTGGCAATGCGGGAGCGATACCCGGAACTCTTCGCGGGTACGTCTTTTCAGACCGACTTCGGTCCTCTTTGAGTTTGTTATGATTTTTATGACGTTTTCCCGCACCCTAGTTAGCGCAAGTTTCAAGGATGAAACTTCCTTTGAGTTTGTTATATTGTTACGAACGGGCGCTCCAGACGTCTTTTAAGATGTCTGGGAGGTGGCCCAGACGTCGTACCAGACGTCTGGGATCATTTCCAGACATCTGGAAATCGGTTACTTTGGCACGCTACTATTCGTCTGCGCGCCTGAGCGCGCAGACCTGCGTTTTCTCTCTCTCCCTCTTTTCCCCTCTCTCCTGTGGCCGCAGACGCCTCTGCCGCGTTCTCTCTCTCCTCGTGCGGCCTTAAAAGGGCCACGCCTCTCCCTCACTCCCGTCACCTCCGCCTCCTTCCTCTTCTCCTTCAGCCAGTGCGCGAGAGCGAGCGCAAGGGTGCAGCGGCAGCTACAGCCGCGGTGAGCGTGGGAGGAGGTGCTATGCGTAGGAGAGGCGCTCGACCGTGAGGGCGAGCTCGCCGGGGCTGCTAGGGCCGGCCGGTGGGGGGTGCAGCGGGTGCGGAGCGACGCGGGAGGACTGCTGCGGCTCGAGCAGCAGCGGAGCACTCGCAGCGCGGCCGGGCGTCGCGAGCAGAAGGCGAGTGGCGCCCTGGTTCTGGAAAATTTTCCAGAATCAGACATCTGTGCTTCTAGACAGACGACGGGAACGACGTCTGGAAGACTGCCCAGACGTCTGAAAGGTGAGTTTTTCCGTCTTCTTCCTTCCCTTCTATTGACCGTACTAAGAGAGAAGGAAATGGGTACGCGCAAGGTCGGAGATTCACATCCAACGCGAATCAGACGTCTGGTTGCAGTGCCAGACGGCTGGAACGACTTCCAGACATCCTGGGTGACCATCGGACGTCTGGGAACTACGTCAGATGCCCCCGCTGGCTTCTGGACGTCTGAGAGCCCACGCAGAGCGAGGTAATTCTCTGATCCACTTTTTAAGACGTCTGGAAGAAGTTCCAGACGTCTGATTTTGCACTGTTTCGTCGTTTTCGACCCGTTTCGGGCCCGTTCGGGCTCCGTTTTCCGTGTTTCAAGTTACGTTCTTTTCGGAATTACATCCTCTACCTGTCTACAGTAGCTGTATACCGTTTTGAGAAGTTTCTTGTGTTTGATCCTTGTGATAGGACCCCGTTCCGTTGCAGTCTTGGGGGTTGCGGAGGCATGCGGTATTCCCGACCACGCCTCCAGTTCACCTGTTGTAACCGGTAGAGTGGCTTTAAGTATAATCCGTTAAATTATGAAACCATAAATAGAACCTAGGACATTGCATGAATCCTAGGAATGAGAAATAGATTGAATGGTAGATTCCTAGGGTGTTGCATGAATCCTAGGGCTGGAAAACTAGATTGTATGATAGATCCTAGGATATGGCATGAATCCTAAGACGGGAAAACTAGTGGAATGTATGAATACTGCAGTCTTGGAAAATGTGGAAAGGAAATAATAGCTGCCTGCGAATTGAATTAACAGCTGCCTGTTATGAATAAATGAACATGATTAAGAATATGGGATGTATGAACGTGAAACTGGAATGGTGAAATTGGAATGTTCTGAGTTAAAGAGGTGGAACCCTACGGGGAATTAGGAGTAGAACTCCTGGAAAGTGAATGGAACAGAATTGGGGAAGTGAGCTGGCCCTTGAGTACGGAGTACCAAGGAGAGCGACTGTCCCCCCTGTTTAGTGCAGAGCGGAGCCAGCCGCCCCAGGGACCCGGGGTTAGGACTGGCCACTCTGTACCGACTTGCTGGCCCTCGTGTACGTAGTACCGAGGAGAGCTACTAGTGTAGGGAGGTACTAGCTACCCCACGGGCCCCGGGGTTCTGCTAGCCTCCCACACCGACTAGTTAGGCCCACTGGGGCAAACCAAGGTAGTCAGGCGAGGGTGCGCGGACTGTGGAGGGGCAAGGCCCCTGTTTGGTTACTATGGAGGGGTTGGACCCCTGTTACTGAGAGGGCTCTGCCCTGTACTGGTTCCGTGCTGTGCTTTGGGCTCACCCCTTAACGGAAACGACTGACCGCGTGCCAGTGCGGGTTAGCTACCCGTGCGTTTATCGCGCGTTCCGTAGTCACCGTTACGTCTGTCAGTGACCTTGGGGTGGTTGACTGAGAGTAGGATCACCACGAGGGACTCTCCCGGCCAGGAGAGCACCACGTGCTACTTCTACTGTTCGGAAAAGACTGCAATCAAGATCGTTCCCACGAGGAACATTCGAGATCAAGTGAAGGATCTGAGAAATAGATAAATTATGAACAATAGAAAGACGTAAATAAAGGAAGAAAGAAAATTAAACAGCTACTGTACACTTTTCTGTTTCTTTAGTTTAGCTGCCACTCTACCTAGCGTTTTGCGGACGTGTTACACCCGTTACCTTTCAGGACCAGGTGTTGAGCAGCCAAGGTCAGCGGCTGCAGAGGACGCTGGGCCAAGTAGGGTCCAGTAGAGTTACCACTGTTCCCTTGTACCTCTTTTTGTTCCGTTATAGTGAGTAGTTCTTGTTTCCGCTGTACTTTTCTTTACCTGCAGTTCATATTATGTTATGAATGTTGTTCTACTGTTGTGGTGGTATATACTGTAGTGGTTTCTTTCCTTACTGCTGTATTTCCTTACTGTTAGTTATATTCATGCTGAATGTGGTTTATTTTACTGCTCTTTTGGTTACTTCCTCGTTGGACGACTAGGTCTTGGGATTAGTCGAGTCGGTCCGGTTCTCGTGTCGCGTAGGGACTTGGGAATTGGGTCGTTACACCTACCTCCTCTCTTTTCATCCAAATTAATTTCTTTGATAGCAACAAAAGCCTTTTTAGCTCTCATAAGCATTGGTCGACATCTATATTTTGGTGGCATATCAAATAACTGGATCTATAAAGCAACTGTGTTGAGTTGATAGTCTGAAGGTTTCTTTCCCTCTTGTCCTGCTTTTAATGCAACCAGATCTCCTTCAAAATTCCATGGACTTTTATTAACAACAGACCTAACCTCAGACACTTTTCCAAACACTGCCATCCATCTCCTTTCAACTACCTCCGAGATAATAGGGGGTGTTAGTCGCTCTGAAATAGGTTTTAAAATCGTCGCGTTGTAGTACGTTTCGAATCAATGCGAAAAACAAATAAAATTTATTCTCGAAAGAAATTCGAGGTCGTTCGCTGGGAGCAAATATGGAATTCAATCGCTAATCTCCATTTATAGGAAAATGAGCACAAGAATTAAATCAGATAATGGCAAGCAATGAGTGATATATGCTCAAAATATATTATCAATGTATACCATGAGCATAATAAGAGATTAATGTGGCAAAAGAAAGTTAAGGCAAAAGAATGGTGATTTAAATCACTAATTATTAGCCTCAATTAAGCATTTATCAACCAATCATATGTTTGAATAATACTGATCAATCAGAAATGCCACGTAGCCACAGTGCCAAATCAGACGTCAAGTATACACTCAGACGTCTTAAATGTTGCTACAGTGCCTCAAGGAGGCCTTCTCTTTCCAGACTCTTCTTCTCTACTCTTCTTCATGCACAAGGGAAGCACTCTCGGATTTGGCAAAGTGTTAGCCAATGCACAGAGCAAAAACCCCCAACCCCCGCGCTCTCTCTCTCTTTTCCCTCTCTTAGGTTCCTCCTCTTCTTGTCTTCTCAAGACCGTAAGCACAGTACCAGGTAATCGGGTATTCGGGGGTCTGCGAACCTGGGACCAGGCCTACCAGCGTGGGGTAGCAACCAAGGAGTGCACGGGTTAGGCGGGCAATCGGACTACGCCCGTGTTGAAATGACCCGCCTCCCTTTTAGTCAGATAAGACGTTTGGTGTGTCAGTCAGACATCTATCCAAACATCTGAACATAGGTTCAGACGTTCGAAAGTAGGAAAAATCGAAACCTACTTTTCCTTCGTGCGTGCACGGCACGTGGACCATTCTCTCTCCTCGCGACTCTCTCACCCGAAACTATAATCCCCTTCTATTTAAATGCCTGCTTCCCCTCACCCACGCGACTCTCCACCAGCCACCACCACCTTCATCCTTCACCTTCCTCTCTCCCTTCCATCACGGCAAGAGAGAGAGGCAGGACGTGGAGGAGAGCGCAGCAGGAGCATGGAGGGAGAAGAGAGGGAGAGAGAGGAAGAACATGAAGGGAGGGCCGAGGCCGAAGGAGCTCGGAGGAGTTCATGCGGGAGCTCAGAGGAGCTTGTGCGAGTGGCGACGGGCATGTGCGCAAGGAGGAAGGGCTCGAGGAGGCAACCTCCCGGCCCTCTATAACTGCTGAGGCTGCTGCAGCGTGCGGCGGGCGGCACTGCGAGGAAGGTAGCGTCGCGAAGGAGGTTCTAGTACTGGAAATTATCTAGTATCAGATGTCTGGAGGGTCTACCAGATGTCTGTAGAAGCATCGGGACGTCCGGAGCTGAAGCCGAACGTCTGAAAGCATATTATCGTGCAGAGGTACGTGTTTCCTACACTACTTTCCACCATGCAGATCGTAGCGCAGGGTGTTTTGGCTAAAAATAGGTCTGTGTTTTCATACGCAGGTGCAGGGCATTCGAAAGGCGCGCAGTGCACCTTTCCAGGCACCTTTGGACATCTGACCACATCGCCAGATGTCTGACGGCACTTCCAGACCACTAGAAGGAAGGTGAGACATCTGGAACTCTCCTCAGACGATTGCAGACAAGTCTGGACGTCTAAGGCAGCAGTAGGAAGTGAGAGGTAAGATCTGACGTCTTTTAAGACATCTGGGACTGGTCCCAGACGTCTTATTTTGGACAGTAACCGTGTTTTTAGCCTTTTAGGGCCCAAACGGAATTTATTTTCTGCAAACGAAGTACCGTTGTTTTCCACTCAAGTTTCTCTACGTGTTAGTGTCGAGTACCTACTGTTTTTGACTTGTTTGATGTGACTTAGTCGCTGGTACAGGTTACCAGCCGGTGGCGAGTTCGAAGCTCGCAGAGATGACGAGATCTGCGGTGTTGGCCCCCATCCCTCCCGTGATACCCTGTAAAGTGGTTTAATTCATTTGTTAAGATGTAAATAAAGAATATTCTTGCTTAGATTAAATTGATTGAAACTCTAGAATGTGGAATGAATCCTAGGATAGAAATGTATGAGCCTGATGTTGAGCTATACTGTCCACCTGAGATGTATGTTTAACTAAATTGCTAGCAATGTGTATTAGTTGACTTATGAGTTTCCTTGTCAAATATGAAAACACGAGGGGAGGGTCGAGGCCGAAGGAGCTTGGCGGAGCTCATGCGGGAGCTCGGAGAAGCTCGCGTAAGCGGCGACGGGCACATGCGCGAGGAGGGGCTCGGGGAGGTGACCTCTCGGCCCTCTGCAGCTGCTAAGGCTACCACAGCGTGCTGCGGGCAACACTACGAGGAAGGCAGCGTTGCGGAGGAGGTGCTGGTACTGGAAACCTTCCAATATTAGATGTCTAAAGGTCTACTAGACGTCTGTAGAAGCATCAAGATGTCCGGAGCTGAAGCCGAACGTCCGAAGCATATTATCGCGTGGAGGTACATGTTTCCTACGCTACCTTCCGCCATGCAGATCGTAGCGCAGGGTGGCTTAGCTGAAAATAGGTTTGTGTTTTCATATGCTAGTGCAGAGCGTTGCAAAGGCACGCGGTGCACCTTTTCAGGCACTTTTGGACGTCTAACCACATCGCCAAACGTCCGACGTCACTTCCAGACAATTGAAAGGAAGGTGAGACATCTGGAACTCTCCTCAGATGGTTGCAGAGGAGTCTGGACGTCTGAGGCAACTGCAGAAAGTGAGAGGTAAGATCTAACTGTTGGTGCTAGAGCACCACGATCATTTGTTTTGATGATAACAAAACACGTGTTATTTAACATTTGCAATTTGAGTCCTAGATTTCAGGTCAATTGCAAATGTGGACGTGTTTAGCCGGAGTTCGAGCTCGCATCCAGGACGGGTTGGAGGAGCTTGACGGAAAACAGAGAAGGTTCGCGTGGAGTGACAGATTGAAGATAGAAGACAAGAAGAATAGGATAGATTCTTTTTAATCCTTTCATGTACTTTTATCTTTATTTTTCTTGCTCTTTATTTTCCTTAGAAAATTATGTTAAAGAGCCTCAAAGAACCCTAACAGTAGTCCTAGGAACACCGGCACAACCCTATAAATAGAGGGGAACCCTTGCACCACAAATATACACTTAGAAAAACACAAGGCACACCTAAGAAACATACTTTCCACTCTTTTGTGTCTCTCTTGCTCTCCAAGCTCAAGCACCATTCTCTTGAGAGCATCAAGTTGCTGCGCACCCGCTCTCCCGCCGTTGTCCACGAGAGCGAAGTTGCGCCGTCGCGTGGCTCACGCACCGCGTCATCGTCGACGCACTCCTAGCAAAGGGGAGTTTCCTAAATCCTATAGAAGCTTAGGTTTATTACTTTGTTGGCTCTATAGGTTTGTTGTTTATTTTTATCTTTGTCTTTTGGTTGGGTATTCGCTTTGCGAATTCCCGTCTCCTTCGTGGGACAAAATCCTTCTCGTGGAGAGAAGGGGTTGAGGAACGCTACCCTCGTACTTGTAGCGTGGTTGTACTGAGGTTGAATCACCCTCGTTTTAAAGTGATTCGGTTAGTGGATTTGATCAACTAGGTTGATCGGAAAATCCTAACTCGAGAGGGTTAGGTGGTGGTTTTTACCCGGTTTGGGTTTCCACCTAAAAATTCCTGTGTACATTTTGTGATTGCTTATTTTTGTGAGATTGGTTATATTTTCAATTCCGCATTTTTTTGTCACGCTGATCTCACCCCTCCAAGTAGGGAAATCACAATTGGTATCAGAGCAGGTCTTGCTGTTTCGGCGTAACAACCCGGCAAGAGATCAAATGGAGGGAAGCACATCAGCAATCAGGATCTCCGAGGGGCAGTCTACAACCCGTCCGCCGTTCTTCGACGGGAGCAACTACCCCTACTGGAAGTTGCGGATGAAGACCTGGCTTCAAGCCACCGACTTCACGGTCTGGGCCAGATGCGAGACGCCTTTCGACATCCCAGAAAAACCCGCGGGAGGATACTCGCAACAGCATATTCGAGAGCTTTCACTCAACGCAAAGGCAATGAATGCCATGTATTGCGCGTTGAGTCCGGAAGAGTTCGAGAAAATCCAAGAGTGCACCACCGCCCACGAGATATGGAGGAGGTTGGAAGGCACTCATGAGGAGACAAGCTCGGAGGAAGAAGAAGAAGAAGAAACCGCTTGCTTTGGTTTCATGGCCAGAGGAACCAGCTGCGACAGTGAAAGCGGAAGCGACGACAGCGACAACGAGGTAAATCTCGATCTTCAAGAAGCATTTAATGAACTTTTTGAGATTAGTAAATCACTTAGGGTAGAAAATAAAAGCATTAAAAAGAACCTTAGTTTTCTTAGAAATGAAAATGATAGGTTAGAAAAGCAACTCAAGGACATAGAAACTAGTCCTAAGGATAATAACCTGTTATTAGAAAATCATAACCTCATCAATGAAAATAATAAATTGATTGAGGAAAATGTTAGTCTAAAAATAGAAATTTCTGATTTAAAGACTAAGATGGATATTATAGAAAAAGAAATCGCATGTCTTAGGGAAAACTCCAACAAATTAATCAATAAAGTAGATAATTTTTATAGCCCTAAGATTGAGAAAGGATCTCCATCAAGGAGACCCGCTAACAGATCCAAGCCCACTTGGATACCGAAAAGAGAATTAGAATCTTGTTTTGTAGGGTTCAAGGAAAATTACAACATAAAGGACTGGACCTGCAAGCTCAAGTCTGGTCAACTCGAGTTGGGAGAACCAAGGAGTAGACCGAGGAGAACAAGACGACCGACGAGACGGCGAACAAACGACGGATCCGCTGCACGTCGACCACCAGATTGGAGACCGGCGCCGATGCTCGGGCCTCCAAGCTACGGATGGGAGCCCCATCCGATGTGGCATCCACCACCACCATTCGGGCCATTTTATTGGCCATGGTAGGTGAGGTAAAAATTCTTAACCCTATCTTATTATCATAAGCATTTAGATAGGGGGAGTTAAAAAATGATGAGCTAATTGTCAATTTTTAAGGGGGAGATGTAAGGTAGCTAAATTTCCTTTAGTAAGGGGGAGAAAAATAATAGCTATCTTGTTACAAAAAGGGGGAGAATATCACCTTTGTTAAAATAAACTCATAGAAGAGCATGTTTTAAGGGGGAGTTATAGGAAATGTAAAACCAATCAAACCTTTTTGATAATGTCAAAAAGGGGGAGGATTTTTATGCATTATTTACGGTTTTGTCATCATCAAAAAGGGGGAGATTGTTGGTGCTAGAGCACCACGATCATTTGTTTTGATGATAACGAAACACGTGTTATTTAACATTTGCAATTTGAGTCCTAGATTTCAGGTCAATTGCAAATGTGGACGTGTTTAGCCGGAGTTCGAGCTCGCATCCAGGACGGGTTGGAGGAGCTTGACGGAAAACAGAGAAGGTTCGCGTAGAGCGACAGATTGAAGATAGAAGACAAGAAGAATAGGATAGATTCTTTTTAATCCTTTCATGTACTTTTATCTTTATTTTTCTTGCTCTTTATTTTCCTTAGAAAATTATGTTAAAGAGCCTCAAAGAACCCTAACAGTAGTCCTAGGAACACCGGCACAACCCTAGGATACTTAGGTTTCCTGTAGAATACTTAGAAAACCAATATAGGGTTCAAACAGACTTTCCAGACGTCTAATTCCCAAATCAGACGTCTGATAATGTATTTTAAGACGTCTGACTGTTGTTTCAGACGTCTGATAACTGTTAGGCTGGACATAGTTAGTTCTGTCTGATGAAATCAGACGTCCAGACCTTATACCAGACGTCTTAGAAGACGTCTGATGGATTTGCCAGACGTCCAATTAGTGGACCGTTGGCTGGCTTAGCAGACACTCAAGAATATGACCGTTAGAGCCTTATCAGACGTCCTTAGGCCTTTCCAGACATCTGATAAATGACCGTTTTGCCTCGGCTGACCCAAAATCTCTTCTCAGAGATTTTCTAGCCGTTGCAACGTTTGGAAATCAATTCCCACAGTAAAAGTAGGTTTCCAGACATCCATACACAGTGCCAGACGTCCTGTATGTCGTCTGATGGACTTACACAAAAACCCTGTTTAGATCTGATTTAAGTCAGGGAGAAACCCGCATAGAATCAGACGTCTGACCTTGAAATCAGACGTCTTAAAGTGGCCTTCCAGACATCTGATGCCAGAGTTAGACGTCTGATAACCCTGTCAAGTGTAATCATTGTCCTGATTTCGGCCTGATTCTCTTGGACTTTGTTCCCAACGGCTATAGAACCCTTTCTAAGCCTTCCAAAGCCTTCCTAAGGCCTCTATAAATAGAGGGGAACCCTTGCACATCAAATATACACTTAGAAAAACACAAGGCACACCTAAGAAACATACTTTCCACTCTTTTGTGTCTCTCTTGCTCTCCAAGCTCAAGCACCATTCTCTTGAGAGCATCAAGCTGCTGCGCACCCGCTCTCCCGCCGTTGTCCACGAGAGCGAAGTTGCGCCGTCGCGTGGCTCACGCACCGCGTCATCGTCGACGCACTCCTAGCAAAGGGGAGTTTCCTAAATCCTATAGAAGCTTAGGTTTATTACTTTGTTGGCTCTATAGGTTTGTTGTTTATTTTTATCTTTGTCTTTTGGTTGGGTATTCGCTTTGCGAATTCCCGTCTCCTTCGTGGGACAAAATCCTTCTCGTGGAGAGAAGGGGTTGAGGAACGCTACCCTCGTACTTGTAGCGTGGTTGTACTGAGGTTGAATCACCCTCGTTTTAAAGTGATTCGGTTAGTGGATTTGATCAACTAGGTTGATCGGAAAATCCTAACTCGAGAGGGTTAGGTGGTGGTTTTTACCCGGTTTGGGTTTCCACCTAAAAATTCCTGTGTACATTTTGTGATTGCTTATTTTTGTGAGATTGTTTATATTTTCAATTCCGCATTTTTTTGTCACGCTGATCTCACCCCTCCAAGTAGGGAAATCACAATTGGTATCAGAGCAGGTCTTGCTGTTTCGGCGTAACAACCCGGCAAGAGATCAAATGGAGGGAAGCACATCAGCAATCAGGATCTCCGAAGGGCAGTCCACAACCCGTCCGCCGTTCTTCGACGGGAGCAACTACCCCTACTGGAAGTTGCGGATGAAGACCTGGCTTCAAGCCACCGACTTCACGGTCTGGGCCAGATGCGAGACGCCTTTCGACATCCCAGAAAAACCCGCGGGAGGATACTCGCAACAGCATATTCGAGAGCTTTCACTCAACGCAAAGGCAATGAATGCCATGTATTGCGCGTTGAGTCCGGAAGAGTTCGAGAAAATCCAAGAGTGCACCACCGCCCACGAGATATGGAGGAGGTTGGAAGGCACTCATGAGGAGACAAGCTCGGAGGAAGAAGAAGAAGAAGAAACCGCTTGCTTTGGTTTCATGGCCAGAGGAACCAGCTGCGACAGTGAAAGCGGAAGCGACGACAGCGACAACGAGGTAAATCTCGATCTTCAAGAAGCATTTAATGAACTTTTTGAGATTAGTAAATCACTTAGGGTAGAAAATAAAAGCATTAAAAAGAACCTTAGTTTTCTTAGAAATGAAAATGATAGGTTAGAAAAGCAACTCAAGGACATAGAAACTAGTCCTAAGGATAATAACCTGTTATTAGAAAATCATAACCTCATCAATGAAAATAATAAATTGATTGAGGAAAATGTTAGTCTAAAAATAGAAATTTCTGATTTAAAGACTAAGATGGATATTATAGAAAAAGAAATCGCATGTCTTAGGGAAAACTCCAACAAATTAATCAATAAAGTAGATAATTTTTATAGCCCTAAGATTGAGAAAGGATCTCCATCAAGGAGACCCGCTAACAGATCCAAGCCCACTTGGATACCGAAAAGAGAATTAGAATCTTGTTTTGTAGGGTTCAAGGAAAATTACAACATAAAGGACTGGACCTGCAAGCTCAAGTCTGGTCAACTCGAGTTGGGAGAACCAAGGAGTAGACCGAGGAGAACAAGACGACCGACGAGACGGCGAACAAACGACGGATCCGCCGCACGTCGACCACCAGATTGGAGACCGGCGCCGATGCTCGGGCCTCCAAGCTACGGATGGGAGCCCCATCCGATGTGGCATCCACCACCACCATTCGGGCCATTTTATTGGTCATGGTAGGTGAGGTAAAAATTCTTAACCCTATCTTATTATCATAAGCATTTAGATAGGGGGAGTTAAAAAATGATGAGCTAATTGTCAATTTTTAAGGGGGAGATGTAAGGTAGCTAAATTTCCTTTAGTAAGGGGGAGAAAAATAATAGCTATCTTGTTACAAAAAGGGGGAGAATATCACCTTTGTTAAAATAAACTCATAGAAGAGCATGTTTTAAGGGGGAGTTATAGGAAATGTAAAACCAATCAAACCTTTTTGATAATGTCAAAAAGGGGGAGGATTTTTATGCATTATTTACGGTTTTGTCATCATCAAAAAGGGGGAGATTGTTGGTGCTAGAGCACCACGATCATTTGTTTTGATGATAACAAAACACATGTTATTTAACATTTGCAATTTGAGTCCTAGATTTCAGGTCAATTGCAAATGTGAACGTGTTTAGCCGGAGTTCGAGCTCGCATCCAGGACGGGTTGGAGGAGCTTGACGGAAAACAGAGAAGGTTCGCGTAGAGCGACAGATTGAAGATAGAAGACAAGAAGAATAGGATAGATTCTTTTTAATCCTTTCATGTACTTTTATCTTTATTTTTCTTGCTCTTTATTTTCCTTAGAAAATTATGTTAAAGAGCCTCAAAGAACCCTAACAGTAGTCCTAGGAACACCGGCACAACCCTAGGATACTTAGGTTTTCTGTAGAATACTTAGAAAACCAATATAGGGTTCAAACAGACTTTCCAGACGTCTAATTCCCAAATCAGACGTCTGATAATGTATTTTAAGACGTCTGACTGTTGTTTCAGACGTCTGATAACTGTTAGGCTGGACATAGTTAGTTCTGTCTGATGAAATCAGACGTCCAGACCTTATACCAGACGTCTTAGAAGACGTCTGATGGATTTGCCAGACGTCCAATTAGTGGACCGTTGGCTGGCTTAGCAGACACTCAAGAATATGACCGTTAGAGCCTTATCAGACGTCCTTAGGCCTTTCCAGACGTCTGATAAATGACCGTTTTGCCTCGGCTGACCCAAAATCTCTTCTCAGAGATTTTCTAGCCGTTGCAACGTTTGGAAATCAATTCCCACAGTAAAAGTAGGTTTCCAGACATCCATACACAGTGCCAGACGTCCTGTATGTCGTCTGATGGACTTACACAAAAACCCTGTTTAGATCTGATTTAAGTCAGGGAGAAACCCGCATAGAATCAGACGTCTGACCTTGAAATCAGACGTCTTAAAGTGGCCTTCCAGACATCTGATGCCAGAGTTAGACGTCTGATAACCCTGTCAAGTGTAATCATTGTCCTGATTTCGGCCTGATTCTCTTGGACTTTGTTCCCAACGGCTATAGAACCCTTTCTAAGCCTTCCAAAGCCTTCCTAAGGCCTCTATAAATAGAGGGGAACCCTTGCACCACAAATATACACTTAGAAAAACACAAGGCACACCTAAGAAACATACTTTCCACTCTTTTGTGTCTCTCTTGCTCTCCAAGCTCAAGCACCATTCTCTTGAGAGCATCAAGCTGCTGCGCACCCGCTCTCCCGCCGTTGTCCACGAGAGCGAAGTTGCGCCGTCGCGTGGCTCACGCACCGCGTCATCGTCGACGCACTCCTAGCAAAGGGGAGTTTCCTAAATCCTATAGAAGCTTAGGTTTATTACTTTGTTGGCTCTATAGGTTTGTTGTTTATTTTTATCTTTGTCTTTTGGTTGGGTATTCGCTTTGCGAATTCCCGTCTCCTTCGTGGGACAAAATCCTTCTCGTGGAGAGAAGGGGTTGAGGAACGCTACCCTCGTACTTGTAGCGTGGTTGTACTGAGGTTGAATCACCCTCGTTTTAAAGTGATTCGGTTAGTGGATTTGATCAACTAGGTTGATCGGAAAATCCTAACTCGAGAGGGTTAGGTGGTGGTTTTTACCCGGTTTGGGTTTCCACCTAAAAATTCCTGTGTACATTTTGTGATTGCTTATTTTTGTGAGATTGTTTATATTTTCAATTCCGCATTTTTTTGTCACGCTGATCTCACCCCTCCAAGTAGGGAAATCACACTAACTTCTTTTAAGACGTCTGGGACTCTGATTTTGGACAGTAATCGTCTTTCTGGCCCATTCAGGGCTCAAACGGAATCAATTTTCCGCAAAGAAAGCACTATTGTTTTCCACTCAAGTTTCTCTACGTGTTAGTGTTGAGTACCTATTGTTTTTTACCCATCTGATGTGAATTAGCCGTTGGTACAAGTTACCAGCGGGTGACGAGTTCGAGGCCCGCGGAGACGACGAGATCTGCAGTGCAGGCCCCCATTCCTCCGATGATACCCGGTAGAATGGTTTAATTCATTTGTTAAGATGTAAATAAAGAATATGCTTGCTTAGATTAAATTGATTGAAACTCTAGGATGTGGAATGAACCCTAGGGTAAAAATGTATGAGCCTAATGTTGAGCTATACTGTCCACTTAAGATGCATGTTTAACTCAATTGCTAGCAATGTGTATTAGTTAACTTATGAGTTGCCCTGTCAGATATGAAAACACAAGCTGCCAGCCATGTAATGGAAAAATGGGGAGTTGAATAATATGATCCGGATATTGATAAATGAGATAAATATGAGCATGAACCCTACGGGGAATTAGGAGTAAAACTCCTATACATGAAAGGAATCTGGTATGTAGATGGAAAGTGAGCTGACCCGTGTGTACACGGTACTAAGGAAAGCAACTGTCCCTTTTAGTGTAGAAGGGGAGCCAACCACCCCTTGGGTGGAGATCTCGGGGTAGGACTGGTCACTCAACACCGACTCCTGTTTGGCCCTCGCGTACATAGTACCGAGGTGTGCTACTAGTGTAGGGAAGGAGCTAGCCGCCACACGGATCCCGAGGTTAGGACTAGCCAACCTACACCGACTTTTAAGCCCTCTGGGCAAATTGGGGTAGTCGGACGAGGGTACGCAGACTGTGGAGGGGCGAGACCCCTGTTTGATTCTGAGGGGCAAGACCTCTGTTCTAAGAGGGAAAGGCCCTATACTGTTCCGTGATATACTTTACGCGTACCTGCTAGCAAAAATGACTGACTGCGTGCCAGTGTGGGGTAGTTACCCACGCGCTTATCACGCGTGCCGTAGTCACCGCTACGTCACGACAGTGACCTTGAGGTGGTTGACTGGGTGTAGGATTACCGCAGAGGACTCTCCCGGCCAGGAGAGCACCACGTGTACCTTCTACTCCATGGAAAAGACTACAATCAAGATCGTTCCCATGAGGAACAAGCAAGATCAATAAATACTTGGATCCTTTGTGAAATAAATGAACTAGAAATACATAGATGAGATAAATAGAAATGATAATAAAACCTAGTTGCTTATTTTACTTTACTTGCACATAAATAATGTAAACACCACTCTACCCAGCGTTCGCTAACTCTGTTTTTTCATAACCCTGTTCAGAACCAGGAGTTGAGCAGCCAGAGTTTCTAGCTACAGAGGGTGCTGGGCCCAGCCGAGCCCAGCCGTAGTTGTTTCTTTCCAGCCCTTTAGTTTTCTACTATTGTAGTGAGTAATAAACATCTATTTTTACTATTCCTATTACTTTCTGTCTTCCTTTCCACTGCTGTTGTTGTGATGGCATGTATTACTTTGTTGAGACTTTTAGCTCTGTTGTTCCTTTACGTCTCGTTTTTCCTTATTCTTAGTTATATTGCATGTGTGAATGTGGTTTATTTCCTGCTTTTGGTTATTTCTCGTTGGACGACTAGGTCATGGGATTAGTCGAGGCGAGCCGATCTCGGGTCCTATAGGGATCTGGGAACCGAGTCGTAACATGTGTAGAACAGTGTCACGGGCGAGGCGTGCGTGGGTAAGGAGGACCTCACCCTCGTGTTAGGAGGCGAAGAGGCATATACAGGAAATCACTTCATTCGCTGGGGAGGCTTCGTCCACCACCGATGTGAGATTATTCCCACCAGCTCTTCATGCGTGCGTCAACTAAGGAGGTCTCGCTTAATACAGCCACCAATGGTCTTCACCTCTTCAATTGGAGGTGCACTTAGACACGCGGATGCAATCCGTGATTCCTGGAAGCAAAACCTGGAGTTTACTTGGCTAGAGCTCGAAGAATAAGGACGTCATTAATGGCATCGGCGGTGAAGCATGGTGTAACCCTGAAAATCACAATACGAGCATGTAGCTCCAATTAAACCAGTTCACGAGCTTTGCCGGACCACAGCGAATGCATAGGGGATGGTCTTGTGGTTAGTGGAGGTGTGTAGTGGTCTGCGGAGGTCGAAGGAGGAACACGACGGTGGGTGTGTTCGGTGGGTCACGGGAGTGAGTGGAGTAGGAAATTAAGGTAAGGCTTTGATGCAGGTGGATGTGGTGATGGTGTATAGGGTTTTGGTGAGGCAGATGGAGGGGTGTAGCAGTGGGGACGCCTCGCTGGAGGGGTTGCTAAAGACGGGGAAGACCAAGGTGGTCGCATGTGTTTGGTGGTCTAATTGAGAGATAGAGAGAGGGAAAAAGAAGTATGGAAGTAGAGGAAGCTAAAGAACCTAGTTTAGGGACGAAAGGGGGAGAGATTCCCACGTCGGTGTGATGGCCAGACGTGGGGAAGACGAGCCTCCAAAGGGAGAGATGGCGAAGAAGAGGGGGATCTAGGAGCCCCTGAGTTGGTCTTCGAGGAGCAGACGAAGGAGGGGAGGAACGTAGCACTCTCAATTTGACCGTTGGGAGGCCATAGGACGACGGAGGGAGGAACTCACCGGAGCTAAGGTCGGAGCCGGCCATGGAAGAAAGGGAAGACGTTGTTCTAGCCTTAAACCATGCTGAGGAGAACGGGTAAGCCCTGGGGTTTCTTTTATAGGTTTCAGGGAGCAGTTAGAGCTTGGGAAGCAAGCTTCCCAAGCTTGGAAGGCTCGCCGGAGTTGGAAACCAAAAGATACCCGAATCTCTCATGTATTCGCATGAGAGATTGGGAAGGTTGTTGTTACGACCCGATCCCTAATCCCTACAGGACCCAAGACCAGCTCGCCTCAACTAATCCCAAGACCTAGTCGTCCAATGAGAAATAACCAAAAGCAAATAATATTCCACAATCACACATGCAATGTAACTAAGCAGAAAAAAATAATAAAAGACAGTAAGGAAAACAAAACGAACAATCTCACAATATTACAGGCCATCACAACAACATCAGCGGAAAGTACAGCAGAAAAGTAACTGAAGCAGTATTACATATAACAAAATACTCACTATCACAAAAGAATCCAGGAAACGGAAAGGGAACACAGCTAAGGCTGGGCTAGACTGGGCCCAGCTCCCTCTGCAACCGATGGTGCTAGCTGTTCAACTCCCTGACCTGAACAAGGTTATAAAATTTCATAATCAACGAACGCTGAGTGGAGTGATAATTAAGACATTTACATGCAATTAAGATAAACTAATTAATTATTCATTTTCATTTAGCTCAACTAAGTGTTTCTAATTTGTTTGCTCCTTTATTCATCTAGTCATTTCTTGATATGGCCTGTTCCTCACAGGAACGATCTTGATTGCAGTCTTTTCCGTGATGTAAGATGTACACGTGGTGCTCTCCTAGCCAGGAGAGTCCCCCATGGAAATCTTACACCCAATCAACCACCCCGAAGTCCCGATTGCGACGTAGCGGTGACTACGGCACGTGCGATAAGCGCACGCATAGCTATCCCGCACTAGCACGTGGTCAGTCGTTTCCATTAGCAGGTACGCCTAAAGGTACAGTACGAAACCGTATAGGGCCTTGCCCACTCAGAACAGGGGTCCCACCCCTCAAACCAAAATAGGGGTCATTACCCTCCACAGTCCGCGTACCCTCGTCCGACTATCTCAGTTTGCCCAGTGGGCCTAATAAGAGTCAATGTAGGGTGGCTAGTCCTAACACCGGGCCCAGTGGGATAGCTAGCTCCCTCTCTACACTAAATATCTCACCTCGGTACCACGTACACGAGGGCCAAACAAAAGTCGGTGTAGAGTGACCAGGCTTAATCCCGAGTCTCAACCCAAAGGGGTGGCTAGCTCCCCACTACACTAAAAGGACAGTTGCTCTCCTTAATACCGCGTACATAAGGGTCAACTCACTTCTCGTCTACTTACTAAGTTCTTTCCATGTACAGGAGTCTTCTCCTAATTCCCCTTAGGGTTCATGCTTGTATTCCATTCATTCCATTTTCCAACATTCAAATCTCACTATTCACATTACGTGTTTCATTCGTATAATAGGCAGCTCGTGTTTTTATAAATAAAGCATCACATCAATAAACTAATACATTTGCTAGCAAATTAGTTTTACATGCATCTCAAGGAAGACAGTGTAGCTCAAGCAATATTCGTTCATTTTTGCCCTAAAGTTCATTTCATGCCCTAAGGTTCAATTTAGTTATTCTAAACATGCACTTTGTTTGATTAAAACTTGATATTAAAGCAAACCACTCTACCAGGAAACACGGGAGGAATGGGAGCGAGAACCGCAGGTCATGTCACCACCACGGGCCCCGCATACTCAACTAGTTGGAGATCTATACAATTGACCAACCATGTCAAATGAGTCCAAAACTATATATAAGTGACACTAACTCGTAGAGAAACTCAAGCGGAAAACAACGGTACTTTGTTTGCGGAAATCCGAATTCGTTTGGGCCCTACACGGATCAAAAACACGCATACTGTCCAAAATCAGACATCTGGGACTTGAGCCAGACGTTATAAACGAGCTCAGAACATCACCTTTCTTTCCTGTAGCTTCCTCAGATGTCCGAACCCCTCTGCAATCGTCTGAGGGAAGTTCCAGACGTCGGACTTTCCTTCCGATCGTCTAGGGGTACAGTCAGACATTTGGCGATATGCCTAGACGGCCAAAAGTGCCTCGAAGGGTGTACCGTGCACCTTTCCAACTCTCTGCACCTACGTACGCACGCGCAGAGCCAAAAATGGATAAAAGTCTCGTCTGCATGGCCAGACCCATGAAGAAAATACGTACCTTGGCACTAAGCGTGCTTTCAGACGTCCAGCTTAAGCTCCGAACATCCCACTACTACTCTAGCCATCTGGGAGATGCTCCAAACATATGATACTGGAAAATATCCAGTACACAGAACCCTCTCGCCAGCTTCTTCTCCGCACGGACTCCTCCGCGTCGCTTGCAGCTGCTACGCCAGCAGCCACAGGAGGTCGCGAAGCTCCCCTTCACGAGATCCTCCTCCTCGCACGACTCCTCTCCTCGCATGAGCTCTCGACCGTGCACTCGCGAGCCCCCTGAGCCTACTTCTCTCCCACGCTCTCGCTCCTCACTCACACTCTCCTTTCCTCCTCCGCATCCCGTTTCTCTTCCTCTCCACTCGCTGCACTGGAGGCGGGGGAGGAAGATGGCTGCCAGCAGGGGGAAAAGGGGATGGAGGTGGTGGCCGGTGGTGATGGGAGAAAGGGGAAGGGTGTGGGGGTTTAAATAAAGATGATTTAGGGTTTGGTGAGGAGGCCGAAGGGGGAAAAAGGCATGTCGTGTGTGCGCGGGAAAGGAAAATAACGTACGATCCTTCTTACTTTCAGACGTCTAGCCTTCTATCTAGACATCTGGACAGACGTCTGGTAAACACTCTAGACGTCTTATCCTACCAAAGAGTGGAGGGTCATTTCAGTTTTTGGGCTCAAGAACAGGTGCATTGGAAAGAGGACTCCTCAAGGAATCCCCCTTCCAATTTTGGAAGTGATTGAGCGAGAAATTAGGGAGATCTTCCCATTTGAAGGTTGTCGGAGCTTTAGGATTAGGAGTTGAGGGTGGAAGGGACCTATTTTTGAAGAATACAAAGAAGCTGGGGGGATTTTTGTGAGGAATTCAAAAGTTGAGGGGCTATTGGAGATAAAGAAAGTCAGACTTGGACCAAAGTGCAAACTAGGTCAAAACAATCTCAGCTTGGGCCCAAATTTTGGTACAAATCTAATTTGGACCTAAGGAATCAAATGCTGAAGTTAGATATTACTTTTGACCTCGTTTGACTAGATAATTTACCCAAAAACCCAAATTAGGGTAAATGTCTATCTGTGGCTCTATTTTAGATTAAGACGAATTCTGATGGTCAAATTGAAGGCACCAGACCATAGAGAATGTTTTTATATGAATTTTAGAGGGATTAGGTGAATTTTATTCTGACCAGAACCTCAGTTAATTAAGCAGGCCTATTTTTAAGATTTTGGAAGTCATTTAATTCCCGTAGCGTGCAAAAATCCTTTTCTATCTGTTCTAACCCACTTGTTAAACTCTTAAGATCATTTAACCCTTAATTAACCCCTGAAGAAATCCCGTGATTGTACTGCAATTGAGATATGCTGTTAAAACTGTAGTTTTATCCCTATTTTACTGTATTTCCCTCAGAATGGATTTGCAGTGAATTACGTCTCTCTGGCGATTATGTAGGAGCATTTATTTCTTGATTATGATTAATAAAAATTAGATATGGCTGATGATGACGTTATCATCAGGGGGCTTACTAGCTTATCATGCTCGTGAGAGAACTTCAATCACTACCTTGGTTTGGGGCTTCCTGTCAATGATAATGGTGAAGAATAAACATCGCTTCCATTTCCTTAGATCATCCAAATCTTCAATCATCGCAGAGATCTCCACCACTTCTTCATCTTGGAGCAGAAGCTTTCGTACCCTTTCTATAATGTCTTCATCTTCATGACCCATACTTAGCGACATTTACAAAACCACACAAGAAAGTACAATGTTTTACACACACCCCTACCAGAGCTTTTACAAACATGACCCAGACCACCACAGTTCCCTTCTCTTTTTTTTTACCTTTAAACCATTACACCAGCAAACAACTATTTACATTCAAAACTTCAAGGACAACATACATTAGTACAAAAGTCTTCATTTGCCTTTACCTCCAACCATCTGAGACGATCAGCTTGAGACGAAACACTGCCGCCCCCTGCTCCCAGACTCCTGTTATCTGGCTTCTACCGTGTTTTAAAATTCATTTCACGTTGTAGTATAGATGATAGAAGCGTGATGAATATTTAAAATTTATAATCTCAAAAAATAGTGTATTTTGAGGTCGTTCGCAGAGAGCAATTAAGTTGCATAAATACCACTATCGAGAGAGTCGAACTCAGGAACTAGATACAACTAATTTGATTGTCTATGTATGCATCCTAGTTCAAGAGAGTTAATTACGCAATTCAATACATATATGACGAAATTCTATTTTAACTAGTGCTTAATTAAAATAGTCAAGAAATGATGCAATCAAGCACTAATGATTAGGCATAAAATCTCAATAGCAATCCCCAACCATCAATAACCAAGATGAACAATCAATTATTTAAACACATATTCAATTTGATCCTTAGGAATTTCACTTTCTTACAGTCAGGTCCCTAGAGTCTTGCAATAGGGTTCCCAGAACTTCTTTTCTTTCTCGAATCTACCCCTACCAGCATTAGGAGTTAAGCTCCTCCTTCTTCTTCTTCTTGCCCAGCAGGGCTTGCCAAAGCTAGGTGGAGGTTGGGTACCTTTGGGTCTGGAGATCCAACGAGAGGCTAGACGAGGTCACTAGATGTAACGAACGCGTGCCCCAGACGCCTTTTAAGACGTCTGGGAGGTGGCCCAGACGTCTGACAAGACGTCTGGGATCACATCCAGACGTCTGACCAGACGTCCGGGATCTTTTACGGACGTCTGGAGAACAGTTATGTTCGCACGGGAGATTCGCCTGCGCGCCTGTGCGCGCAGACCTGCGATTCCTCTCTCTCTCTCTCTGCGGCTGCAGGCGCGCTGCGACCGCCCTCTCTCTCTCCTCTCCGCGCGGCTTTAAAAGGGGGCGCGCCTCCCCTCCCGTCTCCACTGTCTCCTCCTCCTTCTCCTTCCTGTGCGCGAGAGCAAGCGGACGCGAGGGCGGCAGCGGCAGCCGCAGTGAGCGCGGAGGAGCTGCGGCGTGCGAGGGCGGAGCTCTGCCGTGAGGGCGAGCTCGCCGGAGCGGCTTGGCCGGCCGACGGAGGGCGCAGGGGGCGCGGAGCGTCGCGGAGAGGGACCTGCTGCGGGCTGAGCAGCAGACGCGCGAGGTGCGACGCGGGCGGCGTCGCGAGCGGAGGCCGAGCAGGGTTCTGATTCTGGAAAATTTTCCAGAATCAGACGTCTTGGTTGATATCCAGACGGCAAGGTCGACGTCTGTAAGATCATACAAACGTCTGAAAGGTGAGTTTCCGCTTTCTTCTTCCTTCTTGTCGACTGACCGTACTGAGGGAGGGGGGTTGGCTGTGCGCAGGTTCGCTGATTCGTCATCCTTTGCGAATCAGACGTCTCGAAGTTGTACCAGACGGCGGGAGTGACCTCCAGACGTCCTGAGGGACCATCGGACGTCTGGGATCTAAGGCAGACGTCCCTGCAGACTTCTGGACGTCCGGGGAACCAAGCTGAACAGGTAATTCTCTGATCCACCGTTTAAGACGTCTGGAAGGAGTTCCAGACGTCTGATTTTGCACAGTATCGTCTTTCTCGACCCGTTTAGGGCCCGTTTGGGCTCCGTTTTCCGCGATTCGAGTTGCGTTCGTTTCAGAATTAATTCCTCTACCCGCCTACAGTAGCTATACACTGTTTTGAGACACTCCTTGTGTTTGATCCTTGTGATAGGACCTCGTTCGGTTGCAGTCTTGAGAGTCGCGGAGGCGCGCGGGATCCCCGATCACGCCCCCATTACTCCTGTTGTACCTGGTAGAGTGGCTTTAAGTATTAATAAAATCTGTTAAAGTATGGAACCATAACTAGAACCTAGGGCATTGCATGAATCCTAGGAATGAGAAATATATGGAATGATAGCTCCTAGGTGTTGCATGAATCCTAGGGCCGGAAAACTAGATTGTATGATAGATCCTAGGATATGGCATGAATCCTAGGATGGAAAAACTAGTGGAATGTATATTACTGCAGTCTTGGAAAAATGGAAAGGAATATATAAAGCTGCCTGTAAATTTAATTAACAGCTGCCTGTTATGATAAATGTTGTTTTACTGTTGTGGTGGTGCCTACTGTAGTAGTTTCTTTCCTTACTGCTGTACTTTCTTACTGTTAGTTATATTCATGCTGAATGTGGTTTATTTTACTGTCTTTTGGTTACTTCCTCGTTGGACGACTGGGTCTTGGGATTAGTCGAGTCGGTCCGGTTCTCGTGTCTCGTAGGGACTCGGGAACCGGGTCGTTACAAGATGGTATCAGAGCAAGGTCGTCCCGAGAAGTGAATCAACTGACTGGAAAATAACCAATTCACATGTTTATAGCTAGAGTAGCCACCACAACATATCTCTTGACATGAGCTCTTAGAAGTGTTGTTAGGTACCGTCTGTTTTGACGTTTCCATTTTTTTTTTCGCGTCTCCATTATAGGAGATGCCGCGTCGTGGAGCTAGGAGGGTGGGCCGCAGGCGCGGCCGAGGTCAGGGCCCGGGGGACAGATGTGTCGGGCTTGGAATACATACTACCCCTCCTCTTCTCCTGAGTATACCGTCTCGGGACCTCGTCCAACTGATTCGAGAGGTGGTTCGAGAAGAATTTCAGCTTCCACCCACGTCGCCACCCCCTCCTCCTTCCGAGCGTACGACAGGGGAGTTAGTGGTGGAACGAGATTTCCGCCGCCACACCAGGCATGTTAGGAGAACTCAACGGAGACACGTGGCATCCGCAGGAGAGCCGTCACGCTGTGCAGGGCCATCAGTGGCCTTTGGGGGCCTTCGACAGGGGCCAGTCGCCAGCACCGGACCCCCGCCTAGCCGACAGCAGGGACTCACTGAGGGCGGGAGTCGGGTTCCCCTCTGCTACCAGTGTGGCCAGCCGGGCCACGTCAGGAGGGACTGCCCATCTAGGGCAGGAGGTCAGCAGATACTTCCCGCGTAGAGCACTGGAGGGCGCGCAGGAGGCCGCGGTTCCCAGGCGCGAGGAGGAGGACCGCAGTCGCAAGGAGGGACCGGCCAGCACCTACCCGTCCGACGCAGAGTGTGGCTGCTTCGTCCGCACCTAGAGCTGAGGGGCGTATCAACGCCCTAACACACAGGGACGCCAGAGCATCGGGATCCGTGGTAGCAGGTATGGTTTCAGTTTCTGGCAGACTCGTTTACACGCTTTTCGATTCCGGCGCCACGCACTCGTTTGTCGCAGCCAGTTTCGCAGTTAGTTTGAACCAGGATTATACACTGTTAGAGAATCCATTCGTAATCAGAGGTCCGAGTGGTCAGCTGTTTGTAGCTGAGGAGGTGTACACGGGTTGCGGGGTCAGCATCGGGGGACATAGCCTGCCAGCTGACCTGATTATGATACAGATGGAGGACTTTGGAGTGATTCTGGGGATGGATTGGCTGTCCGCTTACCACGCCTTGGTAGACTGTTTTGAGAGGAAGATTGTCTTCTCCATTCCGGAGTTGCCTTCTTTCGAGTTTTACGGGCAGCCAGTGGATGGAGGTTTCAGGTGCATTTCGGCACTTCGGGCGGTGAGACTTTTGAGCCAGGGGTGTGAGGGCTTCCTAGCTTGTGTGGTCGCAGAGCACAGCCCCGTGGCAGACTTCCAGAGCATCCCGGTGGTCAGAGAGTACCCCGACGTGTTTCCAGACGAGTTACCAGGACTACCGCCCGAGCGTGAGATCGAGTTTGAGATCTCACTAGTACCAGGGACCAGCCCCATCTCCACCGCGCCATACAGAATGGCACCGCTTGAGCTGCGAGAGCTCAAGTCCCAGTTGCAGGACCTTTTGGAGAAAGGTTTCGTGAGGCCCAGTGCGTCTCCCTGGGGAGCCCCGGTACTGTTTGTGAAGAAGAAGGATGGGACCCTACGCCTTTGTGTGAACTACCGACAGCTGAATAGGGTCACCATCAAGAACAGATATCCGCTGCCGAGGATTGACGATTTGTTTGACCAGTTGCGGGGTGCCACGGTGTTTTCCAAGATCGACTTGAGGTCTGGATACCACCAGTTGAGGATCAGGGAGACCGACGTCTCTAAGACAGCTTTCCGCACCCGGTACGGACACTACGAGTTTTTGGTCATGCCGTTTGGGCTGACCAATGCCCCCGCTGCTTTCATGGACCTGATGAACCGGGTGTTCAGACCGTACTTGGACCAGTTTGTGGTGGTTTTCATAGATGATGTACTCATCTATTCTAGAGATCGGACGCAGCACGGACAGCACTTGCGGATGGTTCTGGACACTCTGAGACAACGCAGGCTGTACGCCAAATACAGCAAGTGCGAGTTCTGGTTGAGGGAGGTGACCTTTTTGGGTCATGTGATCTCTGGAGACGGCCTGGCGGTGGATCCCGCCAAGGTCGAGGTAGTGCTCAGGTGGGAGAGACCGCGTTCAGTCATTGAGATTCGCAGTTTCCTGGGACTGGAAGGTTACTACAGACGGTTCATCAGAGGGTTTTCGCAGATTGCACGTCCTATGACACAGTTGACCCGGAAGGATGTGCCTTTCGCTTGGACAGACGCCTGTGAGGCGTGTTTTCTGGAGCTGAAGGAGAGGTTGACCTCGGCTCCCGTGCTCACCATCCCTGACAGTAGTGGCGGGTTCGTTGTGTACACGGACGCTTCCTTGCAGGGGTTAGGAGGTGTGCTCATGCAGAGGGGCCACGTGGTCGCTTACGCTTCGCGGCAACTAAAGCCCCATGAGCATACCTACCCTACCCACGATCTAGAGTTGGCAGCTGTTGTCTTCGCGCTGAAGACATGGAGGCACTACTTGTACGGTGAGACCTTCGAGATTTTTACAGATCACAAGAGCCTCAGATATCTTTTTGACCAGAAGGAGCTCAACACGAGACAGAGACGTTGGTTGGAGCTCCTGAAGGACTACGACTGCAGCATCTCCTACCACCCGGGAAAGGCCAATGTGGTGGCTGACGCCTTGAGCCGTAAGGCACCCGCACGCTTGGCCAGTCTACAGTTACAGAGTTGGAGCCTTTTGGAGGAGGTGGGCAGTTGGCGACCTCTAGAGTTACGAGGGTACTGTGGGGCAGTGACGGTGACACGGCAGACCAGGCCAGAGTTGATAGACCGCATCATCACGGGACAGATGGCCGATCCGTACTTGCAGTCTTTGCGCGACAGAGTACTATCAGGGGACCCAGGGGACTTCCCTTTTTCAGGACCAGGTGTTGAGCAGCCAGGGTGGGCGGCTGCAGAGGACGCTGGGCCGAGTAGGGTCCAGTAGAGTTACCACAGCTTTTGTACCCCTTTTGTTTCTGTTCTAGTGAGTAGTTTTTGTTTCCGCTGTACCTTCTTTACCTGCAGTTCTTGTTATATGATACATGCTGTTTTACTGTTGTGGTGGTACCTACTGTAGTAGTTTCTTTCCTTACTGCTGTACTTCTTACTGTTAGTTATATTCATGCTGAATGTGGTTTATTTTACTGTCTTTTGGTTACTTCCTCGTTGGACGACTAGGTCTTGGGATTAGTCGAGTCGGTCCGGTTCTCGTGTCTCGTAGGGACTCGGGAACCGGGTCGTTACACTAGAGGGTCGCAGAGGTGAAGGCATTGATGAATCAGTGGCCAGTGGCGCAAGGTGGTCAATCGATGTTGGTGAAGGTGGCGATGGATGGCGAGACGTAGAGGAGGTCTTCAGAGTTTGGTCATGCACGAAACTCCCTACCGAAGGTCACAATGGATTCTCCACGCCCTCACGAAGCTTCTCGAGAAGCTTGAAAGCTTGCGGACATTGAAGCGATCAACTGAAGTCGTGGACGACGTCGCTGACGGTGGGTTGTTTGGTAAACAGTGGATCACGTCGAAACTCGAAGCTAATGAGTTGGGAAGCTTCATTGGAGGTTGGTGAAGGTGGTGGTGATGATGATTTGGCATGAGGGCATGGTCAGCCAGACGAAGTCAAAGAAGGTGGCGGCGACATCGTATGTCTAGCAGGTATCTTAGAGCAACAAAAACCCAAATTGAATAGGGCTTTTTCTCAGGATGTCGAGGTGAAGCTTGCAAGGTGGTTGGCAAGTGGAGAGAGTGGTTGGAGTGATGAGGGAGTGCTCGTCGGAGCTTGGCAGGAGGTGTTGCCGCCTGCGAGGAAGATGATGACATTGAGGGAGGATATGGAGTCGAAACCTAGCTTTAGGAAGCCTAAACTAATTTAGAGGGTGAGAGGAAGAAGAAGATCTACCTAGGAAGAGGAGAGGAGGCTACCGGTGCATTGCCAGACTTGGAGACGAAGAAGAGGATAGTGAGGAGTTTGGAGTGAGGAGGGGGATAGGACAGCCACTTTCTATGTTCTGGAGAATGGCGATAACAAGGGGAGAAGAACTGTGCTCTCATTTGATGGCGAGAAACGGTGAAGAGGCGAGGTCGAGAAGCACCAAGGTCGTCATCAACGATGATGTTGGGGAAGAAGAAAGAAGGGGAGATGGCATGTCGAGACTTAACGAAGAGAAGCAACCCAAGATAGGGAGCTTTAATGCTCCTTGGCACGCGAAGAGAAGGCCAGCAGGTGTGGGAGCAACCTCGCCGGAGTTTGCGACTAGAGGACACGGAGGTGGAAGGTGGAGGCAGTGCTTGTGGGGACCTCTTCGCAATAAAATAAAAATTTAAGGGGGCATTTGCAATGAAATCAGAAGTAAGGGCCAAATTGCAAACTAAGGGGAGATGAAGTCCAAATAAATCCAAATTTTTATGGTAGCCTAATTTTGACATAAGGAAGTTGTTGGTGACTTCAATTTTAGGTTTTAATATTGTTTGTATGGTCAATTTATATTTAGACAAAAGATGCACCATATACCTGCCTACATTTCTATTTTAAGTCAAAAAGGGTTTCGATTATCAAATTGATTATTCCATATGTTATAAAATATTTTTAATTGATTTTTAGAATGTTTATATTACAATTATTTTTATCTGAACTATTTTAATTGAAGTAGGGTTGAAACTAGGATTTTAATTAAGAATTAACATTCAATTTGGATAAAAATTTTAAATTACTTACTATTAACCCATTTTTAGGAAATTTAAAGTCAATTAAATCAATCATGGTCGGCTCCATGGACTCAACGAGAGAGAGAGAGGAGAGGGATATGGCTAAAACCCTAATATCGCCCCACACAATGGAGGGACATTTCACCTTCCGTGGAAGGAGGACATGGCAAATTCCTTGTGTTTACCCTCCCGCACTCCAGTTAATCTCTAAGTTCTCATTTGAGAATATGCTATCTATCGATAGATAGAATGGTATACCTTAGCTTCTCTCATTATGCAAAAGTACATGAAAGTACAAGTTTCAATTTCTTTACTTCTAGCGACCATTTGCTATTTTAACATGAAATTATCGAAAATCAGTATCATCGGAATCAAAAATAGCGTGGATGCATCACAGCATAACAAAATCAATGCTACATAAGAAAATGTATACTCTATATATATATATATATATATATATATATAGGTATACATAAATGTACATACGTACGTAATATTTATTTGATTAGGGACACTAAGGAGATTATTTGCATGGTTGAGGGGTTTGTGACAGCCAAATAAAGCAATGTCATGTGATGACCACGTTAGCCTGTAAGGGTAAAGTTTAAATGATAGAAAAAGGAGTGCTAATGGCATGCTTGGGATCTCATCCGAATACGCGGTCCGTGTGCCCTCACCTTCCGACGAGGATACCATGATGACATCATCCGTGCCAATTCATCTGAAGGTGAGGGTGTGCCAAGGGTGAGCATAAGGGTGAGATTCCGGGTGCGTCAACACTTTTTCATAGAAAAGGTGCGACGGTGAGGGATAAGTATGGGATGAGGATTGGGTCAAGAGATCGGTGATTTTTATTTCTCCTTTTTTGTTTAAGGATCAAGGGCTAATTACATTGGCAAGATTAGTTTAGACTTAACATCTATTCGTAGGTACATATTAGAAGAAGGGACACCAGCATCCACTCGTACACTAGGACACGAACTCCACTTCTTTCATATTATATAGTATCATCTAACATTTTTGATATACATGCACCACTCTCCTCTGCAGTTTTCATTAAAAGCACTTGTCTTTAATGACTTTAATTTGCCCCAATTAGGAGATTTCTCTACCCACATGACACTAGTAGAATTTCAATCCTAAACTTTCCCTCCAAAGAGAGAGAGTATTCACCAACTTTGCTATAGTTAATTTACGTGAGGGCGTGTTTTTTGTTTGAGGTTTCTTTTCCATGGTCAAGTTTCAAAAAATTTGCGGAAAACAATGCTACTTCTGCAGTCTACAATCGAGTATAACCTACCTCTCTGTATATTGCAAGCATCGGAGGGTTTCAATGATCTTGCGAGTGATCGAATCTTACAAAATCATGGCACTTATTTTTATTGAGATGCGGGTACACAAATGAAAAATGAAATATAAAGGTGGTGTGAACGTGTGTTCTCCATTTAATATTTTTTTTAATGTAAAAAAAGTACTAATTTACGGCGGGATTTATCACTATTGAAGCCAACAATGAATTCATTTTACATAAGTGTAAATCACTAAATTCACTTTTGGAATCACTTTACATCAATATAAAATTATTTTATATTGGTGTAAAACCACCAGATCACCTTCGAAACTACATTATACGAATGTAAAACTAATTTACACCAATATAAAATTATCATATCACCTTCGAAATAATTTTATACCAATATAAAATTAGATTGCAGCAATACAAAATCATCCTAAACTAATTTATCACTTTGGTGTAAAATTAATCGTAATAATTTATCACCAGTATAAAATAATTTATCATATATTCAAATATATCTTATCACCTCTGTATTTCAATTTAAATTGATATAATGATATTTTTTAATGTAATATATTTTTCTTATTTTTTTACGTTAAAAATCAATTGTTAAGTGAGGAATACATTTAGGTCATTCTACGCTATATTTTACATCACTTTATGCATTTTTCCTCGTGCTAAGTTTTCATTATTAGGGTAGTGGAGTGTTCCATCGGGAAGCAATTTTCAAATGAAAACAGAATGAAAATTAAAGCCTTAAAACAAAAGACTCTAGAGGATGGAACTACGATCGATCTAACCATGCTGATTGAGTTAAAAGCATTGCATTCTGGTGTATGTAAAAAATTATATCATTTGAAGTTCCCAAGCCTGCTTACTTATGCACTTTTATTTGTAAGCTTTATGCAATTATTTTAATATTAAATTTAAGCATCTTATCAACCCATGACTTCTCAAGATTTTGAGATTGTGGTCCCATACATCTCAAATTGAAATAAAATTTCATGGTTAAGTGAAATGATCCAACATATTACCCTCATGTTTTAGACAAGGTTTTAGACGTTATACAAGAAGTTATTAAAATACTTCTCATTAAGCAAAGTTCTAGGATTCTTAAGGAGTTTGATGTATAAATTATTTTTGCAAAATTTACCATACTGAAGGAAAGAACGTTAATTGATAGAGTGTCTATTAAAAAACACTCAATTCTTCTGTATTTATTTATTTCTTGGGAATTTTTTAAATTCACTAAAGTAAAAGTTGCTTAGAAGTGTCAGGAATAAATGCCAATCTTAATGTGATTTGCCTTGAATCTCAAGTCATCAAAAGTACTTAATAGGAGTAGGACTAGAATTAAGGGTATATGACACAGGTCAGGTTTAACTTGAACCCCACTTGACCCAACCTAATTGGGTTGGGTTAGATTAGGTTGGAATTTTTTCAACCCAATAAAAAATGAGTTGAGTTGAATTTGAGATTTAATCAATTCAACCCAACTTGTAACCTCAAAGAACTCGATTTATACATATATGTATATGATATATAAGAGTTTTTACATATATGTTACTGAAAATCATCGAAATTACTTTTATGCCACTAGGTTACAAATATTGTTATTAATACCATTGTAAAACTTATGCCATTAACATAACTATCACCCTATTATCTCTCTATTAGTCCAGTAACTAGCATTAAGGAAAAGTTGATTCAAGAATTATTTTCCTCCACCTTCCTCTTCCTCATTCCTCCTCCTTCCTCTCAACCACTCCATCGCCATCCGGCATCGTCTAGGCTCGCCTCGATGACGAGGTCAAGCTCCTCACAATCCATCACCTCCTCTCACTCAATCTCCACCTCCAACCATAACCACTACAACCCCATCTCCATGTCACCTCCTTGGTGTCCTCCCCTCTCCCCTACCATCACCTCCTCCTCCTCCCACTCAATCTCCACCTCTAATCGCCATCACCACCTTTGAGCATCACCACCCCCCTTCCACACCATCCTCCACATCTCCAATCACCACCGCCACCTCTCCTACACCAAGTCCCTCCGCCGCAACCTCCTCTCCGATGCCTGCCCCAACCTGGACCTCCCCTTCCTCCACACTGCATCTGCTTCTCATATTCCCAACCCAGACTCCTCCCTCTCACCCTCAACCTCCTCCTCCACCTCCCTTCCCACCTTCCTCCCCATCCTATCCATCCCAGTCCGCCACCTCCCCCTCCACCCCTAATCCTACCTCCACATCATTTGCTCCCTCAACTGCTACATGAAGACCTCAGGGGTCGCCCTGGATGCCTCATGTTAAGACCTGTGCCATCAAAACACTTTAAGACGTCTGGGAGTTGGTCCAAACGTCTGGAAATCAATTTTTTTGTGTGTACGGCCTCGAGTCTACACGCGTGCCGTGCGCAGACTGAGCCCAGCGGCCTTCTTCTCTTTCTTCTTCCCTCGCCGACTTGTAGAGCCTTTCCCCCCCACACCTACATATACCCTCCTCCTCTCCCTCACGCCACCCTGCTCCCATCCATCTTCTCCTTCCTCCAGCGAGAGCGAGAGCGAGCGCGACAAGTTGCTGCCGAGTGCAGCGGCGGAGAGGAGAGGGGCAGCAAGAGAAGGGAAGAGAGGAGAGCGCGCAAGCCATGAGAGGTCTCGCCGGAGAAGCTCGCAGGCTGGCCGGGCGTGCGCGAGGTTGAGTGTTGTGCCGGGAAAGGTTCCCCCGACGCTGCTGCAGCTAGAGCAGCGGACGAGCAAGCGCGGCGTGGCCGCGTGCAGCAGGAAGAAGACGAAGGAGCTTCTAATTCTGGGATTTTTCCCAGAATCAGACGTCTGGACCTACATCCAGGCGACGCAGACGACGTCTGGAGGAAGCTCCAGACGACTGAGAGGTACATCCTGCGCCCTATACGTTCTTTTACGGATACGGCCATGCAGGCCGTTCCACCGATGCTCTGATGCGTGCCATGTTAAGAGATTTTGCGTGCGCATGCAGGATTCGCTTCGGGAAGGCGCGGGACACGCCCTCCCATGCAATTCAGACATCTGGGCGAAGCATCAGACGGTGGAGAGCATCTCCAAACGTCTAGAAAGATAGTTGGACGTCTGGAACTAGGTCTAGACGGTCCGGCAGGATCCCTAGACGTCCGAGGAGCAGCACAGAGTGAGGTATTGATCTGGACCCCTTTTTAAGACGTCTGGAAGGTGTTCCAGACGTCTGATTTGAGTCAGAATTATCATTTTTGACCTGTTTAGGGTTCGTTTGAGGTCTAATTTCTGCATTTAAGATTTCGTTCTTCTTCATATAAGTTCCTCTACCTGTTGGAATGCTTTTATCATGTTTTGAGTAGTTTCTTGTGGTTGATCCTTGTGTTAGGACCTCGTTCTGCTGCGAATTTAGGAGTTGCAGAGGCACGTGGACCTGCCAATTGAGCCCCCATTACTCCCAATTTTGCGGGTAGAGTGGCTTCCCCTAGTTAATTACAAACATAAATGCATATCTGGAATAAATGATAGATCCTAGGATATGGCATGAATCCTAGGACTAGAAACACTAGATTGAATGATAGATCCTAGGGTATGGCATGAATCCTACGACTAGAAACATTGGAACGATTGTATTGAATGCCTGAATTGCAGTCGTGGATGAGTAAATAGAATAATAACAATTGTCTGTAATTTGATAACAGCTACCTGTGAAATATAGAGTACTGTTGTTAGTAACTGTTACATGTAATTCCTGTTGTTTGAAATTAAATACGAGCTGCCTGTATATATAAATTGGAAAAGAAAGATTGAATGTTGGAAACAACAGCTACCTGTCCACCTTTATTATTTCTCTTAGTTAGCTGGTTGCTACTCTACTCAGCGTTTCACTGACGTGTTGTACTTACAACCTTTTTCAGGTCCAGGTGTTGAGCAGCCAGAGCCTACGACTGCAGAAGGTGCTGGGCCCAGTAGAGCCCAGTAGTGTTCCTTTTTGTTGTACCGTTCTATTGTAGTAAGTATTTTTGTTACACTTCTTTACTTGTTTATTGTAAATTTTATATTCCTGTATCTTTTTTAAATTCTGTACTGTTGTGATGGTGTGTACTGTAGTAGTTTGCTTCTTTACTGCTATACTTTTGTTACTGTTAGTTGCTTGCATGGTGAATGTGGTTTATTTTTACTGCTTGTTGGTTACTCCCTCGTTGGACAACTGGGTCTTAGGATCAGTCGAATCGGTCCGGTCTCGTGTCCTGTAGGAATTCGGGAATCAGGTCGTAACACCTCACCTCCAACCTTCTCATCAAGGACCACTCCCAATGCCTTCACATGGACGATGCCATGAAGGTGTTCGACAACATGCACCTCCACTTAGATTGTTGTGACCCCAATGACTACACCTACCGGTACCTCACCCAAAGGATGTGCAAGGCCAGGAGAGACAACAAGGGATTGTGGTTCTACAAGGAGATTGGGGGGAAGGAACTACCATTGGTGTTGCTGGTGTTGTTGCTGCTTGTTGCTTCTGCTACTAATGTTGTTGTTCTTGTTGTTGTTATTGTTGCTACTGATGATGTTGTTGTTGTTGTTGTCATTATTCTTACTGTTGATGTTATTGTTGTTGTTCTTCTTCTTCTTCTTGGTGTTGTTGTTGCTGCCATTGATTATGTTATTGTTGTTGCTGTTGTTGTTACTGCTGCTTTGGTGGTGGTAGTGGTCAAGGTATTGAGAGGAGGCTCAAGGTGGAGGAGGAGGGGGAGGAAGGAGAGAAAGGGAGAGTTAATGTCCGTTAATCCAAATTAGATGGTTGTTAACCCAAGTGAAATTTTTGCAAAAGAATCATACTTTTCAGTAACATTAATGACAATATTTACAACCTAATGGCAAAAAAATAATTTTAATGATTTTCAGTGACAACTATGTAAAAGCACCTAATATATAAGGGGAGTCAAGCTACAGATCGAAATTCAAAACCTCATAACATCTCCTATATATATATATATATATATATATATATATATATATATATATATATATATATATATATATATATATATATATATATATATATAATTTAATGATTTTCAGTGACAACTATGTAAAAGCACCTAATATATAAGGGGAGTCAAGCTACAGATCGAAATTCAAAACCTCATAACATCTCCTATATATATATATATATATATATATATATATGACTTGACAAAACTCTCATACCGTCGATCTTGACATCTCCTCACTCATACATCATGAATTCCCAATTCCTAACCCTCACCAACCTCTCATCGCTCCCAAAGTTACCTCCACCAACTTCAATGACACCCTCTACCATTACCACCCCTCCAAGCTCCACTCCAAGCAATACCACTCCTTAGCTCTAAGATCTAGGTGATGTCCTCTCCTCTCCTCGGTAGCAGCGACACCCCACGCTCTTCAAATAATCATCAACCTTCTCTCTTCCCTTAGCCCACCACCTTTGTTTGAGTCCTCGACGACCCACCTCTCCTCTCTTCCTTCTCACAAGGACTCCACCACAACCACCGAACGACCCACCTCTCCTCTTTTCTTCCCTACAAGGACTAGGGGTGTACAGGGGTCGGCTTCAACCCAAACCCAACCCAACTTGGTTGGGTTAGGTTGGATTGTGAGTTACATTGCGTTGGGTTGTGAGTTAATTACATTGCATTATGTTGGGTTGAGATTTTTCCAACCTGATAAAAAATGGGTTGGGTTGGGTTTGAGGTCTAATAAATATAACCTAACCCACAACCCGATTCAACCCGATATATATATATATATATATGGATATATATATATATGAGAGTATCAATTCAAATTTCAAATGAAAAAAAACCCACCCCACTCCAAACTATAAAGAAAAAAAGTCACGTTGTTTAAACTTTGAAATGATCCTTCTCAAGGGTCGTTGGATTTTATAAAATTTTTAAGGGTTTTCTCGTAATTTCTCTATGCATCGAAGGACCCTATGTGGAGTTTTTGATGTCTAGAGGGGCTTGACGTAATTTTAAACACCCTAGAACTTGATTTGTGGGCTCCATGGGAAAGAGGGAATTTTGTGGGGCCAAAGTTGCAATTGACCCCGACCCAACACCTCACCCACCATACCCGACACCTCACCCACCGTACCCCACCCCCATACCACACCATACCCGACTCCCCCATAAAACACACCCCCCTCCTCCACTCCCTCTCATCCCCAACGACACCCACACCACCCCTCCTCCACCCTTTGCTTCAACAGCCATCACCTCCTTCTCTTCTTCCACCTTGTGACCAAGAGTGAGGGAGGAGGAGAATGGGAGCAATAGGGAGAGGGAGAGCATGAGGGGAGCAGCAGGAGGAACTCGGGGGAGAAAGAGAGAGTGTGGGAGAGGGAGAGCAGTAGGGGGAGAAGCTGCTGCAGCTCCAGGTGCGAGAGGAGAGCTCGCGAGGAGGATCTACACGCAGATATTTCCGCAGTATCAGAGGTCTGCGACACTCGCCAGACGTCTGAAGGGGTCACCGAACATCCGAGGGGAGCTCAGGACGTCTAATAGCATGCAGAGTGCCAAGGTATTTCTCTACCCAAACTCTGTGTCGTGCATGCATACTGCGGTAATGTTGATGTGTCGTGCTCTAACTATGCGCGTGTGAGTAGGTGCTAGAGATGTTGGGAAGACATGTTGGTGTGGCGTTCGAGGCACTTTAGGACGTCTGGAAGCAGTGTCAAACGTCTAACTGCCCTCCCAAACAATCGGGTGTAGTGCCAAACGTCTGATAAACCCCTCAGACGGCTGTGAGGGGTAGTAGACGACAGGAACAGACTCAGGAACGCAAGGTGAGATCCTGAGCTTGTTTAAGACATCTGGGACTCACCCCAGACGCTGATTTTGGTCAGGGTACACGTGTTTAGATCGGTTCAGGGTCCAAACGAAGTCGATTTTACGCAAGCGAATTACCATTGGTTCCTTTCGGAATTTCCTACGTGTTAGGGTCGCTTCCATGCTGTTTTAAGCTTGTTTGACATAATAAAATATTGGTCAATGACGTTAACGTTTGGTTTGACGAACTTTTTGGAATAGGTCTCCAGTCTGTAATGCACACAAAACCCGCAAAGACCTCAGGATCCACCCTTCGTGCCCCCATATTACTCGTTCACCTTGGTAGAGTGGTCCTCTCTACGCCTGTGGTTTAAATTATTAAAATGCATGATAAATTAGAAATATCTGCTTGAAACTTAGGACATGAGATGAACCTTAGGACTGAGAATGCGAATGTTTATATTCGATGCATGAACCTCGCTTGCTATAAATTGAGAATGCATGTGGTTAAATTCCCTACTGTGAGTAATGGAATATTTAAAATGATGTGATGATTGTTTATCCTATTAATTCACGAGCTGCCTGCATATGAATTAGAAACCAAAATGTGATAGAAATACATGCCACATAATGAAACGAAACGAGTACCTATGCATGAACCCTACGGGGAACTAGGAAAGGAAATCAAAGTACAGCGATATGGATAGTTTTACCTCTCCCTGTGTGCTCTCCATCATGTGCTTCTTTACAATTTCCCTCTCCCGCTTGCAAGCCCTAAACCAAGCTTCCTCTCTCATCGTCGCCACCAGCCTCTCTAGCAGCTCCCTTCTTGTAGCCATTGTTCTCGTCGTTGCCGCTTAAAGTTAGCATCTTCCTCCCACCTCTCTTCCTCATCTAAATTAGTGACAACCACCACCCCCCTGCACCAGAGCCACTACCACCACCACCACCACCATCACCACATAACCCACCACCCCCTCACCGGCCATCCATCGTAGCCTCTACCTTCCCCTCCACCTAGCCTAAGCCTACCACTAGAACCACTGGACTACTACCACTAATCCATCACCACATAGCCCACCACCCCTCACTGCCATCCACCACCCTCTCTACCTTCCCCTCCACCCAACCCATCACTAGAGCTACTACCACCACCACCTCACAGCCTACCACCCCCTCACCGGCCATCCTCCTTCAATATAGCCAATAGCCACCACCCCCTCTCTCGACCATCCTCCTCCCCCTCTGTCTTCCCTTAATTTAGCCTAAATTATTTGAAACTTCAACGTAAGCATTCAAACTTCGACGGTTGAATTAAACATCATTATTTAGATTCTCATCTAATTCTTTGTTTAAACAGAATTAAAAGACATCTACATGTACATTTTGAATTTTTTCCTCACTAGAAAAAAAATTATTTAGGTTCTCATCTAATTCTTTATTTGAATGCCTATATCTTTGAAAAAAATTTCATGGATAAGTTACTCATCTTGTAATATGTGTTTACTTCTTCACAGGAAAAAGATAATTATTGTTATACAACTATCGATTTTTTTTATTTTTAATTATTTTATTTACTTTTTAAAAAGATAAAAGTTATTAATGAGTGTAAAATATTTTGTTATTAAGTACGAAAGATATAGAAAATATGCACGAGATAAACATAAGTTTGGAATTCTTTTACTAATCAACAACTCGCTCAACCCGACCCAATCCAACCAGATTTTTATGAGTTGAGTTAGAGTAAAAAATTCCAACCAAAAAATCATATGTTAGGTTTGAATTGAATCACAACCCGACCTAACCTTGTGCACCCTTAGCAAGGATCCTACCACCATCGCCGAACGACCCACCTATCCTCTTTTCTTCCCCACAACTTAAGGATCTCACCACCACCACTGAAACATCCCTTCTCCTCTCCTCTTCTTCCTCGTGGGAACACCCCCTTCTCCTCTCCTCAACCAAGGCCACCTTTACATACCGGCCCCCCCATCCAACTTAAGATATATGATATATAGAAAGTATATAGAAGATAAATATAAAATTTAATTAATCCACTCAAGTTAATTCAACTTTGTATGTTAGGATAAGTTACAAAAATCCTGAATTCTTTGATTGAATTTACGTTGAATCCCAATCTGATCTGCGTACAGCCGTAATTAGAGTCTCGTAGTTGTAATGAAAAGAGAGTGCCCAATCATTATGTGCTTCTGAGGATTTGATTTCAAAGATGACGGAAATGTAGTCGAGAAGGTCTTCGTAAGAGCATGCGACTCGCTCACGGTGGCTGATACAAAGGCCCTATGTCACGGTGATTTCTAGAGTTTCCCCCAAGAAATTTTTTCCTCTGAGTGATGATGGGTGTTTCGTATTAAATCGATATATTCCCCGTGGATGTACTTTTTTGCCATCGAGCTGTCCAGTCCACGATCTGACATTCGACACGGTTGATATTGTCGCGGTGGTGCTTTAGCACCGCACGAAACCTATACATATCAAAATTAAGGAATTTTTGACGCGCATCTCGTCTGGATTGTACTCTCTCCATTGATATGATAAATTCAAAATAACTTAATTCTAAAACTAGATGACTCATGAGAGCTCGTGGAAACTAGACCTAAGTCACAGTGACAGAGAAAATTAACACAGTGACAACTAAGATCAATTGAAATAGACTCACAGTGAGAGATGATTTCATGCAACCAATTCATATCCTATAACCCTTTCAATAACCATTTGTTGCCATAAGAGTGTAAAAATTAATTATATAAAATTTAATATAATTTATAATTGATATATTTTAATTTTTTGTTAATAGAAAAATAATACATTACATCTTATAAAATATATTATTCAATATATCTTATTTTTATTTTTTTCAGAAAAAAAATCGATTGAAAATTTAATGTTGTAAAATATATTATTCATTATATTTAAATTTTCAATAGTTACCTTAGATTAGATTTATATAATCTGATTTTATATATATATATATTATTTTGTATTTTTACAGAAATATATTTAATATTAATTTTTAAAAATATATATATAAAATAAAGATATCACTAGAAAAGATAAAATTCAAAACAATCTATGTATTAATAAATATAAAAAAGAATAATAATAGAAGGAAGGGAAAGAAACATCACACGTACGGGGAAGACAGAACTGTAACAAGAAGAAAAAATAATAAAAAATTAAATAAATAAACCAAAATACTATAGTAACTATCCATGGTTACTTCACACAAGAATCTGTAAGTAAACCGTAGTAATCTCCAACAAAGAAATTGGTCAACCAGGAGCGGTGCAAACGGATGAAGATAAAGGAGCACTTCACTTATTCCTGAAAACTTAGCGAAAGAAGAGGGACATATGAGTAATTCTATCGTAGCTCAGAACCTAGTTCAAACAGAATTTTTTATAGATCTTTAAATATAAAAAATTAAATAAAGAAAGAAATGCGTACTGGTATATATTTTGCAACTTAATAAAATATATCGATATATTTTAATTTTTAATAAATTTATTTTATTTTTTTATTGAAGCACATTAATTAAAAATTAAAATAAATAGATTAAAAAAAAAAAGACATCAGGGTAGTTTTTTTTCATCCAATGAAGAATAGATTTTTATATTTAAAAAAAAAATTAATTTTAACCTACAGACTTTGAGTTTAAAATTTAGAATTTATGTTCAGAATTTAAGATGTGAAGTTTACTATTTAGATTTACGAAAATTAATTTTTCAATTGAAAGATTATTTTTCAATTTTAAGTTTAGGATTTAAGATTTAAAATTTAAATTTTAAAGAATCTAAATTCTAAATATTAAAGATTAAATCTTAAATCTAAATATAAAAATTTATTTTTCATAGTTGAAGAATCATTTTATATGAATAAAAAATTAATTAAAAATTAAAATACATCGATGTATTTTCAATATAAATTATTTCCCTTGACATGGATGCGGAGCCAACCTTCGTTGAACCGTAGACCAAGAGGGACAAACGACGGAAAGGATGTGGGCCACGATAAGGGAGCTGTGACTATCCCTAAAGCCAACGAACTCGAAGCCGCAAATTCTATCTGATCAAATCCCGATCTACTTTCCAACTTTTTGTACGCACATGGCAAAGCCCTTTTCTCCAACCATTTGAGGCTGGCGGTTGGTGGGCAAGGCTTAAACAATTGTGGAGGGGATTCTACGTGATGCTACCAAGATTTAGGATCTTATGTTATGGCACCAAAGAAAATTATTTCGGCCCGTCTTATCCCCGAGTGCAAACTTGCGACTCAGGATTGTGTAATTTTATTATCTCTCTGAAATATAGCTTCCTTCTCCATATATTTTTAAACGGGAAAAGTGGCACAATCCCATTCCTTTGGCCGTTTCCCCCTTAGGAAAAATTTAACTTACTCTTTAATTAGATATGGGTGTGGAAAGAGATGCCATAACATTCTTTGTAATGTATCTATGCAAATCCAATAAAACATATCGGTATATTTTGAATTTTACATTGATTAAAAGTTAAAATACATCAATTAAAAAATAAAAATACACCGATAAATTTTAATTTTCTACATGTTTTCAGCTATTCCAAATAATTCTTCATTGATTAAAAGATATCTTGCACTTAAAAATTAGTTTTTCATCTTTGAATTTAGGATTTAAGGTTTAAGTAACCTAAACCCTAAATGTAAAAGTAAAAAATCACTTTCTATAAACCTAAACCTTAAATATTAAACCTTAAACTCTCTCATTTTCTATCAGTTGAAAATGAAAATACACCAGTTGAAAATTAAAATACACTAGGTTGAAAATTAAAATACACTAGTGTATTTTAATTTTCAACTGGTATATTTTCATTTTCAACAGGTATATTTATTTTCAACCAGTACGTGTTTGATTTTCAATTGGTATGTTTTGGTAGACAATCAAAACACATCAATTGAAAATCAAAATATATTGATATATTTTAGGATGTCGGTTGGGAAGTGCAAAAGTTAACACACAGCATTATGAACATGGTCTTCACTTAATATATCTCCTTTTTATGCAAAAAAAAGTACTCTCACATGGTGAGGTACACCACTGTTAAAACCAACAACAAACAATTTTTTTATAGATGCAGACCACTCAAATCACTTTCGAAACCATTTTGCATCGATGCAATCCTAATTTTCACTGGTGTAAGTTATTCAAAGTAAGATTGCATCAGTGCAAAGTAAAATTGAACCGATACAAAATTAAATTTCAAGTGTTTCTTCACCTATGGTAAGTGATTTTTCACCTTATGATTTAAGTGTTTAAGATTTAGCTAAATCCTAAATACTAAACTCTAAACCCTAAAATGAAAAATCGTCTATCAAGAGAAAAATCACTTATTATATATGAAGCCACTTTTCATAAACTTAAATCCTAAATCATAATTTCTAAATTCATAGGTCAAAATCACTTTACACGAATACAAAATGACTTTGCATTGGTGAAATCACCCTTGAAATAATTTTACACCAATATAAAGATACCTTAGAAGAATTTATCACCAATATAAAATTATTTTTCATTGATCCAAAATCAATCAGAATAATTTATTATCATTATAAAATTATTTATCATACATATATTTTAATTTAAAATGATGCCATAAATTTGTTTGGATATGATAAACCTGCTAAGTAACAAATTTTAAATTTATTTATTTTTTTATATTAAATATAATTATCAAGTTGATATACATTTACAATACTATATAAAATATGAAAATAAAATCTACACATTTTTATACGCCACTTTTTACATTATTATTTATATTTTTCTTTTTTTATTATATTTTATTACGTAAGTAACGTTGGTTGTCGCATACGTTCGTTTATTTTTGACTATTCCATTCTACTCATCGAGTGCTCTCCGGATTTGGAATCTTTTCCCGATGGTCTGTTAGGTTGGATGAATAATTAAAAGAATAAAAGAGAAATGTAAAAGTGTACGAGAAATTAAACGTTTTTATTTTATTTAGTTATTTGATTGTATTTGTTGTCGTATTAAAAAATTAAAAATATTTATTTTATTTAAGATATTTAATAAATAAATAAATAAATTTTATATGATAAAATTATGAGAAAAAAAAAGAGAAAAATAAAATAAATCATGAAAATAAATAAATTCTATCGCTTTGATGAAATTTATTTATTATAAAATCTACCCCTCAATTTCAGTCGATATAAAAATAAACATTATCAAATATAAAATTTAACTTTAATTTTTTCTCTGTTACACCAACTAAACAACCCCCGATAGAATTTGATTCCAGATGCTCCGAAAGTTTGCAAGGCTTTCTTTTCGCGAAGGACGAATACGATGGCTATAGGATTTGATCTCACGATTTCTGCGTGGAGGTCTTTTCGGAGTTCCATTTAAATTTGGGACTATCGTTTTCGAGGAGTTTGAAATACTCGTTGATAGCTGTGCGGTCTCCCCGTATGGAATAGCTTTTCTAAATGATGAGCTATATGAATATCCATTTTCTTGTCGTAAATGTACCCTAGATGTATACTACGTTTCCTTGTAGACCATTTCAGTGAAATATTTCTTGGAGAAATCAACTTTGTGAATTCTTTTATAAGCAAGCTATCGTAAATGATTCAAAATAAATTAACGCCAACTCTGGCTAAATATTTGTCCACCCTTTAAACTTGCTTATATTGTGAGATAGGGGTCCCATAGGGTAGTCTGATTAATAATTCAAGCTAAAATTTAATACATAATGGCAAAATTTAAGTTCCGGTTCAATGTGACATTTTCCGAGCGTTACCATCATCCTTCTTTATGGAATCAAAGTGATGGTTTTAACGAAAAGTCGAAAAGAGGCGTGAAATGTCCCCCGTTATGTTTTCGAATATAATCAATTCTCCTTTTGAAAAAGGTTTTGAATGCAAATACAAATATTGGGGCTCAAGACATGGGGTGTTTCATGGAAGCTTATTTCTGAAAAAATTAACCTGCTTAATGGTTTCCTACGTCATATATGTTGAAAAAGTTTCAGGCCCACCTGATCTTACAGAACTAAAAACTCGAGTTTGCATTCGCATGCAAAAATATTACTGTTTGATGATTTACGTGAAGTTATCCTTTAGAAAGGTTAAATTAATTAATTTTTAATTTGTATTTTATCATGGGAGTATAAAAGTTTAACATAATTTTTAAATGATATATCTTAATTTTTAATCGATAAAAAATTTATATATTATTGATTATAAAATATATTATCTGATATATATTGATTTTCAATTTGTATAAAATAAAAAAATATCGATTAAAAATTAAAATATAACGTACATTATAAAATATAATATTTGATAGATTTTAATTTTATCTTATATTAAATTTATACTATCTAATTTTATATTTAGATTATTTTATATTCTTGTAAAGGTAAATTTAATATTGATCTTTAATAAAAAAATATTAGATGAGAAGATGGATAGGAATGATAAAATTTAAAATGGCAGTATATCCTAAACAATATATCAGAAAAATAACATAAAAGGGAAAAAAAATGAAAGAGTAAACCGAGGAGAGAGAGAGAGGAATGGAGAGAGAGAGATCCAGATATTACTCTGGTAAAATGAGAAAAAAAATATTAAATACACTAAACAGCACTATTTTTCACACGTCGATCTATTTATTTATAGATAGAAGTTAACTCATTCTCTTTTTAATCTGCAGAAGGGGCTAATTCTTGATACGACTCTGCCTCTAAGAACAAAACTCGGTTTTGCAGTCGGATTTCCCCTGATTCTCGCTAACTAGACTCAGATTTGAATGAATCGATCTCGATTTTCTCGTAAAAACACCCCAAGTTACAGGAATTCAATATCAAGCCATGAAATAAAAGAGAATTGGCTCCTATTTTTGGTGTTAAACCCCATAGTCTTCAGTGGTTAACGTTTTGCAGTTGGGTCTAGCCTCTCACTCTTTTTGATAAATGATGCTTGCAAATGCACCCTTGCTAAAATCCAAGAGGAAAAATTGGGGGAGGGGATTTACATGTATGCGTTTGAAAATCATCAAAATTATTATTTTTATCACTAAATTATAAATATTGTTGTTAATGTCACTTAAAAACTTACGATGTCATTAACATAAATGTCATCATATTATCTCATCATGTTAATAAATGGTGCTTGCAAATGCAACTTTACTCAACTCCAAGAGAAAAAAATGGAGGGATTTATATGTATACTATTAAAAATCATCAAAATTATTTTTTTATTATTAAATTGTAAATATTGTTGTTAATGTCACCTAAAAACTTACGATATCATTAACATAAATGTCATCATGTTATCTCTTCTTTAGTCCACTAACTTATAAAGTTAGGAAAAAGTTGACTCGAATTAAGATAAAAGTACTCATTTAGAAGGAAAATGGGCGGTGGTGATTTAATTCATCTTTGTGAAGGCATCAAACAGCTAGGGTTGTTTAGGGATGTGAGCATCCTCCTCCTCCTACTCCATCTCCCGCCTGCAAGCCCTTCTCGGCAATGACGTCAAGCTCCTCTGTGGCACCGTCCTTGACCACATCCACGAGCTACTCCTCTTTGACTTGCTCCTCCTCCTTCCTCCTCCCTCCATCTCATTCCCCGCTACCAAGCACTGGATGAAATCCATCTGCTACCGCCACCTCACCCTCCAGCTCCACCTCGTGCTCACATCAAGCTCCACTCTTGCAGTTCCCTCCATCAATGGGGGAGACCAGTGGAGAAGGAGGGGCTGAGGGAGCTGCAACAAGGGGGAGGAGGCCAATGGAGGAAGAAGGCGAGGAGGATGATGGAGGAGGAGGACTAGTCGAGGGGCTATAGCAGAGGGGAGGAGGCCAATGGAGAAGGAGAGATCGAGGGAGCTACAGCAAGGGGGAGGAGGCCGATAAAGGAAGAAGGTGAGGAGGACAATGGAGGACGAGGGCTAACCGAGGGAGTAGGACTCGTTAAGGGAGCTGCAACAATGGGGAGGCCAGTGGAGGAGGAGGGGTCAAGGGAGGAGGCCAGTGGAGAAGGAGTCTGGGGAGCCACAGCAGGGGGGAGGAGGTCGATGGAGGACAGTGGAGGAGGAGGAAACATATGTCCACTAGTCCAACTTAGATAAACCTTAACCCAAGGGACATTTTCACAAAAGAGCCATATTTTTCAATGGCATTAATACAATGTTTGCAACCCAATAAAAAATAATTTTGATGATTTCTAATGACATACATGTGAAAATTCAAAAAAAAAATACTAAAGCCCAGAAGCCAAAAACCTCACGTTATCATTATTTTCTTTCTTTTGTGTAAGATATATTTTGTTCTATAGTATCTTATCATCTACACTGTAGAGAGTTTTTCATTAATGTACTCTCAAAGGAGCCTAGGCTATGATGAAGACAAGGAAAGACTTGCCTCTCTAAGGGATCAAATGGTTCATGGAAGGATTTTACATTTGAGGGTTTCCTTCCCCTCTTTCTCTGGTGAGGCCCTTCCTCCTCCCCTCCCTTAGAGGGGAGTCGGGTGGTTCCTCGCCATGGCTACGCCCTCGGGCTAGGTGCGGTGGGAGGTCCCTTGCAACTGGAGCCTTGTTGCTCCCTCGATTGGTTTTTGCCTTTCTTTGGTTTGGCTTCGCTTTGCTTTCTCTGGTTTTGCTTCGGTTTTGCCATGTTAGGCGTGGGCTTTCTTCGATTTTGCCTTTGCTTTCTTTGGTTTTGCTTTCTCCGTGGTTCTCGTGGGCGGGGAGTTCATTGGATCATGTCCTCCCTCGAGAGAGGCCCCCAAATTCGAGTGCTAAGGCCCGTCGATCTCCGTCGCCCCGGAGGCCCTCTTATGCCTCCATTGTGATCGATCAACATCCCTCTGACTCCCCTCCCTACGTAGAGCTTTCCGTTCTGGTCCGGCTTCCTGAAATTCCCTACTTGGAGGGGGTGAGATCAGTGTGACGTAAAAAAATGCGAAATTGAAATATAAATAATCTCACAAATAAGCAATCACACAAGTACACAAGAATTTTTAGGTGGAAACCCAAACCGGGTAAAAACCACCACCGAACACTCTCGAGTTAGGATTTTCCGATCAACCAAGTTGATCAAAATCCACTAAACCGAATCACTTTAAACGAGGGTGATTCAACCTCAATACAACCACGCTACTTAAACGAGGGTAGCGTGCCTCAACCCCTTCTCTCCACGAGAAGGATTTTGTCTCGCGAAGGAGACGGGAATTCGCAAAGCGAATACCCAACCAAATAACAAAGATAAAATAAACAAGTAATCCTACAGAGCCAACAAAGTAATTTTAAACCTAGCTTCTATAGGAATTAGGAAACTCCCCTTTGCAAGGAGTGCGTCGAGTTGATGACGCGGTGCGTGAGCCACGCGACGGCGCAACTTCGCTCTCGTGAACTACGGCGGGAGAGCGGGTACGCGAAGCTTAATGCTCTCAAGATGAATGGAACTAGAGCTTGGAGAGCAAGGGCTTCTCTTGGACACAAAAGAGTCGAACAAAGTTGCTTAGGTGTGTCTTGTGTTTCTCTTGGTATTTTTTGTGCGTTGCAAAGGCTCCCCTCTATTTATAGAGGCCTTAGGAAGGCTTTGGAAGGCTTAGAAAAGCTTCCATAGCCGTTGGGTACAAAGCCCAAGTGAATCAGCCCGAAATCAGGAACAATCATTGCTCTGACAGGCTTATCAGACGTCTAATTCTAGCATCAGACGTCTGGAAGTTCACTTTAAGACGTCTGATTCCAATGTCAGACGTCTGATTTTGGGCGGGTCTCTTCCTAACTTGAATCAGATCTAAACAGGATTTTTGTGCAAGTCCATCAGACGACATATAGGACGTCTGGAAACCTACTTTTTCCATGGGAATGGATTTCCAAACGTTGCAACGGCTAGAAAATCTCTGAGAAGAGATTTTGGGTCAACCGAGGCAAAACGGTCATTTATCAGACGTCTGTAAAGTCCTATGGACGTCTGATAAGGCTCTAACGGTCACATTCTTGAGTGTTTGCTAAGCCAGCCAACGGTCCACTAATTGGACGTCTGGCAAAGTCATCAGACATCTCCTATGACGTCTGGTCTAAGGTCTGGACGTCTGATTTCATCAGACAGAACTAACTATGTCCAGCCTAATAGTTATCAGACGTCTGAATCAACAGTCAGACGTCTTAAAACACTTTACCAGACGTATGATTTTTGAATTAGACGTCTGGAAATGCTGTTTGAACCCTATATTGGTTTTCTAAGTTCTCTACAGAAAACCTAGGTATCCTAGGGTTGTGCAGGTGTTCCTTGGACTACTGTTAGGGTACTTTGAGGCTCTTTAATATAATGTTCTAAGGAAATAAAAGGAGCAAGCAAAATAAAGATAAAAGTACATGAAAGGATTAAACAAAATTCTATCCTATTCTTCTTGTCTTTCCATCTTCAATCTAGCGCTCCTCGCGAATCTCTTTTGTTCTCCATCAAGCTCCACCAATCCGTCCTGGATGCGAGCTCGAATTTCGTCTAAACACGTCTACATTTGCAATTGACCTGAAATCTAAGACTCCAAGTGCAAATGTTAAATAACACGTGTTTTGTTATCATCAAAATAAATGATCGTGGTGCTCTAGCACCAACACTTCCCTCCTGAGAAGATGGTCTCCTCTGCACTCACTTTTCCCCCACTGAAATTGATGACCTTGCTCAAGGCTTCGCAAACTCAGTGGTTATCCGTGCGATGGGCCTAAAACCCTCCTTTCAGGTAGTTAAGGACTTCATCGTGCAAAAAGTGCAAATCTCCAACTTCTCTCTCTCAACGTTGGACATGAGGCACTGGCTTGTGAGATGCTCCTCCTATCTGGATTTTTCAAAGCTTTTTTCGGTCGGCTCGGCGATTGTCAATGGCACTTGCATCCAGCTTATTCGTTGGACCCCTTTGTTTCGCACTAACGCTCCCGCTACTTCGATGCCGATTTGAGTTGGGTTCCCTGGCCTCAACCTGCACCTTATTCACCCTAATGTGCTGCTCTCGCTGGCCCATCAACCAGGCTCCCCGGTTTATGTTGATCAGCTAATGGTGCAAGGGATGAGATTGGGATACCTTAGGGTTCGTGTTGAGGTTGACTTGCTCGCGGCTCATCCTTCTTGTGTTCGTATTATGCACGGTGGTCAGTTGATCCTTCTATAGGATCTGTAAATCACAAGCACACTAGAAGGGGGGATGAATGGTGTGGTAGAAAAAAAATTTCAATACAAATCAAACCACAAAATGTACAAGATATATAGTGGTTCCCCTCACTTGGGTACTCCACTACCTAAATTTCCCGACTTAGGATTTTTAACCCGATTCCCTCAATCTAGAGGGAATCAATTTACTAAAACCTGAGGTAATTAACGAGTTACCTCAACCTAATTACAAGATATTAAAAAGAAATAAAGATACAGGTGTAAGCAAAATATAAATAAAAGCTTACACCTAATCCCTAAGTCTCCAACAATTATATTATTTAATTTGAGTATGTAAATTAATCTAACTAGAAAATTAAGGTGTAAAACAAACAAATTTTTCAGAGAAGAACACAAACGCCTTGATGACTTGTTGCAAGTGAAGAATGGCCTTGAGAGAATTGCAACAAGACAAGCTCTTTTGCAGCTAGTAATTTGAGAAATGAAGGTGTAGGTAAAGATAGAATTTTAGCTTCTTAATTGTGTGCAAAAGACACTCAAAGAGTGATTATATAACCCACTAAGCACCTTTGCTACGATTACTAGCCGTCAGGGGCAATTTGGGAAGATTAAGAATATATTTAATTGCAAAATAGCAGTTCAGATTGGTCACAATGGTTTGTTGGTACCGGTACTAACTGCTTACAGTCAGCTCAACTAAGTCACCAGGTACTAGTACTCATGATGATTACCAGTACTTGTGACTCACAAATTTAGGTACAGTGACCTACATGTACCGATACTAGTGATTAGTACTGGTACTTGTAAGGTCCAGGCAAAAACCAAGTACACAAACTGTGACCACTTGGTACCGGCACTCACGATGAGTACCAGTACTTGTTGTTCACAGTTTGGGACTTAGGCCCAAAACTGTGCCTAGCATGTACCGGTACTTATGACCAGTACCTGTACTTGCTACAAGTACCACATTTTGTAAGTGTAAATCAATTTTTAGAGAAATCCAACCTACTCTAAATGACTTGATTTTGGAAAAATCGATTTTGAGTTTTGAAACGAGTGAATGAACAATTTTCTAAACCCTAATTATCTCTACTTTGATTTTAACTCTTATATTCTGTTTTACTTGTTAGGAGATGTACAAAGATTCTAAAAAACAATTAATACAACAAAAACTAGTCTTCTAATCTTCCTTCATATGCAATCTTGTTGCTTGCATCCATAAATTCTTTTAACCTGTAATACTTCATAAATACATTAGATTTAAAAATGGTTTTGTTAACGCCAAAACACAGAAGAGAGATGGAACTAGGTTCCAACACCTTCAGAAGATTGTTTTTGAACGACTTCCTTTGTGCTGCACCATTTGTTTGAAACTTGGTCACTCCACCCTTTCCTGCTCTGCTAATCACTCTTCAGGTTCCACTGGGCCGCACCACCCTTCCTCGACAGGGGCTCGGGACCATCCAGCCGATGAAGCTCTGGACGGCCCTGCCGTTGAAGCTCAGGACTGCGCGCAGGGTCCCGCGACAAAGGCCCCCGTATCCTTCAATGTCTCCACTCCACATTCCCATCAGGACCTAGGGGGGCTTATTCTTCGACATGTATAACTTCTCTCTCATTTCTTGGGGGGTCAAAAGGTATTGGAGATCCTCCGATGGTGAAGAAGATGAAGTGTCGGGCTCAGCTAAAGAAGAAATCCAAGAAGAAGCAACCTCTGCTTCACATCAAGGATTTGGGAGTGGATCTTCCGTTGTCCCAATCTCCCCAATCGCCTCCCTCACAACAGGTATATATCCCCCCCACTGATGATATGCCTGATCCTCTTTCGCCCGTGATTCACGTTGCTTCTGATGCCCAAGTTTCGCTTCCTTTGACGGATGTTTTTTCTAAAAGTACTCAGCTGCATGAGCAGATTTTTGTCTTTGAGTTTGGCGATTTTCGTTACTCCTCGAACATGGTTTCATATGACGATCGGTCTTCCTCTGATTTCCATACTGATCCGGGTAGACGTTGCATGTTTCGTTCTTCCTTTCCGAATGGTTTGCCCAGTTCGCATGTTTACCATACCATTTTCTCTGTCTTCCTATAAATAGGGAGATTAATTCTCTTTACTCCCAACATCTCATTCACTCCTCCAGGGACTCCAATCAGTTGATTTCTTCCTCTCCTGAGCGTACTGCCCACCCCGAACAACGCTCCTTCTCCTGGGGCATTTATCTCCCATTCCCCACTCCTACCCCCTGATCCCGACCCCCCTATGATCAAGGAAATTGACAGTATTGAGGCGCATCTTCTAGTGAGCAATGATGACAACCCTTTTACCTCCACATCTGATTCGCATCCTTTGGGTTCCCTTGACAATTCGGCTACCAACTTTTCCCTCTCGCAAGGAGACGCATATGAGGCACACTCTACGATTAGGTCTAGAGGAGCCCATGGTGGTGGCTCCTTTAAGGACTCCAGGAGGCTAACGAGAAGTCATAGTAAATCGCTCTCTTATTCCTTACATAATGAAAGGGATCTTTTGGAACTGCAAGGGGGCTCTCAACTTTCCTACCTCCAACCGTATTAAATTTCTGATTCAGGAGCATGATTTAAATATTATTTTTCTCTTTGAGCCTTTCGCCAATTTGTCCTTGGCAGATATCTTCATGGATTTGATTGGTTTCTCTCATTCTTATATTGCTTCGATTGCTACCAACATTTGGTGCTTTTCCAAGAACACAGTGCATACCTCAATCATTAGTGCTATGCCCCAAGTGATCACGGTCAAATGTGTGCCCCCCCAACCCACTTGTTTTCTCTCGGATATTTACCTCTCCTACGTTTTCGAGGAGTGTCGAAATCTGTGGAATCACCTCTCAACCCTCAGCGGCAGAATCTCTGGTCCTTGGATTATTGGTGGCGATTTTAATTGTATTCTCTGTGCTTTAGAAAAAAGTGGGGGCTCTCCTTTCCACCTATCCCAAGCCACTGAATTTTGTCATTGGAAGGACTCTCTCGGTTTGCTGGATCTCCCCATGGCTGGTAACCAATTCTCCTGGTGTAATGGTAGAAGTGGTAGTGCGACAATCTACCAAAAGCTCGACAGGATTTTCCTTCCAGCCTCGACCATGCCCTTTGCGCCCTTTGCTTCCTATCTTTTAAGAGCATATGGATTAAGGATCCCTCTTTTAAGAGCATTGTCCGTCGGGTCCTTTACCTCAAGTTGGCCAGTCTCAAAAGAGCCCTTCTCTCCTAGAATAGATGGCAGTTCGGCAACATACGCTCGATTGTCAAGGATCTCGAGATCCATTATGATGATTTGGAGGCAAAGTTGGCCTCCCACTAGGGGGACCAAACCCTTCTAAGGTCTCAGATATACGTATCCAACTAGAAGATGGACTTGATAAATACTACGATTTCGTTTCTCAAAGAGCCAAGATCAGCTGGCTCACGCCAGGGGAAGGTAACAATTCTTTCTTCTTCGCCACCATCAAGAAAAGGTTCACCAAACGTTCATCTAATTCTCTTCTTGCTACCATTGGCAACCACTCTTAGGATCTGGCGGCTTCCAAAGCTGTGGATTTTGTATCATTCTCTCCTGTCCTCAAGTGGCATTGGAGACATCAACAAATTCATGGATGTCATCCCTCCCCTCATCACTCCGGGCGAGTCTCTAGCCCTTACCATCCCCCCCGAAGAGAAGGAAATCCTGGACACCATCAATGCAAAGTGTTTGGCTCCAATATTATCTTTCAGTTACACCTCCAGAAAGCCTACAATAGAGTTGAATGGATAGACCTTTATGGTACGCTCGAGAAGTTTGGGTTTTCCCCCGCTGTCATTGCTTTGATTAAAGGCTTCGTGGAACATGAGGGATCCTCTATCCTCGTGGATGGCTGCTTGACTCCTTTCTTCAAGGTTTCCAGGGGGTTGAGACAAGGTGATCCCTTATCCCTTTTTCTCTTTGACATTTTCATTGGGCCTTTCATTCGGGGTATTAAGGAGATGGTGCTCCTAGGCCGTCTTGATGTGTTCTCTATCAAACGCGGCATCACTCCCCCTGTTGCTCTCCTCTATGCTGATGATGTCATCCTCTTTTTTAATGGGAGCCTAAGATCCACCTCCAACCTTATGACCTTCATCCATGATTTTGAAGCCAACTTTGGCCAGAGACTAAACCTCCTCAAAAGTTTTTGCTATGTGGAGAGTCATTTCCCTGCTGGTAGACTTTCCTGTATCCTCTCCAACACTGGCTTTCAACTTGGGGCCTTTCCTTTCCTGTACTTAGGGTGCCCCGTCCTTACTGGCAGAGCCAAGATCGCCTATTTCCATAATTTGGTCGACAAGATCGATTCCAAACTTGCAAGATGGAAGGCTAAACTTCTTTCCTCGACAGCCAGGCTCCTCCTTATTAAACATGTGCTCTCCTCCATTCCTATCCACACTCTCTCAGTTATCGATGTCCCCAAGTCCGTCATCCGTAAGCTGGAATCTATCTTCGCTAATTTCTTTTGGAACTCCTCGGAAGACTCCCATCACCACCACTGGCTCTCTTGGTCTTCCACTTGCAAACCTCTTCCTATGGGCGGTCGTGGTGTGAGAAACCTCACTATGGTTACCAAAGCCTTTAGAAAGAAATGAGTGTGGCACATCCTTTTCGATAATTCCCCTTACGCCTCTCTTATGAGAAGTCTTTATGGCATCTCTTATTCCCTCTTTCCCACCCGTTGCAAAACATTCCACTCTCTCGCCCTGGCTTTTAATGAGATGAAACTTTACATCCAGTGGGAAGTCAACAAAGGGGACCAACTTTTTTGGCTGGACCTTTGCACTGGGGACCATCCCCTCAAGAAGTTCTTTCCTCCGAATGCCGATCCCCCTAAAATCAACATCAGAGAAGCATTGAGCCAGCCGGCTTTGATCGATTACCTCCACGTCATCCCTACCGACATCAAAGCTAAGATCTTTCAAACTTCTATCTAGAACTCCAAAGACAAGCCCATATAGTTGTAACGACCCGATTCCCGAGTCCCTACGAGACACGAGAACCGGACCGACTCAACTAATCCCAAGACCTAGTCATCCAACGAGGAAGTAACCAAAAGAGCAGTAAACTAAACCACATTCAGCATGAATATAACTAACAGTAAGAAAGTACAGCAGTAAGGAAAGAAACTACCACAGTATATACCACCACAACAGTAGAACAACATTCATAACTAAATATGAACTGCAGGTAAAGAACAGTACAGCGGAAACAAGAACTACTCACTATACGGAACAAAAAGAGGTACAAGAAACCGTGGTAACTCTACTGGACCCTACTCGACCCAGCGTCCTCTGCAGCCGCTGACCCTGGCTGCTCAACACCTGGTCCTGAAAAAGGTAACGAGTGTAACACGTCAGCAAAACGCTAAGTAGAGTGGCAACTAAACTAAAGACAACAGTAAAGTGTACAGTAGCTGTTATGTTCGGTTACTTTCTTTATTCACATCTTTCAATTGTCTCACTATTTCATTTATTCCTCAGATCTTTTTCTTGATCTCGAATGTTCCTCGTGGGAACGATCTTGATTACAGTCTTTTCCAAAAAGTAGAAGTAGCACGTGGTGCTCTCCTGGCCGGGAGAGTCCCCCGTGGTGATGCTACTCTCAGTCAACCGCCCCAAGGTCACTGACAGACGTAACGGTGACTACGGCACGCGTGGTAAACGCACGGGAAGCTAACACGCACTGGCACGCGATCAGTCGTTTCCGTTAACGGGTGCGCCCAAAGCACAGCACGGAACCAGTAGAGGGCAGAGCCCTCTCAGTAACAGGGGTCCAACCCCTCCACAGTAACCAAACAGGGGCCTTGCCCCTCCACAGTCTGCGCACCCTCGCCTGACTACCCTGGTTTGCCCCAGCGGGCCTAACAAGTCGGTGTGGGAGGCTAGCAGGACCCCGGGGCCCGTGGGGTAGCTAGTACCTCCCTACACTAGTATCTCTCCTCGGTACTACGTACACGAGGGCCAGCAAGTCGGTATAGAGTGGCCAATCCTAACCCCGGGTCCCTGGGGCGGCTGGCTCCGCTCTGCACTAAACAGGGGGACAGTCGCTCTCCTTGGTACTTCGTACTCAAGGGCCAGCTCACTTCCCCAATTCTATTCCATTCACTTTCTCTTTCCAGGAGTTCCACTCCTAATTCCCCGTAGGGTTCCATCCTTTTTACTCAAACATCCAGGTTTCACTTTCCAGTTTCACATTCTTACAATCCATGTTCTCAACCACGTTATTTATTCACAACAGGCAGCTGTTAATTCAAATTACAGGCAGCTTTATATCTCTTTCCATTTACCAAGACTGCAGTATTATACATTCCACTAGTTTTCCCATCCTAGGATTCATGCCATATCCTAGGATCTATCATACAATCTAATTTTCCAGCCCTAGGATTCATGCAACACCAAGGAGCTATCATTTCATCTATTTCTCATTCCTAGGATTCATGCAATGTCCTAGGTTCTATTTATGGTTCCATAATTTAACAGATTTTATTAATAACTTAAAGCCACTCTACCAGGTACAACGGGAGTAATGGAGGCGTGGTCGGGAATCCCATGTGCCTCCGCGACCCCCGAAACTGCAACAGAACGGGGTCCTATCACAAGGATCAAACACAAGGAGTGTCTCAAAATAGTGTATAGCTACTGTAGACGGGTAGAGGAATTAATTCCGAAAAGAACGCAACTCGAATCGCGGAAAACGGAACCCGAACGTGCCCTAAACGGGTCGAAAACGACGAAACCGTGTAAAATCAGACGTCTGGAACTTCTTCCAGATGTCTTAAAAAGTGGATCAGAGGATTACCTTGTTCTGCGTGGTTTCCCAGATGTCCAGAAGTCTGCGGGGACGTCTGGCCTAGTTCCCAGACGACCGATGGTCACCCCAGACGTCTGGAGGTCGCTCCCGCCGTCTGGTACTACAGCCAGACGTCTGATTCGCATTGGATGGCGAATCACCGAGCCTGCGCACACCCATCTCCCTCCCTCAGTACGGTCAGTCAACAAGAATGAAGAAGAAGATGGAAACCTCACCTTTCAGACGTCTGGACAGTCTTCCAGGCGTCGACCTCGCCGTCTGGCTATCAGCACAGACGTCTGATTCTGGAATTTTTTCCAGAACCAGGGCGCGACTCGCCCTCCGCTCGCGACGCCGCCCGCGTCACACCTCGTGCGCCTGCTGCTCGAGCCGCAGCAGGCCTCCCGCGTCGTTCCACACCCGCTGTGCTCCCCACCGGCCGGCCCTGGCAGCCCCGGCGAGCTCGCCCTCACGGCTGAGCGCCGCTCTCGTACGTAGCACCCCCTCTGCGCTCACTGCGACCGTTGCCGCCGCAGCAACCCCGTGCCCGCTCTCGCGCTCGCTCTCGTGCACTGGAAGGAGAAGAGGAAAGGGGTGGAGGCGACGGGAGAGAGCGCGTGACCTTTTAACATGGGTTAACTTGTAATTGTGTTTACTTGGAGAGTGGTGTTAACATCAGTTTGTGTTTACTTAAATTTATGTTAAGTTGTGGTGTTAACTCTTGTGACGTTGACTTGATAGTAGTGTTAGATATATAAAATATGAGGGGTGTCACAGACATGAGTGGTGTATGATTTTAACATGGGTTTGGCTAACACAAATTGAAATTATTGTTAGACAAATCCGTGTTAAAGTTGCTAAACTTGGGTTAACAAATGAAGGGTTAAATAGTCAAATAAATATAGATTAATCTCCCTTTTAAGAGATTAGCCCACAAAATAAACTATGCTTAAAAGGTTGAGCTGTTCCTCCTTATCCCCTTAAAAGTAATTGACATTGCATGTCCCATGTGCATGTGTAAATTATCTTAGTCGGGTGTATATGAATACAATTAATAGTGAGTGAAACGACCCTTTCCTAGGATTGTGTGACGTTTCCAGAATTTTTTTAGGGGTATTAGTGCAATTTTAAATCCCTTTGATTTTAGTTGAGGAAATTACAACGGAGAAAGGGAACCTACGAGGGGAAAACCTGCAATTTTCCCCACACTTTACCTCACCGTGCCTCACCCCATTCCCTTAACCCACTGTACACCATCCCCCTCACCCCTCACGCCACCATATTTGTCACCCCACGACAACACCATCCCCATTCTCTCCACCTCCACCTTGCCTCTTTCCATACCTCCCACCTCCATATAAACCCCCCCTCCTCCTCCATTCGTCCCTACACCACCACCGAGAGGGAGCACGAGGAGGAGAGAGCGGAGAGCAAAGGAGATCGGAGGCCTGAGAGTGGAAGGCTCATGAGGGAGATGGGGAGGTGCTGCAGCTTCTGCGGTGAGAAGAAGCTCACAAACGATTCTACAGAATCCTTTTTCCACAGTACTAGACGTCTGGATATACCATCAGACGTTTGGCCAAATGTCCGGCAGCAATACCAAATGTTTGATAACGTGCAGTTTTCATTTATTTCTCTTCCTGACAAGTACGACCGTGAGTACGTATGTCAGGGGTTGGGGAGGCATGTCAGTGCGAGGACTGAGGTAGTTTCTGTCACAACCCAGTCCCAATCTCTATAGGATCTGAGATCGGCTTGCTTCAATTTATCCCAAGATCCAGTCGTCAAACAAGAAGTAACCAAGTAACATTCAACAACCACAATCACACAAGTACAGTAACTAAATGAAAGAAATTTACAATGGGGGGGAAGGAACAGTAGTATTACAACCATCACATCAGACGAGTACATGTAACAGAAGACAAAGCTATAAAAACTCACTATCAAGCAGTAAAACTAAGGCCAGGCTCGACTAGGTCCAGCGTCCTCAGCAGCCGGTGGCTCAGGCTGCTAAAATCCCTGACCTGTACAAAATTTATTTAACTGGTGTCAGCTAATGCTGAGTTGAATGGTGGCTAAAAAGTAACATACATTAAACATGAAAATTTTCCATTCTTCCAATTATATTATATATGTGGGTGCGTAGAGATCTCTAATTAGGATTTGTTAACTAATCTTCTGGTTCCCTATTGGAACGATTTGGCCTGCAGCTTCCCGGGATATAGGATGCCCAGGTGGCACTCTCCTGGCTGGGGGAGTCCCACCGTGGTAGTCCTATACTCGGTCCACCACCCCGAGGTCACGGTCGTCACGTAGCGGTGACTACAACATACGTGATAAGCACGTGGGTAGCTACCCCACACTGGCAGGTGGTTAGTCATTTTCGCTAGTGGGTACGGCTCAACGTACAGTGTGGAACTGTGTAGGGCCTTGCCCTCTCAGAACAAAACAGTACAATTTCCATTTTATTACAGTAGGGGTCCATTTTAGATAAAAACAGGCGGCTTTTGATTACTCAATAATTCACATGCAGTTTCTTCAACCATAGGGTTCATGCCAAGACCTAGAGTTCACGAATTTAGTTTTCGAGTATACGTTTATTCTTTCCTAGGGTTCATCTCAAGTCCTAGGATTACTTACTTGCATGTATTCAATTAGAGATTTAAGGTTGTAACCACTCTACCTGGGTAACCGGGTGGAATGGGGGCTCGTACAGTGGCCCCCAATGTCTCCACAGGTCCCGTATACCCGATGGACTGGAGACCTAAAACATGGATTGATGGGCCAAAAAATTCAGAAAGATATAAACAGGGTATCATTATACAGAGAAACTCGTACGGAAAACAGAGACGGTTCATTTGCGGAAAAGCGATAATAATAGGGCCTTACACGGCCCAAAACACGCTATTAGACTGTAATTAGATGTCTGGGAAAGGTCCCAGATGTCTTAAAATAGTTCTCAGGGATACCTCTCTCGATGTTCCACTATCAGATGTCTGGACCTCAATGACGACGTCCAAGGACTTTGTCAGACGTCTGGGGGTGCTCCCGAACGTCTGGAACTACCTCGACTACGCTCCCACCTTCTGACACATACACGTACGCTATCAGGACTTATCAGAGAGAAAAGGTACAGAAAGTGGATCTCTACCAGATGTCTTGCCCTACCTTCGGACGTCTGGTAAGATGTTTGGGTGTCTCCCCGACCGTCTGATTCCACAGAAAAAAAAACTTTCGCGGATCTGCTCTGGCTCCCCTTGCCTACTGGTGCTGCAGTAGAACGGCGCTGCACCCTTCGCTCTCGCGCTTCCTCTCGCTCGGGTGCTCTGCTCTCACTCGCTCTCGCCCCCTCTCTACTCTCGGCTATGGGGTGGCAACGAAGAGGAGGGGGGAGAGGTTTATAAAGGGAGAGGAGGTGAGGAGGGCGTACAGGCGAGGCATGATGCGGAGTGGCATCGCAGGAGAAGGTGCGGTGAGGCGCAGAGAGGAAGGAAGTATGGCGTTCGTACGTTATGCGCTAAAAAGCATTTTCAGACATCTGGTGATCATCCCAGAAGTCCGGACAGACGTCTGGTGAACATCCCAAACGTCTTAAATGACCAAAGGGGGTGGAGGGTCGTTTCAATATAACAAACTTAACGGAAGTTTTGTCCCTGAAGCTTGAACTGACTAGGGTGCGAAAAAATATAACGTAGTAGTGTATAACAAACTTAAAGAGGACTGAAGTAGGTTTGAAAAGTTATACCTTCGAAGAGTTCTGGGTACTGCTCTCGCATCGTCGACTCAGGCTCCCAATTTTCCTCCTCGTACCGCTGGCTTTTCCACAGGACTTTCACCAGGGTTACTTCCTTCCGCCTCAACCTCTAAATGGCTTGATCTAGTATTTGTATTGGTCTCTCGGGGTAGGTCAGGTCATCTCCCACTTCGATGCTCTCGTGGCTCAGAACGTGATTGGGACCGGCAACGTACTTCTTGAGGTTGGACACGTGGAACACGTCGTGCACAACAGAAAGCTGGGGAGGAAGGGCAAGCCTGTAAGCAACAGGTCCAACCCGCTCCAGGACCTCAAAGTGCCCCACAAACCTCGGCGCGAGCTTCCCTTTCACACCAAAATGCTGTAGGCCTTTCATGGGTGTAACGCGAAGGAAGACGTGATCCCCAACCTCAAACTGCACCTCTTTATGCTTCCGATCGGCATAGCTCTTCTGTCTGCTCCCGACAGTGCAAAGCCGTCTGTGAATCTGCTCAATCACCTCCTGACTCTGCCGGATCAGCTTGGGGCCAACCTCCCACTTGGTCCCCCCCTCAACCCAACTCAAGGGTGCAGTACACCTCCGTCTGTACGGAGCCTCGTAGGGTACCATGCCGATGCTCGAGTGGTAGCTGTTATTATATGCAAACTCTGCCAGGGGCAAGTGCTCCTCCTAAGAGCCCCTCTAGTTTAGTACACAAGCACACAAAAGGTCCTCAAGCGTCTGTGTAACGACCCGATTCCCAAGTCCCTACGAGACACAAGAACCGGACCAACTCGACTAATCCCAAGACCTAGTCGTCCAACGAGGAAGTAACCAAAAGAGCAGTAAAATAAATCACATTCAACATGAATATAACTAACAATAAGAAAATACAGCATCAAGGAAAGGAACTACTACAGTATATACCACCACAACAGTAGAACAACATTCATAACTAAATATGAACTGCAGGTAAAGAAAAGTACAGCGGAAACAAGAACTACTCACTATACGGAACAAAAAGAGGAACAAGAAACCGTGGTAACTCTACTGGACCCTACTTGGCCCAGCGTCCTCTGCAGCCGCTGAACCTGGCTGCTCAACACCTCGTCCTGGAAAAGGTAACGAGTGTAACACGTCAGCAAAACGCTGAGTAGAGTGGCAACTAAACTAAAGACAACAGTAGAGTGTACAGTAGCTGTTATGTTTGATTACTTTCTTTATTCACATCTTTCAATTGTCTCACTATTTCATTTATTCCTCAGATCTTTTACTTGATCTCGAATGTTCCTCCTGGGAACGATCTTGATTGCAGTCTTTTCCAAAAAGTAGAAGTAGCACGTGGTGCTCTCCTGCCCGGGAGAGTCCCCCGTGGTGATCCTACCCTCAGTCAACCACCCCAAGGTCATTGACAGACGTAACGGTGACTACGGCACGCTCGATAAACGCACAGGTAGCTAACCCGTACTGGCACGCGGTCAGTCGTTTCCGTTAACGGGTGCGCCCAAAGCACAGCACGGAACCAGTCCAGGGCAGAGCCCTCTCAGTAACAGGGGTCCAACCCCTCCACAGTAACTAAACCGGGGCCTTGCCCCTCCACAGTCCGCGCACCCTCGTCTGACTACCCTGGTTTGCCCAAGCGGGCCTAACAAGTCGGTGTGGGAGGCTAGCAGAACCCCGGGGCCCGTGGGGTAGCTAGTACCTCCCTACACTAGTAGCTCTCCTCGGTACTACGTACGCGAGGGCCAGCAAGTCGGTACAGAGTGGCCAGTCCTAACCCCGGGTCCTTGGGGCGGCTAGCTCCGCTCTGCACTAAACAAGGGCACAGTCGCTCTCCTTAGTACTCCGTACTCAAGGGCCAGCTCACTTCCCCAATTCTATTCCATTCACTTTCCAGGAGTTCTACTCCTAATTCCCCGTAGAGTTACAACTCCTTAACTCAAAACATTCCAGTTTCACCATTCCAGTTTCACGTTCATACATCCCATATTCTTAATCATGTTCATTTATTCATAACAGGCAGCTGTTAATTTAATTCACAGGCAGCTATTATTTCCTTTCCACATTTTCCAAAACTGCAGTATTCATACATTCCACTTGTTTTCCTGTCCTAAGATTCATGCCATATCCTAGGATCTATCATACAATCTAGTTTTCCAGCCCTAGGATTCATGCAACACCCTAGGAATCTACCATTCAATCTATTTCGCATTCCTAGGATTCATGCAATGTCCTAGGTTCTATTTATGGTTTCATAATGTAACAGATTAAACTTAAAGCCACTCTACCAGGTACGACTGGAGTAATGGGGCATGATCGGGAATCCCGCGTGCCTCCGCGACCCCAAGACTGCAACGGAACGAGGTCCTATCACAAGGATCAAACACAAGGAGTGTCTGAAAACACTGTATAGCTACTGTAGACGGGTATAGGATTTAATTCCGGAAAGAACGCAACTTGAAATGCGGAAAATGGAACCCGAACGGGCCCTCAACGGGTCGAAAACGACGACACTGTGCAAAATCAGACGTCTGGAACTTCTTCCAGACATCTTAAAAAGTGGATCAGAGAATTACCTTTTTCAGGTGGTTTCCCAGACGTCCAGAAGTCTGCGGGGACGTCTGTCCTAGCTCCCAGACGTCCGATGGTCACCCCGGACGTCTGGAGGTTGCTCCCGCCGTCTAGTACTACAGCCAGACGTTTGATTCACGTTGGATGGCGAATCACCGAGCCGACGCACACCCATCTCTCTCCCTCAGTACGGTCAGTCGACAGGAAGGAAGGAGAAGACGCAAAACTCACCTTTCAGACGTCTGGACAGTCTTCCAGACGTCGAGTGGCGTGCCTTCGTGCGTGTGTGTTAAGAGGTGTCGTTATAGTTGCACTTGATACGTCGGTTTTAAAAGAAGTAAACGAAGGTGAGTCCGAGTGTCGATCTCAGGGAGGCGTGGAAATCGGATTTTGTTTACCACTTGTTGTCACGAAAAAGGCGGAGTTTTGCTTGCGAAAGAGACGGTTTTGAAAAGCGAGAGATAGAGAGAGTTTAGGGTTAGAAAGCTCTTGGTTTTTATCATGCACTTTAAACAGAAATTAAAATGGCAACTAAATGGAAAATAATTTCATTAAACATGCATTCATAGTTCATGGTTTACAATATTAAATACATGCTTCAACAAAAGTAAATGAAACCTTAAAAGAGAGAGAGAGAGAGGTAGAGAGAGAGTGGAGAGCGACGAGGCAGCCACGGCGGTGGAGGAGGCTCCGTCGGCGGCTCGTCGTCTCCGGCGATTACAAGAGTGCCTAAGACTAGCTAGGAGAGGAGTGGAGTAGTTGCAAGTGGGAGAGGATGCCTTGAATGGTGGTAGAAGGGGGTTTAAATAGAGTTAAGGGCTTCCTAAAAGAAGAATGTGCTTTAGCGACATCCAGAACGTCGCTAAAACCGCTTCCAGATACGTCGGTGAAGCCCTCCTGCCGCCGGTCAGCCACCCGCCCCTCTCTCTCTTCAGGTGCGATCCGTGGATGTCGAACGAGACCCGTCCGATTGAAGATCGGACGGCTGAGATCCTCCCGCGCCTGCGCTAAGATCGCCCTTCGGGCGTGCGTGCGCGCGCACATTTCCGCCCGGCGTGCGCGCGCGCGTGGGAGGTGGGGCGCTGTCGTCGCGCCGCGTGGCGCAATCCTAGCCGCTCGCTGCTGATCTCGCGGCTCAATTTTGCCGTGCCCTTCGCTCGCAATTGATTTCCGCTCCGCGCGATTCGAACGCGCGTCGCCGCGACACGGGCGTGCGCACTAACCGTTGCGCCACGCCCGCGCTTTGTCGCGGCGACCGCGGGCGAGCGCGCGGATCTCGGCCGTCCGATCGAAGATCAACGGCCGAGATGCGTCCTTGGCTGGCTTGGGGGCGTGCGAGCGGCGGGGGTGGGGCGACGTGGCGCGTTCTGGGCCGTTGATCTCTAGATCAACAGTCAGGATTTCTTGGGCCCATTGTGGGAGCTCCGGATGTCGGATTTGGCCGATCTTGAGTCCGTTAGACTCCGTTCGTCGTTCTGAATCCATCCGTGCGGTCGGATTGCTCATCTGAGACCTGCTTTGACAAATGCTTTACACAAATGGCCATTAATACAGTTTATAAGCAATCTTGGTACTTGATGCATGCAATGCTCCTATTCTACTTTATGTTGTGCCTTTTATTCTAAAGATGGGCCATATTCAACCTAATTACTACCCCCTTGCGTGGTGTTATCATACCCCCATGCTTACTCCTTGCTAGTCCCTAGCAAGGTTTATTCTAGCCTTTATTTCTTTGGCGAATTCAAGAAGTAATTGCTTAGGCACTTCGTTACTTGTCAATAAGAGGAACTATACGAAGATCTTAATCTACAAAGACTAAGCAGCGCCCGGGTGTCTGCCAAAATACGAATCGCCCGAATCCTTGCTTTGTATATATAACTATACTTATGTATACGTATATATCTATATATGTCTTTTTAGAATTTTTAGAATTCAGTGTGAGTTGGTAACTTTTTACGGCTACCCAACTCACCCAAAACACGGTCAAAACCCTAAGTGCTAAGCATCGTGGTGTGAATGTTGTGATAGACTTACTTAACGGTAATTGAGACAGACTTCGAGTTTCTACGCCTCTAGGTGACCGGAAAAGAAAATAAATTTTTGCCTGAAGGTGTATTTGTTCGATTGGTAGCTTTCTCCCTGCGTTCATTTTACTTGGGGTCAACACAAGGATTTTCCAGTGTATATCTCCCCGGCTTGTACTACTTCCCTGCTTCTTCCTTAGGTGTTTTTGGTCTTCTTTTTTTTGTGCAATTATTGAGCTGGGCTCTGGACAACCGACCATTGGGCTGTTACCCACGATCACTTGCCAGCCATACTTGTGCGGTGAAGTGTGGTTTATTTTCTTTTCTTCTTTTTCCTTTTTTTTTTAATTTTTTTTTTTTTTTTTACGTAGGTGGCTTCCCTAATCTCAAATGTACCTAGAGGCAGTGAAAAAGAAATGGCCTGTGACTGGGTTCTGGACAACCTGCTAATGGGCTGTTACCCACGACAACTTGCCAGCCATACCACCCTAGAGAGTTCATTAGCTACCCAATTTCTGTCAAAATCTCCGAGAAGTGAGTCTGTGCAGAAATGTGTGCAGATGCTTAGACTCAAAGTTTTCCTGAGTTAGAGGATGAGTTGATAAGTCGTATACTTATCACCTTATTTAGTAGGTGGATTAGAATAGCTTAAAGTTGCCAGGACTCACCGCTAAATCTATATTTTAACGGACACCAGGGCTGATTAAGCCTGAAGGCCTGAAAAGTCTAAGTGTTTAAGTTCTTTTTGTATTATTTCCCACTATTGACAAGTTTCTAATACCTAAGTTTTTCTTCCTAAATTCAAATTTTTTTTTTATTCATTCAGACTGATTAATTAAGCTCAGGATTATGCAATTTACCATCCCCCCCATGCTTAAGTTGGACAATGTCCTCATTGGCAGATTCATGGATGCAGAAGGGTTTAAAAAGATAGTACCTGAGTGACGTAGACTACCAGATCAGTCTGAATCCGCTGGGTTGCCTCCCAGGAAGCGCTGAGTTTAACGCCTCCAGCTGAGCGGTGCACAAACAGGAATGACTTGGGTCAAGAAGATATGTTCAAAATTAACCAGACCCAAAATCAGAAGTCCACAGATGCGAATAAGGTTGTGGTGGAGTCCCGTTCCTAAGGGGCGGGAATTCTGTAACAGATATATCATGCATGCCCGTGTCAGATCCTCTCTTAGTTTGTGGGCATGCAAACAAGTTACTGTGGACGAACGCACCCCAAATATGGCATGCCAAACACTAAAGATGTAGGTCTTATATTCAGCTTGTGTCCCCATAAAATTGTAATCCATCGAAAGTGTATCAATTCTAGTGCATTCGGGTTGCGGGATCTTTATTCTGGTAGGGCAAGTAACAACGTCCAGAGTTTCATACTGAGCCCTACAACCAAGCATGAGTCTTCTCTTCAAAGACGAATCCATCTCTTCCGCAACTATGGTTTCATTGCTCATTCCCTCCAAGCCCTTGATCTCAAGAATATTTTCTTCAACCTCCTTTGTATCAGATTCACTGTTTGGGGTTGCATTAGAGGTAGGGTCAATTTCATCCTCTAGATCATATTCTTTCTCTCGGCCCTCCTCCAAATTTGTGATGGGGATTCTAACCAATTCATAATCAATTTCTTTGAAATTGTAACTCCATTCTCCATCTCCGACATTGGCTGCTACTCCCACCAGATTACTTGTCTTGAGCTGATTAGATTCAGATTCCAAGGTCTCTCCCCTCACCTTCTCAGTTTCCTCCTGATGTTTGTTCTCAATGCCCCCCAAATTGTGCTCCAAGGAATCCTTACTTTCCTTATCCACTGAGCTATCCACCTCCTGAGGGGTATCAATGGTGGACTGAACCAAATCAGGATGACTAGGTGTAGTCCAATTGATCATGGTAGGTCCTTGCTTTATGAATTCCATGAATGGCGTTGTATGCAACAGCTTTCTTTGGCCTTCTTCCCCCAATTGTTGGAACAACTCCAACATGGCATGTTGCCCTTTAACCAATTCTTGATTCTGTCTGTGTAGTTCTAACTGGAGGTTATCAAGAATTGACATGGTGTCATTTGGTGTCCTTTGGATTTCCTCCTTGAAATCCAGGTTAAGAGAGTATGGTTGAGGTTGTGGATCAGAATCCATATTGGTGTTTAGGTTCTTGGGTGGGTCCTCTATTCTGTCATGTTCAGGGTCCAGTTCTTCAAGAGGAACCATTCTCTGTTTGGTCCTACTCCAGAATAGTTGAGGTTCTAAGTCCTCCTCCCAGTCAGATTCTTCATCAGGGGACCAAATCAGAGGTTGATGATCCTGGGCTTGCCTAGATTTCTGATCATTTTCTGATTTCCATTTGTCTAGAACTCCTTCTAATCCAAAGGTCAAGTAGGCAAGGTTGTTGAATTCAGATGACCTTTCTTGGTTATTATCTTGAGATGGGTAGGGTTCTTGGTGTTCTCCTAAAGTGTAGGTCCTATCACAGTAGAGCGGGTCGGACCTAAATGAGGAGGCATCGTGAGGACAATCGAGATATGGAGCCCCATGATTTGAATCGTACCCTTGGGTGGCTATGTTGGGTGTATTCCAATAAGAGGTTGGTGTGGTTTGGTCATAGTTGGGCCAAGAGGGATATTCCAGGTTGCATCCCCAACTTGGTGGTTGGTTAGCCCAAGTCGGCTGTGGGTATGGTCTACTTGGGTTAGCATACAAATCCTGTTGGGGGCAATTTGGGTAAGATGGATAGGCATTAAAATCCATGGAAGAAATGGAGGGATGCGGGAAGAACAGATGAGAGAGAGTTGTGCATTCAATCAAACAAACAAGCCTAATCCTTATGGTGTATTCCTTAGGAGACCTAGAAATCTCACAAAGGTTGATTAAGTCCCTAAACACTGGACTCCCCTTCCCAAGGCTAATCTGGCCAGGTTGATTACGAGGGGATTGCAGGGAAGGTTCTTCCTTTGGCTTGCGCCTCCGGTTCCATAGACCCCACAACCGCGGTCATTTGACACTGCCCCGCAGCCTAGTCACCAGATTCTACCAAGGGAATGAAAGCCAAGTGCCTAGCGAACAAAACCTCACCTTTTGAGACTTAACTCAGTCCTGCCTAGGGCACGTCTACTCAGTTTTAAAGGGTTAGGACAGTGGTTGTGCTTAGGGTGATGTGATGAGGCGTTGATTGGGGTGGTGCCTCTTAATGTTCCACTTTCAGAGTGTGTGCTTCTAGCAAAACATGATTTTCAAGCAAGGATTTGTTAAGATATAGTGTCTTTTAGTGTTTCATCCTTACTCAAGTACTTTTTAGGGTTGACGTGTCTTAATATTTTCAGACAAGTTTCAGTGGGCACGTCAAGTTCTGCACACAACTTAGTGAAAGTAGATTTCCTTTTATTTTGTAGAGGCTCTAAAACCCTAGTGTACTCATCCTGATAATCGTGCAGCTTCTATTAGATGAGTCAGTTTTAGGGCTGAGTGGTGCGGCCCAGGTCAACTCACGGTGGCTTCGCAAACACCACTCAAGAGAAAGAGAAAAGAACACTCCAAGAATTTATCCAGCATATTAGAGTGTACATTTTTTTGTAGGGTGATGTGTTAAGAATGTGGGTCAAGCAATCATTCACCACGCCAATTTTTTTAGTTTTTATGATTTTTTTTTAGCTTTTTCACGCAAGCAAACAATGAGAGAGAGGGTACTCACTATCGATCCTCGAGGCGCCTACTCCCTTGCTACCGTCGTGGAATGCGTCGCTTCGCCATCCATGCGTCGAATTCCTGCAACCATCAAGTAAAAAGGAAAATAGGGCATTAGACGATGTGAGAATGAGTGTGGAATGGAGGTGATAAAACAAATCCGCTGCCTCCCCGGCAACGGCGCCAAAAACTGACGTGCCTTCGTGCGTGTGTGTTAAGAGGTGTCGTTATAGTTGCACTTGATACGTCGGTTTTAAAAGAAGTAAACGAAGGTGAGTCCGAGTGTCGATCTCAGGGAGGCGTGGAAATCGGATTTTGTTTACCACTTGTTGTCACGAAAAAGGCGGAGTTTTGCTTGCGAAAGAGACGGTTTTGAAAAGTGAGAGATAGAGAGAGTTTAGGGTTAGAAAGCTCTTGGTTTTGATCATGCACTTTAAACAGAAATTAAAATGGCAACTAAATGGAAAATAATTTCATTAAACATGCATTCACAGTTCATGGTTTACAATATTAAATACATGCTTCAACAAAAGTAAATGAAACCTTAAAAGAGAGAGAGAGAGAGGTAGAGAGAGAGTGGAGAGCGACGAGGCAGCCACGGCGGTGGAGGAGGCTCCGTCGGTGGCTCGTCGTCTCCGGCGATTACAAGAGTGCCTAAGACTAGCTAGGAGAGGAGTGGAGTAGTTGCAAGTGGGAGAGGATGCCTTGAATGGTGGTAGAAGGGGGTTTAAATAGAGTTAAGGGCTTCCTAAAAGAAGAATGTGCTTTAGCGACATCCAGAACGTCGCTAAAATCGCTTCCAGATACGTCGGTGAAGCCCTCCTGCCGCCGGTCAGCCGCCCGCCCCTCTCTCTCTTCAGGCGCGATCCGTGGATGTCGAACGAGACCCGTCCGATTGAAGATCGGATGGCAGAGATCCTCCCGCGCCTGCGCTAAGATCGCCCTTCGGGCACGCGTGCGCGCGCGCGTTTCCGCCCGGCGTGCGCGCGCGCGTGGGAGGTGGGGCATTGTCGTCGCGCCGCGTGGCGCAATCCTAGCCGCTCGCTGCTGATCGCGCAGCTCAATTTTGCCGTGCCCTTCGCTCGCAATTGATTTCCGCTCCGCGCGATTCGAACGCGCGTCGCTGCGACGCGGGCGTGCGCGCTAACCGTTGCGCCACGCCCGCGCTTTGTCGCGTCGACCGCGGGCGAGTGCGCAGATCTCGGCCGTTTGATCGAAGATCAACGGCCGAGATGTGTCCTTGGCTGGCTTGGGGGCGTGCGAGCGGCGGGGGCGGGGCGACGTGGCGCGTTCTGGGCCGTTGATCTCTAGATCAACGGTCAGGATTTCTTTGGCCCATTGTGGGAGCTCCGGATGTCGGATTTGGCCGATCTTGAGTCCGTTAGACTCCGTTCGTCGTCCTGAATCCATCCGTGCGGTCCGATTGCTCATCTGAGGCCTGCTTTGACAAATGCTTTACGCAAATGGCCATTAATACAGTTTATAAGCAATCTTGGTACTTGATGCATGCAATGCTCCAATTCTACTTTATGTTGTGCCTTTTATTCTAAAGATGGGCCATATTCAACCTAATTACTACCCCCTTGCGTGGTGTTATCATCGACCCCGCCGTCTGGCTATCAGCACAGACGTCTGATTCCTGAAATTTTTCCAGAACCAGGGCGCAACTCGCCCTCCGCTCGCGACGCCGCCCGCGTCGCCCCTCGTGCGCCTGCTGCTCGAGTCACAGCAGGCCTCCCGCGTCGTTCCGCGCCCGCTGCGCTCCCCGCCGGCTGGCCCTGGCAGCCCTAGCGAGCTCGCACTCACGACTGAGCGCCGCTCTCGCACGCAGCACCCCCTCCGCGCTCACTGCGGCCGTCGCCGCCGCAGCAACCCCGCGCCCGCTCTCGCGCATTGGAAGGAGAAGAGGAAAGGGGTGGAGGCCACGGGAGAGAGCGCGTGGCCTTTTAAGGCCGCGTGAGGAGGAGAGAGAGAGAGGCTGCAGCGGCGAGAATCTGCAGCCGCAGGAGCGAATATGCGGTCTGCGCGCTCAGGCGAGCAGACGACCCGCGCGTGCCAAAAATAACCGATTTCCAGACGTCTTGAAACGATCCCAGAAGTCTTGTACGACGTCTGGAAGTGACCCAAGACGTCTGGTCCAACGTCTGGGCCACCTCCCAGATGTCTTAAAATACGTCTGGGGCGTGCATTCGTAACAATATAACAAACTCAAACGAAGTTTCGTCCCCGAAACTTGCACCAACTAGGGTGCGGGAAAAGATGTCCAAATAACCATAACAAACTCAAAGAGGACCGAAGTCGGTCCGAAAAGACGTACCCGCGAAAAGCTCCGGGTACCGCTCCCGCAATGCCGCCTCAGGCTCCTAGGTAGCCTCCTCGTACCGCTGGCTCCTCCACAAAACCTTTACCAGGGGTACTTGCTTTCGTCTCAAACTGCGGATGGCTCGGTCTAGGATCTGCACTGGCCGCTCGGGGTAGGTCAGGTCGTCGCCCACCTCGACGCTCTCGTGACTCAGTACGTGACTGGAATCGGCTACGTACTTCCTGAGGTTGGACACATGGAACACGTCGTACACACCAGAAGCTGCGGGGGAAGGGCAAGCCTGTAAGCAACGGGTCCAACCCGCTCCAGGACCTCAAAGGGCCCCACAAACCTCGGCGCGAGCTTCCCTCTCACCCCAAACCGCTGCAGGCCCTTCATGGGCGAAACACGAAGAAAGACGTGGTCCCCAACCTCAAACTGCACCTCTCTGCGTCTCCGATCTGCGTAGCTCTTCTGTCTGCTCCTGACAGTGCGGAGTCGCCTGTGGATCTGCTCGACTACCTCCTGACTCTGCCGGATCAACCTGGGGCCAACCTCCCACTTGGTCCCCACCTCAACCCAACTCAAGGGTGCCATGCACTTCCGTCCGTACAGAGCCTCGTAGGGAGCCATGCCGATGTTCGAGTGATAACTGTTGTTGTATGCAAACTCCGCCAAGGGCAGGTGCTCCTCCCAAGAGCCCCTCCAGTCTAGTACACAGGCACGCAAAAGGTCCTCAAGTGTCTGTATTGTGCGCTCAGACTGTCCGTCCGTCTGGGGGTGGTAAGCTGTACTAAACCTCAACCGCGTCCCCAAGGCCTGCTGAAACTCAACCCAAAACTGGGACGTAAAGCGGGTATCCCGGTCGGATACGATTTCCCGCGGAACTCCGTGTAGTCGTACCACATCCCGGATATACCTCTCTGCCAACTGTGATGGTCCCAAAGTGACTCGGATCGGCAAGAATCGCGCCGTCTTCGTCAGTCTATCCACTATTACCCAGACTACGTCGTGTCCCCGCTGGGTAACAGGTAAGCCCACCACCAAGTCCATGGTGATGCTCTCCCACTTCCGCTCTGGCACTGGAAGCAGCTGAAGCGGCCCTGCAGGCCTCTGATGCTCGGCTTTCACCTGCTAGCACACTAAGCACTGCTGTGCGAATTCACCCACATCCCGCTTCATCCCTCTCCACCAAAACTCGCGTCTCAAGTCGTGGTACATTTTCGTGTTTCCGGGATGTATGGTGAATCTGGAACCGTGTGCCTCAGTCAGGAGCTCTCTCAACAGCTCCTCGTCTCTGGGAACGCACAACCGTCCCCTCAAGCGCAGCACCTGGTCTGTGAAAGAGAAGTCCCCTAGGTCTCCTGACAGCACTCTGTCGCGCAAAGACTGCAAGTACGGATCGGCCATCTGTCCTGAGATGATGCGATCTATCAGCTCTGGCCTGGTCTGCCGTGTCACCGTCACTGCCCCATAGTACCCTCGTAACTCTAGAGGTCGCCAACTGCCCACCTCCTCCAAAAGGCTCCAACCCTGTTACTGTAGACTGGCCAAGTGTGCGGGCACCTTACGGCTCAAGGCGTCAGCCACCACATTGGCCTTTCCCAGGTGGTAGGAGATGCTGCAGTCGTAGTCCTTCAGGAGCTCCAACCAACGTCTCTGTCTCATGTTGAGCTCCTTCTGATCAAAAAGGTATCTGAGGCTCTTGTGATCTGTGAAAATTTCGAAGGTCTCACCGTACAAGTAGTGCCTCCAAGTCTTCAGCGCGAAGACAACAGCTGCCAACTCTAGGTCGTGGGTAGGGTAGGTATACTCATGGGGCTTCAGTTGCCGCGAAGCGTAAGCGACAATGTGACCCCTCTACATGAGCACACCTCCTAACCACTGCAAGGAGGCATCCGTGTACACAACGAACCCGCACTACTGTCAGGGATGGTGAGCACGGGAGCCGAGGTCAACCTCTCCTTCAGCTCCAGAAAACAGCCTCACAGGTGTCTGTCCAAGTGAAGGGCACGTCCTTCCGGGTCAACTGTGTCATAGGACGTGCAATCAGTGAAAATCCTCTGATGAATCATCTGTAGTAGCCTGCCAGTCCCAGGAAACTGCGAATCTCAGTGACTGAACGCGGTCTCTCACACCTGAGTACTGCCTCGACCTTGGTTGGGTCCACCGCCAAGCCGTCTCCAGAGATCACATGACCTAGGAAGGTCACCTCCCTCAACCAGAACTCGCACTTGCTGTATTTGGCGTACAGCCGGCGTCATCTCAGAGTGTCCAGAATCATCCGTAAGTGCTGTCCGTGCTGCGTCCGATCTCTAGAATAGATGAGTACATCATCTATGAAAACCACCACGAATTGGTCCAAGTACGGTCTAAACACCCGGTTCATCCAGTCCATGAAAGCAGCGGGGGCATTGGTCAGCCTAAATGACATGACCAAAAACTCGTAGTGTCCGTACCGGGTGCGGAAAGCTGTCTTGGAGACGTCGGTCTCCCTGATCCTCAACTGGTGGTATCCCAACCTCAAGTCGATCTTGGAAAACACCGTGGCACCTCGCAACTGGTCAAACAAGTCATCGATCCTCGGCAGCGGATATCTGTTTTTGATGGTGACCCTATTCAGCTGTCGGTAGTCCACACAAAGGCATAAGGTCCCATCCTTCTTCTTCACAAACAGTACCAGGGCTACCCAGGGAGACGCACTGGGCCTCACGAAACCTTTCTCCAAAAGGTCCTGTAACTGAGACTTGAGCTCTCGTAGCTCAAGCGGTGCCATCCTGTATGGCGCGGTGGAGATGGGGCTGGTCCCTGGTACTAGTGAGATCTCAAACTCGATCTCACGCTCAGGCGGTAGTCCTGGTAACTCGTCTGGAAACACGTCAGGGTACTCTCTGACCATCGGGATGCTCTGGAAGTCTGCCACAGGGCTGGGCTCTACCACCACACAAGCTAGGAAGCCCTCACACCCCTGGCTCAAAAGTCTCGCCGCCCGAAGTGCCGAAATGCACCTGAAACCTCCGTCCAATGGTTGTCCGTGAAACTCGAAAGAAGGCAACTCCGGCATGGAGAAGACAATCTTCCTCTCAAAATAGTCCACCAAGGCGTGGTAAGCGGACAATCAATCCTTCCCCAGAATCACTCCAAAGTCCTCCATGTGTAACATAATCAGGTCAGCTAGCAGGCTATGTCCACCGACGCTGACCTCGCAATCCGTGTACACCTCCTCAGCTACAAACAGCTGACCACTCAGACCTCTGATTACGAACGGATTCTCTAACAGAGTATAATCCCGGTTCAAACTAACCGTGAAACTGGCTGCGACAAACGAGTGTGTAGCGCCGGAATCGAAAAGCGTGTAAACGAGTCTGCCGGAAACTGAAACCATACCTACTACCACCGATCCCGAAGCTCTGGCGTCCCTGTGTGTTAGGGCGTTGATACGCCCTTCAGCTCTAGGTGCGGACGAAACAGCCACACTCTGCGTCGGACGGGTAGGTGCTAGCCGGTACCCTCCTCGCGACTGCTGTCCTCCTCCTCGCGCCTGGGTACCGCGGCCTCCTGCACGTCCTCCAGTGCTCTGCGCGGGAAGTATCTGCTGACCTCCTACCCTAGACGGGCAGTCCCTCCTGATGTGGCCCGGCTGGCCACACTGGTAATAGAGGGGAACCCGACTCCCACCCTCAGTGGGTCCCTGCTGTCGGCTGGGCGGGGGTCCGGTGCTGGCGACTGGCCCCTGCCGAGGGCCCACAAAGGCCACTGATGGCCCTGTAAAACGTGACGGTTCTCCTGCGGATGCCACGTGTCTCCGTTCTCGCCAGCCCTGTGAGAAGTCTGGCTGGAAGGGCCTCTTCCGCCCGCCGTCGGTGTCTCGCGTTGACGGGTTGGTCTCCTCGTAAGTCATAGCTGCCTCTACCACCCTCGAAAACGTAGGCAGCTTCAGGGGTTTGACGTACCCCCGGATCGCAGGCCGGAGCCCCTCGGTGAACCTCCAAAGGCGCTCCTCCTCAGTGGCTACCGATGTCGCTGCAAAGTGGGACAGCTCCAAGAAACGCGTGCGGTACGCGCTCACAGTCATCATCCCTTGGCGGAGAGTGTGGAGCTCCTGCCTCCTCTGGTCCTGCCACGTCTGGGGAAAGTACTGCTCGCAGAAGAGGGGGACGAACTGGTCCCACGTCGGCTCGTCCCTCTCCTGTCCCCGGACCGCCCTCCACCACCGGTGTTCCGCACTCTCCATCTGGTACGTGGCAAAGGCCACGCGGCACTCCACCGGGGGGGGAAGGGTGTCGAAGATCTTCTCCAGCTGCTCAAGCTAGTCCTCTGCCTCGGTCGGGTCCTCATCCCTCTTGAAGGAGGGGGGCTTCAGCTTCCGGAACTGTCCGAAAAGCTCGAAGTGGCGCTGTAGGGGAGGTGCTGGTGCACCTCCAGGCGAAGGTGCCTCGTGTACAGAAGTGTCGGAGGAAGGTGGGGGCGGCAGCGGCCCATCCCCTCCCTCGTGTCCAGCACCGTGTCCGTCGCGTGGTCCCACAGAGGACTCCCCCTCTGCAGCCCCAGGAGGAGGTGCTCGGGGCGGTGGGTGGAGCTCCTCTCATACAATGTCTCGTATCAACCGGGCGAGGTCCTGGGCCTGGACGCCCGGGAGTAGTGGCTGGTCCACTGGGGTGTCGGCAACGGCACGCCCACCTCGCCGACCTCGTCCTCGGCCGCGCCCGCGGCCCGCCTCACTGGTCCCACGACGAGGCATCTCCTACAAGGAGACGCGAAACAAAACGGAACACGTCACTACGAAACGATACTGAACGGAAATGTCTAAGAGCTCATGTCAAGAGATATGTTGTGGTGGCTACTCTAGTTATAGACATGTGAATTGGTTATTTTCCAGTCAGTTGATTCACTTCTCGGGACGACCTTGTTCTGATACCATCTTGTAACGACATGGTTCCCGAGTCCATACGAGACACGAGAACCGGACCGACTCAACTAATCCCAAGACCTAATCATCCAACGAGGAAGTAACCAAAAGAGCAGTAAAACAAACCACATTCAGCATGAATATAACTAACAGTAAGAAAGTACAGCAGTAAGGAAAGAAACTACCACAGTATATACCACCACAACAGTAGAACAACATTCATAACTAAATATGAACTGCAGGTAAAGAAAAGTACAACGGAAACAAGAACTACTCACTATACGGAACAAAAAGAGGAACAAGAAACCGTGGTACCTCTACTGGACCCTACTCGGCCCGGCGTCCTCTGCAGCCGCTGACCCTGGCTGCTCAACACCTGGTCCTGAAAAAGGTAACGAGTGTAACACGTCAGCAAAACGCTGAGTAGAGTGACAACTAAACTAAAGACAACAGTAGAGTGTACATTAGCTGTTATGTTCGGTTACCTTCTTTATTCACATCTTTCAATTGTCTCACTATTTCATTTATTCCTCAGATCTTTTTCTTGATCTCGAATGTTACTCGTGGGAACGATCTTGATTGCAGTCTTTTCCAAAAAGTAGAAGTATCACGTGGTGCTCTCCTGGCCGGGAGAGTTCCCCGTGGTGATCCTACTCTCAGTCAACCACCCCAAGGTCACTGACAGACGTAACGGTGACTACGGCACGCGTGGTAAACGCGCGGGAAGCTAACCCGCACTGGCACGCGGTCAGTCGTTTCCGTTAACGGGTGCGCCCAAAGCACAGCACGGAACCAGTACAGGGCAGAGCCCTCTCAATAACAGGGGTCCAACCCCTCCACAGTAACCAAACAGGGGCCTTGCCCCTCCGCAGTCCGCGCACCCTCGCCTGACTACCCTGGTTTGCCCCAGCGGGCCTAACATGTCGGTGTGGGAGGCTAGCAGAACCCCGGGGCCCGTGGGGTAGCTAGTACCTCCCTACACTAATAGCTCTCCTCGGTACTACGTACACGAGGGCCAGCAAGTCGGTATAGAGTGGCCAGTCCTAACCCCGGGTCCCTGGGGCGGCTGGCTCCGCTCTGCACTAAACAGGGGGACAGTCGCTCTCCTTGGTACTCCGTACTAAAGGGCCAGCTCACTTCCCCAATTCTATTCCATTCACTTTCTCTTTCCAGGAGTTCCACTCCTAATTCCCCCGTAGGGTTCCATCCTTTTTACTCAAACATCCAGGTTTTACTTTCCAGTTTCACATTCTTACAATCCATGTTCTCAACCACGTTATTTATTCACAACAGGCAGCTGTTAATTCAAATTACAGCCAGCTTTATATCTCTTTCCATTTTCCAAGACTGCAGTATTATACATTCCACTAGTTTTCCCATCCTAAGATTCATGCCATATCCTAGGATCTATCATACAATCCAGTTTTCCAGCCCTAGGATTCATGCAACACCTAGGAGCTATAATTCCATCTATTTCTCATTCCTAGGATTCATGCAATGTCCTAGGTTCTATTTATGGCTCCATAATTTAACAGATTTTATTAATAACTTAAAGCCACTCTACCAGGTACAACGGGAGTAATGGGGGCGTGGTCGGGAATCCCGCATGCCTCCGCGACCCCCGAGACTGCAACAGAATGGGGTCCTATCACAAGGATCAAACACAAGGAGTGTCTGAAAATAGTGTATAGCTATTGTAGACGGGTAGAGGAATTAATTCCGAAAAGAACGCAACTCGAATCGCGGAAAACGGAACCCGAACGGGCCCTAAACGGGTCGAAAACGACGAAACTGTGTAAAATCAGACGTCTGGAACTTCTTCTAGACGTCTTAAAAAGTAGATCAGAGGATTACCTTATTCTGCGTGGTTTCCCAGACGTCCAGAAGTCTGTGGGGACGTCTAACCTTGTTCCCAGACGTCCGATGGTCACCCCGGATGTCTGGAGGTCGCTCCCGCCGTCTGGTACTACAGCCAGACGTCTGATTCACGTTGGATGGTGAATCACCGAGCCTGCGCACACCCATCTCCCTTCCTCATTACGGTCAGTCGACAAGAAGGAAGAAGAAGACGGAAAACTCACCTTTCAGACGTCTGGACAGTCTTCCAGACGTCGACCTCGTCGTCTGGCTATCAGCACAGATGTCTGATTCTGGAAATTTTTCCAGAACCAGGGCGCGACTCACCCTCCGCTCGCGACGCCGCCCGCGTCGCACCTCGTGCGCCCTGCTGCTCGAGCCGCAGCAGGCCTCCCGCGTCGTTCCGCGCCAACTGCGCTCCCCGCCGGCCGGCCCTGGCAGCCCCGGTGAGCTCGCCCTCACGGCTGAGCGCCGCTCTCGCACGCAGCACCCCCTCCGCGCTCACTGCGGTCGTCGCCGCCGCAGCAACCCCGCGCCCGCTCTTGCGCTCGCTCTCGCGCACTGGAAGGAGAAGAGGAAAGGGGTGGAGGCGACGGGAGAGAGCGCGTGGCCTTTTAAGGCCGCGCGAGGAGGAGAGAGAGAGACGGCAGCGGCGAGAATCTGCAGCCGCAGGAGCGAATATGCGGTCTGCGCGCTCAGGCGCGTAGACAACCAGCGCGTGTCGAAAATAACTGATTTCCAGACATCTGGAAACGATCCAAGACGTCTGGTCCGACGTCTGAATGTGATCCCAGACGTCTGGTCCGACGTCTGGGACACGCATTCGTAACACTAGTCCCTCACCTCTAGTGGCAACTTCTCCTTATCTTCGGCTTACAATGTCAACTTCATCTCCACCCCCCACACTCCCGTATTTTGCCTCATATGGACCCTCAAGATTCCTCTCAGAATTTCTATTCTAGCTTGGAAACTCATCCTCAACAGGCTACCTACTAACGACAATGTCTGCAAGCTAGGCGTCCATCTCCCCTCCAAGTGTGTCTACTACCCGGAGCATCCAATTTCTGAATCTTACCTTCACCTCTTCTGTCACAACAATCTTGCTATCTCTGTTACCAACTGGACCCTTGGGACCATGCACCTCAATCCCATCAACCCCTCGAGTCTGTACCACTACTTCGTCAACCCCAACCCTTCCTTCCCCAACAGGCTCAAGGGCGTCACCACTTTCATCTGGTACAACATTTGGCACACCCGTAACAAGATCAAGAATGACAACTTTAATTCTTCACCATCTTCTAGATCGGAACTGGAGATTCTTCAATTTGACGGAATGGCTCAAGTCCCAAAGACCCAAAGCCTTTGCTATCTCTTGGGTTCTCACCCCCTCCCCTTGGTCATAAGGTTAACTTCGTGGCTGTCAAATCCGCTAACCTTCTTCACATTGCGTGGGTGCTGAGGGACATTTCTAGCTCGTTTATCGAAGCCGTTTCTTCCAGGGTCCCTGGTTTTTCCACGAAGTTTGGCATTGTCAAGGCTATCTCCCATTTCATTCATACCAGTCAGCCCCCTTATATTAACATCTGCTATGAGATGGATTTTACCCTCTTATATTACTAGTGGAACGGGAAAGTCCCTGTTGCTTGGTACATCCACCGGGATATCTAAGCCGTCAAAGATGCTTGCTTTAACGACACCACTTTATCTTACATCCATCCCACGGCTAACAAGCTTGCGCATACTATTGCTTCTACCGCCTCTAGCTCGTGCCTTCATTACCGCTCTCCCGCCCTTCTCCTGTGAGATGCCGTGGGATGCCCAACCTGGACGAGATTCAATTCCCTTATATCATTGGTTGAGTTTAGTTGTTTTTTGTTGCTCTGGTTTGTTTCTTTTTCTCATGTACTAGGTCACAAGTCGTGGTCCATCCTTTTATGTATGGAGTAGGTTTTGGTTTAGTCTCCCTACTTTCCTTTTTCTGACCTTCAGGGAGTGGGGGATAAATAAAATTGACTCCGGTATTTTGCAAAAAAGAAATAAAAGAAAAACAAGAAGGATTTTGCATTTAATGGAGTAGGGAGCTTGGGCACTTCCCTAGCAAGTTCATGCATAAGATGATGATGGAGAGAATCATTAGCTTGAATGGTAGGGGCCTTCTCTTCTTTTAGGAGCCATGATATACAGTATAACCAACCGGACTATTTTGAATTAGTTGGACAAAGTTGAGAAACAAAATAGTAGAACCGGGTTTAACCAGTCAAACATTCTATTTGGGGGTAGGATTTTAGGATATAATCAACGTCAAATGATGTATAATCAAAGGATAATCACAAGGATTCACATAAGCAATCATCATCGCATGAAAAACACTTACTTAGAGGGGAGAGGAGAGAGAGAGGAGGGGGGGTGGGGAAGGGAATTCCATCGCCCAAACGAGGAAAGGAAGAGAAGCAGCGACAATGGTCGCACAAGTGATGCTACGGGATCATGTGAGTCAGGGCATGGGACAATGAAGGTCACACCCAAGTCAATTTATTTAGAAAAATTACGCACTTAATTTCATAAGTTTCACCTTTTACTCCTCGATCCCAGTGAGGAGGTTGATTGAATTCAATCAATCTGGTGCCATGGATTTAATTACGTTGATCAAGGCTATCCAAAACCCAATTCCATAAATCCATGACTCAAGTTAAGGGTTCTCAAATATATCAGATCCATCCATACGACCGGATCATACAGATACTGCTCCCACTCTCAAAGTGTGATCTAGAGGGCACATAGAAGTGATCGTGCGTGAGGGGAGACGTCCAACAAGTTCTTGCACGTACGCAACGTAAAATGTCACCTCTTTATATTTCATATGTTTCTCTCTTATACACCAAAACACATTTCTTGAAATGCATGCACGTAGGCTAAAATGATAACCATATATATTTCGTTAACATACTTAGCCTCGAATTACTACCTACCAACATCACGATACCAATGATAGTAAACTCTCATGAAAATGCATGTTTGTTTATAAACATTATTGCGTGTGGTGTTTGTCATGATTAACTAATGGATTTAAAATGATTAAGCATAAATATTATATTGTTATCTTGATTGGATTATTTGCATAACTTATAAATAATTTGAATATCGAAGAAATTCTGTTTTTGATGAAATCAGCATCATTGTTTTTATTACTTAATCAAATGGATCCAAACTACTAACGAAACCTGAAATTAAGAGGCTTAACGGATATTTTGAGAACCAACGCGGTTTGACACTTCCTTTAATCAATGGTTCAGAACCATGTATAATTAAAGAATCTATGAATACTATGTTACAAATGACACGATAACAATTTCATGGGTTAATAATATTGATGTTGATTAACATGAGCTAGTAATGAATGAAAGATTGTCCCGGTTATTAACCTTATATCAAGTCTACAGTTAATGATTGTTGTAACCAAGGAGTAGCATGTCACCCTATGAATATGCAACTTAGGATTATAACCAAATTGGATACGACCTCAGGTTTTCTTATAGTATCAGATGTTGAGTGTTTCATCTTTTGGTGTTGTAGCGAAAAGAGCCATCTAAGGTATCCCACACCTTACACTTATGATGAAGCTACCCCCGAGTTTATTTTGAGGTTGTATAACGATTGCATCCCATGTCGTGGGTCCTCGAGGTGGGCAAGATACAGTTGGCTCTGGTTGAGTCCAATTTCGAGAGACATTGAGAGTAGACGCAAGTCCAAATCTATAACTCAAGTCTTCAACTAATAAGATAATATATAAAGGAATGATAAATAATTATTAGGGACTAAATAATTGATTTGACAGGAATCATGCATTCCTATCACCTCCATTTCCTTTAGTATATTTTGATGTGTTACCTTTAGTTGCATGTCAATTTAGTTTATTTAGTTTTAGATATATTTTGCTGGGAGTTTTCTTATTAGCCTAACTTTAGACACAAGTGAACCATCTCAAGTTCGAGCAACGGTCAGAGAAATCTTAGAGTGAGGTACAAACCAATGAGAAGAGGAGTTATCAGTTACATGCTGCTCACTCATAGTAGTAGTTTACTTTCGCTTCTTATTTTCCTCGTAATGTGATAAACTATTAAACATTTTTCTTATATTTCTTTTACTTTCCTACTTGAGTATAGATCCAATATTCTTTTTACTACTATGCACTTTATATTTTGGTTAGTTATTCATTTGATCATAGTTGTATTTCTCATGTTTACGTGTTTGACAATATAAATCCAAGTTGAGATCCACAACCTAATACTACTTGATATCAGTTTGCCACAATTTCCTTCTTCCCCATCTATATATATATTCCAATTCATATCTATGCTTGACAAAAATTGAAGAAGCCAAAATCTTCTCAAAGTTATATCCTTCCTATTGGTGAACCTAGCCCAATCCGTGACTAGCTAATTCATCCATCCTATATCTTTGCTTGTTCATATCCTTTTCCATTCCACTTATCCTATCTTTCAAATTAAAGGTTTCTTCTCTAAAAGTGGATCAGAGAAGAGAATGATGTGTGTTTTGACCAGTCAAAATGAAACCCAAGGTACTGTCTCACTCGTTATGCATTGGAGCAACTATGCATGGATTCTTTCTTTCTCTAGCTTTACTGCCATGGCCTCTTATTGGCATTTTCCCCCCTAGAATGACATGCAATATCTTATCCTTTTCCCATACCTTGAATTGAGGAAAACTTGGAGTCAAGTCCCTATGTTTCCCTTATGTAGACATGATCTTCAATGGAGATAATGGTCAAAATCATGTAAATTGAGGCAAGAAAATTGGTTGCTTCCCATGAGTGTGTATATGAAGCATGAGGCCTATGTTTCTTACCTTTAGTTTGACCAACTCAAGGCAAAATTAAAGCAACTAGCAAGTTATGATAAGAAAAAATCTTTTGGAGATGTCAAAGGGCCTTAGGACACAAAATCTAATGTTGCACTTGGCAACGGATTTAGAGGTAGAATAGGGGTAATCGGGTGGGATTGGGGAGGGTTTAGCTTGTAAGGGTGTGAGATACGAAATGGTAAGGGAGTGGGTCAGGGGATGTAACTTGGGAGACCGCTTCAGGGAATGCATGACAACACTATAGGTGAGGTGACGTGAAAATTTATATTAAAATCAAAGAGACTAAGAGAAGTTTTTAATGACTCATTGAAAGTGAACAAATCTCTTAATGAATATAAAAAGTTTTTACCTCTTATAGCTTATGTAATAAAAAGTAAGATGTGGGGTTGGATGTCGTGCATGAATTACCCTGTATCTAATAATAATAATCAATTTGAAATTTGGATTTTTGGCTACATAGAATTTCTAGATTAATTATTTTATTAATTAATTTGTTAATTAATTAAATAATTAAAATCATCTATTGAATTCCACAACATCGGCACAACACATTCTCCTCTTCTCATCATTCTCTCTCTCCCTCTGTGTGTGAATAGTATTCATGCATATTGATCGATTTGCGAAGGGTGTAACATAATTAATTTCGTCATTGTTTGAGCGATCAATAGGAATTTTGATCGATCAATCAATCTACTTTGATCGATCAAAATATCTTGTTTGCATTCTTTTAAGGTACAAAGCACACCGCAGACGTGTACGTGAGATCGAACCTTGGGAGTGAAACATCGGATATATGCACAAGTAAAGTAGGAGTGTCATCTCTCTAAGTGGAGTCCTTTTCAAACACTTTGATCATATAATCTCTCTAATTCTATCTCTTTCCATATTGTAACATCAATTTGATTTGATCATAGCTTCTTATCGGTTTTCTTATATTATTTTCCTACATAATTGTCGTGGATTGAAGATTCATGTCATGTGAATATAATCTATATTATTAATTTTATATTCACATGTGTGTTACTCTTTACCACACATGAGTACCCAATGGGGTTGAGCTAACATGCAATTAGTAAGTATATATAGACCCAAGGAACATCCCTGGCAATGGCTCTCTGGTTGGTAATTGTTGTGGAACGATTAGATTATGCCCGCACAAGTTAGGTCCGGAATTTGGTACGTGCATTTGTAATTAGGTAACCCAAAGCCATCCAATCTGGCTGAGTAGTCCACAAGGCAAAGCTGGCCCGCCCATGGAGCCCACAAGTCTAATCGACCAAATATGCCTATGAGAAAGCAGTGTATGGACCTATTGAGAAATACTTAGCCGTCGCAACCCTCCAAATCCTTGACAAACCCCATGGGGGACTAAAAGTCATGAGTTTCTGATCCAAGGACCGGCGTGGAGGAGATATCTTGGATTAGGAGAAATATGTTACTTCAATGAACGTCAATGTCAACTCATCTCGCTCTACATGTAATATATATTAAAAATATTTTTATTAAAATATATTTACTATATATATTTAAAAGTAGAAAAATATGTGTTGTAATATATTTTGTAATGCATGTCGATTGAGAGTTAAAATACGTAGATTGAAAATAAATATATCAATTAAAAATTAAAATATATTGATGTATTTCATTATCAATCGGTGGAAAATGAGTTTTTACTTAAAAGGTAGAAAGTGATTTTCACATATAGATTTTGGATTTAGGTTCTAAGATTTAGAATTTAGGTTTATGAAAAATGATTTTACTTATGAAAAGTGATTTTTACACTTCGAATGTGATTTGTTACCTTAAGGTTTAGGATTTCCCTAAACCTTAAATCCTATATGGTAAGTTGAAAAATCAAATTACAAGTGAAAAATCAATTTTCATAGATAAAGAACATTTAAAATAGATGAAAACCGATTTAAAATTATAATTCACTAAAATTTTTTTATTTTCAATTTGAAAAATCAAATTACATCCATTAAATATCAAAATAAACCGTTGTATTTTATCGGAGAGGATCACATTACAAAACACTTTACCATACGTAATTTTTCTACCTATATTCTTTCCATACTAAATTAATTAATCCCTGCGGGAATATCGGTCGAGTCCATTTCTCTGGCACAAATTGGCCAAGAATAAATAAGAGAGATCTCGCAGGCTTTGTAAATTTGTTGCCAGAGTGTGCCATATCTATCGACTTCAGAAGGAAGCTGTTGAGGGGAAGTGAGCTGTCTCCAACTTGTGCTTTAAAGATCCGAAGAACAAAGCCGACACCGACCCACCGACCTCAACGGAAAGCTGGAGACGACTCGCATTTGCCGCCGCCCATTGATGGGCAACTTTTTCTTTTCTGCTCTTTTAACCCTCCTCGGCCTTTTTAACCGATGAGGACGTAGAATTATTTCAAAATAAATTTATTCTACTTGAGACGTGGAACAACTTTATCCCACCATTTCCAACCTCCGTGCGATGTAAACCGTACTTACGTTGCTCTACATAAAGCCTCTTGTAGTTTAAGAAAAATGGGGATCCATGCGAAATTGTAAACCCATTTCCATGCATAAGATCAGCGTCGGTCATTCTAGAGAAGATGACAAAAGGGCCTGCGAGGCATGTAAGGGTTATATGTATTTCACGAAGTAAAAACTTACAAATAAAAGATAACTCACGTTGATGTTTACGTGTGAGTTGAGATAACTCTAGATGTTTATACGAATAGAAAATAATGTAAGGATAACAAAAGTTGGACATGAGATAACTCACCTTTTAGTTGCATCTAGGTTCAAGAAAATTCAAGTTTGAAGCAAAACATAAGTTTATTTATTCTCATTTGTAAATATAGAATATTCTGTAAAAATATGAAATATCGCACAATGTAAATGGAGGCACGGATTCGAGTTTCAAATTTTACGTGAATTTTTTATTTTTTATAATTTAAGTGGAATGCAGGTTTAAACTTCTTTTTACTTTGATTTCAACAACTGCTGATGAAAGAAGAGCATCCAAGTTTCGTATAATCCCTTTTACATTTTTAATGTTAGTCATCAAACTTTATTCACCCGTGAAAGGAGTGAATATCGCAATACAAAAGGCATTGCCAGCGATTCCTGACAAGCCAAGATTGTAGTTAAAGATTTCGAAAATAAAATGAAAAGATATTACCTATTTAAAATCAACGTTACATTCAACTTCACTGGAACTAAAAATAGGATCACTGAGAAAAAGAAGAGGGACTAAAAATAGAGCTATCGACAAAGGCTCACCATGCCAAAAACAAAGACCAGCACAGAAAGTACCAGGATGAACAGGTATCATTTGTAGACATAAGAATTTGACTTTAAAAACATGACCTTAGCATCGGCTGCAAATTCAACCTAATAAACATTATTATTAGTTAGTAGCCATCAAAAGGCCCAAATTATCCAAATAAAGTATAAATTAAGAAGAAAATTTATAGGAATATAACTTAGTATCATGGAGTATGCTCCCTATCACGATCCAATTTCGGTTCCGTATAGAATCTGAGATCAGCTTGTCTCGATGAATCCCAAGACCCAATTATCTAACGAGAAACAACCAAATGCATACTCATTCCACCACCACACGAGTAATGTAACTAAACAGAAAATATATAACTGACAGAAAAAGAAATAAAACGGCAAATCACAAGATTATTACATTATACAAGTGGAAATGCATTGTTACAAATATAGCCATCATAACAGGAACTGGTGGAAATTAACTGCATATAACCACAAGCTACAGGTATTCACTACAACAAAACTCTCTGAAGCGAAACAAAAGAAAGGAAACTATGACGGGGCTCGACTGGGCCCAGCGTCCTTAACAGCTGGTGGCTCTGGCTACTCGAATCCCTAACCTGAACATGGTTACAAAATCCAGGGTCTACTAACGCTGAGTAGATTAGTGGTTAAATCATTTACATGCAACATAATTAAACACTAACTAGCTAAACATACAATTGTTTGTTATTTATTTTCATCTGTTTTCAATTCTTTGGTTTTTGTGTTTCTGAGTCAAATACTCTAATCAAGTTTTATAACATTGCTCAATATTCTTGTTTCCTAAGGGAATGATCTCGCTTGCAGTTTTCCCGCGATGCATGATGTACACGTGGTACTCTCCTGGTTGGGAGAGTCCCCCCTGGTAGTCCTACACCCGATCTACTATCCCGAGGTCACGGTCGCGACATAGAGGTAACTACGACACATGCGATAAGCGCACAGATAGCTATCCCGTACTGGCATGCGGTCAGTCGTTTCCACTAGCGGGTACGCCCAAACGTACAGCACAGAGCCTTGCCCTCTCATAACAGGGGTCTTGCCCCTCATAACAGAACATGAGTATCGCCCTTCTATAGTCCCCGTACCCTCGTCCGACTACCCGGTTTGCCCAGCAGGCCTAACAAGAGTCGGTGTAAGGTGACCGGTACTAACCCCGGGTCCCATGGGGCGGCTAGCTCCCCCTAAACTAAGTAGCTCACCTCGGTACTACGTATCCGAGGGCCAAACAGGAGTCAACGTAGAGTGGTCAATCCTAACCCCAGGTCTCAACCCAAGGGGCGGCTAGCTCCCTTCTACTCTAAAGGGATAATTACTCTCCTCAGTACCACATACACAAGGGCTAGCTTACTTCCCTTAACCAAATCCGAATAGCTGCCCGTAGGCAGCATGTTCCAAAACCATCAGGCTTTCCGTACTACAGTATTCCTGGTTTCTTTCTAAATTCCCCGTAGGGTTCGTACATGGACCCTCTTATTTCCATATCTGATTCATTACATGTAAAACAGGCAACTCAAATTTCATCATTGATTACTCAGTACAAGTATGTATTTCCATTCATGACATGATTCATTATAGGTAGTACAGGCAGCTCATAATTTATTTCTTTTTAGAAAGCATCACATTAACTCAATCATTTATTAACTACACATGCATTTCTTCCAGCTCTAGTGTTCATTTCACAACCTAGTATTCAATCGAATATATTCTAAAGTAGCATGCATTTGTCTCTTTTCAATCCTATGGTCATCTCACAACCTAGGATTCAAATAATTCAACACATGCAATTTAATTATTAACTCCAGGATTAAGGTGAAAATCACTCTACTAGGTTAACCGGGTGGAATGGGGGCTCGTACGGTAACTCCCAACGTCTCCGCAAGTCCCGTATACTCTATGGACTAAAGACCTATAACATGGACCAACAGGTCAAACAAGCTCAAAATTGCATAGACACTATATCATTACGTAGAGAAACTTGAACGGAATCCGATGACATTTTGTTTGCGAAAATCCGACTCCGTTTGGGCCCTGAACGGTCTCAAAAACACCAACCTTGACCAAAATCAGATATCTAGGAAACCCTAACCAAAATCAAACGTCTTAAACGAACTCAGAGGCTCACCTTGCTTGGGGTGCCTTTTTTGGACGTCTGGAACTCCGTTCAGACTTTGATGGTGTCTTCAGATGTCTGGAGACACTCCTAAACGTCTGAAAATTGTCGTCTTTGCGCTAAAGATTTGGAGGCACTGCCTGCACGGTGAGACTTTTGAGATTTTCACAAATTATAAGAGCCTCAGGTACTTGTTTGATCAGAAAGAGCATAACATGAGACAGAGACGTTGGTTAGAGCTCCTGAAGGACTATAACTGTAGCATCTCCTACCATCCCGGGAAGGCCAACGTGGTGGATGATGCCTTGAGCTGGAAGGCATCCACCCACTTGGCCAGTTTACATGCACAGAGTTGGAGACTCATGGAGGAGATGGGCAGCTGGCGACCCTTCAAGTTACTAGGGCACTGTGGGGCAGTGATTGTGACACGACAAACGAGGCCAGAGCCGATAGACCGCATCATCGCAGGACAGATGGCAGACCCGTACTTGCAGTCGTTGCGGGACAGAGTACTATTAGGGGACCCTGGAGACTTCTCCTTTACTGACGAGGTGTTACGCATGAGGGGACGTTTGTGCATTCCCAGGACAAGGAGCTGTTGAGAGAGCTCCTGACTGAGGCACACGGCTCCAGGTTCACCATACATCCCGGGAACACAAAGATGTATCATGATCTGAGACGTGACTTTTGGTAGAGGGGAATGAAGCGGGATATAGGTGAGTTCGTGCAGTAGTGTTTAGTGTGCCAGCAGGTGAAGGCCGAGCATCAGAGGCCTGCAGGGCCGTTGCAGCCACTTCCAGTGACAGAGTGGAAGTGGGAGATTGCAACCACTTCCACTTCCGAGCGTCACCATGGACTTGGTGGTGGGCTTGCCCATTGCCCAGTGAGGACACAACGCAGTCTGGGTGATTGTAGACCGATTGACAAAGATGGCACGTTTCTTACCGATCCAAGTCACCTTGGGACCAGCACAGTTGGCAAAGAGGTATATCCGTGACGTGACACGTTTGCATGGAGTTCCGCGGGAGATTGTATCCGACTGGGATACCCATCTTACGTCCCAGTTTTGGGCTAAGTTTCAGTAGGCCTTGGGGACGCAGTTGAGGTTCAGTACGGCATAACACCCCCAAACAGACGGACAGTCGGAGCGCACAATACAGACTGTTACGAACGCACGCCCTAGACGTATTCTAAGACGTCTGGGAGGTGGCCCAGACGTCGGACCAGACGTCTGGGGTCACTTCCAGACAACGTACAAGACGTCTGGGATCGTTTCAAGACGTCTGGAAATCGGTTATTTTCGACACGCGCGGGTCGTCTGCGCGCCTGAGCACGCAGATCGCATATTCGCTCCTGCGGCTGCAGATTCTCGCCGCTGCAGCCTCTCTCTCCCTCCTCCTCGCGCGGCCTTAAAAGGCCACGCGCTCTCTCCCGTCGCCTCCACCCCTTTCCTCTTCTCCTTCCAGTGCGCGAGAGCGAGCGAGAGAGCGGGCGCGGGGTTGCTGCGGCGGCGACGGCCGCAGTGAGCGCGGAGGGGGTGCTGCGTGCGAGAGCGGCGCTCAGCCGTGAGGGCGAGCTCGCCGGGGCTGCCAGGGCCGGCCGGCGGGGAGCGCAGCGGGCGCGGAACAACGCGGGAGGCCTGCTGCGGCTCGAGCAGCAGGCATACGAGGGGCGACACGGGCGGCGTCGCGAGCGGAGGGCGAGTTGCGCCCTGGTTCTTGAAAATTTTCCAGAATCAGACGCCTGTGCTGATAGCCAGACGCGGGGTCGACGTCTGGAAGACTGTCCAGACGTCTGAAAGGTGAGTTTTCCGTCTTCTCCTTCCTTCCTATCGACTGACCGTACTGAGGGAGAGAGATGGGTGTGCGCAGGCTCGGTGATTCGCCATCCAACGCGAATCAGACGTCTGGCTGTAGTACCAGACGGCGGGAGCGACCTCCAGACGTTTGGGGTGACCATCGGACATCTGGGAGCTAGGACAGACGTCCCCGCAGACTTCTGGACGTCTGGGAAACCACGCTGAACAAGGTAATTCTCTGATCCACTTTTTAAGACGTCTGGAAGAAGTTCCAGACGTCTGATTTTGCACAGTGTCGTCGTTTTCGACCCGTTGAGGGCCCGTTCGGGTTCCGTTTTCCGCGTTTCAAGTTGCGTTCTTTCCGAAATTAAATCCTCTACCCGCCTACAGTAGCTATACACTGTTTTGAGACACTCCTTGTGTTTGATCCTTGTGATAGGACCTCGTTCCGTTGCAGTCTTGGGGGTCGCGGAGGCACGCGGGATTCCCGATCACGCCCCCATTACTCCCGTCGTACGTGGTAGAGTGGCTTTAAGTTTAATTTGTTACATTATGAAACCATAAATAGAACCTAGGACATTGCATGAATCCTAGGAATGAGAAATAGATTGAATGGTAGATTCCTAGGGTGTTGCATGAATCCTAGGGCTGGAAAACTAGATTGTATGATAGATCCTAAGATATGGCATGAATCCTAGGAAGGGAAAACTGGTGGAATGTATGAATACTGCAGTTTTGGAAAATGTGGAAAGGAAATAATAGCTGCCTGTGAATTAAATTAACAACTGCCTGTTATGAATAAATGAACATGATTAAGAATATGGGATGTATGAACGTGAAACTGGAATGGTGAAACTAGAATGTTCTGAGTTAAAGAGCTGGAACCCTACGGGGTATTAAGAGTAGAACTCCTGGAAAGTGAATGGAATAGAATTGGGGATGTGAGCTGACCCTTGAGTACGGAGTACCAAGGAGAGCGACTGTCCCCCTGTTTAGTGCAGAGCGGAGCCAGCCACCCCAGGGACCCGGGGTTAGGACTGGCCACTCTGTACCGACTTGCTAGCCCTCGCGTACGTAGTACCGAGGAGAGCTACTAGTGTAGGGAGGTACTAGCTACCCCACGAGTCCCGGGGTTCTGTTAGCCTCCCACACCAACTTGTTAGGCCCGCTGGGGCAAACCACGGTAGTCAGACGAGGGTGCGCGGACTGTGGAGGGCCAAGGCCCCGGTTTGGTTACTGTGGAGGGGTTGGACCCCTGTTACTGAGAGGGCTCTGCCCTGGACTGGTTCCGTGCTGTGCTTTGGGCGCACTCGTTAACGGAAACGACTGACCGCGTGCCAGTACGAGTTAGCTACCTGTGCGTTTATCGCGCGTGCCGTAGTCACCGTTACGTCTGTCAGTGACCTTGGGGTGGTTGACTGAGGGTAGGATCACCACGGGGGACTCTCCCGGCCAGGAGAGCACCACGTGCTACTTCTACTTTTTGGAAAAGACTGCAATCAAGATCGCTCCCACGAGGAACATTCGAGATCAAGTAAAAGATCTGAGGAATAAATGAAATAGTGAGACAATTGAAAGATGTGAATAAAGAAAGTAATCAAACATAACAGCTACTGTACACTCTACTGTTGTCTTTAGTTTAGTTGCCACTCTACTCAGCGTTTTGCTGACGTGTTACACTCGTTACCTTTTTCAGGATCAGGTGTTGAGCAGCCAGGTTCAGCGGTTACAGAGGACGCTGGGCCGAGTAGGGTCCAGTAGAGTTACCACGGTTTCTTGTACCTCTTTTGTTACGTATAGTGAGTAGTTCTTGTTTCCACTGTACTTTTCTTTACCTGCAGTTCATATTTAGTTATGAATGTTGTTCTACTGTTGTGGTGGTATATACTGTAGTAGTTTCTTTCCTTGCTGCTGTATTTTCTTACTGTTAGTTATATTCATGTTGAATGTGGTTTATTTTACTACTCTTCTGGTTACTTCCTTGTTGGATGACTAGGTCTTGGGATTAGTCGAGTCGGTCCGGTTCTCGTGTCTCGTAGGGACTTGGGAATCGGGTCGTTACACAGACGCTTGAGGACCTTTTGCGTGCTTGTGTACTGAACTAGAGGGGCTCTTAGGAGGAGCACTTGCCCCTGGCAGAGTTTGCATATAATAACAACTACCTGATATTAACACCACTCTCCAAGTAAACATAATTATAAGTTAACATCAATTTCACATTTCTTAATACCACTTTCCTAATCTTCCACGTAAACTAACATTTAGAATGTTAGTCTCGCATCAGAAGTAATGGGCTCAAGCCTTATTTTCCCCGCTTTATCCTATTTAATTACTTTCTCAAATATGGAAAAGTAGTTCATCCTAATTCCACATTCATAGATCTTCTTTACGTATCATGCACCTTTGAACATTTGAGACCTAACTATTGACACTTAAAAATGGAATGAGCCAATAGCGTCCACACCTTTGATAAATTGCTTCTCTTCCAATCTGCTTAGCCCACTTAGAAAATCCCATGCATGTGTTGTTGATTATGTCCATAATTTACATGGAGAAGAATTAGCAAATAAATATTGTACTTAGTCCTTTTTAAGATCTAAACCTCAAACTATCGTGGTGGGTATATTTATCAAAGAGAAATGCTAGACAAAAGTTGTTTGGTGGAGTTGTCATGATTAAAATGGAAAAAATAGTAAAAAAAACAAACATATTAACATACATAACTTGTAGCAAAAAATTAATGATAAGTTTGTTTTTTTATAAAAATTGCCATTTATGACCTTTGAAAAGTGGTTGGATATCATTAACTTGCAATACCATCAAATTTACCAGTAAAATAGTAACCATCCTTTATGTATAACAAATGAATTTGCGATACTCCTTTAAAATTGGAACAAAGTACTCAATTGATAATTTTTGTATAGGAGAACATTCTTAACAACCTAAGGTACATGTGTTGCAATTTGCAAGTGCATCTCTCAAGATTAATTTATTTCGAGAATTAGGAATTTGATGTTAAGAAATGTAAAATTAATATTAACCTTCATTTATAATTGAAGAGTGATGTTAAATTAATTTCTGTTTACTTAAATTAGTATTAAACTATGATGTTAACCCTTGTGGTGTTTACTTGAATGAGTGTTAACACCAACTTTTGAAGAGTGAAGTTTAGATTTGGGGGAGTTACGAGATCAACACATGTTTTGCTAACATTCCATAAAACTGATGTTAGCAAAACAAGTGTTAATCCCCTAAAACAAGTGTTAAGATTATACGAGTTAACCCCTCAAGTAAACAGAGGTTAACCCTCCAAGTAAGCCAGCCCTTAAAATCCATTTACATTGAGGGTTATCTACCCCAAAAAGTGGATAACCCACATTTACAATGGAGGATATTTAAACCTATATTTGGGCTTAAACCCAAGTTTGGCCAAACCCAAAATGAAACCAAAGATAACTTATCCTCTCTCTTTTCCCTTCATCTAACTTTATTGAATCAAGGGATAACTCCCAACTTATCCTCTCTTCCCTGTCCAGCAAATGCCAACAAAGGGTTATCACTCTTATCAAGTAAACACCAACAAGGGCTATTCACACTTTCTATTTTCCTAACGTGGTTTAGCAAACTCCCAATGTGACGAAAACCGCAATTCTACAAAGAATCTTACAAAAATTAGAAAATCTTTTACTAGTTTTCTTTAATTCTTACCAACTTAATGCGCTCAAATGATGTCCACAATGCCTAATTACTTTCAACAAACCAATATTTTGATTTTTTTTTTAATTAAAATGAGTCCTATAATTTTTTTTCATGCTTGATCATATTTCACATAGATAATATCTAAGCAAGGATGCACACATGTGCACATACACACATGCACATGCATATATGTATGTATATATATTGTTGGATTTGAGAGTCTAACTGCATCAATTGAGATGCACTTGTTACATGGTAACATGGGAATTCAAGTTGAAGTCAGTGAAATTTGGGAGAGGTCTTAAGTCCCATACTGGAAGTGGACAAACCTCCTAGTATGTATAAAAGGCATCTACTTCCCATGGCTTATGTAGCAAAGAGTCAGAGGAGGGGCAGGGGACCACGCCCACACGAGCACGCGCCCCACCCCACCCTGGCTCGGGCACGGGTGAGAATCAATTTGAAACTTGGAACTTAGACTCCTTTGGCTGTAGATTTTTAATCTCACAATTTTGACCTGGAATAATCGATCAAAATGTAAAATTAGTCGATCAACTACTGTGTTTCCATAAAACAGAAATTTCCTTAAACATTTAGTCGTAGGCCCTATATAAGGGTCACGAGGGGGCACTCCTTTGACACATAACAAAAAGTAAAAAAGCTCTCTCCACTCTCCCTCTCTCTCTCATTCTTATCTCTCTTTCTTGGTAAATTCGTTCAACGTGAGATTGGTAGAAAAATCTCCAATCACTTTTGTCGATCTTGCATAAGAAGATTGAAAGATCCATGAGAAGTTTTTTGTTGATCAAACCATTCAGTTGGTAGATCAATCAGGAATTTGTTTGGAAATCAAATTACCTTGGCTTCGTTCTCCTGAGGTGGTTTTCCAGGATGTCCAAGATCGGAGTGTGCCGAATCTTGGAGGTGGATCATCGTATCCTGCGAGGAGTTCGTCAGACCCCGACTCACCGATATTATAGGGAGCGATACCTTCTCTAAGGAAAGTTCTTAATGAGTGCTTCGATCGAACTAAAATCTAACCTCTTCTCGTTTTGTTTATTTGTGTTATTCCATATTATTTGTTCTTTATTTTATTCTGGATCTTGCCAAATCATGCTTGACTTCCTTGATTTAATATTTTTTATCTATGCAAAAATGTTGAAAATGCATATATTTTTATTTACTTCTTTCCTATATGTGTTTATTTCAACAATCTTAGAGAAGTTATCGCTTAGATCTAAATATTTTGGATATCAGAAATGACTTTCAAATCACGTGTAAACTTATCTGGTATCCCTGAGAAATTTGGTGGGCAAAATTTCAAGCATTAGCAACAACGCATGAGAATTTGGTTGACCACCATTAGTTTGACCTCGGTGTTGGAAATCGATTGGCCGATTTTCGATAAGGAAAAATCCACTCCTGAAGGCCAAAAGGCGGGGGATGTGTGAAATGAGTGCAACCGTATTTGTTATGGTTGCATCTTATTGGCATTGTCCAATGTACTGTTTGATATGTATAGCACATACACATCCACTGCGAATGAGCTATGGGAGGAGTTGGACAAAAAGTATAATACCGAGAACCTTGGTACTAAAAAATACTCTATCACAAAGTTCCTTAAAATCCAAATGACTAAGGGTAAATAGGTATCGGAGTAGGCACACCAATTTATATTATTACTCCATGGTTTAGCAAAGGTTGCAATAAAGCTACCTGAGAAGTTTCAAGTTATGTCTATCATTAAGAAATTTCCTAAATCTTAGGAGAACTTCGAGATGACTCTAAAGCATAAGAAGGGAAAGATTTCTCTTGATGACTTAATGATAGCCATTGCTATTGAGGAAGAGCATAGGAAACAGAAACCTGTAATGTCTGTGGAGTCTAAGGTGAATGTCATGACATCTAAGGGCAAGGAGAATAAACATAAGAACAATAAAAATAAAACGAAAGCCAAATCTAAGATCCAGAAGAAATCCAAAAACAAATGCTAGCACTGTGGGCAGGTTGGGCACTAGAAGAAGGATTGTCCTTCTAATAAAGCTCAGCAGAAGACCACAGATGGGAATCTTCAGGTGAATGTAATCACCGAGGAGGCCAAGCCTAGCGATGGGTATGTCTCAATAAAACCCGAACTCTATGTTATTCACGATCCTACAGAATGGCTCGTGGATACTGGAACCAATGTACATATTTGTACTAATAGATCATTCTTTTCTTCCAATTAGACCTGTAGTAGCGGGACTGTGAATGGGAATGACTCTGTAGCCAAGGTGCTAAGATTCGGACGCGTGGACTTGAGATTTTCCTCGGGGCAAGTCTGGACACTGCGCAGGGTGTTGCACTTCCTGCTGTGAAAAAGAATGTTCTTTCTAATTCCATGCTAGTTAGAGAGGGTTTTGAGTTAAGCTTTAAATGTAATAAAGTTGTTATGTTGAAACATAGAATATTTTATGGAAAGGGGTATTTCACAGATTTTAACATATTATTTAGAGTGAGATGTGATGTGGAAGTATCATCTAGAAATGCTTTAAATAATGTTAGTTTCATTCAATTTAATCTGTTTGCAGTAAGATTAAATCTTATGATATATGACATGGTAGATTGGGTCATCTAAATTTTAATTCTTTAAAAAGAATGATGAAATTAAATATGATTCCTGAACACATCATAAATAAAACTAAGAAATGCGAGATATGTGTGTAAGCTAAGCAAACTAGGAAGCCATTTCACTCTATTTCTAGAGATGCTGAGGTTCTAGATTTGGTGCAAACAGATATCTATGAGTTTAACGGTGTGTTGACTAAGGACAATAAAAAGTATTTTATCACCTTTATAGATGACAGTAGTAGATACTGCTATGTCTATTTGCTTAAGTCTAAGAATGAAGCATTAAGTAAATTCCTCATCTTTAAGAAAGAAGCAGAAACACAAATTGAAAAAACTCTTAAGAGATTGAGGTCAGATAAATGAGGGGAATATACATCCAATTTATTTGATGAACAGTGTCAAACTTTTGGTATAGTTCTTGAAGTGACGGCCCCATATTCCCCTCAATTTAATGGGATAGCAGAGCGAAAGAATAGGATCCTAACTGACATGGTTAATGCTCTCTTACAAAGCTCAGGATTACCTACTTACATGTGGGGAGAAGCTTTGAATACACCATACCATATTCTAAATAGAGTTCCCCTCAAGCATAAGAAAAGTCGTCAATTTGAGATTTGGAGAAATAGGAAATCAAGTTTGAAAAACCTTAAAGTGTGGGGTTGCCTTGCAAAAGTGGTTGTCCCAGAACACAAAAGGAAGAAGCTTGAACCTAAGACAGTTAACGCAATTTTTCTGTGTTATGTTGATAATAACTATGCCTACAGATTTTTTGTTATAAAATCTGATATTTCAGGCATAGATGTCAACACTATTGTTGAGCTTCGCAATGCTCCATTTTTTGAGGATGTCTTCCCTATGAAGACTGGATTACCTCAAAATGTGACTTCAAATAATCAAGCCACCACATCTGGTTCTATTCCTAATCAAGTGGAAAGGATGTCTAATGTGGGGATTAGCTCTTCTCGTTCTGAATATAATCAAGTAGAAGAGTCTGAACCTAGGAGAAGTTAAAGACCAAGAATTGCCAGGGATTTGAGAAGTGATTTTATTACTTACCAAATTGAGGGCGATTCCCCCACTTATCGTGATGCTATGGCTTCTTCTGAAGCTAAGTATTGGAAAGATGCCGTTAAGAATGAGATTGACTCAATCATCTCTAATGACACTTGGGAGTTGGATGATTTATCTCCAAGGTGTTCTACTATTGGGTGTAAGTGGGTGTTTAAGAGAAAACTTAGGGCTGACGAATCTATTGAAAAATATAAAGTTAGACTTGTTGCCAAGGGGTTCAAGCAAATGGAAGGAGTCAACTATTTCGATACCTATTCTCTAGTAACTAGGATAACTACTACCTGAATGCTTATTGCATTGGCTTCTATTTATGATCTCACTATCCACTAAATAGATGTGAAGACCGCCTTTCTTCATGGCGATCATGAGGAGGAGATCTATATGGACCAGCCTGAAGGATTTGTAGCTCGTGGAATCGAGAAAAAGGCTTGCAAGCTTGTTAAATCTCTTTATGATTTGAAACAAGCACTCAAGCAATAGCATGAAAATTTTGATAAGACTATACAATCTTTTGACTTTGTAGGTCACAAATCTGGTAGGTGTATCTACTCTATGATTAAAGGTGATATGTGTATTATCCTATGCCTATATATAGATGATATATTATTGTTTGGATCAGACATTAGAATTACGAATAAAACTAAGTTCTTGAGTAGTAAGTTTAAGATGAAGGATATGGGTGTTGCAAATGTGATCCTAGGCCTCAAACTGATTCGGTCAACAAAGGGGATAGCAATTTCTTAATCTCATTATGTTGAGAAGATTCTTGAGAAATTTGGCTATGAAGATTGCAAGGCTGTAAGCACTCCTTTTGATTTATCAAAAACTCTCTATAAGAACAAAAGTGGAGCGCTTGTTTCACAACTAAGATATTCACAAATTATAAGAAGCTCGATGTATTTGGCTAACTGTACTAGATTGGATATTTCTTTTTCTGTGTCTAAGTTGAGTAGATAAACAGGCTATCCTAACCATACCCATTGGGATGCCTTAGACCGGGTACTTAGGTACTTGAAGGGAACTGTTCCCTTAATTTGTATTATGGTAAATATCCTTCAATTTTCGAAGGATACAGTGATGCAAATTGGATCGGTCAAATGGAGGATTCCAGTAGTAATGGTGTTACAGGGTATGTCTTTACCCTTGGAGGCGGTGCAGTCTCCTGGTGGTCTGCAAAACAGAACATTTTAGCTCGGTCTACCTTTGAAGCTGAGCTATCTGCTTTGGAAACCACTGGAATTGAGGCTAAATGGCTAAAGGGACTTCTCACAAAAATCCCTATAGTAGGTAAACCAATTCCTACAATATCTTTGCATTGTGATAGCATGACTGCTATAGCAAAGATTAAGAGTTCCAAGTTTAATCAGAAAAGGAGACATATCCAAATCATACTCAAGTCTGTAAAGGATTTAGTGTCTCAAGGAGTGATTGCTGTGGAATTTATAGGATCCAAGGATAACATAGAAGATCCATTTACTAAACGATTTGATAGATCTTTAGTCCTTAAATCTAGGCTTGGGATGGGACTGAAACCCATTGGGAGTTCACCTGCAAGAGCAACCTAACCTAATTGAGTGGAGATCCCACAAAATAGGTTCAATGTGGTAACAATAAGCTGTATGGGGAATTGCTTGACACTTATTGTTAGATGCTTTTGCATCTGAATCTAATTCTTGGAAGCTTGAGTGCCTTAAGCTGCAAATTTAGCAAAAGCTAAGGCTCTGAATGGGCTTAAGCCTTTATGATAGGATGTGAACAGTGCATTCTTAGAGAACATCACCTATGTGAGTGTTACTGTGGGCCACAAGTAAGGAAATATGATCTTTCCCAATTATACTCATCAAACAAGAAAGGGTGCATAGCCTTTAAGAGCACCAACCCTGAAGATTATCACCAAGAACTTTATTCTGTTGTCACCACTATGCACCCCACATCAAAAGTCTAGAGTTCAAGACTAGTTTCACTTTATTCCTGTGGTGGTGAAGGTGAATGACTCAGGTAAGGATTCAAACCAGAAGGTACCTTTACTAAAAGCAAAGTGTGGCAGTCGATGAATTTATCATTGAATTTCAACGATGAATTTGTAGGTGAATGTTGGATTTGAGAGCCCAATTGCATCAATTGGGATGCAATTGTTATATGGTAATAGAGGAATTCATGTTGAAGTCAGTGAAATTTGAGAGAGGTTTTTAGTCTAATACTGGAAGTGGGCAAACCTCTTGGTAGGTGTAAAAGGTTTCTGCTTCCCATAGCTTATGTAGCAAAGAGTGAGAGGGGGACTGGGAACCACACACGCACGTGCGTGCGCCCCGCCCCACCCCAACTCTAGCTCGGGCTCAGGCTCAGGCTCGAGTGAATCAATTTAGAACATGCAACTTGGACTCCTTCTGCTACGGATTTTTAATCTCACAATTTTGACCTGAATTGGTCAATCAAAATGTAAAATTGGTCGACCAATTATTTTGGTCAATTAATAAATTTAGTTTGGTTGATCAATTAATTTGGTCAACCAATTAAGGAAGTTTGATCGACCAAATTATTTTGGTCGATCAATGAACTTAATTAGTCGATCAATTGCTATGTTTCCATAAAACGGAAATTTCTTTAAACGTCTGGTCGTAGGCTTTATATAAGGGTCACGAGGAGGCTCTCTTTTGATACATAACAAAAAGCAGAAAAGCTCTCTCCACTCTCCCTCTCCCTCTCATTCTTGTCTCTCTTTCTTGGTGCATTCGTTCTATGTAAAATTGGTAGTAAAATCTCCAAACACTTTTGTTGATCTTCCATAAGGAGATTGAGAAATCAACAAGAAGTTTTTGGTTGATCAAACCATTCAGCTGATAGATCAATCAGGAATTTGATTGGAAACCAAATTGTCTGGCTTCATTCTCCTAAAGTGATTTCGAGGACGTCCAAGATCGGAGTACGCCAAATCTTGGAGGTGGATTGTCATATCCTGAAAGGAGTTCGTCAAACCCTAATGCACTAGTATTGTGGGGGGCAATACCTTCTCTAAGGGAAGTCCTTAATAGACGCTTCGATCGAAGTAAAATATAATTCCTTCTCATTTTGTTTATTTATGACATTGCATGTTATTTATTCTTTATTTTAATGTGTATATTGCCAAATCATGTTTGACTTGTTTGATTTAATATTTTTTATTTATACAAAAACGTTGGAAATGCATATGTTTTTATTTGTTTCTTTCATATATGCATTTATTTCAACATATGTATGTCAGCACGAATGCTTGTATGTATCCAAAATCTCAAACTTGGACCAAATTAGTCATTACATATGGACTTTCCAAGATAGTTTTCTTCAATAAAGGCTAATCCCATCAATTTTATGTATTACTTGTCATAATAGGAGCCTTTCATTCCTATGAAAGCATGTAGTACCTTTGTTAAAGCTCTTTAATGACCATTTGTTACAAGTATATACTTAGCTTTCATCGAGGAGGATCATAGGAAGCCAAAGAAAGGGAAGCTAAGGGTACAATTCAATGGGCCAAATGCCCATTATCCACTCTAACCATAACGAGAACAAGAAGCATCAATGGAAAGCATTAATCTCAACAGACGACAACAACGACAAGATTGTTTCTAAGCAACAATCCACCCAAACAAGGTGTGAGATCCATACTTTCAACCATCAAACTATATATATTACATATGTGTATAGGTCAAGTACAAAAACATTATAAATATATATATGCATACAGAAAAGAAATGTAAAGCTTATTTGCACATAAATTATGTGGAGCTTGATTGATATTTTTTTTACTATTATATGATTTGAAGTAAAATTTTGAAGATTGTAAATCACTTCTAATGAGTATAGAGTGTACAAAATTTTAAGTCAATTCAACACTCCTATCCCTCACATTGAGGAGAGATCAATTTTATAGCATAAATATAATGAAATTTCACCTTGAATGATTAAGGTGCTAAGGGCGTTCACCTTGATAAATTAGTGTACTTTTTTTTATTAAATGATTTTAATCTCTAAATTTTCATTTTTAAGTATTAATTATGTATATAGATATCAACCAAGTTGCCTAACTTATATTCAACTAAGCTACATAATGTACTTTTTATGCAAGACTTACAAACACAATTCAAATAAGGTACTTACATGCAAATCATTTGTGTGTAGCAAAGCCTTCTAAGCAAATAACAATATATATAAATGGCTAAATGGAAACTTATTTGAAAAATATATACTTAACAAATTAGATTTTCATAATGCCCTAATGGATTACATGCGCTCTTTCAATCATATAGTTAAACTTTGAGAATGTATAAAAATTTTCTTGCAAATAATTATTAGAGGAAGTAATTCTCATATGATTGCTTTACTATGTATGCATACATGCACACATATACACATGTGTAAACGCATCATCATTTGTTAACTTCAAATTCAATGTTGTCATCCGATGTCAGAAGGATAAGCACAAAAAAAATCATAGTCAACTGCAGTATTTGAATTGTTAATTTTCTTTTTGCTTATTACCATAAATGTACTACATCTCAAGAATTAACTGAAGTTTTCTCAAAATTTTGCCTAGAATGATTGAGAGTAAAACTTGAACCCTCATCCTTTGGTTGCTTTCGTAAAGACTGTAGGAATTATATCATTAGCATAAGCTATTACAAAATGATATCCATTTCCACGAAATGGTGTGATGGTCATTGTTTCCTTAGCTTGTGTCATGTTTTCCTAAGCATCTAACATATTCAGATTGTCTATGCCTTTCACAATATAGAAAAAATAGTAATTCCTCCTAAAGATTTCATTTCAATTTGAATTTAGTTATAGCTACGTATGATGATCTCTACTAAGCTCACAGTGTTAATTTGAGTTGACTCAACGCAATTGGAGTAGATAAAATCCAATCTACTTAATTTTTAGTTGAATGTTGGGATTTGATTTACAAACCCGAACAGATATGGTATGGGATACAAGTTGACAATTACCCATTTATCTAATATATGTATGTATTTGTGTAGGTTTAATATTTTATGTAGAAACCATACGTTTCATATTAAGAATGAATGACTCATATCCCATGACAGACCTCGCAGCCCTTCATAGATAAATAGGTATCTACCAGGTAAATAATACCTATTGGATATAGGATACGGATTGGATTTAGATATCCAATGGATAAACTGGTAGCATGTCAGTGGTGAATTTGCAACCGGATATGGGCTTAACCATGACCAAACCCGATCTATTACCATCTCCTAATGGTTGAGGTATCAAACTTTTATCCTGACCTCTCCTCATAATAATACATTGATTCTACGCTCCAAAGTGAAACAAAAGGATTCGACCGATGTATCACATCACAATGCTGTTCAAATACTACATTTTCAACACCGTATATCACCCGATAATCGCACAAAAAGTAGGAATGATCCACTGCGCATATGAGTCATTTTTTATCTGCAGCAATCCTCTTTTGCGAAAAAAAATACCCTAATATTTGATGACATTGGCGATAAATGAGGTGCAGTGGAACAGATTAAAAATGATGGTATCGCACTATAGTCAAAGGTAGGAGATTTTTCTTTCTAAACTGAGAGAGAGAGAGCGAGAGAAGAAACTTAGGAGATTTTTGATGGCATGTCATACATCGCTAAGTCAACACTTATGAGATAAGTAATTAACTATCAGGCGGTTTATTTTAGTTCTTTAAGATAGATTCTCTTACCTGTAACGTGTCGCTACCGAAAGCACCAACATGAGACGTAATTATGCTCGCTTTGAACAACTAACCCTAATCGTTTGAAAAATATAATACTTGATATTTTTGCACATTCGCCACTCGAGGAAAAGTCCATTGTTCCTTTCTTTTTCTTTTCTTTTTTTTCCCTTTGAATACTATTTGGTATGTAAAATTAACATCAAATTTACCCTCAATTTCTGATTTAACACTCTAATTTCATAATCCTACAATTTTAAAATTGAAGTTGTAATTCCAAATTTAACTAATTACACCCCATTATAAAATTATTTAATTATGTCGATTAATTTTACCTACTCTTTTTTTTAACTAATTCTCTTTATTCAACTAATTTATTTCACCAAATAAATACTCCAAACAAAATAAAACTCTTCACCCATGTCAAATAAAATCTCTTAACTCATCTATTCCTCCTGCTTCTAATTTTTATTTCTCCTAATAATTTTCCTTAGCAAACGGTACCTTAATGTACGGTGATCTAGACTTTCAAGGGAAAGGTCAAGACTCATTATTCTGACCAACAACTAAAACCACACCTCGTTGATTATGTATCCAATCGAGTACATTCCCGTCATCATGGATGAGTTAGACCCCTAATCAAAAATTTCCAATCGAATCCAATTAATCTGCCTATGTGACTTAACTTTTACCCACCATTCCAATCATCTGGAAAAGAATAAGAAGAGTGCCCGTCAGATAGTGTAGAGTTTGGTTGCTCACTCTCACTTTGGCAGGGGAGACAAAAGTTCAAGCCCATGCTTTGCCTAGAGATTAGATCAGCGGGGCGCCGAGTCCCCCCAAGTATATCATGAGATTGTTTTCCATGGATTCCAGAGAATAACAAGATTAAAGCTCACATCTAATAGAGAAAAGAAATGTGGGGAGATGTAAGAGTACACCTTCCCTTATTTGATGGTGTCTCCACTTCCCTTCTTGTGTTGATTATTTTATGTTTCGGGTAAAAAAAATTAGAAGAGGATGAAAATTCTATTTGCTTATTTCATTTATTCCTTTTGTAAGAATTGGAAAGTAAATGTTTGTATCAAGAGATACAAATAAGCTAACAGATCCAACCGAATCCACTAGACTAGACTCGAACAGTAACATACGCCCCAACACACGTACAACCTCGCTTTAGACTCAAGTAGAGGAGTCCACGACAAACAACGAAGACTCATTTACCCAAATCCATTAAACTTGTTATATCCATTTAGTCAAATGAGTCAAATCCAGTCCAATTCTCAAAAAGGGTCGAGTCACAAGGTAATGGCAATGGATCCACCTAGTATTAGGTCAAATCTGACCCAACCTGCATGATAGTGGGTCCACAATTGACGCATAGGATCCATCCTGACCTATTTGACAGCCTTGGCATCATACAAACAATCAAGCAAACATCATCAAAGCAACAACACCAAAAATGATCAGCTCCTAGAACCATCAGAGGCACGAGAGGTTAAAGTTGCATTGTCTCCTCATTAGAGGATTTGGCTCAGGACCCTGATATTGCAAAAAGGTACATGCTTAAGTTGCTGGATGATCTAGCAACTTTGCCCTTACCTCCTCCCACCTGCCATTGGATCACAAGGTGGTGATTGAAAATTTATTGCAATTGTCAGATCAGGAAATTACTTATTTTTCATTATATTATTTTTTTAAAAACTTTTTATGTAAATGCACCCTATAATTTGTCAATGTTTACATAAGGAACTTTCTTCTTAAACCTACCGTCAATGATGATCTAAGTTAGCAGCTTGGCAAAAGTTGAGTTATGAATATATGGACGACCTAACAGTCACAAGTTATGGAGACACTTGAGCCAAAGATCGTAGCCAAACCCCCTTTAGGAATAAAGACAATACCTCCGCCTTGACCAAAAAGCCAATATGACAAAAGCAATGACACTCCTTATGGTCGTAGAGAAGTGGTAACACATCAACAAAAAAGGACAGAAGTCCATCTTGCATCTAAGATCCATACTCTGAAAACCCAGGTGATAAGGAATTTGAACACTGGTAGGCAAAGGAACCCAACTAGAGTTTCCCCTCTTCTAAAGACAAGCAAGACATGAAGCAACTTGATACACACACCACCATCTACTAGAGATGTCGAGAGTGTGTAGCCCTTAATGAACTAGAGAACTGGCACCAAGGAGGCAAGACAAGATCGGAACAGTACATTCACGGTAATCATCCACCAAGAGCACCGTCAACAATTGCAGCAACAAAAGGCATAGGCACACCTATGACCTAACCACTTAAGGTATACCTCACTAAATCATGCCACAAAACCACGAAATGGAAGATCAGCTCCATAGCTAGACAGCAACGAATCAAAGTGCCTTTATGGTGGGGGGAGCACCGTCGAAAACAGGGCAAAGGGAACTTCAACACTGCAAGCGAAGGGAATTCTAAAAGTCTAAAAGTCGCTCTCTAGAGACCTCTTTCTTCTTATTTTTTTTTGAAATACCTCATCATATTTAAACACCCCCACCCCGTCCTCGCCCCCTCCACACCAACTCTCAATCCTGCACCCATGCAAGCGCACCCCAAGGAGCATACCACACGCTGCAGCCACAAGCACAGCGGGGACTCGGTCTAGAGACCTCTTTCTTGATGGTCCCACTGATCTGATCTCAGGTTTGATAATAAAACAGACCATGTATAGAATGAAAACGAGCCCAAGCAGTATTTTATTCTAATATAGGCTTCCAAGTTCCAAGAGACCTATTCTTTCAAATTTAAATATTATAGTAGCACACATGGATTTGCCACAATGAGTTGATTAGGTTTAGTTGTCTCAACATGTTGGTTGAAGTTGTATTTTAGCCAACCCATAAAAGATGAGTAAGGTTAACCCACCACCTCAAGCCTCTCCTTCCTCCCCCACCTCTCACTCCGCCCTCCCCTACTTCCCACACTGCCATTGTGCCCTTCTTCTCCACACCTCCAGTAGGTGAGCCGTCCCCTCCATTTTCAATCTTTCTTTCTTTCTTCCCCTTCCTCCACCATTACACCTCTGCTTCCACCACCACCCACCACACACATGGCCTCCACATCAACACCGAACCCCACCCTTGCTCTCCTCCCTCCAACCCTCTCCTTTTTCTTCTTCCTCCATCCCCTGTTTTCCATCCACAGCCTTCCCTTCTCACCCCCCTGCTTATGTTAAACATGCACACACAGAGCACACACAAACAACATATACATATAATAAGGTTCTATAGATATAACATATGTCAATGATATCTCATACATACACATATGTATATATCTTCTTAATGTGCTTGTGTATATATATTTGTGCATTAGTGTAGTATGCATATAAATATAACACTTACGTAAGTTTTATATGTATACTTGACATGTATATATGGGCATGTATATATTTATGTATGCATCCATGCATCTGATATATAAATGTATGCTATGCAAACATATACTATGCATAAACATCATATATATACAAGGGCATTAAAAATCTGTCACGTATACAGGTACATACATGTATAATATTTACACATGTATATAAATGGTAAGTAAGCATGTGTATTGTACACATACCTCATTATGTGTGTATATCTATGCACATACTATGGTATATAATATGTAGGTGCGTGTGTGCAAGGAAAATATATATATAATTCTAAGGTACATTCACATATACAACATATTTACATGGCATATGAAAAAGTAGATCTATATATATTAAGCACTATACATGTATATATTTATTTCTAAACAAACATACGTAAATTAAATACCATATATTTGTGTATTGAAGTTATGTACAGCTTATATATGTGCGAGTAGATATGCAGTATGGTAGGTGTGAATACATATATCAGTAAGCATGAATATGAATGTAAAATACAACTATATAAATATAGGTGTAGTGGGTATAGTATAATATGTATGTATTTTCCAAGTATGTATTACGTACATATAACCCCTCCCTATGTCATCTCCTCTCCCCCTTTCTTGTCCTGGATTTCCTGCCTCACTGGAAACCCTTCCCATACCACCTCTTATAATCATACTTGATTAGAAGGTTAACAATTATTGTGCTTTTCAAGCAGACCGAATAAGTGAAGGTCTCGACATGATGCATTGTGCTCAAGTTGACTCAGGAAATTCCTGAGGGCACCCTGGAGGCATAAGTACGCATTCACATGCATACCTCGGCAAAGTATCCCTCACCTTATCCCTTCTCTTATTATTAACCTGTTCCTAGCCCCACCTTGCTGGTTGGAAGTTCCCCTTTTGGCTTTTTTATTATGAATTTAACATAAGTAAAAGATAATAAAGCCCTTGCACAATCATCGCATAGAAGGGACATGAACTTTGATACTTGAATAATGATATCAGCTCTTATAAGAATAAAATACATGGTGTTCTCCTTGAACCGGTGACATTTTGTTCTCGTATCTTGTAATAATATACTTTTCAAAAAAATATCTTGTAATAGTATGAGATTGGTTATATTTTGTGAATATTGATTTCAGCTGCATTTTATAAATTTATTGTTTTTTGTTGTATTTCATATATATAACGATTTCACAATTTTACTTGAAGTTATGAGATAAAAATGGTCTGCAGATTGTTTCTCTTTGCAAAGACTGATGGATTAACAGGCAAACCAGCCAACCCATGGTTCTAAAATCCAAGAAGATGCATGCCTCCTTGGAAGCTGGGAAAAGTGCGTATCAGCTAGCCACTGAAGGCATAGGGCAGGTAGTCACCCTTTGAAGGTAAGGAGTTGGGGATTTTGTGCAAGGAGTAGCCCGTGGGAAAGGAGTTGCCTTTGTTTGATATTAGTGTGTGCAATGCAGGGAGTAGTGCTAAGAGGCAACACATGCAATGATGAAGGGTACCATCGGGGGAGTTCTCCTTCATTCCGACTATGCTAATATGCACTGTCTCAATCGAATACAGACCTTGCATCTGCGAACAGACTGATCACCGATGAGCAATGCAATACTCGTACTCAGATTAGGGACACCAACAGAACAAGCAAACATGAAAAGACTCAATGATTAAGGTTTCTCTCTTCTCTACTTTATTAGTAAACTATTTCTCAAACATAATGGAATATTACTTTGATGTAAGGATTACATACTTTGTCTTATACCTTATGAATATGATTTACGATCCTTTACTAGGCTGCTTAGCCCATAATGTTATGTTCAACCCTTCCAACCAGGTGTAGAAGAATCAGTGCCACTACAGGCAAACTCCGTTGACCATCTTCCATTGCTGTTGATTATGTATCTCTTTTAGTGATTGCTCTTTCATTTGTATACATGTTACTACTTTGGGTGGGTACGTGTGTTTTGTTGTTGAGCAACTACAATCCTATGTATTCTACATCCGCGCTCAACTTGAGCATTACACCAAGGCATAAGCAGCACCTGGCATCCATCAAGGCACCAAATAGCCCATTTACCTACATGCCCTTCGACACCACCCCCTACATCCCAATAAAAGAAGATCAACCAACTTCCAATGGTCATCTCCACGCTACCCTTCCATCCAACAAAGTAGTGCAAATGCTAATAGCCAGATTTCAAACAATGGCCACAGATTTTCAGATGACAATCTAACCTCATGGAAGGCCATTTTATAGGCTGTAATGCCCCATATGCTTAATCATCCAGGAAGACCAAACTCTACTCAACAAACTTATAAAGTCATTGTGTTCTTCTGCATATGCACTGGCTTTCACCATAATGTTTATTCATCTCCTGTTGCTTGTCGTCTAATGACTATACCAGATCTCCTTTCATTCCATGCCATTTTCGTTTCAGCAAGAGATACATTTTTAGGGGAGGAAAAACTAAAACTTCCAACATTAGAAGAATACACAGAAATAAAATTACCATTTTAAACATTAAAAGAAAATCCAGTCTAATCCTACATTTAGCAATGTACTGGATCAGATTAAGCCAAAAGTTGGATTATATAGGAGATTGAAAAAATCCCAATACAAAAAAAGTCAAATTGGATTGCTGATTGGATATTTGGAATTTAACTAAAACCCAATTCTCTATGAATCCCAAATATAATACAACAATTGGAACATGAAGTATACATAATTAGAACCTATCATATCACTTTTTCGTAAAGAAATCATCGAAATATCCTCTCATATTTCATCTCAAAAAAAAAAAAAATCCTCTCATATGATTAAAACAGAAGCAATTTGAGGTGTCAGTTGCAGCAATCTTTAGCATACAGTTGAACCAACTTAAGTTGTATTTCACTGATTAGCACTTCATTACTGGCAAAATTTTGCAGATATGCATTACTTCCAAGTAATGTCAAGTTGCAAATATCAAATTATTTCATGACATTTGCATTGAACACAACTGAACAGGATTCTCGGTAAAGCTCATACAAGCATTTATGCCTAGGCTAACATACAGCAATGTAAGGATGCAAGAAGAATTTACATGAATAATTTCCATCAACTGCAATGTTGCAATCAACAACCACAGATAACAACGCAAAGAAATTTAACAATATTCCTTAACTGTACTAAAAAAATGAGACAATTCTTTTTAAAGGCAGTCCGACCTCAGAATTGAACTAGCAGATGACAACTGCATTTTTTCTTTGGGTTGTTTGGCTTTGCAAAAAGATAGTTTACCATGAATAATAGAGTCAATTATATCCTGTCTGTTCCAGTAATACTACACATTCATGTTTCTACCAGTTAACCACTAGCCAAATTCTTTGAATAAACACCAATAAATATCTTTCAATAAGAATCCAATAATCTAAGCACAGTAATTAAAGTGTTCCGAGACATTTAAATCTAATCAAGTCAACCAAATGCCAATGAGAACTCTGAAGTAGATCCCGAATATTGAAATGCAGTAGCCCAAGGAATCCTTAAAAGGAAGCAAGTTCAAAAATACTTTTCCACAAAATCACACGCAATTTACCAACAAAATTTGAGGAATAGAGTATTAACATGGGCTCTGAAAATGATAAATAACTATCTAAGCAAGCAGGCGAAAACAGATGCCAGTTTGGACGTGCAGAATGCACAATAAACTTGATGAAAGAAATCCCTCCTAAGTGAGGCTGACTTCGTAAAAGGGTGATATCTATTTATGTTACATTAAAGAAGAATCTGACAATCCAGAGGACAGTGCTATAACATAGCAAGCCTATGCGAGAATAAGTAGGCAAAGCGACTTGGCAACCCCAGCACCAATGAAGGCACAATATGGGGAAAAGTAGGATCAGCAACCAACCAAAGGCAACATTGGATCAATCAAAGAGATGTATGTTGATTCTATTGCAACTAATAATTAGATGGGGTAACTGAAATAATGAGATACCAGGTCAGTTGGTTTTCTTGTCTCCAGTAACAGCCGATTCTGTAGTTTGTGTGGCAGTTAACTCACTAGCAGCTGTGCTTTGAGCTTCGTCCTCACCTCCAAAACCAAATTCATTTACTCGCTTCTTATCTACTGGGTATATCCATCTCTGGTATAGATATATCAGAAAAATAACATCTGCACCAAGAATAATATTGACATTTTCAGATTCTTCACTACCATACTTCGAAATACTTGAAAAAATAGAGCAATAGAACCATATCCTTAGGTGTCTGAATAGTTTATCTAGATATGGCACCTCCAAGTCTGAAATTGTCCCATCTCATGGGGCAATAACACATTTGCCATGTTTATTGGGAAGCCATTTGTCTAGAATGAATATATCAGCTCATGTTTAAAGATGCTGTGAAATGAAGTTATAATAAGATTTAAGCATTTTTAGATTTTTTTCTCAAAAGGCAGAGAACTCGTTAAGCTGCAAGAGAGGCTGCAACCAAAAAAAAAAAGGAAACTTATTTTTATAAAACATCATTAGCTCCTCTGGATGATGCCCAAGATGACATGAAAACAAGCCATGATAATAGTGCTTTGCAGATATATTTAGATTCTTGCTTGAATGGCAGAGAATCAATTCAAACTATAAAAGAGGCATGCTTCTAAAAAAATTAAGGACGTCAGGTCCAGATCTTAGCAGATATCAGCAAAAATCTACAAGGCAGGTGCATTGAAGAAAGAAGAACCAAATCAGGTTAAACAAGCTTACCATCACGAAAAACAGAGAGACGATGTAAAGTGGGCATTTTGATGACAAATGCAAAAAGATCATCAATAATAGTATTCAGGAACTTGTAGGTCATTTGCCTCCAGGGAAGATGAGCTACAGACTTCAATTTATAGTTTATGAACAGCTGTGGGCACATCATGATAAAGCCTACAGATACAACAGAAAAAAGACCGTCTGTAAAGTTGTTGAAATAGTAAAACGATGGGTTGTGTATTTCATCGAACCTTGCAAAAAAATTGAGATAGCTTAAACTGGATATAAAACAGATGGTGACATTCCAATTGATATGCAGATGCCAGTATCCATGAGACTAGAGTAGGACCCAAAAAAACTGCTTCTAGCACACCATTTAATGCCTCTAAAGGAGGACAAGGTTCGTTCAGCAATTCTCAGAAAAACAAAAGGTGTAGATAAGATCCTGAACGTAGTTTGGAGGAAATATATAGGTAATTTCTTAGAAAACTATTGATGAGAGAATTTAGGAAAGAAAGCATCAAAGTCACCACCTTAGTTGGTAAACAAAAGGGTGGGATAAAAATGTTGATTTACTTGTATTTGTTTACCTATTGATCCTTTTTTTTTTTTTTTTTTTTTTTGAAAAGGGAAAGGATAGTTATCCAATTGATAACCACCCAGTATGCATTATATCAAAAGATTTGGCCTTTTAGTCTACAATAAAAGCACCCAATTACAACAAAAAACTCCATAGCCTAACCATAGCACAAATGGACTCCACAAAATTTTCCACATACGGCCGCTGCCCTCTAAAGACCACATCATTCCTCCCCAACCAGATGCTCCACAACACCGCTAATGGCCTCGCCCTCTCCTTTTTCGACCTGAAGTCATTCTGACCCACTCTGATGCCTCCACCCCTAAACGATCTCTAGAACTCCCCAAAAAGAAGAGTGGCTCCACCACCCCGGCTCCATGCACCTCCAAATCTACAATACAAGCGGGCAAGAGACAAAAAGGTGGTCCACATCTTCATCTACCCCGTGACAAAAGGGATAGTCCTCCTCCCCAGGAGCCCATCTAGTTCTCCACATCCTCGTCATAAGCATGCGCCTCCTAAGTAACCAAATGAAGATCTTCACCCTTAAGGGGGCATCCTGCTGTCCAAACCAAATTGCAAACTCTCACCAGATCCAGATCTCTTAATAGCCCACCATCACCAAGTCTCCTATAAGCAGCCTTCACCGTGAACTCACCTTCATCCCAATAAAAAGCATCATTGCCCACCTCCAGCTAGAATCCCTCCAGCTCCCAAATCAACGTCTAAAACTCATGAATCCTCACATCCGAGAGGTTCCCAGCAAAAGACAGGCACCACCCACCTCCTAAACATTCGCCATCGATGCATCCCTATTAGTAGCTAATGCAAAAAATCTCGAGAACCTTCCACATAACCTCCTCTTACCTGTCCAGTCGTCCTGCCAAAATCTGAACAACTCACCCGATCCGATCACTGACACAAAACAATCCTGCACCTAAGGAAATGTGAAGCACCCCTTGGTGGGGAAAGGAGATCCTACCGCACCGGATCACCACAAGAGGATCGAATGGCCTTCCCCACCAAGCTATTTCCATTTTCCAACAATCTTCCAATCCACTTCGTCAACAGACTATCGTTCATCCTCCCCAAGTCCCTCACACCAAGCCCCCCTTCACTGGTCTGTAAATCTCCACCCATGCCACCAACCTCGCTCCAGGCCCATTCGAACCATGATTGTCCAAAAGAAGCTTCTCATCATACTTTAAATCTTCTTTAAAAACTACTGCAGCATCTTCAGGATGGAAATAAAATAAGATGGCACTGTGGCCAGCACCGCCTTGAGTAAGACCAACCTCCCACCTCTGAACAACATCTTGGATGCCCACCCTGCAAGCCTCCCTTCCAACCTTCGAATCAATGAGGTCCAATCACATACCAAAATCCTCTTATCTATCAGGGCCAGGCCCAGATAAGCAATGGGTAAATCTTCCCGTCTCGTGCCAAGCCCCAAACTGCACGCCCTCGCCTCCTCTATCATGTGGAAAGGAACAAAACTCGACTTGGAAAGGTTGATCTGTAAACCAGAAGCCTCCCTAAATAGCTCCAACAAAATCCGCAACCTTCTGGCCTCTACCTCGACTTCCTCTATGAAAATTAAAGTATCGTCAACATACTAAAGAACTGATACCTTCGACCCATCCTCCAAAGAGAGACCCCTTACCAGGTTTCTCTTGCAAGATCTGACCGTTGTCCTTGCTAGAGCATCTGCTACTAGTACAAAGAGCATCGGATCCAATGGGCACTCCTATCTAACTCCTCTCCTTGGTTGGATCCATCCTCCTGTCAGATTCCCATTTATAAGAATAGAAAATGAAGTTATGGTAACACACCTCTTCATCCAGTCAACCCAAAGGGATGGGAAACCCCTCTTAATCAAAGAGGCCCACACAAAGGACCACTATACCGAGTCATAGGCCTTGCTAAAATCCACCTTCCACAAGAACGCCTTCCTCTTCTCCCTCCTCCAAAAAGATAATCTCCAAAGCTGCGATGTACTCCAAAATGTTCCTACCAGGAACAAAAGCCGTCTGCACCTAAGACACATCTGTCAGCACCCCTTTCAATTTGTTTGCCAAGATTTTTGCCATAATCAAGTAAATGGCATTGGATAGGACAATCGGCCTATAATCTTCAATCACCTCCGTCCCATCCCTCTTTGGCAGCAGGAACATATAGAATTTATTCAACTTGTTGAAGCCCAAATTTCCATCTATGAAGTCCTACAGCACTTGCAGGACATCCTCCTTGATCATCGACAAAAATTCCTTGAAGAAAATTAGGAAACCATCGGAGCCAAGACACCCATCCGCATTTAGCCCCCAGACTGCATTTTGAACCTCCTCCTAAAACGGCCAAACCAGAGTCCTTGCCTCCTCATCGTCAACTCGCGGAATGTTGGACGCCAACCATCTCCACCTTCCCCATTGCCTCCTCCCAATGAACTCCTTATAGTATCTAGCCGCCGCCCCGCCTTCCGCCTCACTGCCAGTAAAATCCTCCCCGTTGTCCCTCAAAATGTCAATCAAATTCTTCCTTCCCCTTCTCGACACCACCATATGAAAGAAGCAAGTGTTGGATCCCCCTCTCTGAGCCACTTCTGCCTAGATCTTACCTTCCATTCCACCTCCACCTTTCAGTTCTCTTCTTGTACCACCTGCAAATGACTCGCTCTGCTCATTCAATCTTCCTCGGAGAGAAGGCCCACATCATCAACCCTATCCAATCTTTCAATCTCAGCAAGTGCTTCATCCCTTTTCCTCCTACGTTCCTCTTTAATATGTCTCCTGTGCACCTTAAGGAAGGACCTAAGCTCGTGCAACTTGGCTCCCAACCTTTCTGCCGCAAAGCCCTTGGCACGTAACGACCTCCACTTCTCAACCATCCCCTTAAAACCCTCTTCCAAAATCCAAGCCCTGTCAAATTTAAAATATGTCCCATACCTCCAACCTTCATTCGTTCCCCACAGCAGCGGAGTGTGGTCTGAAAAAGGTCGCTCCAGAGGCCTAATGTCCACCATAGGGAAAACCTCTACCAGTGTCGTAGAAGATAAGAATCTGTCAATTCTAGATCTCTGTCCTCCCGAACTCCTCCAAGTGTAGGTGCAAGAAAAAGGAGGTATATCCACCAGCCCCTGCCTAGCAACAAATTCTGCAAAATCTTCTAAGCATGGGTCCATCCCCCCTCTACCATCTAGTCTATCCTCCACCACCAGAGTAACATTGAAATCTCCTCCTATCAGCCATGGAGACCCCTGATATCTCTCTGCAACCTAGTTCAGTTCCTCCCACAATCTATGCCTCTGTGCCCCTTCATTAGGTCCATAGACCGCGAAGAAAACCCAGTTGAAATTGTCCCGACACCTTTGCAACTTAACTGTGACCACAAAGGACCGAACCAATGAATCCCCCAGAGAGAACATCGTCCTTCCACCCAACAATGATCCTTTCAAATTGTGAAGTTAATGATGCTTCTCTTTCAAAAGGAACTAGTTTCGAAATCGCAAGAAAGCTACCAAAGAATAATTTTCTCATCAAATCACACTTCAAGTGGAAAGGTTGAAAGCTCAATAATATGACACGTAATCAGTAACTTCCCAATGCCACATTAAATGGCTATTGTTAGAGATAATTTCAGAGTTAGGAATAAGAAATTAGAATTATCGCTTTCCTTGTTTTCTTTCTTTCCTAATTACAGAGATATGATTTAGTTTGTTTGAGATGCGATTTGTTTCCAAGTTAAGATTAGGATTAGGATTGATCCCTCTCAGTTTTATTTGAGATTCAAAATAAAGTTTTCTAGTTTTCAAAATTGCCACATCCTTCACCAAATCCTAAACGCATCGTCAACCTCTTCTTTGTTTCAAGAAGCGTGTGTAATCCCCTGAATAGCATTAGCAACACCGTCCATCACCAAGTATCACCCAAAGTTCGCTAAGCCATGTAGCTTGGCCTATCTCTTTTCATCACCGATCTAAGGGGACCAAGTTGGCCCCTACTTCATCACGTGGACCTCCCAAACTAGTAGTAAACCTCACTACATGGTTGGGTGTTCCCACATTGATCGCCAAACCAAATCATTGAACTGGTCTCAATCAACCCTGTTTCTCGATTCAGTCATCACCGATCTTGCTTCATGCAAGTGTAGCAAAATTGTGGTTGGTGTCATGACTAATGGAGATTCTTCAACGGTGTCCTCTAAGGCCAAAATCTCAACCTCTGTACTAGTTCAAGGAATCACTATCAAATTGTTGCGTTCTTCGAACGATATTCTATGATCTCGTGCCTTTTGGATCTTCATAAGAGGGCAAGATAAACTCCACATCCTAACAGAGAAGGTTCCTGATTCCCGAGATGAATCGAAGTACAAAAAGTAGAACTTGTGATGAACTGGTTGATGAACATCAACCAATTAATTGCCGCCAATATGTTGTACAATGAGACAGCAAAAGAGATCTAAAAGAGGTATTCCTAGAAAACTAATAGCACACATTTGACGAACATCTACTAGAGGATCTAAAATACCAATCAAAGCGACATAACCATGGTTAGATATTTCATGGTCCTCAAAGGTTTATTTGAGGAGCCTAACGTCTCCCAGCCTGCCTACTACAAGTAAATCATTGAACACGTTCAATGGTAGGCTTAAAAGTTTCTGGGAGACCTCAACCCCAAGTACCAATCAACACATGACCAGATATTATCTTCTGATGTAGTGCCAAATCTGGAGATGATCTACAATCATCTTCGAAAGATTAAGATAAAGGATCCCCCATCTTCTATGTCAGCTAACCCTCAGGAGTCCTCTGCACTAACAACATCTACGGGAGGAAGCACAGGATCCTTCTCTGCAGGACGTGGTGTATCTACTGTAATCAGATGCATCTAATAAGTGCTGGGACAAGTATGGGATATCCACTTAGGCAAATAAGTCAGTAGCTAAGCGACCAAATGATCAGCCCATCACACAGGCACAGATGGAGTGCCTTCGTTTTCTTAAGGCGAAAGAACCCTCTTCCTCTACAATAACAGTTGCAACCGCTACAGATGTTGCAAAAGTACTATCTGTACAACCTACGTCTAGCCCGAAAGATACCTCTAAAGCCTCAGACCGTGTGATCAACACTAAAGACACTGATTAGTAGGGAAACTGAGCCACACACTCTACCCCATTTATAAATGCCTACGTCAATTTTCGTCTTCGCCCAAGGTTATGAATTTTTGCTGATGTTAGGTGACTCCATGCTTAGGAACATACCCTCGTACAAGTAGCAGTATCCATATCAATTTTAGTTGACCGGTCTATGTCAATTTCTATTCTTGGGATCGTCTCCCCTACGATGCTTGGAATCAACTTCCAACTTAAAGTCTCCAAGTCAGAACTTCGAGGGCTTTGAGTATACACAGACGAAGAGACAACTGCCTGCATGCCTAAAGAACAAGTTTGTCTGCATGCCAAAGTACCTGTGTGTTCTTGCTTGCATGCCTACCTACCTACTCACACCCCGAACTACGTTAGATGGGGAGAGCTCTCTTGTTGGTGCACTACTCCTATAAGTTGGGTGTTGCACACTCCAACTTATGGGGAGTGTTAGAGATAATTTAGGAGTTAGGAATAGAAAATTAGACTTATCTCTTTCCTTGTTTTGTTTCTTTCCTTCTATTTTTTCTTTCCTAATTATAGACATGATTTAGTTTGTCTCATATGTGATTTATTTCCAAGTTAGGATTAGGATTGATCACTCTCTATGTAATGAGATCTACACTGCTTGTTTTATTTGAGATTGAGAATAAAGTTTTCCAATTATCAAAATCTCCACAGCTATAAAAAAAATGAGTCACTTTTTCATCAAAGTTCAAAATAATGTCTCAAATAAGAGCCTAAGTGCAACACAACAAATCCCATGATTGTGAGTGAAAAGTGAATTCAGTATCCGCATGCCCGCAAGAGCATTCACATTCAAGGGTTCTTGGCTTCTTGCATGAGACATGTTCAAGGTTGCATGTGTGTACAGGAGCATGATATGACCAATAAAAAGACAATGAAAGCTGTGAAAAACAGATACAAAGTGATGCAACCCTTCCCAAACTCCCCACAAAATGGGAATTTTGTGCACCAGGCTACCCCTTTTGGTTACCATAATGGCTCATACGTATATACAGTATGATTTTTTCATAAGTCAATGGACATAAATGTGTTGCCTATAAGAAAACGGATAAGATTAATACAAGAAATGCAAACTACATTGCTACATATACAATTAAAGGCCAGGATAGTCAAGAAACAGTTGCTACATGTACAAATAAACACCATAATATTCAGGAAACACGTCAGCTGTTTTTTTAGCAGAAAAGACTGCACAAGGGTTGATTTTGTGCATCTGGCAAGTACCCTACACTTTTATAGATGCCAATATGATAGCAATTAGAAGCACGCACAGCATGAAAACCCTCAATTCAAATAATATTGCAACTTGTAACAATGTCAGAAGAAAGAAAGACCACAAACAATCCGTTTAAATGAAAAACAAAAAAAAACCACCTAAGCAAAATCATCACTTAAGCCTGTAGCTTAAGAATATATTGATATGACAGTGTAAAATGCACAGAAGCAAATATACAAAAATATTACATAAATAACTACTCATTGACCACCAAGGGGCTGGCTCAGTGGTAGAGTCCCTCCACTGGTATCTAAGAGGTCATGGGATCAAATCCCATGCCCACCATATTTACCTTCTCATAAAAAAAAAAAAAGAACCTACTCATTGATAATCTAAATAAGTAACTGCTTGTTGATAACTTTTATAAATAAAAATGCCATAATATGGAAAAGTGCAAGAGAATTTAATTTGTTCCTATAACAATTAATAATTACACCCAAGAGCCTCTACCCCACAATAAGAAAGGGAACCAAACAAATTGGGGTGACCAATACGTGCAGCCATGCATCTCTATCTAGTGTCAGATAAGGGTAGAGCTCAATATAAAGACCTCATGGGCTGAAAACTAAAATTATTAACCAAACATGACACCACAATCCCGCATCAAGATAAGCCAATAAGATCTATTCCAAGTAGAGAATACACTACAAATAAAAAGCCCGACATTTATGGTGGAGTGAAGAAAGAGCCCAACGCCTATTGCATGAAACTGTAACATACATTGAAGTTTCGAAGCTGTCCAATTCTTCAAACAAGGAAGTAATATTAATTGGATGCCTTTTCATGAAACCATATGGCGGTAATTTCCAAAGTTACACAATTATATAAAAAATGGCCCTAGTTATCCAGGGGATTTCCAATATCGCAGGGCAATCACAGGCAGTCACATTTTCAATAGCCCCCAAAATAATTAATTGCCATAATTAAAATTACAAATCAGATAATGTGCATCAAACACCAGTGGTTCCGAACATGGGAACCTTACAAGGCGTACTCCATGCTTCCTCAAAGAAGATTGCCTTAAATTACCTACTATGGCTCTTTCTAGGAGTTTAATCTATGTCCATCAAATCTGGTAAGTATAAGATCATCAAACCCAGCATATCAAATGTTGATAGGTACTCCATAACAAGGCCATGCTAATCTCAAGCATAACATTTCACTTCAGGTCAAAAATTTGGTGTTTGATTTAGAAGCTTCAATACACCAACACAGCAACTGATGCAAGATTGCTAAAACATCAGTTAAAGTGAATTCAAAAGGTCTTTTAGTTCAATTACCAGGATGAAAAACATCCACTAGACAATAGATGCATATTGTGGAATTTGGCGCAAGGAGTGTGGAGGCTCCAAACAGTCCCACATGGGGGACTGTTCACACATAGAACAGGGAGCAGATGGCAAGCAGTAGGGCTGCTTGAAGGTGGCCGGTGGTGATGGAGGACCAACATTGGAGGTGGCCAACTACCTTAGAGGGTGGTCGGCTATGTGGGAGAAGAGGAGAGAGGAGAGGAGCCTTGGAAAGTTGGAAAATATTATTGATTGACTCAAATTGATTACAAAAGGGAAGACTCTCTTTTATGGAGAGAACATATCCCACTAACTTGGAAACAAACATCATCTTCTAAAATAAGAAAGAACTTATCTCTAGAAACAAACCAATTCCCAAACTACTTCATAAAACAACTCTTCTAAAAATAGCAAATTTGACTCTAAAGCAAGACCCAAAATTGCTCCCTTGGACCCTTTAGCCGTTGGCCATGCTGGGCCCTCTAGACACTGCCACATGGCCCCTTAGTCCTAACACACCCCCTCAAGTCGAAGGCTGGGAGGCTGATGACTCGATCTTCCCCTTGTGAGGCTAGACGCCCCACATTCATTTTCTTCGAGAGCCAAGCTCTCAATCTTCACCTTTGACGAGTCAACGGTAAAGCCTCTTACGACTTCTGGAGTCGTTGCTTCTATGGCAACCGAAGTAGTCATCACGACAGCTGTCGTTGACTTATCTTCTCGAAATAAAATCCGTAGCTTCTCAAGATCTTCATAAGTTAGAGAGTCCACACGCGAGCTACTAGTAGCCCCGCGTGGTGGCCTCCCAACACTTGTCTTGTGGATGATTGCTGCGTCCACAGCGTTGGCAATTCGAGTAGATGCGGCCAAGTCCACATCCACGTTCACATCCTCGTCCACACCCCACACTTGCTTCTGGAATAGCAAGTGCAGGGTTCACGCCTTTCGCCGTGTCTTCATCCTCGGTGATCTCCATCTTGATGAGACAGCAAAAGATAGTCTTAAGATCCATATTCCCATCGGAAGCCGATATTTGATCGCAGGCGGCTCGATAACAGGGATGCAATCCCAATAAAAACTTGGCAGATTGCCAAACCGCCCATGTCTCCCCCTACTTGTCGCAACACAATAACTCATAAATGTCTAACTCCTCAAACAATACCTCCATCTTCTCATAATATTTAATCAAGGAGAGATCCCCTTGACTAGCTATCCATATGTGAATGTAGAGGTCAATAATACATGCGTTCCCTGAGGTTCGGGCATATCTTTTCTCGAGGGCTGTCCAAATCTCGTATGCGCTCTTTTTGTAGAGCATGTTCGAGGTGATGGACAGATCATCGAGTTCATGAGCCAGTTCATGGCCATATAATTCTCCTTTTCGTACTTTTTCTTCTTATCATCCTTCAACTCTGATGGCTCTTCGAGGAGAACATTAAGTTTCTCCTGGCCTCCAACAAATATCTTGAAGGTACGAGCCCACAAGACATAGTTGGACACCCCATAAAGCTTGATAGTTGTCCCGGAGACAACCACATTGCTTTCTCTCGGTCCAAGTGTGGTGTCTCCGACTATCGTGGTTGATTCTATCATCTTCTCTAGTCTTCCTTCTCTGCGTAAGGCGACGGATTTATCAAGGACTTTTAGATGCGCATATCATCGTGTGGTCAACAACCCATATGCACAAGAAGAACCTAAACCAAAGGCTCTAATACCATGTAAAATTTGGCGCAAGGAGGAGCATAGAGGCTCTTTGTGCGTAGGAAAAATAGTCCCACGTGGGGGGTTGTTCACACGTGGAACAATAAGAAGGTGGCAAGCAGTAGCAGCAGCCCTTAGCTACTTGAAGGTGGCCAGTGGTGATAGAGGACCGACATTGGAGGTGGCCGGCTGCCTTGAAGGGTGGCCGACTATGTGGGAGAAGAGGAGAGTGGAGAGGAATCTTGGAAAGTTGGGAAATATTATTGATTGACTCAAATTGATTACAAAAGGGAAGACTTACTTTTATAGAGAGAACATATCCCATTAACTTGGAAACAAACATTATCTTCTAAAATAAGAAAGAACTTATCTCTAAAAACAAACCAAATCCCAAACTATTTCTTAAAACAATTCTTCTAAAAATAGCAAACTTGACTCTAAAGGAAGACCCAAAATTGATCCCTTGGACCCTTTAGCCGCCGACCCTGCTAGGCCCTCTAGACGCTGCTGCGTGGCCTCCTAGCTGCCACGTCACGTGGCCCCTTATTCCTAACACATAAATATGTGAAAAATGTGCTTTAACATTTCTCTCTCCAAATGGGTAATTTTTAAGCAGCATTTCGGTGGAGACATCTCTCAGTTCTTATAAACTGAGGCCACTTATTTGTCTAGAGAAGCACAATTTCACTTTTCAGCTAAAAATTCCACCAAAAAAGTTGGGAAGGAAAGAATAACCGATGCATTTATAAGAAAGAAAAGTGTAGCTTACCAAACATATACACACAGCTTGTAAGTGAAGACAGTATCCATGAATACCAGCTCTTGTGACGCTCATACATAAGAGAGTAGACAGATGAACAAGCTACAAGGAAGAAAAGGACATATGACAAATACTTCATAGCAATATCATCATATTCCTTAGTTTTATTCTTGGCATATGAATCCCGATCACGGAACCGTAACATGGGCACCCCTCCACTCCTGTCAATCTAAAAATGAAATGAAGATTTAAAATGCCAAATCTAAACAATCTTGCTAAAAAGTAAACAAATTTCCGAAGTAAATAAGTTTCTGCAGTAAATTAGAAAGAGAGAGAGAGAGAGAGAGAGAGAGAGATGGATTTAAATTTTTGACATGAGATATATTTCCCAACTGTAAGTCTAAGTATACCCACAGCTCATGAACATTAGCAAGAAAGGGCAGGGAGATCAAGAGATGCAACTTTCTCATATCATCAAATATCAAATCTGTTGAGATAAGTGCTTCCCTTTCTCTCTTATGTTTTCCTTTACTTGAAGATTATTTACAGTTTTCCCACCAGCCCTTTCTGTAAAAGAAGAGCCAGATTTTCTTGAATAGAACACAAAGTTCATTTCTCTTTGCATCAATGTTGCTAAGCCTATCGCCTCAGGCTACCAGGCTACTGGGCCAAGCGAGAAAGCTAAAGGTCGCCTTGGAGCTATTCCAGGCAAGGGGCTTCATTCGAGCTATCACCTAGTCGCCTTCTTTGTCGCTTGCATTGCCTTGCACCTCATTGCCTTACTCCTAATTCACTTTAAGTAAAACCATAAGACTCTTATTTGATCTTAAATTACATATATTATAGATATGTTTGTGTTATATATTTGTTGTATATGCATAATACATACATACAAATATATTATTGACAGCTTTTATATGCTCAATTTTACCTTCTCTTCCTAACTTAGACTATTGTTTGTCTGTTAAGATATGTATATGTTATACATATACATTGTATGTCTATAATGATATAATTATGATATATTACAGGTTAATGATGTATGTATGTATATATTTGTTATTGTCAACAACTCTCTAATGATATATAACAATATATTTATAAGTTCTCGTATTAAGTTTGTATTGTATTGTAAATATAACATATTATAATACATGTTATTGTCTTGAGTACAACTCGAATACAACCTTTTGGACTAGCATTTGAGGGTCATTGTGGATGCCTTTACCTTGAGGAAGGCCTTCACTTTATTGTGATGCATTTGGCTCAAACATAATGAAGTGATTTTCCATAAGGTGTCTCAATAGAGGGAGTGGTTTATCATTATAAGGCTCTTGTAATTTTTGGTATAATTAACTCCTTTTATTAATGCAGCGGAGGGTTAACACCCATTGTTAACCCTCCTTTTCTTCAAAACAAATGCACGTCACTATCTTGTTTTGGTAGATACATATGATATATATGTTGGTTGTTTGTTTTTGCCTATAATTATAAATGTAATATATGTTTACACATTGTATGATAATATAAATATATATATTATTGCTACTTAAATATGATAGAATCATTGCTTTTTCGTTCACTTAAATAGTATTATTATATGTTTCTTGTAAAAGTCAATGTTACCATATGAGTTTATTAGGTATATTCAATATTTTAAAAAATAAAAAGATTTGTTGCCTCAATTTAATCAGGCAATTGCCTTTTTGTCGCCTCTCGCCTCGGACAATTAAAGAGCTTGTCGCCTTGCAGGTACCTAGCGCCTTAACAGCTTTGCTTTGCATGGTATCTATTGAGTTTGGCACAAGCGTGGAGAGGTGGAGGCTCCCTAGCATGTGGAAAAAATAGTCCAAAAAGGACTTTTCCACATTAGAATAGAGAGTGAGAGAGGGAAAGGACGACGGTGAGAGAGAGGCAAGGAGTTGGAAAATGTTGAAAATACTATTGCATAACTTAAAGATAAAAGGATTACAAAGGCTCCCTTTTACTCTTTTATAGAGAACATATCACAATCCTCTAAAACAAGAAACAAACTCGATCCTAATCAAATCAAATCTCCTAATTTTAGAAAGAACAAATCCTCTAAAACAAACTTTCTAAAACCAAACATAACAAACTAAAAGATAAGACTTGGACTCCAAGCAAAGCTTACTTGATCTTTTAGGGCCAACACCCCTTAGGATCAACAAAATCTGCCACATGGCATTGCCACGTGGCCCAACTGTCCTGCCACATGGCATCTTCTCTTTTCTTGATTCCCAACAATATCAAAGGTACAACCCAAAATCAAAGCTAATACCTATCTGATTTTCCTCTCTTCCTTCGTTAAATAAGCACCTAACATCCATTTCTTGATCCTAGATCATCTTGCAAAGGCTAATCATAGAAAATTACTAAGCAACCAGCAATAGTAGTAACACTCAATGGCGTTAAAGCTACAACCAGGAAAGGCACCCTAGGTGGTGTGGCAAAGCTCGTGAAAGCCATAGGCAATGCAACCGAGCTTAAATTAGAGCTCCAAGGGCATATGAATGCGCACCTAAGCGTTGGATTGGCATGCTAGAGATAGTGCTTGAACTCCCGATAATACTCTCTCTCCCAGTCCTCAATGCTTGGGGCATCTCTCCAATATGACAACAGGTAAGTCTAGTCAAAGGCTCATGCACCTCATTGTTCCTGCACAGGTGTCACCAAGAGCCACTATTCAAGAATCACGGACTGCTTTTATTTGATCGAAGAGTTCCTTGCTCATTTACTAGTGGTAAGGCTTCTCTATCTAGCTTGATGTACCAAAGACCTCTTTTGGGGGAGATTGGGAGGTTAGACAGAAATGATGATCTAAGACTTTTATCAGAGGAAGAGAGATCTGTCAAATCAAAACTGTTGGTGCTAGAACACCACGATCATTTATTTTGATAATAACAAAACACATGTTATTTAACATTTGCACTTGGAGTCTTAGATTTCAGGCCAATTGCAAATGGATACGTGTTTAGACGGAATTCGAACTCGCATCCAGGATGGATTGGAGGAGCTTGATGGAAGACAGAGGAGATTTGCGAGGAGCGATAGATTGAAGAAAGGAGATGAAGAATAGGATAGATTTCCTTCTCTTGTACTCCTTGTATTTTTCGTTTCTTCTGTTGCTCTTTATTTTTGTTACTTAGATTCATGTTAAAGAGCCTCAAAGTACCCTAACAGTAGTCCTAGGAACACCAGTACAACCCTAGGATACTTAGGTTTTCTATAAAGAACTTAGAAAACCAATATAGGGTTCAAACAGCATTTCCAGACGTCTAATTCCAAAATCAGACGTCTGATAAAGTGTTTTAAGACGTCTGACTGTTGATTCAGACGTCGGATAACATTTAGGCTGGACATAGTTAGTTCTGTCTGATGAAATCAGACATCCAGACCTTAAACCAGACGTCCAGACCTTAAACCAGACGTCTTAGGAGACGTCTAATGACTTTGTCAGACGTCCAATTAGTGGACCGTTGGCTGGCTTAGCGAACACTCAAGAATGTGACTGTTAGAGCCTTATCAGACGTCCATAGGACTTTCCAGACGTCTGATAATTGACCGTTTTGCCTCGGCTGAACCAAAATCTCTTCTCAGAGATTTTCTAACCGTTGCAACGTTTGGAAATTCATTCCCACAGAAAAAGTAGGTTTCCAGACATCCAGACATAGTGCCAGACGTCCTATATGTCGTCTGATGGACTTGCACAAGAACCCAGTTTAGATCTGATTCAAGTCAGGAAGAGACCCGCCCAAAATCAGACGTCTGACCTTGAAATCAAACGTCTTAAAGTGAACTTACAGACGTCTGATGCCAGAATTAGACGTCTGATAACCCTATCAGTGCAATGATTGTTCCTGATTTCGGGTTGATTCACTTGGACTTTGCACCCAACGGCTATCGAACATTTCCTAAGCCTTCCAAAGCCTTCCTAAGGCCTCTATAAATAGAGGGGAACCTTTACAACACAAAAACACACCAAGAAACAACAAGACACACCTAGTTACACACTTTCACACTCTTGTGTGTCCAAAAAGACTCTCTTGCTCTCCAAGCTCTAATTCTTCTCTTGAGAGCATCAAGCTATTGCGCACCCGCTCTCCCGCCGTTGTTCACAAGAGCGACGTTGCGCCGTCGTGTGGCACACGCACCCGCGTCGTCGACGCACTCCTTTCAAAGGGAAGCATCATATTTCCTATAGAAGCTTAGGTTAAATATTACTTTGTTGGCTCTATAGGATTACTTGTTTTATCTTTGTTATTTGGTTGGGTATTCGCTTTGCGAATTCCCATCTCCTTCGCGAGACAAAATCCTTCTCGTGAAGAGAAGGGGTTGAGGTACGCTACCCTCGTCTAAGTAGCGTGGTTGTAACTGAGGTTGAATAACCCTCGTTTTAAAGTAATTCGGTTTAGTAGATTTTGATCAACTTGGTTGATCGGAAAATCCTAACTCGAGAGGGTTAGGTGGTGGTTTTCACCCAGTTTGGGTTTCCACCTAAAAAATACTTTGTGTACTTTGTGTGATTGCATCTTGTGAGATTATTTATATTTTATTTCCGCAATTATTACATCACCCCCTCCTGGTAGGCAAACTACAAAAACATCTGAAGACCATCTAAGCTGAAGACAAAAATGCTAAGATGGAGTGGAGAACGAGGCAAAGGTGGCTTAAAGAAGGGGACTCCAACACTCGATTTTTCCATGTGATGGCATCAGGGAGGCAGCGAAGGAATTGGATTGTTGGACTATTGGTGGGTGATACAGAGCTTGTTGGCAGAGATGCAATAGGCAGGGAGGTAGCGGACCTTTTTAGGGAGTTCATTAGCAAGAGGCAAGGGGGCAGTTGGAGATGAATGGGATCAGATACACCTACCATTACTGGCGAAAGGCTGAGGGGTTGATTTCGCCTTTCACGGAAGAGGAGATGAGGAAGGCGGTTTAGGGCCTGAATCCGGATGGTTGCCTGAGCCCGGATGGCTTCCCAGTACACTTTTATAAGGAATTATGGACACTACTTAAAGATGTCATGCAGGTGCTAGTAGGATTCAGGGAAGGGAATCTTGGCATTAATAAGCTTAACAAGTTCTTCATGTTCCTATTGCTGAAGGAGGAGGCGAAGGCTATTGACGACTTCCGACCTATTGCCCTCTCCAATGTTGTTTACTTGATTGTGGCAAAGGTCGTGGTGAACAGACAAAGGGGAGTGATTGGTTGAGTGGTGTCTCAGGTACAGACTGCTTTCGTGCCAGTAAGGAGCATTCTAGATGGTTATGTGGCGGCTTCGGAGATCCTTGTGTATTGGAAGATGGAGAGGAGGATGACTTTTCTGTGGAAGGTCGACTTTAGGAAGGCTTAGGCTTATGACTTGATCCACTAGTCCTTCCTGTAGGCATCTTTGATCAAAAGGGGCTTCTCGCCAATGTGGATCAAGTGGATGAAGCAATCGTCATGACGACATCTTTCTCTGTTCTTATTAATGGTAACCCTACAGGGGGTTGGATACAGCCGAGAAGGGGGATGAGACAAGAGTGTCCTTTGGTGCCCTTACTATTTGTCTTGGCGATGGATGCGCTAGCAAGGTCGTTCGTTAGATCCTGTGAGGGGAATTTGATCAAGGGGTTCTCTTTGGATGATGGGGTTGTTCTGGTGCTTCAGTATGCAAAGGACACTCTTCTTTAAGGAAGGCGTTGTAGCAGAGGCAAAGCAGATCCGTATACTTGTGGAGCTATTTGGAGAGGCATTAGGGTTGCAGATAAACTATTTGAAGTCGACCTTCGTCTCGTTCCAAATGTCAGAGGTGGAGGCCACGAGGTGTAGTGCCGCTTTGAGTACTCAGGGAGAGCCTTGCCTATTTCATCCCTAGGGCTACCTTTGACAGATAGGAGGGTCTTGGAACATGATTGGATCCCTTTGATAAAGAGGATTGAGGAGAGATTGGCAAGGTAGGCATCTAAACTCTTGTCTAGAGGGGGAAGGCTGGTGATTCTAAAAGCGATATTGGTAATTATGCCACCCTACTTTGCTTCAGTGTTGAAGATGTCGAGGCATGTGAAGAGGAAGATCCAGACCTTGACAAGAAGCTTCTTTTGGACGAACTATGGAACGGGTGGGAAAGGGGCGAAGTTGGTGGCATGGGAGGAGGTTTGCAAGCCTATCAAGGAAGGGGGCCTAGGAGTCAGGAATGTGCAGAGGATCAATGACAGTTCCTTAACCAAGTGGATTACCAGGTTGCTTAGGAATGAAGAGTGTTTGGTGGGCAGGATCATGCAGACTTGATATGGTGGCTCGTTAAGTTGGGATCTTTTGATGTTCCCCCCCCCCCCCCCCGAGCACTTCACACTTTATTAAAGGTCTCTCTCGGTGACGCCCAGAGTACGAAGCTTTTTTACAGCAGTGCTTGGTTCTGGGAGTTTCTTTAGGTTTTGGCTTAATTGGACAAGACAAGGGAAGCTGTGTAACCGGCTTCCCAAACTCTCGACGTTGGCAGTTGATAGGGAGGCTACAGTGGCTGATGTGTGGGATAAGTGTTGGTGCCTCACTTTCTCGGGGAATCTGTTTGATCAGAGGATCCTGGAGGTTTAGATGTTACAAGAGTTGGAGGGCTTTCAGCCAAAGGGTGGAGTGGACACTTACGGATGGGAAGAGGGAGATTTCTCGATTAGCAATGCTTATAGAAGGTTGGGGAACCCTGCTGTGTTAGGTATATTAATCTTATAAGAGATTGCAATCAAGTTTGGTCAGCAGCGTGTCCTCTGAAGGTGAAGATATTTGTTTGGTTTCTTAAGAAAGGCAGAGTATAACAAAGATGTAGAGGGCTAGGTGGGTCCCGAATGCAGACACAAGATGTCCCCTTTGTCTTGGGGCGGATGAGGATATCGAGCACCTATTCTTTAAGTACCCTTTTGTGATTCGGGTTTCGAGCCAATTTGACGTTGGATGGACTCTTGGTTCTCTTCATGATTTTTGAGGTCATTCAGATGTGGGAACAGAGATGGGAGCCGTAACGTATTCAGGAGAGGGTGAGGCCTCTTGCGGTTTTGTGAGGCATATGGTTGGAAAGGAATGCAGTGGGTTCAGAAGTCAACATCCGTATGTCAAGAATGTTGTAGAGTATGTATCGTCGTTTATTATCCTTTGGAGCTCTAACTTCTAATATGGCCTAGTGCCCTTTTGTTGGAATGCAATTTCTAAATAGTTATTATTTGGATAACCGCCATTTCCCCTTTTCAAAAAATATAGGCATAGCCATGTGATACCATTTAGGATATGGCATCATATGTTTCCTCCAACATGACCAAAGCTAATATTCCTAAAGTAGTTACAAGTGGACTTGTCAGCTCAACATCATTATGACTCAAACTGGTTGTAAATAAGCATGAGAGGTAGGGTCAATTGTGGACAACAAAAATTTAAAGTAAAAGAATACCAATCAATCACAAAAATGCATAGTATTTTAGTATTCTTTTCTCTGATGTAAAAATCGATTTACTCGGCCGAGTAATCCTAGTCACACCCCCCTCCAACTAAATAAGCTATATATGGTCCTATAGTCAGCAACACCGACTACTCGATTGAGTAGTCATTGTAGTCGACCGAGTAATAAGTCACTTTTTGCATAGAGGTTAATATAAATGGATATATTTAGATATTATTTTCCTAGGTAAAGTTAACCCCCACTTGCCCTGACACCATTCGTGCCTCCCATCCCTTTTGTTTGAAACCTACACACGACCTAATAGGCGATGCCCTCTTCCAAACGATCAGAACTTCTCCCTATAGGTGATGTCGCAATAGCCCCCTACTCCGACTTGACAAAGCATCACCTCGTCCTCCATGATTCCACACAAGCACCCCTTCCTCTCCCTCTCCAATCATCGCCTTGCCCTTCAGCCCTTTTACCTTCACCGATGCCACTGCTGCTGCTGCTTCAAGCACCACGCCATTGTCGATGCCCTGCCACTTCAACCTCCTACTACTACTGGTACTGCAGTTATTGCTGCTCCTCTCTCTCTCTCCTTAATCCTTGCATTGGTTGTGTGCATGTGTATTTATTTATTTAAAAAATGCTCGACCAAGTACTTCCCAACTACTCCCCCACATACCGTATAGTCCTTAGTCAGTGATCTGACCAACTGAATATCGACTACTGACTTTTACAACACTGATTCTTTTCATGAAAAACTTTACCTAAGCCTCCTCCGCCTAAGATTTTGATCCCAACTATGCATTGAACGCTGCAAATCATGCTAGAAACAAAAGAAGGTAGTGTTCCTTACATACAAAAGGCCCTTTTTTGGATAAATCCCAAGAAGATTTTACCACCTCCTGTTCAAGGGGATGAAGATCCACAACCTAGATCCCCTTGGGTAAACTTCAAAAGAAAGTAGACAGGAACCTTTAGAGCCTTCAAAATATACCAAATTAATGTTAGGCTCCAAGTATACTCCCTAGTAAAACTTTTGTTAGGTAGAGAGCTGAGGGAGAATGCTCAAGAAAGAAATGGATGTAGAAAGAGAGAACTTAGGAGCACAAGAATTAATTAATTGCAATGAAATTAAAATTTAGAGCACTACGATTTAGATGTGTAGGCTTAGGTGACCTTGATAAAGTACTTATAGAGTGTAGAAGGTCCTAATAAAGTCTTCGTCTCAAAAAGGCTCAAAACTTTTCATGATAAAATGGCTTAATAACAAGAAATAATATAACTGTCATCAGACACCTGGCTAAAATAACAGATGTCTAGTTTGCAAAGAGTAGGCATCTGTAGCATCTGGCTAATATGTGTCTAACATTAATGGACAAACGTTTGGTTTGAATCTTCAATATTCCAAATCAAAGATGTACCATACATAATTTAAATTGAACAAGCATTCGGATGAGATCAATTAGATGTCTACTATAGTGTAGACATCTGATCAACCAACGTTGTTTCCACTAGAATTGAGTGTCAAGAAGGTATTGTTTCCAGAGTTGTCTTTTCTTTAAGAGTAGACATCTGGATCTCGAGAAATGGGCATATGGAGGTAGGGGCAGATATCTGAATGGCCAAGTCCAGACTCATTTTTCCTTTTTTTTTTTTAAGAAGATGCTTTTCCTGTTTATGAGATGAAATCCTACAGAGCCGTCCAGTTTAAAGAAATGGATGTCTGCAAGAGCATAAGTAGAACCTGTACAAGTTTAGGCATCTGGAAGGAAAGGATGACTCTCCATTTGGACTCGAGATACAAGTTTTGAGCTGAAAATCAACTAAAGTAGACATCTGGACACTATGCGTTGTTTGAAGGCAGAGGATTCACCTAGGCCAGATGGCATCCCAATTCTCTCTTTCTTTTTTCAATGGGTAGATTCCCAGTTCTCCCATACGCAGAGTTCTTGAAAATCATCAGGATGACCTTTTGGCAATGGTGCATGACTTTGTAGCCTCACATTATGGTTTTGATAAGTTGAAATAAGTGCACTGATGACTGTCGTCCTGTAGCCTTGCCTAACATCGCTTATCTCATAGTTGCAAAGGTCTTGCCTAAAAGGCTATGAATGATGGTGTTGCCCACTTCGATTGGACCAATGCAGTCTGCTTTTCTTGGGGATAGATCATTCCAAGAGTAAGAATTTTTTGGGATATCATGGGCTTGTGTGTGAACCATACACAGTGAACTTTTGTTCCTTTCAAAATGGATGATAACGAGGTTCTGAAGCCTTCGGTTTCTTGCCACTGCCCTTGAAAATCTGTCTTTTGGTTACTTGAGTTTGCCCCCAAAGGGCACACAAAGAAGTATCGAGGATTAGTTGCCTCTGATAGAGAAGCTTGAGAAGAAATTAGCTGGTTGGAGGAGGCTGCTTTTTTAGGGGGGTAGCTTAGTCCTTTTAAAGTCAACTTTGTCAGCAATTCCAATGTTCAACTTCTGTGTTCAAGCAACCAAAGAAGGTCATTCAGAAGGTTGATTGACAGCATTAGGAAAATATTCTTCTGGAAAGGGGCAGATCATGAAGGTCATCTGTTGCATCTAGTAGCTTGTGATTCATGAATACGTTTATAGGCAGGTTTGAATCAAGGTGGTCTCAGGATCCTTCATTTTAAAGATTTCTACAAAGACCAAGTGGGTGGTAAAGTTGCTCTAAGGGGGGATCCTTGTGGCACAAGATTCTTTACGATCTGTACTTATACACTCTGACCTGGGAAGCTCATTTTGTTGCATGCTACAATGCCTCTTCATTGTGGAGTCGTCTTTGGTCCGTTGTGGGCTGCATATTGCATTTTATTCTTAGTCAATCCTTGGTGACAGTGAAACATTCAAATTTTGGCTAGATGATTAGATGAGCTCGAGCAAACTTGACAATTTCATTCCTAAATTTTTTGCCTTGTGCACAAACAAGCTTGGTTGGTTGGCCGACTGCTAGGAAGGAAGGCCAAATGGAAAGAAATGATGGCATTTGAGTCATGTGATTAGAGGGGAACCTCTTGAAGACAAGGCTTGATGACTTGCAGTTACTTCTCACAGAGATTGCTGAGATATGGCTAAACAACAGTATTGCAGGCTCCTTTGCTTGGAATAGGGGCTTCTTTTCTGTCAAGAAGGGTTATGGGCTACTTAGAAGTAAGTCCAAGATGGGTTTGAACATTTGGAGAGAAAATCTTTTGAACTTCACCATCTCATTGAAAAAATGGGTTCCAAGTAGAAGGAAAAATGAGAGAGCAAGCAGGAGCAAGTGAGGCTTCAGGGCGTGCCAACGGTGGAGGTTAGGTAAAGGTTCATTCTCGAAGGTTGAAGAGGGGTCGACTGGAGGAGGTGCAATGCTTCAAATGCCTTGGTTAGGGACACTTGGCCGTAGGTTGTCGAGAACTGGTGAGATGCCTCGGTGCAATGGACTTGGCCATTGTAGGGCGACGTGTTCCTGTGTCCCTCATGGTGTGGGGAAGGAGGGGCCTTCATTGCCTACCTCCTCCTCCGGTGGGGGCCCCGATGGTTGAGGTGTGGGCACCGTGGTCGCCTCAGGTTCGCCCCATTGAGGACGATCTTGTGGGGACCATAGTGGGGGACATGATTAAAGGATGGTTGGAAAGAGCAGAGCTCAGTAGGGGGTTGTCGACGACACTCGGTGTCGACGTGGCCACAAAGGTGGCGAATATCTCTCCCTTAAGGTTTCTGGTCTTTGGACTGCAACATGTTGTGGCACAAAGGCTGGCCTTCAGGGTCTCCTCTGTTTCCAAAGCTTTGGTGCGATCGACATGGCCAATGAGGCACGATGGCGCCATTTTAGAGCTACCACCAAAGAGAGTGGAGATGGTCATCGCGGTGGAGGGGGTCTCGCTCTGGCTTTGCACAAGGGAGGTTCTAAAGGCAATCGTGGCATCTTTTGCGAATCTTAAGAGGTGTCGTGGTTTGGGACTCTCGAAAGGATATTTGTCAATGGTGAGGGCGGTGGTGGAGCTCTCGTTCCAAGGGCGACAGTGACCTCGAATGTCGTATTGCATCTTGGAGGTTCTTCGAGGGTGGTGAAGATATCTAAAGTCAGTAAGGGGGGTAGGTCCTATACGGAGGCACTTCTTGGCAAGGGCCCAAGTCGTGGAGTTGGTGGCATGGGGGAGCTACCGAAGGGAGATTGTGCCTGGAAGGGGAGGAGGGAGAAGGGAAGATTGTGAAGGCTGGTGTTGCCGCAACAATGGCTGGGCTAGAGGGTCCCAGGAAGAGGGTTGAGGCGAAGTTGAGCAGTGACAGTGCCATCGCGAAACTTGCCTCTATACCCTCCAAGAGTTTATGTAGGAGTAGGTGCCATTGGTTGATAGGCTAGAAAGGCGTTTGGCAGGGTGGGCCTCTAAGACTTTATCCAGACGGGGAAGATTGATGCTCCTAAAGGTAGTACTTGCCTTTATACCCTCCTATTTCATGTCTGTATTTAGATTGCCGCAAAAGGTAGAAAAGAGAATGTTCGATTTGATGAGGGACTTCTTCTGGACCTAGGATCCAAGCAGTACTCTGGGGTATTTATCTTAGGAGGAATGCGGCCATTTTTAGGGCCAATCACCTTGCACTGAGAATTTTGTGTCTTGTATTTCTTGTTCGGCACATTTCTAGGCCTCTAACTTGTAATTTTGGCTACTTTAGCCTTTAATTAATATAATTCTCGGGTGGTTATCAACCGGATAACCACCTTCTCATTTTCAAAAAAAAAAAAGCATGTCCAAGATTGGTCAAACTTTTGTCTGTTTAGACTGCATGGCCCTTTGGCGATTAAAAGTCCCATTCAAAATCAATTTTTGTTTGGCCTCTTAGTAGAAGGTTTTTTCCTTAGAGTACTTAGAAGGGCAAAGTTGGTTATAAAGATGATGAGGGGGTGGGTCCCAGAAGATTCTACTCAATGCTCTCTGCTTGGATCCATAGATGAAGATCTAAAGCACCTGGTTTTAGGTGGAACTTTGCTAAGGAGGCCTGGAGGCAAATGCACATCCCAATTCAAGAGATTTTGTCTGTTGGTGGCTTATGGGATAAATTCAAAGCTGGTGCGCAAAAGGATTCCCTTGCTTGGGGGAAGATCTTCGCATGCTTGTGGTGTCTTTGGCTTAAGAGAAACAAGGTTGTCTTTGGGAAGGAACGAGCGTATGTAGAAAATGTTGTGAGGGAGGCTTTGTCTTGTTTTTGTTGTTGGATTGATAATTTGTATTTTTTTTCCACTTGGAAAGCAATGAAGCATATGACCACTTACCTCCAATAGCCATCCTTCCCTTTTTTAAGAAATAACGTAGATGTCCAAGTTAAGTAGATGTCTAGTAGATAAAGGGGGTAGATAATTTAACTTCACAACAAGGTGCTTTGAGCTATGATAGAGACTCTGGTCATCTACCTATATCAATAGACATCTAGAAAGAGAACATCAAAAGACTAATAAAGGGATTATTAGATGTTAGGTCCAATATAAATTTTTGTTTTCAAGATTTTTTAAGGTTTTCTTGTTACGTACCTTAGAGGAACTTCTAGGAGTTACTTAAAGATTAAATAGGTGGCATGAAGGATCTTTAATATTCTAACAAAAGAAGCACAAGATAATATACGAAAATACAAAAGCTTGAGGCTCTTTTAGAAAAAGCTTTTCTTGTTGCATCGTCATCATCTCTTCTTGAATTGTCTTCATGAAGCCTTCCTTCTTCTTTAGGTATCTTCTTATTCTTATTTGCCTAAAATGTTAGTCCAAGCACACAATATAAACTTTTTTTTTATAAGGATAATATGTACAAATATTTGTAAAGTGTTTTGTCACTATCAAACCTTAATTCATGGAAGATTGTGTACATTGGCACATACACTAGGACCACCAAGCTTAGGTTACACACCATAGAACCTAGAATTACCGCTAGAGAAATATATAAAAGGTCATTAAGCCAAGCTAATCTCTACACGAGAGGAAGCAATGCGCATTGTTGTCGCCTCCCCAAGGAGTCTCTTAACAGAGTCATGCAACATTGGAGAAGGATCAAAGTCATTCCAATAGCCAAAGATTATGTGGATGTACTTCCAGATGATTTGGCATCCTTTAGGATAGGTAAATAGAATTCAAGATAGACCGAAGCATATTCATTCTTATGAGTCTTTGATTGATCACACATTGTGCAAATCCAAAAGGATAATGCGAAGTTCGCGTATAGTGATGTTGTCATATTAGCCAATGATAATGAACAAGATGCCAATGACACAAAGTTCCCTAGTAAACATTTTGTAACCAAGGACCTAGCACCTAGCCATCAACCAAAGTAAGCCAAACATGGCCTAGTTCAAGCTTAGGATGAAGCTCAATAAGCCTAAGTTGGCTCGAGCTTATTGAGCTTCGCCTCAAGCTTAATTAATTGAATTCTCAAGAAAAATCGATCTTGCCATCAACCTTTGATTGCAGACCCAACTGTGACTCATCGCTTACTACCATATCGTTCAAAAGGAGAGTTGAGAGTGATAAGAAGCACCTACAAGCAGCTAGGACCAAATATAGTAATGGTAGTAAGAGAACTTGGCAGGGTGGGAGGCAAGTAGAGGTATTATTGCTTGCAAAGAACTTGATCAATGGAGAGGGAGTACTTACAGAATCAAGGAGTAATAGGCAAGGAATACAAAGTGATATGAGGAGTGAGGTCATCAGGCTTCTTAATTGTTAGCAAATTTTTGGCATTTAAAAGTACAAGGTTTTTACATTTTTAAATAAATATACACTTTTAATATAGATACATATGTAACCTTGATAAATTCAGCTATTAAGATAGTCACTAAGTCAAGCTAAGCTTAGTTCAAAAGGAAATAAGGCTGGAAACAAGGCTCAAGCTTGGCTTAAATGCTCAATGAGACAGACTTGCAAGCTTTTATCAATCAAGCTCCGACTAGGCTCGTTGACGCTAAGTATGCACAACCTGAAGCTCAGGAACTCCTTAGAATTGAAGTGGCTTGCAATAGGCAAGTTGTGTTATAGCCCTAAAGGAAATGTCATAGACATGCTATAGGAAAGGAGAATGCTTTGTGCTAAACCAACATTTATTCCTGTGAATCTTAGTGTAAACACCTGCTTAATTGCAATTTCAAACATGTAGGTACTAGGTACTTAGTAGCAAAGCACCTCTAAGCCATTGTTACATACCTTGATATTGCTCTTGTTGGAAGGTCCATCAATCCAAGCAGAAATCCACCAAAATGCATCATAATGCAACTATTCTTATTAAGTTCTCGAAAATTGCTTTAGGCAAGAAACACCTACTTATGAAAGGGAAGTCCCTACATGTGCTTGTAGATCTGATGCAAACTCTATTAGATGTGAAAAGATAAACAATAGAAAATATGGCAAGGATAAGGGTTGGATGTTGGTCGAACAAAGATGGAGAGAGGATAATGCACTCGAGAATGGGCTCGTAGGGGTTGCCAGGAGCAAAGGTCGAGATCAAAGGAAAGGGAGACTTATTTGCTATCAATGTAGGGCTGGGGCCACTTCGCTCAAGAATGTTAAGACCAAATCAAGTGCTTGCAATGCGAAGGGGTGGGTCACTAGAAGGCTACATTATTTGTAGGTGGCTCTATGCCTAAGCTATCTAGGGGTTTGTCAAGTCATCTACCTTAGGTGGCAAGGCAAATGTTGTCTATCATTCAAGGAAATCTCTTTTTGTAGCGCTAGATGGACATTTGCAAGGCAAGTACAAGGTTCTATTAGCAATGGTAATTGTAAAGATCCTCCGATTAGGGCTCCATCTTCAAACCTTGATATGCAAGAATGGTATGGTGCATTGGAGGGATGCTCTAGAGAAATATCATGCTTTAATCCACTAACAATATGAAAGAAACTGTTCGGATTTCAAAGATCCCTTTGAGGCCTTCATACATCAAGTGGTCAACATCGATGCAATATTTGGGAGGTTGAAGGCTTGCGCTTATTTGAGTGAGGTTGTAGATGACCTTCACTTAGGTGGAGAGAACAGTGGAGGTGCTCTCCATTGGCAACATTCCATGATAGTTGGTGTGGCTCGGGCTGAGGGAGCTTCTTGGGTTCTTCATCTCAATTCGATAGAAGGGGGCACCACGAAGAGATCCTCCACAAAGTAGTGTGGTCTTCTTCAACAATGGGTGATGGCAGGGTTCGTCAAAGAATTTGCATGCACAAGGGTTTTGATCCAGCAACATGCAATTCCAATAGAAGACGTGACGAGAAGATCGTAGCACATCCTAATACTATCAAGTGTGGTTATTCCAAGCAACTGAAATTGCAGGGAAGATGTGGGGTCGCAAAAGGAAATCTCAAAAAGAAATGCAAGTGAAAAACTTGCAACTCCTTTTCAATGCTGGATACTGAGTTTAGGGTTGCATTTATGTCAATCCAAGTGGCAAGGGGATCCCTTGGCTTTTAAATCCAACTGGCTTTTCAGATCCATAAGTGGGTTTGGTTTTGCTTTTTGATCTCAAATCCCATTTGAGATAGGCTGCAAGCCCATTTGTTGGCAGGGAGGTAAACTTTGATGGTTGGTGGACTACATGATATGTTTATTCAATCAGGAGACTCAATTAAGATTAGGGTATCAACTAGACTTGGACTCTCTCCACTCTACCCGAACCAAACCCGATAAATGAACCCCTACCCAATAAGGAGAACATCTAAACAGGTCTAACCCAATCCAACCGGCTTGAGATACTAGTCAGGTCTCAAGTGAAGATCCTAGACCTGCATGGACTGGATAGACCTGATAGAATCTAGGCAAAAAAACCTGAGGTCCCCTCATTCTTGATCGACTCTGTGGTCCCCTTTGCCTATTTATATTTCTGAGAAGACATTTGATGCATAAATAGCTCTTTGCCTATGCTCATCAGTTATGGTTACTAGAATGTCAATGGGCAGTTTTGCTTCTTTGTTGCTCCTGACTCAGTGCCAATTCTGATGCATGTTATTAATCAGAAATCAATTTGCTGGATGTGGTTACACGATCAACAATATTGTGGTGTTTATTGTTCATGTGATGATTCCTTCTCAAGTATCTCTCCTGAGTTCGTTCAAGTGAATGCTTCCTCTTTTTGGTGTTTGCAAAATTTTGAGCATTAGCTTCGATTTTTAGGCGCTTCCAATTCAGTTATTCCCATAACTTTTGCATTAAACTAGTAAACTATAATTATTGATTGCCTTGGATGCTAACTTGGAATGTATGAAACTGGTCAGATTCAAAAAGAAACAGTTGGGTTTGATTATTAGCAGCCTGAGAGATTTGGTCCTATGGATCTAAATTCCCTGTTGGTATGACCTACTAGAACCTGCCTAACCCGGGTCTATATAGGACCCACCAGACCCACAACACCTGCAAGACCCATCCAACCCACTACAGACCTGCCTAACTGAAGGACCCATTTGTTGACGGGTCGATTCGAATCCTCAACAAAGAAAAGGGGTCAAGTCTTGGGCAACTTATGGACTAGTTTTGTTATGGGGTTGGATCGGATCCTCAACAAAGAAAACGGGTCAAGACTTTGGTTTCAACTTATGGACTAGTTTTGTTATCGGGTTGGATCGGATCCTCAACAAAGAAAAGGGGTCAAGTCTTGGGTTTCAACTTATGGACTAGTTTTGTTATCGGGTTGGATCGGACCCTACCGATATTACTGGGTTTAGACCAAAACGGGTTGAGTCTGACCTGACCCAATCCATTTGATGCACCTAGTTAAGGTGCAAGCGAATGCTAGTCAGCCATAACACCTCCGGCTTCCAATTCTTCTCATCACATTTCAACGGCTGTAGATTTAGGCAGCAATTCAAAGCAAGAAGCAATGACAAAGGAAGAATGCTTGGGCTCTGATGGGGGAGGCCAACCTCTGAGGTGTGTGCACAAGCAATGGCGAAGGCTGCCTTTCTTTGCAGAAGTGCAGCTCAGAAGGTGGAGGGGAAGGAATTGATATCAAAATGAAAATTGTGAAAATTGTCACATGGAATGTGCATGGCATGAGGGATCCTGCTGGAAGAAGGTGCTTGGGGAGGTATTTGATAAACTGAGGACCCTCAATCATAATGTTTCAGGAGACAAAATTAGAAGTTTGCACAAATTGGGAATGGAGCCTCATCGGTAGGAGTAGATGGACAGATGTTGTTGTGATTGACCCTATTGGCCTTTCAAGTGGCCAAATTATTGTGCAGTGAGGGGGAGCGCTTTGCACGGGAGAACCAGATCCAGGGATCTAGGCCTTTGTCATTGACACTACATAGAAAATCAGACAGGATCTGCTTCTTCATCCTGGTGTATGTAGGGCATACCCTTAAACACTCCAGCCACAATTTAGATGTACAATCCGCACAGAGTCTCCTCAGAGTGATGGCTTCAATGGAAGTTCTTTGGAAAGATAAAGGGAGGGATATTGAGAGAGAGAGAGAGAAAGAGAGAGAGCGAGAGAGAATAGGTGATTACATGACCTAAAAAACCAACTTGCACTACACAAAACTGAAACAGAGTGATCGTATAGGTTCACTAATAAGGATCAGCGACCACATTGCCACACTTTGAAGTTTAGGGTGTGAGTTCAAGCTGTAAATTAATAAAAACTTCTCCTTTCTAAAGAAACAAATAATCGTTTTCCTCAATCCACAAAACAAGACTATCTAACATTAAATATCCTTTGCTTGTGCTGACATTATCAAAAGATGTAAAACCCCATTTGAGCAGTTGAGTTGGCCATTGGTTGTTGAGCCAAGCAATATGTAGCTACAAGATTTTGTTGCAGCTTGGCTGATAGTAGTCAAAATGGTTGCTATGAAGAATAAAATGTGCCACATGGTAGTCCAGTGTGCACCCAAAGGGGCACCAGCCCTAAGGGTTTTTTGGGTTGGCCTTTAGTCCAAGTTTGGTGTTTTTGGATTTAGTATGTTTGATTTTTTCGAAAGAGGTTTAGAGGATTTGTTCCTTTCCAATTTTAGGAGATTAGATTTAATTGAAGTTTGTTTCTTAGCTTAGAAGATATGTTCTCTCTATAAAAGAGAGTCTTCTTGTAGTTTATTTCCTTAAAGTTAATGCATTATTGTTTCTACAAAAACTACTTCAACAACTCCCTCTCCCTCTTTTCTTCAAGGTTGGTGGCTGCAGTCTCTCTCTCCTCTCTGTCGCGTGGACAGGGACTACCTACAGCACCCTGTTGTTGCTTATTTTCCTCGTGTGGAAGAACCTCCACACCTCCGTATTGCCTAAAACTCCACATGGTATTTAAGCCTAAGGTCTAGGCTCTTCCCAGACGTTTTTCTACACCCCTAGGAAGAAGGAGAAGAGAAGAAAAGTCACATTGTGCGTGCTTTTCCCTGGTGGATAGCAGCCACGTGTGTGGCCCTTCCTTCTTGTTAAATCACACACAAGAAACCCCATCTTGTGCGTGATTCCCACGGGTATCAAGACCTCATGTGTCAAGGCTTCTTCGTCGACTTTGGAGTTATCTCGTAGAACTCCTTAAAGATCCTTGGCACCTTACGCAAGGCCCAAGGAGTCAAGCAAGAGACTCCGGCGAGTGGCTTCTCACACACATCCAGTGCCTTACACAGAGCATACAAGAAGAAGAAGGCTTGCTTCTTAAGGACGAAAATGGCTGAGAGCAAGAACCCGATTAACACCGGGAAAGGAAAGGTTATAATTCAAGGCACCACGATTAAACTTCAAGGTGCCTCGAACAATATCGTATGGGCTCAAGCATTCAAGATCTTTGTAGGACAAGACAAGTTGCACGTCCTTCTCAAAGAAGAGTCTGAATCCAAGGATGCAACGAAGAAGAAAAAGTGAGAGAAGAACTACTTAGTGATGAATTGGTTGATAAACTCAATTGATTCATCCATCACCTCTAGCATGCTCTGCAAGAAGTCAACCCATAAGATGTGGGATTCCTTGGAGAAGAGATACTCCAAGAAGTCCAGCAACACCTGCATCACCGGCATCTACACTCGAATTTGGATGACTAGTCAGGGGGATCTTCCCCTTGACAAATACTATTCGAAGATGGAGGCGCTCTTTGACGAATTGGAGATCTTCAAGCCTGTCTGTTGTGACAAGCAAACAACTGTACAAGAAAGGTGGCAAGCCATGAGATTCCTGTCGGGGTTGAATCCCTGATATCAACAGACACGTGATCAGATCCTTGCACTGGACGAAGAGTTAACTATTGAGACGATTTATAGTCATCTCGAGAAGCTTAGTGAACGAGATGCAGGTTCCACTAAAGCAGTGGTGATTGAAAACACCACTATGGCTACTTTCGATGGAGGCACTGGACATGGAAGAAGACATGGTAGAGGCTCAGGTCGAGTCTATCAACCATGTCAACATTGTGGACGTGCCAACCATCTACAAGATCATTATTGGGACAAGTTCGGAAGACCCGCACATGGGGCTTCTAGCATCACACGTGTGGAATCTCTCACCACTACAGATCTCGAGAAGATCAAGGCCATGCTGTGAGAGAAGGCGGTGGCCATCGTGACAACTATTGAGATTGCCACAGAAGCAACAATTCCAGAGGTTGCACGAGGCTACACCGTCACTCCTACCAAAGACAGAGTTGAAGATGTGAAGGTTGAAGAAGAACAAAAGTGGTGGGGACTCTAGTCTCATCACAATGTTCGGCAAGTCATCATCCTCTCAGCCTCAACTTAAGAGGGGTATAAAGAATAAATGTGACACACGGCAAGCCTGTGCCACGTGGCAATCCAATGTGCACCCAAAGGGGCACCAGTCCTAAGGGTTTTTTGGGTTGGCTTTTGGTCCAAGTTTGGTGTTTTTTAATTTAATATGTTTGGTTTTTTAGAAAGAGGTTTAGAGGATTTGTTCCTTTCCAATTTTAGGAGATTAGATTAGATTGAAGTTTATTTCTTAGTTTAAAAGATATGTTCTTTCTATAAAAAGAGTCTTCTTGTAGTTTATTTCCTTGAGTTAATACATTATTATTTCTACAAAAAAACTACTTCCCTCTCTCTCCCTCTCTTCTTCAAGGCCAACGGCTGCATTTTCTCTCTCCTCCCTGTCATGTGGATAGGGACTGCCTACAGCACCCTGTTGCTGCTTATTTTCCTCGCGTGGAAGAGCCTTCATGGCTCCGTATTGCCCAAAACTCCACAGTTGCAGAAATGGAGTTACCTGGCCAGTAGAAACTTTGCATAACTAAAACATGGTTTTTAAACCTAGCATCTAGTTCAATAGAACAAACAACCTAGCTATTAAACTGACAAGGTGCAACCACGCTAATCTAACAAATGCTCTATAAGTTGGAGAAATTGAAATCTAATGCCTAACAGACAAAATAGCACATGAAATTTTTGCAATAATAAAACTTATGTACCCAAAATAAACATCAGGAAGTTAAAATTATAATAACTACATAAGTTACCTCAATGTGCATTGCTTTCCCGATTTTCCAAAACTCAATACAGACACCAATACCAGAACTCAATAGAATCATCCATGAGGTCTCATTGTCAAGAAGGTACAGGAAAACAATTAGCTGGCATATGAAGTTCACAACAACTGACTTTGCAGACAGACCTTCCATGGACTTGTTTTTATTCCAAAATTGGATATCTGCATGAATAAAACTCTAGTAAAATCATCATCTTGTTCAAGCAGAAATCATTCTTCTTGGGATAAATAACAATGCATTAACTTCCAACCATAGAGCAACTATGATGCCAAAATATTGGACTCACCATTTTTAAAAGCCAAGAAATCAAAAACTGAATGAAGCAAAGATACAACCATGGTGATACCCAGAAGAATAGGATTTCCTTCCAAGAATACCCTCTGCAATTGATTATAAAAACAAAATCAGATATGCAAAATAAAACTACTTGACCTGGAATCACTTGATAGTCAGAATATGAGTTTTTCCTGAAAAGCATCTTTAGTTAAATTGAGAGAGAGCGAAGGAGGAAGAAGAACAAAACACTAAAGAAATAACATGCTTGTGTCCTACGATGTAATAACAACTGGTTACCAAGCCTTGGACCTCTGGTTGTGCCGAATTCATTTTCATTTTCAGAAACACACACAACTTGCACTTTCTAGAGTATACAAACTACACTTTCTATTGGTTTACCAGGTAAGGATATTACTGACGATGAGGTACTTACAGCTATTCATGGGCTGAAGGCAGAAAGTTCATCTGGTGCAGATGGTCTCTGGGTGCTTTTGTTCAAAGAACTTTGGACATCGTGAAGACAGAATTCATGGCATTGGTCTGGGAGTTCATGGCAGATAATGCCAACTTGAGAATATCAACAAGTTTTACACATTCCAATTGCCTAGAAGACTCGTGCGGAAGAAATTCGGGACTACCAACAAATCACCTTATCTAATGTAGCATACCACATTGTGGCCAAGGCACTTGAAGGTGTAGGTTCTAACGGAAGGGGGTGAGATGTGTGTTATAAACAAATATAATGCCGAAAAAAGTCAACAATAACAAATATGCAATCACACAAGAACACAATGATTTTTAGGTAGAAACCCAAACCCAAGTAAAAACCACCAGGTTTAGGATTTCCCGATCTACCTAGTAGATCAAATCCACTAACCGACCAACTTAAACGAAGGTAGTCCAACCTCTTACAACCACACTACTTACACGAGAGTAATATACCTCAACCCTCCTCTCTACAAGGAGCATTTTGTCTCACGAAGGAGATGGGGATTCGCAAAGTGAATACTCAACTACAAAAGAAAGAGAAAAACAAATACCTATAGAGCCAAAAAGTAGGGATAAATCTATGCTACTATAGGCAAGAACTTCCCTAATACGAAAGAGATTCGGCATGAATTCTACAGAGTTTCGATGCTCTCAAATTTTCAATATAGAACTTGGAGAGCAAGATCTTCTCTAAGTGATTTCTCTCTTCTCTTAGACACAAAAGATGTGGAAATGAATTCTCAAGGTGTATTTAGCCAAGTGAAGGTCCTCTCCTATTTATAGAGGTGCCTAGAAGGCTTTGGAAGCCTCTTGTAGCCGTTGGGAACAAGGCTCAAGAGAGTGGTCCAAAGTCCCACCAAAATCAGGATCATTAAAGAGTCTGGCAGGGTTATCAAACATCTATTATTATGGTCAGTCGTCTGGGTCATCGTCTAATTTGATGGTTGGTCATCTAATCTAGAAGGGTTGATCATCTAGATTGGGATGGATCAAGACAGACGTCTAAGAAAGCATTTTAAGACGTCTAGAAAACTAGTCAGACATCTAATTCTAAGACGGGTTTCTTCCTATTTTAACCAAATCAAAACAGGATTCTAATGTTTATATGTCAGACGACAGATCGAACGTCTGACATAATATTTGGTCGTCTGAAAAGACGACTCTCTGCAAAAATTGATTTCCCAAGACTCAAATGGCTATAATCATCTGACAAAAGTATATTTAGGTCAGATCAAGTTTAACAGTTCTTTATCAGACGTCTGGAAGGATCTGCAGATGACAAAAAGTGTTATAAATATGATTAAAATGTAATCCTCGTAGATATTCTCTCAACAGCCCAACGTCCTCTAATTGAATGTTTGGCAAGGTCCTCAGACGTTTTGTAAGACGTCTGGACTATGGGCTAATCGTCTGAAAGTAAAGATCAAAAAACACTAAATCCAGCCTAAGTGTTTGGACGTCAATACAAACTATCAAATGTCTTAAAGTCCATTATCAAACGTCTGATGATCAAGTTAGACATTTGACAGGGTTGTTTGATTTCTATAATGATTTTCTGATTCTATTCTAGGATTTTCCTAAGTGTCCTAGTGTAGGAATATTATTCCTAGGACTAAGGTAAGACACTTTTGGGCTCTTTAACAATGAATCTAAAAATAAAGAGCAAAGAACAATAAAACAAATACAAAATACAAGAACAAGATAAACTTCTATCATATTCTTCATCTCCAAGCTCCTGCTCTACGCGAGGCTCCATCTTCTCTTTTCCTCCATCAAGTTCCTCCAATCCGCCATGGATGCGAGCTTGAGCTCCTTCACATTTGATTCCATTTACTTTTATCCTAAAAGCTTAAACTCAAATGCAAATGTTAAATACCAAGTATTTTGTTATCATCAAAATCAACGATCGTGGTGCCCTTGCACCAACAGAAGGGAGTTGTTCCTAAGATTGTTGGTCTTATCTAGTCAAACTTCATATGTGGCAAATCACTACAAGAGTCTTTCATCATGGCAGAGGAAATGGCAGCTACCTAGCATAGGAGTGGAAGGAAGTCTTTTTTTTGGAAGGTGGACTTTGCCAAAGCATATGACTCCACCTCTTGGTCTTATCTTCGGCAAGTTCTTAGGCACAAAAAAAAGGTGCATAACCACCACATCTTTCTTGGTATTGATGAATAGGATCAAATGTTTACATGTTCCCAAGGGGGGCACAATTGTTGGTAACTACTCCATAGTGACTCCCATCCCGCGGTATGCAGATGACATTGTTTTTCATCGAAGGTGGGGAGGAGGTAAATCATTTGGGAGCATTGGTTCTCATTTGTGGCACCAAATCTAATCTCGATGTCAACCATGACATATCTATCTGTACCTTTCAATATGACTGGAGAGAAGGCCACCACTTGCTCTACTTTTCAGCATGCTAAGCTTGCACGCCTGCCTTTTGTGTACTTCAACCTGCCCTTGAAGGGAAAGCATACAACAGCAGGGGACTTGATACCTCTCATTGACAAGTTGGAGAAGAGACTAGCTGGTTGGATGCTTTGTCTAGGGGAGGGTACTTGATGCTTCTGAAATCTGTCCTATCTGCAAGTCCAGCTTCCCATCTTTCTATTTTTCAGCCACCAAAGAAAGTAACAAGAAAATTGATGCCATCAGAAAGGGATGCTTCTAGCGGGGGGTCTAAGTCATGAAGGGGGTTTTCCTTCACTTGCTCAGGTGAAGGAGATTTGCAAACCTGTCAAACAGTGTAGCTTGGGGGTGCTCCACCTGCCCAACTTTAATGATGCATTACTATCTAGACTAAGTGGGCGATTAACTTGATGCAAAACCAGGAGACACTATGCATAGAATTCTGAAGGATTCTTATGGGTCCACACTAAACTGGGGGGATAAGATATCCGCCCTGCGTGGGGCTTTCACTTTCTTGAGAGGTTTACGTGAAGTCATGGAGATTGAAAGACAGAAAGACCTTCAGATTTTGGGAGGACAAGTGGATGGGATCTGGGTGTTTGGTCACTACGTTACCCCGATTGTATGCCTTGGCACCTCAGTTGTGGAGGTTTGCCATGAACCATTGGAAAGGGACACTAGTTCTTGGGCCCCACACCTTGATAGTCATCTATCAGAAGCCAGAGTTCATGAGTTGTAGCAGTTGTTGGCAATGGTGTAGAATTTCTGGCCAAGAGGGGTGCTGGATCCCCTGGCTTGGACCATAGGTAATTCCTCATTCAAAAGGACCCACAAGATACTTCAAGGAGAGGCTATGGTGATTACACCTTCATGCGCTCAAATTGCTCAATTATTTGGAAGATGAAAGTTCCCTCAAGATTAAGATTTTTTATGATTGCTTAGAAGAGGATGGCTAGTCACCAAGCTTAGGGGATGGCTATGGAGCCAAGAACAAGATGCCACGTGCATGCTTTGTGGGATGGAGGAGGATTGACAGCACTTGTTCATTGGTTGCAAGTTTGTGAACGAGCTTTTCACTCAAATAGATCTTCTGAGTCTCCCCAACTACTCAAGCAAGGAGTTCTAGAGGCCTTTTCATCACGGCATTTGGATGGATCCTCAACTCAGCAGCAAACTTGCAGCCATCCCGTGGAGCATCTGGGTACAAAGGAATGAGACCATTTTCCAGGGCCAAAGGGTGAGCAGAAAATGTAGTAAACAATGCCTTTTGCTTTTTCATTTCTAGACAATTTTTGAAATGCTCTATTATTTTCTGATGGTGGAATGAAGGTAGGAGGTGAATGGCTACCAACCAGTAGCCATCCTTTTACTTTTTCAATGAAAACTAGGTAACATCATGCCTTTAAAACTACATGTCTAACACACTACTTAAAATAGTCATGACGGCCCTGCAGAAAGATTCAATGCTATTCACCAAAGCAACCTTATTTACTAACATGTAAAAAAAATGATCTCATTCATGCATAATAAAATCAGTAACATGATGTTGTAGAATAAATCAAATAAAAGACAACTTCAGTTTGAGTAACGCCTATTACAGAGAACTCAACAACGTCTTTAAAACCTTCAAAATTCAAACTGCATTATGGAGAAGAAGTCAAAATTAATATTACATGTTAATGTTCTCGGACCATCAAAACCAAACTGTTTCTCCATTAAGTAGTTCTATATCAAATGGATTATTTGCCTCCCATTCAGATCAACCACATGTCATATTTAGGCTTCAGTCAAACTTTGATCAAATACTGAACAATAACTACCCACACTTCATTGTGGGAGAAAAACATTCAACTCAATATATCTAAGTCTAAATACATTAATTTTAGATTGTATGTCAAAATCTGAAGGAAAAAAAAATATTAAGAAAAAATGATGAACATTTTGAAAACATTTGAAGGTTAACAAAATAAATACCAAATAAAACACCCAAAAAGCCTATTTGAGATCGCTAGTTTGAACTTCAGGATTTTGGAATGGAACTTAGGTCAAACCAGAATTTTGCCATACCACATCAAAATCTGAATCTGACAAAATTCTGAACTGTATATCTGAATCTGAATATCCAAATCCAATTATATTTGGATATGTCATTGGATATCCAATCCATTTTCATCCCAATTTTCTACCCGCAATCTCACTCAATATTGAAAACCACACGATTATATTGCAACCAAATAGGCCAAAAACCTGTAAGAAGCTTCACCCATCTGTCTTCATCATCCTGAAGCCAACTCTAAAAGCATTCCAAAAAAAATCAGATGCTGTGAAATGCTGATTGTTCCCCACAAATTTCAGCCAAAACTACTTCTAGAAACAGCAGTCAAAGAAGAGATGCTCAAGGTTCTCGACTTCATTCACACAGAAAGAACAAGAGCCATCCCACTGTGGCCTCCAACTTTTCAATGTAGCCTCTGTTGCCAATCCTCCCCGTTGCAGAAGCCATGCAAGAATCTTTACCTTCAAGGGAATTTTGAGTGTCCAGAAGTGGCCACTACCTGAAACAACTGCAGCATTACCACCGTCCACATCGCCCCGAAGAAGTCTGTAAGCCCTTCTAATAGCAAAACTTAACCTTCCCTACACCAAGGAATCCTGAAATTCTGGATTTGGCCAAAAGCCCACAACCTCACATACATGAAATTACTCTATTGTATGTTGTATTCCCTTAACCACCGTAATATAACACATTAAAAACAATAGAAAAGGACTAAAATAAAGTGAACTTCTTAGATCATCGCCTTTTCTTTTAGTTTATCTTACTCTACTTACTACACCCTCCACATCCTTCCCCACCTTCACCTTCATCCACCTCTTCTATTACCCCTTCCTTCCACCATATGCTCTAGTAACTCTTAAATAATAGATTGGTTGAAACTGACATGTCGGTTTGGTATAATCAAATTCATGATATATATGCATGTGCATGATTGTAAAATCCAAAAATTCAATTCAATGAGTTGATGCTTCATATTATTTTTCCATTTTTTGTATTTGGGAAATTTTCATGAGATTCTCACATTATTTATGAAATGAATAGTTCATGTTGTGTCCTTATAATTTTGGATTACAATTTAGATATATGTGATTCCATCTTTTAAGAACTCAAGATAGTTAACAATAGGAGCGGTAAAAATTGGTTCATTACATTAATTGCTATGACTTCTCAAACAAAATTGTTATGAAAATCTGGCTATAGCGACAACTATTCAAACTTGCACAGATTGGATCAACTTCACTCTTTCAATTATAGCCTAAAAGAGGATGACAACAAAGAAAGGGTGTGACAAGAGAGAGAGTGAGAGAGAGAAAGGGTGGACTGGGAGAGAGAATCACATGGTAGGTATTGCAGAGACCATGAGAATGTGCAGGTGCCATGAATCACAGTACGAAGAAATGAATTAAAGGACTCTTTAGTACAGAGAATAGATGAACTACATTGATTTATAATTTATTATGGCTTAATTACATTTATATAATTTTAAAACATATTTAAGGTGTCCCATGACACACCAATGGATTTAGAAAACACATTTACGGTGAAATAAGTGAAAAAGATTGTCCCAAAAATTCCTTTAATGATAAGGCCCCACAGGATTCTAACTCACAACCCTCATGCTATCTCCCCATCTTTCATATCTCTTAGGGAAGAATTATGTGATATGCAAAAGACCAACGAATTATACTTGAATAAGACAACAATTGAACAACTATCTGTGACGACTGTTTGATGTTTCATAGCATTAGTAATTAGATAGATAGATAGTTCAAAACAGTTGTCACTGTCGAGGTATATTGTTTTCATGTGATTTGATTAATAATCGTGCTCTCATTAATATCTTCAATCTATTCCAATATAATAACTTAGGGAAAGTATTGGAAAGCAAATATAAGTAAAAATCTGTATTTTCACCAAAAAGAAAATATGACTTGAATGAGGCTAAAATGACTACTCGCATTGATTTAAGGCATAGCATTTATGCCCACAATCTTCATGCCCACCATGTCTCTGCATCTCTGCAAGTTCTCACCCGTAAGCATGTGATGGTGCACTTTTTCCCTTTTAGGAAAGATGTGGCATGGAAATAGAGTATCCACGTGTCTTAGTGGGAAGAGATATGGGAGCGTTCAACGTTAATATATACATAATGTATATGGATGATAGCTCGAGTGTATACTCTCCAAATTTTTGACTTATTATAATTAGTAATTACAAAAGTAATGACTTCCTTCTACAAGACAAATGCTGCAAAAGATAGATTCATGTTTGTTCTACCTGGCTATGTGGAAATCATGAGAATTTTTAGGACCTGGTGGAAAATTCTTTACCAAAATCATATTCCAAGTATCTTTTTCTCATTAAACCCCAGTATGGTAAGTTTAAAAATAAACGTTAGGGAAATAATTAATGGCTACCAATAGAAAAAAATTAAGGCCTCCGGAATCACTAAAGCAATGCCGATCTACCATGTCTCCAAGGAAAGAGGAAATAAGATTATGGGCAGGATTGGGATTGTTGAGTTCCATTCTCACCAACATATAGGTTGAAAGCAATTATGTAACCAAGACTAGAGATAGAAAATCAGAAACAACTCCACTGTATCTTTCTATCAACATCATTGGCACAGTTTTCTCACAGGGGGGGAATCACACATTTTACATTTTAGTTCCAAAAAGAAGATAAAGAACAAGAATCAAATATATGGCTCACGAGTCAGTTCATTGGGCAAGAATTGCTCTAAAATTTGACATCTTAAGAGGCTTATACTAGAAGCTGCCCAAAAGCGCCATGCATCTATGAGAAACCCAAGGGAAAATAGTGGTAACTTCACATGTGAAAAATGAGACCAGAAATGTCCTCTAAGATCCACATCTTGCACCCCCACCTCCCAAAAACAAATCTTGAGTCCAAAAAAAATCATTTTTCATTCATGCAAGACAAAATACAAACAGCTGAATATTCAATGAGTTGGAGCATTGGAAAATATTTGACAAGTCCATTTATACAACAAAACCCACCTGACTCAATGCCTAGCTGGCTGACCTGTCCCATTTCCTATGCAAGCCTACCGTCCAACTCAAGCTTCAATTTAAAAGCACAAGTGTCCATAAAACCCACAAGGTTTCGGACCAATATAAACAGGCCAAAACCTGAGTGTTCATTACCCCAAAGATAATGTGAGGGACAAGATCCGCAATATGTAGGGCTGCTGGGCAAGGGTGGCTGATAGAGGAGGGAAAGGTTGCAGGATTTGCTGCAGGGCAAGTATGTTGGAGACATGGTGCCATGGAGTTTGATAGGCATTAGGGATCCCAAACGAGAGACCTATTGGTACACCAAACCCCAACCCACTGGCATACCTTCGCCAATTTTGGATTATATAAAGAGCTTTCTTAGAAATAGAAAAAAAAAAAAAGACTGCTGAAGATCAGTTATCATCCCAACTGCCTTGAAGATTTAAAGAGGTCTATGTACAGGACTCTAAACCAATTTAAGCTCTAGAAAGTAAACTCAAGCCCAAGACCTGAACTTCTACCTAAGCTTGTATACAACACAATAGGACTGAACGTAACTTTTAAACGTCCAAAGACCTAAACTTCTACCTTCTGTCCAAGCGTGGTTCACTTGGGTCAGCTGTCCACAAGACATCAAGCATCAGACTCAATCTTGACATCCAAGGAAATAAGTAGTCCATACTACAAAAGTCGCCACTGCAAACTTTCACTCAACACAGGGGGTCAGACCAGAACATGTTTGCAGAAAACTAGCATCCCAATAATTAATAAAAGTTTCAAATTCACAATTCAGTTGTAATATGAAATTAGCAACCTCCGGTACGACAATCAATCCAAGGAAATAAGTAGTCCATGCTAAGAAACTCGCCACTACACATTTTTACTTAACACGGGGTCAGACCAGAACATGTTTCCAGAAAACTAGCTTCTCAATGTTGGTATTTTGATAGGCAAACTCATAGAGATTGCAGATACAATAATAAGGAGAAAGATTTAAATTCTTTATCTTCAAGAGATCAAATGAATAAGAGAAAAAGTAAAAGAAATTGAGAAGGCAAGTTTCAAATTATGGTACTTAAGAAGGGACAAAAGTAGAAATGAAGTTGATATTATTATTCATAAGGACTTGAAAGAAAGTGTGGTTGAGGTTAAGAGGATAGACGATCAAATTATTTTGATAAAATTAGTCTTAAGACTAATTTGGATGCGGGATAAAACACTATAGGGATAGGATAAGTGAAGGGAGGTGTTTATTTGGGTGGTGAAATAAGTGGAGGGCTAAGGTGGTGGGATAAAATGATTGATGTATTAGTAGGTGTTCATTTAATATTAAAAGTGAGTGTGAAGGATTTTATTGGTTATATGTTTAATATTAAAAGTGGGAATGGATGATCTTAAATTCTTAATGGGTATTTATTTAATATTAAAAGTGGGAGTGGAGGTTGTTGTGCTTTGATGAGATAAACCTCCCCAAAAACTCCAACAAGAACATGGAGGGGGATTATCCCCACACTAACACCATCTCCAAACGGGCCCTTAGAAGAAGAGATCTTAAATGTCATTTCAGTTTATACATCTCAAGTTGGTCTAAAGGAACGAATAAAGAAAGAATTATAAGGGGAGCTTCATATGGTAATTCAAGGAATCCTACAGAGAGATGATTTTCTTGGGTAGAGATTTAAACAAACATGTGAGAAAAGATGCTTTAAAGTATGCAGGAGTGCATGGAAATTATGACTTGGTAATACGAATGAAAGAATGGTAGACTTGATTTTGCAATGACTTATGATCTTTTCATAGCAAATACCTTCAAAAAATGAGAGGAGCATTTGATCACTTACAAAAGTGGTCTAATAAGAACACAAATTAATTACTTTGCTTTGAGAAGAAAAGACCGTTTATGTAGTAAAGATGGCAAAATTATTCTATGAGAGAGTTTAACTACTCAACATCATCTTTTAGTGTTGGATGTACATATGAATAAGTCAAAGAAGAGAATATTGATGTTTAAGAATATTAAAATTAAATGGTGAAATCTTAAGAAAGAGTAAGAGAGATTCAAAGAGAAGATGCAACAAGAGACTTAAGATCTTGATGGAAGTGCTAATGGCTTGTGGGCAAATATGGCAAACTGTATTAAAAAGGTGGCAAAAGAGATGTTAGGTGTGTCTAAATGAGAAGTTCCAAGACAAAATGAGGCTTAGTGGTGAAGTAAGGAGGTGCAGGAGAAGCTTACAGTTAAAAGAGCTTGCTTCAAAACCTCATATCAAGATAAGATCGGTGAAAATATAAAAAATTACAAAAGAGCAAAAAAAGTAGTTAGTAAAACAAAAGCAAAGCTTAGAAGCATTTTTATAAGAACTTGATTCTAAAGAAGGTGAAAAAGTTATCTTCAAGCTAACAAAAGCAAACTAGCAGAAAACAAAAGATCTCACATGCATAAGATGCATCAAGAACGAAGAAGGGTGCTTATAGCTAATGAGGGTATAAAGATAAGATGGAAAAAAAAAAATTTTTGAAAACCGAGGAGGTAGTTATCCAAGTGATAACCACCCAAGTTCATTCCATTCCATTCCACAAAAAAAGATTACATTAGAAATTACATATTAGTTCTCCAGAACTCCACCTGAGACTTAATGAAAAAAGAAAATTTTCAACATAGGGTGTCTCCCCCTAAAAAGCACCCCATTTCTGCCCAGCCAAACACCCCATAAGACAGCCAAGATCTTAGCTCGATCTTTCTTGGATCTAAAAGAGATCTGTCCCTCTCTTGCATTCCCCCTATGGAAAGAAGACCAGAAGCTAGTCATGTCTCGAAGGACAATCCAGTCGATCTCCATCCTCTGCCACACCTGCACCTCAAACGAACATTGGAAAACGAGGTGTTGAATGTCCTCCGCTACTCCACAAAGGAGACAACTCACATCCTCCATCTAGGCCCACATCGCTCTCCACCTCTTCGTCATAATCCTCCCCTTCATTGTCAACCACACGAAAATCTTCACCTTTAGTAGGTACTACGTCTCCCAGAGAAATCTGCAGCCTCTCAAGAAGTCGACGACCGAATGGAAAAGTTATTTTCATAAGCTCTTTAATGGAAATCAAAAGAATGGTGTCATCTTAAGGGGAGTTAGCCAATTCAGAAGACTTACGTGGATTGGACAAGCTATTAAAGGAAACAAAAGAAAGTAGTTTATGCTTTAAAAATAATGAAAATTGAGAGGATTGTTGGACCTAATGATATTATTACAAATGCTTAGAGAGTAAAGGGAGAAGAGGATATAATTTGGCTCACAAAATTATTTAATACTATTTGGAGAGACAAGAAAATACCAGGAAAAGTTTCATCGTACCTTTATACAAGAACAAAGGAGATATATAAAATTGTTCCAACTATAGAGATATTAAATTGATGAGTCATACACTAAAGCTTTGGGATAGAGCAATTGAAAGAAGACTGAGGCAAGTCCACATAGTAATTGAAAATCGATTTGAATTTAAGTCAAGTCAATCTACTATTGAGGCAATACACCTCATAAGACATATGATCAAGATCTACAGAACCAAGAAAGATTTACATATGGTCTTTATTGATTTGGAGAAGGCTTATAACTCTATCCTAAGAGATATCTTGCGGAGAATTTTGGAGAAAAAACAGGTACCGTTTCTACATATCAATCTCATAAAGGATATGTACTGTGGAGATACAACTTGTGTAAGGACTAATGATGGATTGATAGACTACTTTGATATCACTATCAGTCTGCATCAAAGATCAGTTTTAAGCCATTACCCCTTTACCTTGGTCATGGATGAATTGACGAAGCATATCCAAACTAAAGTTCCATGGTGTATACCATTTGCCTATAACATCATACTGGTTGATAAGATAAGAAATGAAGTGAACATGAAACTTGAGCTTTGAAGAGAAGACCTAGAAGCTAAAGCTTACGTCTAAGCAGAACAAAAACTGAGTATATGAAATGCAAGTTTAGTAGTAGAAGAAACAATAAAGAGATAAATATAAAAATTGGAGAAGAGTGCATTCCATTAAATGCAAGTGAAGATCCATTTTTTAACAAGATGGTGAAATTGATAGAGATGTTACTAATAGAATTAATGCAGGGTGGTTGAAATGGAAGGGAGCATTTGGTGTTCTCTATGCTGAGAGGATTCCTTTAAAAGTTAAAGAAAAGTACTATCGAGCAACTATAAGAATTTCCATGTTAAATGGTTCTGAATGTTGGGTCATCAACTATATGCATGTGCAAAAAACATCTGTGGCAAAAATGAAGATATTAAGATGAATGTGTGGTCATACAAGGAAAGAACGTATTTCAAATAAAATTATTTGAGAAAAGGTTGGAATGACACTGATAGAGGATAAAATGAAAAAAACACATCTAAGGTGGTTTAAACATTTGCGAAGAAGACCACTAAATGCACTAGTCAAGAGATGCGAGGAGTTAGGAGTTGAATCCACTAAAAAAGGGCGAGGAAGACCAAAAAAGAGTTAAAAGGTAACTATTAAATATAGCCTCATTACTTCAATTTAAGTCCAGAAATGACTCAAACTATATCTGAATGGAGGCAAAGAATTTATATAACCAACCCCACTTATTGTAGGAAAAGACTTGGATTTTGTTGTTGTTCAAGTCCACAACTCAATTATAATATGACATAAGTGCCTCTACAAAACATAATATGAAATAAGTGACGTTCGGTAGAACAATTAAATTTGTAGTCAACCCTATGATACACATGCTGATCATTGAAATAAAGAAATTTAGATTGCCAGCTATGAGAAACAATTGAGCTTCACATCTAAAATTATCTCGTAAACAATTGTCTCACTCCTTACAGCTATTAATAAAAGGTAAGCAAGGTGGAATCTTAAACAAACCACAAAATTTGAGCAATAGAAGACAATTAAGATGATCACATGATACCTTGAGCTCATCGGCTTCTCCCTCAAGCATGCTACCATAACTGCGATGCATTTGAAATGACTGATCAATCTGTAAAAACATTTGCCACTTGGTCATGCTGATGGGACCAAGCTCTAAATGAAGAGGCACTTCTTCCACGGTATCATTCAGTGCTATCAATTTATCCCTGAGAAGCCAAAACTCGTTGAAAAAAACTGTGGGGTAGTAATTCATAGTTTTTGGTTCCACATTCAGATCTGTATAATTTCATTAAGGACAATGCTTGGTAGAAACAGAAGACAACCTGAAAGCATCATGCAAATTTGAATGCAATGATCAACTATAAATTTAGAACCAGCTTATCACCACTGAAAAGTTCTATGCATTTTTAGAACAGGTAAACCAGATTTTCAAAACCCTCTGGGGAAAGCAATGTTCCATCTGAAAATATCAAGTAATCCAAATTTTTGAAAAGCTACAGGGTATTCAAACTCAAATAACAGAAAGAGCAGGTTATGACTATAGGCTTTTGAGTTCAGTTTTTTTTTTAATCCATTTTGAGCTCAGTTATACCACAACAAAAATATCAGTGTATAAAGAAACATACTCAACTAACCAAGGATGTGTGTGCATGCACGAGCACGAGTGCATAAGGAATTTACCACTCAAAAACATAAATAGAAAAAAACTTCTAGATAATGGGCTGAAGTTGTCAATATGTCTAATGGATACGACCAGCAATATTGGGAGGTAGAGCATTGTGAGGGTATCTGCACAGAAAGAAAATATAATTAGCCAATTTCTTTAAAGGCAAAACCAAGAGAAAAGCGTAAGCATGGCAGGCATGATAGCATGAGCATCTTCAAAAGAGGAAAAGGAAAGCAAAATAGGCATGTCATAAGTACAGCTTGAGAATGGGTTGGGTACAGGTATTTCTGTAACATACCGTCAGAAAACATATTGCTAATGCTCATCCAATTGTCAAATCCATCAAAACCCAAGTTTCAAGATGACTCAGGTGAATAGAGTCATGAAATTAAGTTTTAGACTTCCTCTCTAAATTTCACTTCGAAGTTATCACAACAATTTCATACGAGTACAAATATCACATGCACATGTGCTTCACATAAATATGTTACTTTATGAGTATACACGTGCCTCAATACCTATGAGTATACCTACCTTATGAGATACAGCTTGGTGTACCCCATAACCCATTTGAAAAAGGACAAGGAAGGTGTTCATGAAAAAGAATACTACCTAGGTATATTTATATAGACACCGGAGATATCAGAAAAATAGAAATACATAGAAGACAAATCATATTTTAACACTTCCTCTTAAGCTAGAACATATATATCATGCACGCTCAGCATGTAAACAATAGACTCCAAACAATGACTTGAAGAGCCTTAATAAAAATATCAGCAAGTTTCTCCTCAACAGGGATGTAGGGTTTGGAAATTTTTCCAAACAACACAGTATCTCGATAAAATACTAATCAACTTCAATCAATGTGCCCATTACATTCATCCAAGATAGAATAATCTACAAAAGCCAGCTGCTTTGTAATATCTTTGTTATCACAGTACATTCGAACCAAAACTAGAAAGAGATACCAAAATCCTGAGGGCCGGAGATCACTTGCAAGGAGTAGCCCATAGCTAGAAACTCAAACTCTACACTTGATCGAGAGACTACACTATTCTTCTTGCTCTATCAAGTAATTAAAATACCACCAACATACATGCAAAAGACTTCGGTCCTCACGTGTTCCAGCGCAACCAACATCTGACTGTCCCTCCACATTGAAATTACCATGATTTTTCAAGTAGAATCTTTTTCTGAAGACTTCAAATATATTGGAATTTGGCAAAATCAGCCCAATGTATCTCCTTGGGTTGCTATATGAATTGGATAACTCTCCTACAATAAAGCCAACATCCAGCTTGATCGTAGAAAGTTTCCAGATGGGATCAATGACATATGACACACTGAAATTTTGCACCATCAGACTCTCGAAACAACATCTTACAATCCAAGGGAATAGAAACATGTTTCCACCCAACCATACTTGTCTCATGTAAATCTAGCACGTATAAAATTCTTCCCAAAAAAAAAAGGAACAAAAAAAAAACCTCCATCTAAATGAGCCATCTCAAAACCAAGGAAGTACTTAATGGGCCCAATGTCCTTGTTAATAAACTAAGAATGTAAGAAAATCTTAGTTGTAGACTTATCTTTCCAATCACTCTTGTCAACAAGATAGATACAAAAAATGACTAAACCAAATAGGCAGTGTAAAATAAACTAAAATGATCAACAGAGGACTGGAAAAAAAACAAATTACTAAACCGCCTTACTGAATCCATCAAACCATGCCCAAAAGCTTTGTCTTCAGCCCATTGAATTGCATTTTTTGAGATTGCAAACTTTATACAGTTCTCCTAAATAACAAAACCTAAAGGTTGCTACATACATTCCTCCTCATGAAGATTACCATATAGATGCATTCTTAAGATTTAGTTAAGAAGCCTACCACCTAGAATTCACTCCTCCGAAAAAGTAGAATGCACATAGAATTCAATTGAGCACTGAGAGAATGTCTCAAAATAGTCAAACTTGACATGTAGCATTCCATGAAGCCAACATGTGAGTATTTGAAAGTAAACACCAATCTACACCCCACAACCATGGCACCTTAAGAATTTTTTTAGAAAAAAAGGGAAAGGGTGGTTATCCAATTGATAATCACCCAGTAATCACATTAATAAAACAAGCATGATGCCAAATTACAAGTTAAAACTCCATAGACCAATAAATGTAGAAACAGACTCCACAAAATTTTCCACATAAGGACATTACCCCTTGAACACAACCACATTCCTTCCCAACCAAATGTCCCACAAAACAGCCAATGGCCTCGCCCTCTCCTTCTTTGTCCTGAAGACATTCCGACCACCACTCCTAGTCTCACATCTGAAAGATCTCCACAATGCATCAAAAGTAGAGTTGGTCCACCACCCTGCATTGAAGCGGCTCCAAATCTAAGTAGCAATGGGACATCGAAAGTAAAGGCGATCCACATCCTCCTCCAACTCATGATAGAGGGGGCAACGTGTCGTTGCCTTAGGGGCCCACCTAGCCCTCCACATTCTTGTCCTAAGCCTACACCTCATGAGAAGCCAAGCGAAGATCTTCACGTTCAAGGGACAAGCTAGATACCAGATCTGATTGCAGCCTTTGATAAGATCAATATCCGTCAACCCACCGACATTCCCCAGCCTTCTATATGCGTCGCGAACTGAGAAATCACCCTCCTCCCAGAAGTAAGCATCAACCCCACCCTCGGGCTAAAAGCCCTCCAGCTCCTGCAACAAGGCCTGAATCTCTATAACCCTCTGGTCCGACAACCTTTCAACAAAAGTGGGACACCAGCAGTTCTCCCATACATCCGCCACCGAGGCCCCCCTGTCTGTAGCCAGTGCTGAAAGACTGGAGAACCGATCACATAGCCTTCATTGCCACGTCCAGTCATCCAGCCAAAATCTAAACACACTTCCCAAACCAAGCAAGGGAGTAAAGCAATTCCTCACCTTGGGCACCACCAAAGAGAGACTTCTAAGGAAGTGACAAGCTCCCCGTGGGGGGGTCAACAACAGATCCTAACCCAGTGGGCCACCATAACACGTCCTGAAAACTTCTCCCACAAGACTCTTCTCACCTCCAAGCAATCTAACAATCCATTTGGTCAGGAAACTATCATTTACCCTTCCCACCTCCCTAACTCCAACCCCCCTCCTTCACGGCCCTGCAGACCTCCCCCAGACCACCATTCTAACCCCCTTACCCCCCTGCACCATAATTCGTCCAAAAGAAGTCCCTTATTAGGTCATGATCCTCTTCTCGATCTTCTACAACATCTTCAACACAAAGTCAAAGTATGATGGCATTGAAGACAACACCGCCTAAAGCATCACCAATCTCCCTCCTCTAGAAAGAGTCTTGGAAATCCATCCGACGAGTCTCCCCTCTATCCTCTCCACTAAGGGGAACCAATCACGCACGGAAGTCTTCCAATCTGTAAGTGAGAGGCCCAAGTAGGAGATAGGCAAAGCTCCCACCTGCATAGCCAAGGCCAAGCTACACCTAGTGGTCACCTCATCCGACATATGGAAGGGGACAAAAGTTGACTTCTGACTCAAAGCCCTCTACAAAGAATAAAGTATCATCCGCATGCTGAAGCACCGGAATCACATCCCTGTTACCTAAGGTAAATCCTCTAACCAGATTCCTCTCACATGATCTAATAGACAACCTCGCCAGAGCATCTGGTGCCAGCACAAAAAGCATCAGCACCAACGGGCAACCCTACCTAACACCCCTCCTTTGTTGAATCCACCCCCTGCCGGATATCCATTAATAAAGACCGAGAAGGATGTTGTGACACACCGCTTCATCCAATCAATTCAGATTGATGAGAAGCCCTCTTCATCAAAAACGCCCAAAGGAAAGACCACTGGGCTAAGTCATATGCCTTCCCGAAATCGACCTTCCACAGGAACGCCATCCTCTTCTCCCTCCTCCAATGTACAAGAATCTAAGTAGTTGCAACATACCCATCCAAGATGTTCCTACCTGGAACAAAGGTTGTCTGCACCTGAGTGACCATCCTGGCCAACACTCCCCTCAATCTATTTGCTAGCGCACCTTCACCACAATCAAGTAAATTGCATTAGAAAGTGTAATGAGTCTGTAAGCATCAATAGCCTCTACCCCCTCCCTTTTAGGTAGTAGAAACATGAACTTATTCAATCTGTTGAATCCAAGATTGTCGTCTCTAAACTACGCCAACACCTGCATGACATCATCCTTAAGGAGCATCCAGAACTCCTTGTAAAAGCACACGGGGAAACCATCCGGACATGGGTGTCCATCCGCATTCAAGCCCCAAACTACCTACTGCACTTCATCCTCAGTGAACGGCCCTATCAGTCCCGTAGCTTGATCCTCGTTGATACCTAGTATGTTCGACCCCGACCATTTCTACTTCCCATTTCACCTCTTCCCAGTAAAATCTCTATAAAATCAGCTACAGCTCTACCAACCACATCCCTACCAACAAACTCCGTGCCATTCACTGACAATCTATCAATCTAGTTCCCTCGCCACCTCCCTAAAGCCACCAAGTGGAAATAACACGTGTTGGAATCCCCTTCTTTCACCTATTTCTGCCTAGATCTCGTCCTCCATTCTACCTCAGTTTTCCGGTCCTCTTCTTGAACCACCTACAAGTGTTTCGCTTTGGTAGCCCGATCCTCCTTCGACAGGATCCCCAGGTAATCCACTCTGTCCAGCCTTGCGATCTCTCCCAGCGCCTCATCTTCTTCCTACTTCTCTCCTTGATTCGCCTCCTACACTCCCTCAGGAACGATCTAAGCTCCCGCAGCTTAGTCTCCAGCCTCACCGTCGCTGACCCATTAGGCTGCATGGATCTCCACTTCTCCACCCTCCCTCTAAACCCCTCCTCCAGCAGCCAATCTCTGTCAAATTTGAAGTAGGTCCCCACTCCTTTCCCCTCATTAGACACCCACAGCAACAAAGTATGATCCAATAATGGCCTTTCCAAGGGTCTAACCACCACCAACAGGAAAATCTCTACCAACTCCACTGAGGAAAAGAACTATTCAACCTAGATCTCTGTTCCCCAGAACTTCTCTACTTAAAGGTGCAAGAGCTGGGGGCAAATCCATCAACCCATGCATAGCAACAAACTCAGAGAACTCCTCAGAACCCCTATCTCTTCCACCTCTTCCACCCGATCTATCATCCGCTAGAAGCATGGCGTTAAAATCTTCTCTAAGCAACCACAGGCGTCCCTGTAAGCTCATAGCAACCTAGGTCAACTCTTCCCATAAAGCGAGCCCAGATGCCTCCTCATTCGATCCTACACCGTCGAGAACACACAACAAAAACTGTCACGACGCCTCCGCAGTTGCACAATCACTACATGTGAACCCATCAAGGAGTCCACAAAAGAGAACTCACCTTCCTTCTAGCCCACAATATTCCCCCCGAGTGTCTCACTGCATCAAGCACCATAAATTCGCCCAAACTTCCACCTCCCACGTCCCTCCATATCTACTGCTCACAATGTTGTAGCTTGATCTCCTACAAAAACACAATTTCAAGTCCCCACTCCTACAAATATCTTCTCAATGCTTGTGCTACCCTTCTGAAGGGGTCACTCAGCCCCTTGACATTCCACGTCAGGACCTTCATCATGGGTGTACAGTAGATCCTCCTCCAGCAGTGCATCTAAAGCTTGCTGCCTCAGCAACACCCAACAGCCTCCGAGAAGTCCAGGCCAACCTTCAGCCCCAAACCACCCACGCCCACCTCAGCCTCATCACCTACCCCCAGTCCGCCCATCACATCAGCCCTAGAGCCCACCTTGCCCTGTAATCGTCCACCAACATCCTCTTCATCGTCCTCCCCAACCCTTCCCATTGTCTTCACCCGAGTTTCCCCGCAGCCCCCGCTCCACGCAGCCATCTTCATCTCTGGTGCCATTATCCCTCTAAAGCCCCCTACCGTGCCGCCACTGCCTCTCCCCTTCACATCGCCATTGCCTCTTCCCTTCACTCCCACCTTCACCACCCGAGGATGCCTAAGGGCGTGGCCACGGAAAGTCCAACAAAAGCGAAAGACCAACCACTACCCTCGCCCACGAAACATGCGCCACCGTGAGAGCTCAATCAACCTCAGCCCTCTCCTCCGCACGAGGCACAGCCAATGTCAACATAACAAGGGCCATCAACCACTTGTGGGCCCCAAAAGAGAGTCCTCACTCGACCAAGGATCGCTACCCCTCAGAAAGCACCTCGCGCTGGGTCGAGGATGGGCCAGGGTCCACTTCTCCCCTACGCGGGCCCAGATCTGAAAAGATGTCCACTGAGGCAGATCCACGTAAGGATTTGCATCCAGGCTCCTTACCAAAAGAGGCCTCAACCACACCAAATGCCTTCGCATTAACTCCCACAACCCCATCACCACAATCCACGCACTGGGAAATCCCCTCATCTGCGACGTGATCATCGAGGAGCGCAATCTACTCCGTGGAGATCTCGCTAGTCCCAAGGTCCCATGTCGGCCTTTTGCCTTCCAAATCAGCCTCAGCCGCGTCGTAGCAACCCCACCACCCGCCACCCCAGCAGCCTCCAACGTAGCGGAGTCACTTTCCTTCTCTTCCCCTTCCCTGTCCACCTCCTGACCATCGCCACCCTTCAGCACACCCCCCCCTCCCGCATGACTTTCCTGCCAAACTCACCTTCAGGGTGCGATTTCCCTCTAAGCAATGCTTGCACATAGGTCTTGTCTCTCACCCTAACCTAGGAGATCGTCATTACCCAAGCCAAACCACCCAACCTCAACACCATCTTCGGAGGCACTTTGGACCCTGGGATGAGCTCCACCACCACCCGTAGCACCGACAGATCGCCCTCTACGAGGCCAAGGCACCCACATCTCTTGAGGCTCGCAAACAGAGCCACGACCATCGCTAGAACCTCCTTCATGCACAGCCAGAGGGGGATCCCCCTCACCTCCATGACCAGCTCCACCCTCAATGGAGGTTGCTTCGGCAGGGCCCCATGATGCCTCATCAACCACCTCCACCTCACCAACCCCATCAACAGAGGATGTCTGAAAGGCCAGCCTCCGCACCACCTCGCGTCATAACCCAAAGAGAAGAAAACACGATGGGCAGATCATTGCCACCTTCAAAGCCACCTCCGCACCCATCATGTTCAGCATTTCCTTCAAGATCCCTGACCGCCCCAATCACCCCTTAACAACGTCCCCCACCACCAATCCTGCAAACTCCTCTATGGGTCGAACCTAGGGCGACCACAACGCCCACACCTCAACCACCGACACCCCCGCCAAAGGAGGGGGGTGGGCATAGAAGACCCCCTTCTCCATTCGCAAACCCCAAAGACACCTCGCCCGACGATGCCCGAGCTCTCTACAAGCCAAGCACTGCATCGACTTGCGACAGTCCACGACGAAGTGCCCATGACCAAGGCACTTGAAGCAAGAGATGTGGCTTGATGCTTGAGTAAATGAAACAAAGAGGAGAGGAGAGATGAGGGGGAGAGCGGGGTGGGGTGCAAGGGGATTGCCGACGGTGACTAGGTGGTGTCCGCCCTAGGAGGGTAAGGAGGAGCGGAGCTGCGGAGGCACCTTAAGAATTATCAACTAGTTCTGATGTTTCTCAGAACAACAATGCTAGCATTTCCTCCTTTATTGCACCCTTCCAAAGATAACTCCTAGGAACCAGATGACTATTGATAAAAAGGGAAGAATGTCAAGCAAAAGCGAGATGATCGAAGGACATAACATTATATAAAGGATGTTTGACACAAGAACAAGTAGCTTTTGGTGAGCAATATGAACATCCAAATCAGAAGTAATATGTGGAGATACATGAGGTTGTTCTCTGTCTAAGGAAGCAAGATTAGTACAAAGGGCAAAAGGACTCTACATTAACAGAAGGTAGCAGATGTAGTTGTTTGTTTTAGTAAACACGCAAGTACAGAGATGGTGGTGGAAGAGGAGCAAACGATGGTGGGAATGATAATGTTGGTGGCCTAACGGACAATGGTGATATGGATTGTTTCAAATGGCATAGGTAACGAAATTCTTCACTTCGGATAGCTTGGACCTTTTTCCCTGGTTAAGAAAAATAAGGAACATCTTTAAGGAAAGTGACACAAGCAATAATGTAAGAGCAATATGTAATTGGGTTGTAGCACCACCACCCCATCTTTGATGGCACATAGGGTAACTAGACTGCTTGAAAGAGATGCATAAAGCAATCTCACCTTGATGATTACTCAAGTTAGTGGAGATGAGTAATCATCAAGTTCTTTTGAAAAGGTAATCATCAAAAATATTCGTTACTCACCAATTAAGGTTTACAGTTTGATTTAAGGTTTCTTTCAAATCACCAATTAACGTTTACACCATCTGTTTCCATAACTGATGCCAATGCAAGAGCTCATTTTTTTATTTTGTTGCCTTTTCCATGTTTGGAATAATAAATGCCGAAATATGTGCACTGTCCATCCTTAATCGGAATAGTTACTGACATGATGTAGAATAAAAGCACCTAAACACCAATAAAGATAGTTTTTTTTTTTTTTCAAAAAGAACCAGTTAAGATAGTAATTCAAGTACCTAGTAAAATCCTCGACAAGATTTATTGTCAGATTAGGCTTCCAATATGAAACCCACTCCACCTGAGCCTCCTCCTTCACATTAGTAGCACGTTCATCCTTCTGCTGACACAAAAACAATAATTACAAAAGCTGTAAAGCAGATACAGAGGGGAAAATGAAATTAACTTTCTCCTCAAAATGAGGTTTTTTTAGGAGATCCGGGAAGCTGTCACAAAAATTATAGAGGCCTATACGGTGCACACAACTCTTTCATTTTTTTCTTTAAAAGGAAGAGAGGGGGATTAACAAAAGATGTCAATCTCCTAAACTTTCATTAATGGGGACTTAATTACACCAACAATAACAATGACATCTAAACCACCATCCACAAACAAATGCTCCATTCTAAAGAAGACACCATTAAGCTCTATCCAAATACACCAAAGTAAAGGCCCTTCTAATTGTTGTCCCCATCCAGCATCCTCTAGAGTGTCCTATAAGTTCCCCCAAAGGTCAGCACGAGAAGAAAAGTCAATTGTCCAATCCTAAACTTTCTTTTTTGAAAAGTAAAAGGGTAGTTATCCATATGATAACCACCCAGCTCCTTCATTATTAATCAAAGAAAGGATGTCATGTTAGAGAAAATTCTCCCAAAAAGAGAATAAAGAAGAAATGTAGGAAACAAAATTTTCCAAATACAGAATTTCTCCCTTGCAAAACGTTGCATTTCTTCCAAGTCAAATGCCCTAAAGAACCATCAAGATCCTTGCCTCCTCCTTCTTCGTGTGGAAAAAATTAGAACTTTGCCGTTGGCGCCCACGCCTGAATGAGTTCTAAAACTCAAGCTTAGAGGAATGATAAATCCACTCAAAATCAAAGTGGCGCCAAACTTGAGTTGAGAAGGCGCACTAAAAAATAGATGGTTAATGTCTTCATGCTTTGAGTTACACAAAGCACACGTGGTAACTGCATCGGACACCCATTTAGACCTCCAAGATTGCATCATGAGTCATCCCCTCCTTAATAGCCAAGCAGAAATTTTAATTTTAAGATGGCAAGCCGTCGTCCATAGCAATCTGCAATCTCTAAGGAAATCAATATTCGGTGATTGGATGACCCCTCACAATCTGACATAGGCCTCCCAAACTGAAAATCTCCACCATCCCAAACAAAAGCATTAGTGTCACCCTCTGGATGGTGAGCTTCAAGCAAGACAACCAGCTCTGCAAGCTCCTATACACGTTGATCAGATAGAACCCCTACAAAAGTAGGTCCCCAGGCATCGTCACCAACCATTACTTCCTTGTTAACAACCAAGGCAAAAAGCCTAGGGAAAAGGGAGCTCAAGGGACCATTCAGAAACGAAAACAATGCCCACTACCAAGATAATGGCAAGAAAAACTGCATTATCTTATGGAAACTCATAGCAGCTCCTCTAATGAAATGAGATGCACCTTTGGGAGGCGAGGCCCACTATTCCCAACTTAAAAAACAACCTAATAAGGGAAAAAAAGTCAAACCCACCAGAAGCCGACCCATGAAACGATCAGGCTCAAGCAAAGTCCAAGAAAAGAAGCAACCCAATCTTAAGGCAAGGCAAGCCCCCAATGGCCAAATCGTGGTGCCATTACATCTGGCAGACCACCTAGACCCGACCAACCAACCTGCCTACCTAAGAACGCTCAAGAGTGTTCAACCAGCCCAACCACCCAATCTTCAAGCAACGAAAGGTCACTAAAGAAGCTAGGACCTTATGGACCACCACTACGCTGATCCTGAGAGTGCCATACAAAAGGCATCAGCGGTGCAAGAGCCAAGGTGGCGGCACGAGAATCAAAGTAGCAATGCGGGGACCGAGGTAGCAACGCAAAGAGCAAGGCAACAGAACGAAAGACGAGGCAACTCACAAGGTGATTGCACTCCACAAAGAGCAAATGATTACCGGCCTCAATCGTGACTAATCCCCTGTGTAAAAAGGACCACACTTGCAATGTTTTCAAAAAAAAAAAGAAATCACTAGTGAATACTTGAGGGTCAAACCCCCTCCCCAAATGTACACCAATTCAATGGAATTGAGTTACCAAATTCCTGCGTTCTCATTTTCTCTCTCTTTCTTTACACTCACATTTCCTCGCCTCTACCTTCTCCCCATTTTCCTATTGGGCCCGTGGGTTTGATCACGACTATAGCAAGCACCAAAGAGATTAGATCAAGGACTCATAATTTTTGCCACCCACTTAGCAAGTAAACTTCCATTCATTGTCCAAAGGTCCCTTACAACCAAACCTCCCTCCATAACTAGACAGCAAACCTCCTCCCATGCTACCAACCCTATACCTTTACCATTAGACACATAGTTGGTCCAGAAAAAGTCCCTCATCAAACTCATCAGTCGCCTCCCCACCTTCTATGGCAATTTGAAGATCGAGAAAAAATGCGTCGCCATAGAAAGTAGGATCGACTTGAGTAACACCAATCTTCCCTTTAAGCTTCCATCCAGCATATCCTCGCAAATGGTTAGGTGAAAAATAAGTGGTCAACATCCACCTCATCCTCACCACAAAAGGCATAAGATATATCTACACTTGGTGACCAATGACACCTAAAGTCCCAATCCACTTCACAAGAGCTATACAAAGAACCTGACCTTTAAAGGAACACATATCCTCTAAATCTTTCTATAATCAGTTAGCACAACCTAGCACTAAGGGGTCCCCTTGAGGAACTCACTCATATAGAGTAGGTAGGCCTCCGTAACCAAGAAGCCCCCACATTACCAGATCCACCCATCCAACCCCACTCCTAGTCCGATCTTCCTTAAAGTTTGCAAAAGCAATACAAGTTCTTCAATTTTTGCATCAATAAATGAGCATTGTAAGGTTAGCAACTAACACACATCTCAAAAGCAATCCACCCCTGAGGTTGTTGGATGAGAAGCAAGAGCAGCTAGCCAAGGGTAGGATTTTGCAAGGACACACACTGGTGACCAATCATGTGTCCAAAAAAGAAACAGTTCTTCATCTCCTAAAGCTACCCTGCAATGAGGTGTCATATCCTCCTACGAACCTTCTTTACCCAGCCCAAAAAAAAGGAAAAGCTCCTAGCAGGTGCCATCCTCTCCCCCCAATTCGTAGAAATGCCATACGAGTCAACGAGTTCGGAAAAGCTTCTTCTAAAAAGGCAATTGTGGTCCCATCAAGTCCAAAACCCATATGGTCAATAGAGCATCATTCACTTCCCCGGTATTCAAAATGCCCAAACCACCAACTTCCTTAAGCCTACAAACATCATCCCAAGAAACTACGAGTAGAAAACTATCTCTTATACCAAAAGCCTAGAGAAACCTCCTCTTGACAGCGTCAATCCTGGCCAAGACAACAACCAGCATCTTCAACAAAGATATGTACTACATTAGAAAAACAAACCACACAGATGAAAATAGGATCAACCTCACATCCCTCGATAGTAAGCAAGTTGCCCAACCCTATAAGGCCTATATATCCTTTCCATCATCAAGGTTCACTCTCTGGCGACGATACAACCCAGCATAAAAGGGAAATAGAGGTATTTAAATGGTGTGTGCAAGCTTCATACCTCTAGGACTTCACCACATTTTGCAGCGGTCAACTCTGACATGCCAAATCGCAAATATCCTAACTTCATCAAGTTAACCCATAAACCAGAAGCTTGCCCAAATAATTCAAGCATCAATCTAGCCTTTTAAGCCTCAGTCACAAACTCCTCAACAAAATGACTAAATCATCTGCATATTGAAGTAGAGTCACAACTGTAGCCCCTGGTAGATCTAAATCCCCACAGTATGTAATATTAAGATTTAATAATGATCATTATGGAGAAAGTTTATATTCATTCAAAAATAAAATAATGCAAAAGATAAACAAGAAGTGGTAGCCTGATGGTTTGTACCTTGAGACATTATTCAAGAGGTCTTCGGTTCAAAGACTCTTAAAGGCAATCTGCTTTGCAATGTCAACAATGGGTACAGAAGTGAAGATAATCCCCAGCGTGTGGGCCCCACGTGGGATAAGGTGGCACCTTGGTTATGGGATTGCTAGTTGTTGTGGGTTACCAAGGCACCTCTAAAGGTGAGATTTTTTTGCTTGGATATTTTGACAAAGGAGGATCATAACAAAAGTTCGAAAGTAGGATCATAATGAAAGTGAGACAGAAAAAAATGGAATCCAGGTATGAACGATACATGCTCTCTTTGCAATGCAGCAGAGGAGGATGTGGAACAAGCATTTTTCACTTGACCTCTTCTAAGAAGGTTATGGAAGCCGGTGGGGTTGACTGAATATGCAGGCATTCCTTTGATGGATTTTGGAGATCATTTAGAAGCAGATGCGGTACTGCTAGGCCTTCAAAGTTTGGATCCAAGAGACTAGAGGAAGGGCAATACATTCGGCAATCATCCAGTCTACCTGACTGGAGCTGAGAGAACATGGTTTTCCATGCTAAGAACTGTCTTGTGGAGTGGGGGCAATGTTTGAACCCTTTTTGAGCTAATTTTACAATGTAACTTTTTTTAACTTTAATAAAGTATAGGAGACTGTTGACCTCAAGTAGTCTACCCTTTCCCCACTTAAAAACAAGAATCAACAGATGGCTGTGCTTCGTTGATAAAGAATAATTTGACACAATACAATAACAAAAAGTTGCATGCAAAAAGAAACCTCTGAAGCTGTCATTCCTTCTTCTGGTTCCTGTTTCCCGAGAAGACTCTTCCGTTTGTCTTCCTTTGGCTTTGGTAAATATGTAACAATAGCTGAAGACAACAGAAGGAAGAACTAAATGAGTAAATAAGAATGAGCTGCACATTAGTCTGTCATTCCTGCGAGATTTCTGAACTCTAAACTTACGATGCGTCTGGCCAAAAGCAGCAAGTGGCTGGTACTCCGGGTCACTTGGATCTGGAGGATAGCCAGAACGGGCAAAGTAAACATGAGCATAGAGACTCCCATTGTGTTTCAGCGCCTGTGGAGCATATATAAACTCAACATCACAAACCACAAAACAAAAAATATAATACACAACTCAGACAGTCATGTGTTTCGCTTCTTCGGAGATTCATTCTTCACAATTTAGAATCAGTTTCTTTCACCCTACAATTCAACAATAAATACAATAGGAACTTGCCAACACCTACCTCTGATGGATAATATTCAATAATCTGAGACCTAGTGCTGGCAGGTCCCCAGACTGCATATGGAACATTTGTTTCATGCCAAATAAGTGCATCATCATTACTGAAGTCTTGAAAATTTTGCTTCTCGGAGACAAAGAGCCACATGTCCTGGAGGGAACACAAAAAAAAAAAAAAGTGAGTCCAACTCAAAGATAAATATGCAAATAGCCAGCAACTAATTGCATGCATGCATGTCGATAGCATAGATTTACACTAATATGATTTTTCCTCCTTGAAAGGAGAAAGGATGTCTGATGTGTAAGAGCAGGCATCCACCAAACGAATAGAGATACAAGCACCTCAGCACGAGTTCTATGGAAATAAGTTATCACAGCTCTAGTACGCTAATATTGTCGTAGATGAAACACTAGTGTAGATAATAACTAACAAATTGGCTTCAATAGTTTCACCTTTCATGAAACCTCTAAAGTTAGTTTCCAGAATGATTGTATTGGAAATACTGCAGAAGCTTGTGCGCACAATATCTAGTCAAGTGGATCTAAGTATAATATTTCTGCCAAGCATAAAAATGGGACCTGCAAAGTAACTTTACATAAAGATCTGTACTATCAACAATAGTGATCACTGTGATCTAAGGGTGTCGACCAAAAAGGAATAGATCCAATCTCGGTTCGTGTATCGCAAGTGCCACCTCATGCGACCGAGACTATCATCTTCATCTAAATCCACAATCCAACTGCAGAAACAGGAAATCTAGAGTCCTTCTTCCACAGGAACAGAAAACACAAGCTTCCTCTCACGTTTTCATGGGGAGGGGAGTTAAATGAAACTGGGGCAGCCACTCCTCTGCCATTACCCTTTATTCCCCGCCTTGTTCCTCCATCAGAACAATCCATCCCGGTGGAAATCTACACTCAAAACACGAATTTCGTTCCTCCGCGTCCATCGCGAAGTCAAGGTTGTGATGTGAATCGATGGGACAGATCGAGCAACAACGTTCCCCAGGGATTAACAAGAGAAAACCGAGATCGATGGAGCGAAAGGATAAAAGAAAACTTGGGAATGGAGGAAGGGAGCGGGAACTGACCAGGGTTTCGCCCCTCTGGAAGAGATTGGACATGATATGGGCGGGGCCACCCGGGGGGGCCTTCTTGGGGCCGAAGAACTTGGTGGCAAAGTACCAGATTACTGCCATCCGTATGATTGACGTCAGCGACTGCCCGAAACCCCCCTGCTGCTGCTGCCGCTGCTGCTGCTGCCCACCCTGGGCGATCGCTGGACGAGCCTGCGCGGCCGGCTGTGCCATCGCGGTTCTTTCTTTCTCTCTCTCTCTCTCTCTCTCGCGCGCGCGAGCGGAAGCGCGCGCTCTCTCGGCGGTGGCGGAGAGGGAGAGGCGGATGGGAATCGGAGCGAGGGGCGCCGCGAGAGAGCGAGCGAGCGAGCAAGAGAGAGGGAGAGGGAGAGAGAGAGAGAGACAGATATTATTCGTTGAGGCGGTGCTGTTTTACATATTTATACGGAGTTCAGTGCCGTGGCTGCGGGTCGATTACTTTTGGCTTTTTTCTGCCAGATTAATTTTTCTTTTATTTTCAAAGAATCAATGCTTCCATTTAATTGAGCGGGATAAGTGAGTGAAAATATCCAAGTAATATAAATTTAAAATATAAAAATAGAAAAGATAAGTTTAGAAAAATTATAATTTTCTTTTAACTTTAATCGTGATCATGTGTGAAAAAATGGAGTAAAGGAATCAAGAATAGAATACTACATAAAGAATTAAATATATTTAAAGGTATTAACCTATAAGTGAATTAAATGATATATGAAAGTTTAGATGTATTTGCAACTCTAACAAATGAACAATAACTATCATGTAACCAACAGCAGCAGCACGAACTACAAAACAAGATCAACAATAATAAACAAATTAAAAACGTAAGGAACTAACAATGCTAATTAGAAATGCCGATAATGTTAAAGGTGTGGTGAATTCATAGCAAAAAATGATAGAGGGAATATCTTCAAACACCCAAAAGTTGATAACCTATGGAGAAAAAAGCCAACGGTTGCCAACCATGCAAGAAACTAGACAATCATAGCAATCCCTCCCTAGTCGACAATCTCCAATTAATCGAAGAAGTGATCAATGAAACATAGCGAAACAGCGACCGAACCATCATGACTAACAAAACATATAGTAACTACCGAAGGAGCATATTAAGACCCATGCTGTTTGAGCCCCTTAAGACGTCTGGACATCTTCCCAGACATATGAAAATCGAAATTTTCGTGTACAAGCTCGCGTCTGCGCGTGTGCTGCGCGCAGACAGTACACGACCCTCGTTTTCTTCCCCTTCTCTCTCCTCTCGCCCGATGCAAACCCTAACCCCACCCCTTATATAACCCCCCTCCTCTCCCTCACACCACCCCCACTTCCAGCCACTCCTTCCTCTACCCTCCAGCAAATGCAGCCAAGCGAGAGCAGTGGAGAGGAGCGTCGTGAGAGGAGAGGAGCAGCGTGAGAAGGAGAGGAGAGAAGGCTTGCGAGCTCACGTGGGAGCTCGCCGGGGAGCTCAAGGCCAATCTGTTGGTGCTAGAGCACCACTATCATTTGTTTTGATGATAACAAAACACGTGTTATTTAACATTTGCAATTTGAGTCCTAGATTTCAGGTCAATTGCAAATGAGGACGTGTTTAGACGGAGTTCAAGCTCGCATCCAGGACGGATTGGAGGAGCTTGACGGAAAACACAGGAGGATAGCGTGGAGCGAAAGATTGGAGATGGAAGACAAGAAGAATAGGATAGATTCTTTTTTATCCTTTCATGTATTTCTTGTATTTATTTTCTTGCTCTTTTTGTTTCCTTAGAACATTATGTTAAAGAGCCTCAAAGTACCCTAAAAGTAGTCCTAGGAACACCTGCACAACCCTAGGATACTTAGGTTTTCTGTAGAATACTTGGAAAACCAATATAGGGCTCAAACAGCATTTCCAGACGTCTAATCCCAAAATCAGACGTCTGATAAAGAATTTTAAGACGTCTGACTGTTGTTTCAGACGTCTGATAACTGTTAGGCTGGACATAGTTAGTTCTGTCTGATGAAATCAGACGTCCATACCTTAGACCAGACGTCTTAGGAGACGTCTGATGACTTTGCCAGACGTCTAGTTAGTGGACCGTTGGCTGGCTTAGAAGACACTCAAGATTATGACCGTTAGAGCCTTATCAAACGTCCATAGGACTTACCAGACGTCTGATAAATGACCGATTTGCCTCGGCTGACCCAAAATCTCTTCTCACAGATTTTCTAGCCGTTGCAACGTTTGGAAATCAATTCCCACAGTAAAACTAGGTTTCCAGACGTCCATACTTAGTGCCAGACGTCCTGTATGTCGTCTGATGGACTTACACAAAAACCTTGTTTAGATCTGATTCAAGTCAGGGAGAAACCCGCATAGAATCAGACGTCTGACATTTGAATCAGACGTCTTAAAGTGGCCTTCCAGACGTCTGATTCCAGAGTTAGACGTCTGATAACCCTGTCAAAAGCAATCATTGTCCTGATTTCGGCCTGATTCTCTTGGGCTTTGCACCCAACGGCTATGGAAGCTTTTCCAAGCCTTCCAAAACCTTCCTAAGGCCTCTATAAATAGAGGGGAACCTTTGTAACACAAATACACTTAGAAAACAACAAGAGAAACACAAGAAACACTTTGCAATACACTAAGATCAAGTATTTCCACTCTCTTGTGTCCAAGAAGCACTTGCTCTCTAAGCTCAAGCTCCATCATCTTGAGAGCATCATTCCCGTTGCGCACCCGCTCTCCCGGCGTTGATAACGAGAGCGACGTAGCGCCATCGCGTGGCACACGCACCGCGTCATCGTCGACGCACTCCTTGCAAAGGGGAGTTTCCTATTTCCTATAGAAGCTAGGTTCTTAATTACTTTGTTGGCTCTATAGGACTGCTGTTTTATTTTATCTTTGTATTTTGGTTGGGTATTCGCTTTGCGAATTCCCGTCTCCTTCGTGGGACAAAATCCTTCTCGTGGAGATAAGGGGTTGAGGAACGCTACCCTCGTACTTGTAGCGTGGTTGTATTGAGGTTGAATCACCCTCGTTTTAAGTGATTCGGTTTAGTGGATTTGATCAACTAGGTTGATCGGAAAATCCTAACTCGAGAGGGTTAGGTGGTGGTTTTCACCCGGTTTGGGTTTCCACCTAAAAATACCTGTGTACATTGTGCGATTACTTATTTTTGTGAGATTGCTTTATATTTTTATTTCCGCAATTTTATTACGTCACCCCTCCTGGTAGGGACGAACCTTCACAATCGACGCGTGCGCAAGGCGGAGGAGTGCGTCGGGGAGGCCCTCCCCAACACTCCTACAACCAAAGCAACAGGCGAGCGAGCGCAGCACGGCCACGCGCAGCGCGAGAAGGCGAAGGCAGGTTCTGTTTTTGGTTTTTCCTGGAATCAGACGTCTGGATCGACGTCCAGACGACATAGACGACGTCTGTAGGAGGTTCCAGACGATTGAGAGGTAAGCTTCGCGACGTACATCTTTTTTGCAGATACAACCATGCAAGTCGTTCCACCGAGGCGCTATTTCGTGCCTTACTGAGTAAATTTTCGTTGATTCACGCATGTGTTGCTTCGGGAAGGCGCAGGACACGCCCTCCCACGCAGTTCAGACGTCTGGGCGAGGCACCAGACGACGGGAAGCGTTTCCAGTCATCCGGAGAGGTGGTCAGACATCTGGAACAGGGTCCAGACGATCCAACGAAGTTCCTGGACGTCTGAGGAGTAGCATAGAACTGAGGTATGACTCTGGACTCTTTTAAGACGTTTAGAACACCCAGACGTCTGATTTGAGTCAGAATTACTGTTTTTGACCTGTTTAGGGTCCGTTTAAGGTTCAATTTCCGCAATTAAGATATCGTTGTTTCCTGTATGTTTTCCCCTACTTGTTGGAATACTTTCTATACTGTTCTGAGTAGTCTCTTGTGATTGATCCTTGTGATAGGACCTCATTCCGTTGCGGGTTTGGGGTTTGCCGAGGCACGTGGACCTGCCATTCAAGCCTCCATTACTCCTGGGTTTATTGGTAGAGTGGCTTCCCCTTAAATTAATTACAATTTAAATGCATGTGTGTAATGAATGATTAGAACCTAGGATATAGCATGAATCCTAGGGCTATAAATACTGGAATGTCTATATTAAATGAATGAATTGCAGTCTTAAATAAGTAGATAAAATGAGAACAAGTGCCTGTAAATGAATAACAGTTGCCTGCGAAATATGTAATATTGTGCTAGTTAACTGCTGAATGTATCTTTCCTGTCATACCGTGAAATGACATAATATGAGCTGCATGTATATAACTTGGAAATGGAAAGATGAATGTTGGAAACACGAATTACCTGTGAATAACCTAGATATAAAAATATAAATGATAGAATCACCAGTTGCATGTGCATAACCTGAGAATGGAAAAAGAAATGATGAAACCTGATATGGAATGCCCTGAGGAATACGAGCATGAACCCTACAGGGAATTAGGAGATGAGCTCCTAAAAAATAAAGGGAATGAATCTGGGAATGTGTTGGAAAGTGTGCTGGCCCTTGAGTACGTGGTACCAAAGGGAGCACATGTTACCTCTTAGTGTAGAGGGAAGCTAACCGCCCTTGGATTTAGACCCAGGGTTAGGATTGACCACTTTGCACAGACTCGGTGGCCCTCGTGTACACAGTACCGGGGAGAGCTAGCCACCCCACGGGGCCCGGAGTTCAGCTAGCTACCCTACACCGATTTGTTAGGCCCACTGGGTAAATCAGGGTAGTCAGGCGAGTGTGCGCGGACTGTGGAGGAGCGAGATCCCTGTTTGGTTCTTAGGGGCTAAACCCCTGTTACTAAGAGGGATATGCCCTATACTGGTTTCGTGCTGTGCTTTGGGCGCACTCGCTAACGGAAACGACTGACCGCGTGCCAGTGCGGGGTAGCTACCCATGCGCTTATCACGCGCGCCGTAGTCACCGTTACGTCTATCCGTGACCTTGGGGTGGTTGACTGTAGGACCACCACGGGGGACTCTCCCGGCCAGGAGAGCATCACATGCGACTTCTACTCTTCGGAAAAGACTGCAATCAAGATCGTTCCCACTAGGAACATTTGAGATCAAGAAAGAGACCTGATAAATAAACCAAGTGGTGAAAAAAAGAATAATTAGTTAAAGAAAGAAAGAAATTGAAAAACAACAGCTCCCTATCCACCTTTACTCTTTTAGTTAGTTGGTTGCCACTCTACTCAGCGATCGCTGATTTCGTGTACTCATAACCCTTTTCAGGTCCAGGTGTTGAGCAGCCAGAGCCTACGGCTGCAGAGGGTGCTGGGCCCAGTAGAGCCCAGTAGTTGTAGCTTTCTATTGTATTCCATTTCCTGTTGTAGTGAGTAGTTTATTGTACTTCTGTACTCTTTCATTTTGAACCTTATATTCCCGTACTCTTTTACTTTCCTACTATTGTGGTGGTGTATACTATAGTAGTTACTTCTTTACTCTGTACTTTTGTTACTATTAGTTGCTAGTATGGTGAATGTGGTTTATTTACTGCTTTTTGGTTACTTTCTCGTTGGACGACTGGGTCTTGGAATCAGTCGAGTCGGTCCGGTCTCATGTCCTGTAGGGATTCGGGAACCGGACGTAACAGAGCACGATTAAGGAAGATAGTGATTAATCACGAGCACCTAACCCATAGTGACCACCAAAGCCTAAAATTGCTAGTAGCAAAGCACAGCGAATGCCAATTGTTGAAGCTCATGCAAAGCCAAACACCACAATGTCCAGAGGAGAGGGGCATTGCACCAAAGGAGTGCAAAGATGAAAGGCATGGACAATGAAGGGCAGGGGTTCTCATCGACATTGACCAATCAGTCAAGGCCCCAAAAGTAGATAACAAGATCTAGGGTTTAGGGAAGGGGATTGGAGTTTCCACCAAATTAGTTGTTGTTGTCGCTTAATTGTGTCTTTCTTAGTTAATGCATTTTGCAAAGGGCTTCTGCAAATAGATCCGATAACTAGCTTGTGCAAATAGATCTGGTAATTAACTTGTGCCACTGGCTATGCAACATGTTCATGGATCAAGCCTCAGTTGAATTCTTGATTTTGACCTCACCCACTCTACTATTTGGCCTAGTTATTGGACGGGTGGGCATAAGCAACCCACCACTAGTGCCTCCCTCCCCCACCCATCACCCTCTTGAGCATTACTAGCAACTGTCATGCCCCATTAATCACCCAACGATTTGAGAGTAGATTACCAGGTGTGAAGCTGTTAAGGTCCTAGTTAGTGGATGTTTAGGGTTATGCGTAGTCAAATTATTAGGTATGTGTTTGAGATTTAAATGGACGTTTATTTAGATAAGTGGTCGAAACCTGCTGAAAATCTAGTAGAGTTTTTCTTGTTTTATTGAGTTTTCCCCAAAACATGTACCCAAAGAAAGAATCTATGCATGTATTTCAAAAGAACCACAAACGAATCTAACATGGAAGAAAATAAGCAAAGTGGACACACCCTACAACCACATTATAACATGAATATAAAAATAATTATATAACTCAAAAGCGAAACTAAAACCATTCATTTTTCATAACATCATCCATTCCATATCATCTATAGTAGCACCATACTATCCGCTATATATGCATATAGTATTTACAAAAGATCACAATTCTTTATATACATGCCTTTAAATCATCAAAAGCTATTTATGTACAAGGTTGTGCCAATCACAACACCCAACAGTACTAATCACATCATGTACAAAAAGGGGACTAACAATGGAAAGCAAAAGGACATGGGTCCAACAACTACGCCACCTATTATCAAGTGTAGCCTACTCGGCAAATTGTCAAGTGAAGGAGGCAGGTCTTGGTAACTAACTCTGGCAAGGCCTCCCACCATTCCTCAGTGAGGATTCCAAGCAAGTATCCTGGGGACTGAGACTCCCCCATCTGAGCCCTCACACTCCATAGTGCTCAATAGAAGTGGTGCCTCACTTGCTCCAAATATGCCAACTCCGCCTTGCTCATGACTAACGTACCTTTCCATAATATCGGGTCTTGAAAATGGGTCATAAAATAAGGGTAAGCCAATCGGCTCAGTAGGGACAGAACCACATGTAACAACTGAAGCAAAATGGGTGGTGTGCAGGTTTCTCCACTACAAACCAAGATCACCAGCCATACATCCCTTTTTACCCATTAATTATTCCATGATTTATTAACAACGTTATTTATTCTCTCATTCAACTCAGGAGTCGTATTCTGGTAAATCTTCCCTCTCTAGCAAAGGAGATTGAGACATACCCTTTTTTTTTATCCCAATCTGGTAATCTCTGCATTAGGGGAAATGGTAGTAGCATTGATAACCCTTGAGAGAAGCATACCCATGCTTGATACATGAGAACATTTCTAACAACCAGGAGAGTTGGACCTCTTAAGTCAATGCCTTGCGATCGTGAAGAACAAGCTCAATTCAAGTCCAGCAAGGTCCAATCATGAATTAGTCCAGATCATTAGACACGAGCCTGGTCAGAATTGTTGGGCCACAACAATGCTCCCACTAAGAGTGTGAACTTCAAGTGTGCCCCCTCAATCTGCCATCAAAAGAAATCTCAACCAATCCATCAATGGTACCCCAGTGTCATTCACACTCGCGGGCACCTACGAAGCTTTCTCTATGAGTATCAGGTCCCCCAGCGTTATCCACACTTATGGGCACCTACGGAGCTTTTGTTACAAGTACCTCTGCATTGAGTCAAATTCAGATACTTACAAGTACTGTATTTCAATGAAAACCCATGACTTATCACCGTTATGATTTAACACAACTTAACTTGGGAGATAATTCCATGTCTCACGATTGGTCAAAGGTAAATTGAAGAACATGCGAATGATGTAATGGGACTATAGACTCCATTTCCTTAGCTAAACCATGACCCAAAACTAGCACTTGATCAGATGAGATCGTTTGTGCACTATTCTTAGAAAAGATGTTACCATTTGGGCAAGTTGGAGTTGAGGACTTTTAAGGGAGCAGCATGACCCGTTGGCCCCTTGTTATTAAAAGACCCCTCATCCTAACATAGGATGTGAAAGTCTATATTAATCTATAGTACAAATGAGCAAGATCGACCAAGTAGTCTAATACCTACATATGTCCAACTTCGATCTAGTCCTAAATCGAGTTAATGATAGGTATATGATGTGCACACATCTAATTGACCTAAAATGGCTATTTATGCATGTTTCTAGTGTCATAGAAGCATTCACTATTATAAATATTGCATAACATGCATCATTGTGCATTTAGGTTAGATTGTATAAATTCTAGGTTAATTTTTTTCTTTTTGTGGTCAGGGAATAGGACAACATTTATTGGGGCCTCGAATTTGAGATCCAACCATATGGATCTGATCAGGGCGACGGTCGGAGTTCAATGACTCCAAGATCGCCCCAATTGGACCTCCGTAGCATCAGATGCAGTTTAAGAAAGATAAGAGGTCAAGAGGTCAAGTGGTGTAAATTCATACCTCAGACAACAAATTCAATCACATGGATGGGTTCGAATCGACGATCGCAGCCCAACAGTGCGAAAATCGGTCTAATCCGACATCCGTGGCACCATCTACAAGTCAAAGAAGATGGACGGCCAGGATAGCACCACGTGGCGCCATCCAAGTCGCCCAACGCCAGCCCAAGCCCTCCGCTCCACCTTTGAAGGTGAGATCAAGACGTGATCTAAGTCGTTGGATCGAGATCCAATGGCTGAGAGTGCATATGCCATAAAACAAAGCGAGCCTCAAACGCGGCTGTAGCGTGTTGGGCAAGCATCTCCTCATGAAGTAGAGGCACGGGATCGAGCCTCCATCCTCTTAAAATTGAGTGGTCGAGCGGGAGCGGCTAAATTCAACAGTTGGATGCTTTGCGGATGGTGGATGAAACGACAAAGCAGCGCGCGGAGAAGCGTGGATCGCGCACTCGCCAACACACACACGATCGCATGCGTACGCTCATAACAGCTAAAAAGGAAGCGATCGAGTGGCTTTTTAAGCCATCCGATCGGACTGCTGAGGTTGCGCAATCGTGAATCAACATTCAGCGGCTGAAGATGATGGGGCGGGGGCGCGTGCGCATGTTTAGCAATGTGGTGGCTTCAGTAACGGTTATATCTGTCACCAAAGGCCCCTACATTAATGTTTTACTATTAAAATGACCTACTTGCCCCTTATTCTTCACCTATAAAAGGACCTACGCCCTCCACATTTTCATCATCTCTTCCTCTCTTCTCTCATCCCCTCCAAAGCTCAACGAGCTTGTTCCAAACCTGAGATGCTCAATTAGAGTTAAAAATACAATTTTCCACCTTCTCACCCAGTTCATGGAGCATCTCGTGGTTGTCCTCTCACCGCCGTTCGGGAAGCGGATCTCGCTGCGATGTCACCCTACTTCATCCACCTTCCTCCGCCTAAGTTCTCCTTCGTCCAGTGTCTCACCACCTTCGTCCAGGCATTCCGTCAACGCATCTCGTCCTCTAAGCAGTCGTCGAGGAGAATAACTTCTCTCCCTCTTCACTTTATCACTTTCTAGTGTAGCAAGTAGTTGTAATGAACATATTATGTGATTATGAAATATTTGTTCATTCTTTCCCTATTTTGTCGTTATTTGTATTATTCTCTCACTGTCTTCTATTAATTATTCTTTAAGTAGATAGCTAGCATAGATTTAATTCAGCCAGGTAATCTACTTCGTGACAACAAATATAACATGATTTTGAGAACGTACACCTCCCCATATTCGACCCGGGACTCACCAGAGTTTCGGTTAAATTATTTGTTTGATGGATTTTTACGCGACTATGACGATAATGTTTCGAAACTCAAACTTTCAGCGTACAAATCTCATTCAACAGTAGATCTGGGTTGGTGAGGGACTTGGGAAGTCCATGTGACATAGTTGTTTTATGCCGATAGCACGCACATAAGTAGTTTACCCAAAAGAGCCTAGCATCATAAGGAATCAAGGAAATAAATAACGAAATTAGGTATCTCTAATAGGTTGTCTAATGATTGATGATCCATGGCAATATCAGTTATCTCAGTGTAATGAAGCATAAGGTAGCAATCATATACTAAGTATTTTAGTAAGTAGAAGGGCTAACCCTAAAAATGTAGTAAGATTGCAAGGAATTAGAAAGGAGATACAATGAAAGGAATAGAGTTGTTCAGTATAGTTAGACTTATGCGTGATTAATTAAGGTAATTGTTAGGTGTTAACCTATGATATTCTAAAAATAAATAATTAATTAAGTTGTTGCATTTCTTTAATTTCTTACAAAGTAATTACACGCTCCATGATATATTCTTGTTCTACTTAGGTAGTTGTGGTGTATGTTTACAAGGTTAAATGACGAGGGAGAAATGAAATAGGCCCAAAAAGACAGATGATCCCGTCTGGGCCAACTAACCCTATGCCCTTTAGGTATAGGCATCCCAAAGCCCTTTAAAGCAAGACGTCCAATTGACAAATGACCTACATCCTAAACAAGAGGAAACAATAAGGAACTTGATAACTACTTTAATTTAATGTTTCTAACATTTCTGCATGCTAATATAAGACTTCAAAATACTTGAAATTCTACAACATAAAAGACTTTAAAGAAATATTACATTAGCCCATTAATAGTAAACAGATTAGATAGAGAAACTAAGTAAAGAAAGCTCATGGCTTGTTTGTTGCTATAGGGCTACCGAAGTGACATCAGAGAGGTCGTAGTCAATCTTCCACCCACGTACATACCAGAGTAGCTTCTGGGATGTGCACGGAATTTCTATGAAGATGTCCTAAGACAAAGCTTGCTAGTTGAGATAAAGAGAGATTAAGAAGAGGAGGTGGCTAGAGGAGGAGAGGAGAGAAAAGGTTAGGTAGTTATTTAAGGAAATGGTTTGAATAGGAGGAGATAACGGAGAGTTATTAACAAGATACTCTCTCCATTTTCTCGAAAAAAAAGATACTCTGTCAATTCAAATCAAATGAGAGAATATTTGGCCACCTGTCAACTCTCTCCATGTGTCACTTGGCTAAAAGAAAGGATTGACCTTAATGCAACCTCAATTGGCAACTAATTGACTTAATCAACCAAATCGAGGATTAATTACATAATCACCAAATCTAATTGATAATTTGGACTAGGTGTCAAGCACTTGACCACACCAAAGTCGTATTAGGGCCCAACAATATCTAACTAGGGTTATAAACTAATGTAGAAGGGCTCCCAGGTGGGTAATTTCTCAAAATCAAGCATTTCTCTAAAAATTACAACTTTGTCTTGCTTTGGCTTCTCAATTTTTCCACAAAGATATAAAGACTATGTAATTACATGAAAATAAGTATTTAATTAGTCTAATTTGATCTCTAGATCTATAGATAGCCTAGAATGCATTTAACTATATTTTCATGCAATCCAAAGCAAACTAAGCTTAGAAACTACATTAAAATGACGTAAATAAAGTATATAAATGTAATTTCATTAATAAGTAGTGTCAGTTGTCTTAACCTCATTGTTTTCTTCTTATAACATGCACATCGTGCACCTCTAAGACTAATTATGTTTTAAATAATCATGATTAAAATTAAGCAAAGAATTAAGCTAACATTGTTGACCAACTTAATCTCCTAAAATGGGAATATGGGGAATTATGAAGAAAAGTTATCAAAGAAGAAACTAGATGTCAACGAGAAGGAATTAAGGTGGAGAATAAAAAAGAATCATATGGTACTCACAAATATTGATCACCAAGTTTACACCAACTAGTTCTACTTGCAAAAAGATATACTAGTCTCTTAATGCACAAGAAATCATAGAAGGTAGAATTGAGTCTATTCGAGACTTGATGACTTTCTCTAAGGGCTCATCATATGTAACCCATTGTGTCCCACAAAGTAAAAACAATGCTTAAGCACATACATGAGTAGCCCTTTTCACAAAAGGGTGATATGTTGTGATTAAATTAGGTGAGGGAACACTCCCTTTGCATTTGTACGAGCATGATCCCCTTGCAAGTGACAGTTCAAATCCTTCAACGATTCATAGCCTTTTGCACTCATGACTTAAGAGAGGCACCCATCTGAATCTCCTTATGTTGTCTGTGGTGAGCATTGGTTTCGAAGGCACCAAGATTTGACTTGGATCCAAATTTGGCAATTGAATCCTCCTTTGTCTAGATCTTGCTAACTGCCCCCCTGAGTTCAAGCCTTTTGTGTTAAGTCTTCTAACCCGATTCGCCTCATTCATGTGATAATCTAATCAAGGGAGTAGGCCAAAGCAAAATCACTATCAAGGGGCTATTAAGGAATTTTCCCATCAACATAAAAGTGCCCACCTTGGGGCATAGGAGATACCTTGGTGAATCTCCACTCGTAAGGGAACGTTCCTTCTATCCATTCTCGAGAGTTTCGCCATGATCTTGGAAAGAAAAGCTAAAAATGAGAGTAGTTCCTTAGAAAGTTTTAAGAGCTCCAAAGGAAGAGAAGGCCTTGGTCAAGCCAATCTCCATCTTAGATTCAAGGTTGCATGAAACCACCTGATGAGCGACAAAAAATGTACTCGAACTTAAAACTCCGCAAAAAGACCAACAAGAGGGATCCGACTTGCCTACACTTGGAAAGGCTCGGATACAAGAGGGCACGAGGATCCAACCCACCTACACTAGGAAAGGCCCAGATACAGGAGGGTATGAGGGACCTGACCCGCCTAAGGATCCGATGTCGACCACTAACAAGAAGACAATGAAAAAAAGTCCAACACGGCCATGCCCTCAATAAATGATGACATGACAACTGCAATTAATAACCTGACAATATACATACCTTGGCAACATGCATATCCAGTCAGAAGATCTCACAAAAGGACTGATCCCAACAATATAAATAGCGAGAAGAGGCTCTCGAGGCCCTCTCTGAGGCAATTTTTGAGAGAGAGAGATTGTATTCTTGTTTCTGACTAGTGCATATTTGGGACTGTCACCCTCCCCCAGACAAACACCCTTTCGTGGTGGAACTGTGTAAACAATCCTCCTGTCTCTATGCGATTGCTTGAATCGTTGAGTCAGACCCTCCGATCACTTAGGAGGTTTGATCAATTGACGCCTTATGTGGGAAATGATTATCAGCTGATAATGTTTCCCAGCTCTAAAAGTCCTCCCAAATGGCTCCTACGACTCGCAACTCCTCCCGCGCCGATCTTGAGAAAGTGCCGACCCAGGCTGAATCCAGCATATCTGTGTCCGAGAGACACCCTCAGCCGACCAGGTGTTACGACCTGGTTCCCAGATCCCTATAGGACCCGAGACCGGCTCGCTCGACTAATCCCAAGACCTAGTTGTCCAACGAGAAATAACCAAAAGTAGGAAATAAACTGCATTCACACATGCAATATAACTAAGCATAAGGAAAAAATGAGACGTAAGGAAACAACAGAGCTAAAAGTCTCAACAAAGTAATACATGCAATCACAACAACAACAGCGGAAAAGAAGACAGAAAGTAACAAGAACAGTAAAATAGATGTCTATTACTCACTACAATAGTAGAAAACTAAAGAGCTGGAAAGAAACGACTACGGCTGGGCCCAGCACCCTCTGCAGCTGGAAACTCGGGCAGCTCAACTCCTGGTGCTGAATAGGATTACGAAAAGACAGAGTCAGCGAACGTTGAGTAGAGTGGTGTTTACATTATTTATGTGCAAGTAAAGTAAAACAAGCAACCATGTTTTATTCTCATTTCTATTTATCTCATCTATATATTTCTGGTTCCTTTATTTCACAAAGGATCTAAGTATTTCTTGATCTTGCTTGTTCATCGTGGGAACTATCTTGATTGCAGTCTTTTCCGTGGAGTAGAAGGTACATGTGGTGCTCTCTTGGCCGGGAGAGTCTCCTGCGGTAGTCCTACACTCAGTCAACCACCCCGAGGTCACTGTCGCGACGTAGGGGTGACTACGGCATGCGTAATAAGCGCACGGGTTGCTACGCCGCACTGGCACGCGGTCAGTTGTTTCTGCTAGCTGGTACTCCTAAAGTACAACACGGAACAATATAGAGCCTTGAACTCTCAGAACAGGGGTCTTGCCCCTCAGAATCAAGCAGGGATCTCGCCCCTCCACAGCCTGCGTACCCTCATCCAACTACCCTGGTTTGCCCAGAGGGCGTAAAAGTCGATGTAGTTTGGCTAGTCCTAACCTTGGACCTCGTAAGGCAGCTAGCTCCCTCCCTACACTAGTAGCACACCTCGGTACTACGTACACGAAGGCCAAACAAGAGTCAGTGCAGAGTAACTAGGCCTAACCCCGGGTCTCAACCCTAGAGGCAGCTAGCTCCCCTCTACACTAAAAGGGATAGTCGCCTTTCTTGGTACAGTGTACACAAGGGCCAGCTCACTTCCCGTCTATATACCAGATTTCCTTTCATACATAGGAGTTCGACTCCTAATTCTCGTAAGGTTCATGCTTATATTCATTTCATTATCAATATCCGGATCACACTATCCAATTCTCAATTTTCCATCACATACAGGTAGCTCGTGTTTTCATGTCTAAAACAGTATCTCATAATTACACTAATACAATTGCTAGCAATTTATGTTAACATGCACTCAAGTAAACAGTATAACTCAGAACATGCTCATACATTTCTACCCTAGGGTTCATTCCACATTCCAGAGTTCGATCCAATTATTCCAAACAAACACATTTTTATTTAAATATTAACAACTGAATTAAACCACTCTACCAAGTATCACGGGAGGAATGGGGGCCAGCATTGTAGATCTCGTCGCCTTCGTGGGCCCCAAACATGCCACCAACTGGTAACCTGTACCAGCGATTAATTTACATCAGACGAGCTCAAAACAGTAGGTACTCAACACTAATACATAGAGAAACTCGAGTGAAAAACAATGGTATTTCATTTGCGAAAATACGATTCCGTCTGGGCCACGAATGGGCCAAAAACACCCATATTGTCCAAAATCAGATGTCTGGGACTAGTCCCAGACGTCTTAAAAGACGTCAGATCTTATCACTCACTTCCTACGGCTGCCTCAGACGTCCAGACTTCCCTGCAACCGTCTGAGGAGAGTTCCAGCCGTCTGACATTCCTTCCAGTCATCTGAAAGTGCCATCGGATGTCCGGCGAAGTGGTTAAACGTCCAAAAGTACCTGGAAAGGCACACCGCGTGCCTTTCCAACGCCCTGCAACTGTGTACGAAAACGCAGACCCATTTTCAGCCAAACATTCCTGCACTACGATCTGCATGGCGGAAAGTAGCACAAGGAACACATACCTTCGCACGAGATTATGCTTTCAGACGTCCAGCTTCATCTCCGAATGTCATGATGCCTCTCCAGACATCTGGTCGACCCTCCAGACGTCTGATACAAGAAGACTTCCAGTATCAGGACCTCCGCGACGCTGCTTTCCCCGCAATGCCGACCGTAGCACGCCGCAGCAGCCTCAGCAACCGCAGAGGGCCGGGAGGCAGCCTCCCTGAGCCCTCCTCCTAACGCGCGTGCCCGTCGCCGCTCACGCGAGCTCCTTCAAGATTCCGCCAAAGCTTCCCCAAGCTTCTGCACGAGCTCCTCCGAGCTCCATTGAAGCTCCTCTGGCCTTGGTCCTCCCTTCACATTCTTCCTTCCTCTCTCTCCCCCTCGTTCTCCCTTGCTCACCCTCTCTCGTTCTCCCTTGCTTACCCTCTCTCTCGCTGTCCCTCTTAACCCTCGCTGCGGCTGCACAGGGACGACAGCTGGAGGTGGTGGTGGCTGGTGGCGAGGGTGGTGAGAAGGGGGGTTTAAAAGGAGAAGCATTAGGGTTTCGGGTGAGAGGGTCGAGAGGAGAGAGAATGGTCTGCGCTCCGTGCGTGCGGGGAGAAAAGGTAAGTTTTGATTTTTCCCACTTTCAAACGTCCGGACCTATTTCTAGACGTCTGGATAGACATTTGACTGACACTCCAAATATCCTATCTGACTAAAAGGGTGGCGGGTCATTTCAACATAACAAACTTAAAGGAAGCTTCGTCCCCGAAACTTGAGCTACGTAGGGTGCGGAACTAACGGATAACAAGCTTAAAGACAACCAAAGCAGGTCCAAAGAGACGTGCCCTCAAAAAGCTCCGAGTATCGCTCCCGCATTGCCGCCTCAGGCTCCCAAGTCGCCTCTTCGTACCGTTGGCTTCTCCATTGAATCTTCACCAGTGGTACCTGCTTCCGTCTCAGACTCCGGATAGCTCTGTCCAGTATCTGTACTGGCCTCTCGTGATAGGTCAGGTCGTCCCCTACCTCGATTTTCTCGTGACTCAGAACGTGGCTGGGATCGGCAACATACTTCCTAAGGTTGGACACATGGAACACGTCGTGCACTCCAGAAAGCTGGGGAGGAAGGGCAAGCCGATAAGCAACGGGTCCTACCCGCTCTAGGACCTCAAAGGGACCCACACACCTCAGCACAAGCTTCCCATTCACCCCAAAATGATGCAAGCCCTTCATGGGCGGAACACAGAGAAAGACGTGATCCCCAACCTTAAACTGCACATCTCTTCGCTTCTTGTCGACGTAGCTCTTCTGCCTGCTCCTGATAATGTGGAGTCGTCTGTGAATCTGCTCTATCACCTTCTGACTCTGCCGGGTCAGCCTGGGACCAACCTCCCACTTGGTCCCCACCTCGACCCAACTCAAGGGTGCAATACACTTCCTCCCATACAAATCCTCGTAAGGTGCCATGCCGATGCTTGAATGATAGCTATTATTGTATGCAAACTCTGCCAGGGTTAAATGCTCCTCCCAGGAGCCTCTCTAATCTAATACACAGGAACACAGGTGGTCCTCAAGTGTCTGTATCGTGCGCTTTGAGTGTTCGTCGGTCTGGGGGTGGTAGGCTGTATTGAACCTCAGACGTGTTCCCAAGGCCTGCTGGAACTTTGCCCAGAACTGAGAAGTGAAACGAGTATCTATGTCGGATACAATTTCATGAGGAACTCCATGCAGGCGCACCACATCTTCAATGTATCGCTCTGCTAACTATGCTGGCCCAAAGGTGACTCGGATCGGTAGAAACCATGCCGTCTTCGTCAACTGGTCTACGATCACCCAAACTGCGTCATGTCCCTGCTGGGTAACTGGTAGACCCACCACCAAGTCCATGGTGATGCTCTCCCACTTCCACTCTAGCACAGGAAGTGGTTGCAACGGCCCTGCGAGCCTCTGGAGCTCGGTCTTCACCTGCTGGCATGCCAAGCACTATTGAACGAACTCACCAACATCTCGCTTCATCCCTCTCCAGCAGAAGTCGTGTAGTAAATCATGGTACATCTTTGTGTTCCCGGGATGTATGGTAAACCTGGATCCGTGTGCCTCAGTCAGGAGCTCTCTCAACAACTCCTCGTCTCTAGGAACGCATAAGCATCCTCTCATGCGTAGTACCTCATCCGAGAAAGAAAAGTCTCCTGGGTCCCCTATCAGCACTCTATCCCGCAGTGTCTATAAGTACGGGTCGGCCATCTGTCCTGCGAGGATGCGGTCTATCAGCTCTAGTCGTGCCTGCCGCGTCACTGCCATTGCCCCACAGTACCCCCGTGACTCCTGGGGTCGCCAACTGCCCACCTCCTCCATGAGTCTCCAACTCTATGCCTGTAAGCTGGCCAAGTGGGTGGGTGCCTTCCTGCTCAAGGCGTCGGTCACCACATTGGCCTTCCCAGGGTGGTAGGAGATGCTATAGTCGTAGTACTTCAGGAGCTCTAACTAACGTCTTTGTCTCATGTTAAGCTCCTTCTGGTCAAACAAGTACCTGAGGCTCTTGTGATCTGTGAAGATCTCGAATGTCTCATCGTAAAGGCAACCCCTTAATGTCTTTAGTGAGAAGACAACTACTGCCAACTCCAAGTCATGGGTAGGCTAGCTATGCTCATGGGGCTTCAGTTGCCGCGAAGTGTAAGTGACAACGTGACCCCACTGCATGAACACAGCCCTTAACCCCTGCAATGGAGCGTTGGTGTAAACCACGAAATCGCCACCGCTGTCTAGGATGGTAAGTATAAGAGCTGAAGTCAGTCTCTCCTTCAACTTCTGAAAACACGCCTCGCACTCATCTGTCCAAGCAAAGGGAGCGTCCTTCTAGGTCAGCTGGGTCGTAGGATGCGTGATTTGAGAGAATCCTCTGATAAACAGCCGGTAATAACCTGCCAATCCAAAAAAGCTGCGAATCTCTGTTACTGTGCATGACCTCTCCCACCTGAGTACGGCCTCTACCTTGGGTGGGTCCACAGCCAATCCATCTCCTGAAATCACGTGGCCCAAGAAAGTCACCCGACTCAGCCAAAACTCGCACTTGCTGTACTTGGCATACAGCCTGCGTCACCTCAAGGTATCCAGGACCATGCGTAAATGCTGTCCATGTTGTGCCTGATCCCGTGAGTAAATGAGTACGTCGTCGATGAACACCACCACAAACTGGTCTAAGTACGGCCTGAAAATGCGGTTCATCATGTCCATGAAGGCAGCGAGGGCATTGATTAGCCCAAACGGCATGACCAAGAACTCGTAGTGCTCGTACCAGGTATGGAAAGCTGTCTTGGAGACGTCGGTCACCTTGATCCTCAACTGATGGTAACCTGACCTCAGATCTATCTTGGAGAACACTGTGGCATCTCGCAACTAGTCAAAAAGGTCGTCGATGCGAGGCAGCGGGTACTTATTCTTGACCGTGGCCTGATTTAGTTATCGGTAGTCGACACAAAGTCGTAGGATGCCGTCCTTCTTCACAAACAGCATAGGGGCTACCCACAGGGACGCACCAGGCCTCACAAAGCCCTTCTCCAATAGGTCTTATAGCTGTGTCTTGAGCTCTCGCAGCTTAAGCGGTGCCATCTGGTATGGTGTAGTAGAAATGGGGTTGATCCCTGATACCAGTGAGATCTCGAACTTGATCTCAAACTCTGGAGGTAAACCTGGTAACTCCTCTGGGAAGACGTCGGGGTACTTGCAGACCACCGAAATACTCCGAAGGTCAACCACAGGGCTAGGCTCTGCCACTACACAGGCCAAGAAGCCCTCATACCGCTGGCTCAAAAGCCTCGCTGCCCGAAGCGCGGAGATGCATCTGAAACCTCCGTCCACCGGCTGACCGTGAAACTCAAAGGGAGGCAACTCCAGTATGGAGAAGACGATCTTCCTCCCAGAATAGTCCACCTGGGCGTGATAGGCAGACAACCAGTCCATCCCCAGAATCATGCCGAAATCCTCCATCTGGATCACAATCAGGTCAGCGGGAAGGCTGTGTCCCCCTATGCTGATCTCGCAGTCCGTGTAGACCTCCTCGACTACAAACAATTGGCCACCTAGGCCTCTAATCACAAACGAATCCTCTAACAATACACTGCCCCACCTCAAAGTGACGTCAAAACTTGTAGAGACGAAAGAGTGGGTGGCGCCAGAATAGAAAAGTACGTACACTATTTTGCCATAAACGGTAATCATACCTGCCACCACAGAACCCGAAGTCCTGGCGTCTCTATGTGTTAGGGCGTTAATATGCCCCTCAACTCTTTGTGCAGACAAAGCAGCAACACTCTGGGTTGGGCGAATAGCAGCTGGCCGGTACCCTCCTCGTGACTGCTGTCCTCCCCTACGCGCCTGGTGACCACGACCGCTAGCTCGGCCTCCATCGCTCAGTGCGGGAAGCATCTGCTGTGCTCCATCCCCAGATGGGTAATCCCTCTTGATGTGGTCCATCTGGCCGCACTGGTAGCAGAGGGGCACACGACCCCCTCCCTCAGAAGGTCCCTACTGGCGGATGGGCGGAGGTCCGGTGCTGGCAATTGACCCCTATCTGGGGCCCCCAAAGGCCACTGGTGGCCCCATCAAACGGGACGGCTCTCCCGCAAGCGCCGTATGCCTCCTTTCCTGACGGCCCTGAGAGTACTCTGGCTGGTAGGGCCTCTTCCGTCCGCCGTCAGTGCCATGCGCGGCCGGTTTGGTCTCCTCGTAAGTCATTGCCGCCGCGACCACATGAAAGAAAGTGGGCAGCTTCAAGGGTTTGACATACCCCCGAATCGTAAGTCGAGGACCCTCAATAAACCTCCACAGGTGCTCCTCCTCTGTAGACAACGCTGTTGGGGCAAATAGTGACAGCTTCAAGAAATGCGTGCAGTACGCGCTAACTGTCATCGTCCCCTTGCGGAGAGTGTGGAACTCCCTCCTCCTCTGATCCTGCTAGGTCTACTGAAAGTATTGCTTGCAGAAGAGAACCACGAACTGGTCCCACGCCAGCTCTCTCCCCTCCTAGCCTCTGATTGTTGTCCACCACTTGTGTGCTATGCTCTCCAACTGGTACGTGGCAAAGGCCATGTGGCACTCCGCAAGAGGGCGAAGGGTGTCGAACACCTTCTTTATTTGCTCCAGCTAGTCCTCTGCCTCAGACGGGCTCTCATCCCCCATGAGGGAGGGGGGCTTCAGCTTCCGGAACTGACTGAAAAGCTCATGGTTTAGCTGCAGTGGGGGAACAGCCACACCTCCCGGCAAGGAAAGCTTGTGCTCAGAGGTGTCAGAGGGTGGTAGGGGTGGTGGAGGATCACCCCCTCCCCCTCTTGCTCGTCCTACGCTGCGACAATCTCGTTGTCCCACCGAGGACTCCCCCTCCACATCCTCAGGGAGAGGTGCCCGAGGAGGCTGCTGGAGCTCTTCCTGCACGATATCTCTGATCAGCTGGGCGAGATCCTAAGCTTGAATGCCCGGGAGGGGGGATGCGTCAACTGGTGCCTCAAGTCCGGCACGTCCGCCCCTTCGACCTCGTCCACGGCCATGACCATGACCTGCCCTGGGAACTCCTCGACGAGGCATCTCCTGCAAGGAGATGCAAGAGATAGAACAAGAGTTGTCAATGATACCGGATTACATCAAGAGAAGGACTCGGAAGCAAACATCAAAGCAATATGTTGTGATGGCTATCTTAGTTATATGCACATGAGTGGTTATTCTCGGACCAAGGTTCATTTCCCGGGATGACCTTGCTCTGATACTATCTTATTCCAACTTGGTTCCCAGATCCCTACAGGACCCGAGACCGGCTTACCTCGACTAATCCCAAGACCTAGTTGTCCAACGAAAAATAGCAAAAAGTAGGAAATAACCCACATTCACACATGCAATATAACTAAGCATAAGGAAAAACGAGACATAAAGGAACAACAGAGCTAATAGTCTCAAAAAAGTAGTACATGCCATCACAACAACAACAGCGAAAAAGAAGAAAGTAACAGGAATAGTAAAGTAGACGTCTATTACTCACTACAATAGCAAAAAACTAAAGAGCTGAAAAGAAATGACTACGGTTGGGCTCAGCACCCTCTGCAGCTGGAAACTCGGGCTGCTCAACTCTTGGTCCTAAATAAGGTTACGAAAAGACAGAGTCTGCGAACACTGAGTAGAGTGGTGTTTACATTATTTACGTGCAAGTAAAGTAAAACAAGCAACCATGTTTTATTCTCATTTCTATTTATCTCATCTATGTATTTCTGGTTCATTTATTTCACAAAGGATCCAAGTATTTCTTGATCTTGCTTGTTCCTCGTGGGAACGATCTTGATTGCAGTCTTTTCCGTGGAGTAGAAGGTACATGTGGTGCTCTCCTGACCGGGAGAGTCCCCTAGGGTAGTCCTACACCCAGTCAACCACCCCATGGTAACTGTCACGACGTGGCGGTGACTACGACACGCGTGATAAGCGCACGGGTAGCTACCCCACACTGGCACGCGATCGGTCGTTTCCGCTAGTGGGTACTCCTGAAGTACAACACAGAACAGTATAGGGTCTTGCCCTCTCAAAATAGGGGTCTCGCCCATTAGAACCAAACAAGAGTCTCTCCCCTCCACAGTCCGCGTACCCTCATCTGATTACCCCGGTTTGCCCAGAGGGCCTAAAAGTCAGTGTAGGTTGGCTAGTCCTAACCCTGGGTCCCGTGGGGCAACTAGCTCCCTCCCTACACTGGTAGCACACTTAAGTACTACGTACACGAGGGCCAAACATGAGTCGGTGTAGAGTGACTATGCCTATCCCCAGGTCTCAACCCTAAAGGCGGCTAGCTCTCCTCTACACTAAAGGGGACAGTCTTTCTCCACGGTACCGTGTACACAAGGGCCAGCTCACTTCCCATCTACATACCAGATTTCCTTTCATACACAGGAGTTCTACTCCTAATTCCCCATAGGGTTCATGTTTATATTCATTTCATTATCAATATTTGGATCACACTATCCAATTCTCAATTTTCCATCACATACAGGCAACTCGTGTTTTCATGTCTAAAAGAGTATCTCATAATTACACTAATACCATTGCGAGCAATTTATTTTAACATGCACTCAAGTAAATAGTATAACTCAAAACAGGCTCATACATTTCTACCCTAGGATTTATTCCACATCCTAGAGTTCGATCCAATTATTCCAAACAAGCACATTTTTATTTAAATATTAACAAGTAAATTAAACTACTCTACTGAGTATCACGGGAGGAATGGGGGCCTGCACCGTAGATCTCGTCGTCTCCGCATGCCCCGAACACGCCACTGATTGGTAACCTGTACTAGCGACTAATTTACATCAGACGAGCTCAAAACAGTAGGTACTCAACACTAACACGCAGAGAAACTCGAGTGAAAAACAATGGTATTTCGTTTGCGGAAATCCGATTCCGTTTGGGCCCCAAATGGGCCAAAAACACCCATACTGTCCAAAATCAGACATTTGGGACTAGTCTCAAACATCTTAAAAGACGTCAGATCTTATCACTCACTTCCTGCGGCTATCTCAAACGTCCAAACTTCTCTGCAACCATCTGAGGAGAGTTCCAGCCGTCTGACATTCCTTCCAGTCATCTGAAACTGTCGTCGGATGTCCGGCGAAGTGGTTAAACGTCCAAAAGTGCCTGCAAAGGCACACCGCGTGCCTTTCCAATGCCCTGCAGCTGCGTACGAAAACGCAGACCCATTTTCAGCCAAACATTCCCGTGCTACCGTCTGCATGGCGGAAAGTAGCTCAGGAAACACGTACCTTCGCGCGAGATTATGCTTTCAGACGTCCGGCTTTAGCTCCGAACGTCCTGATGCCTCTCCAGACATCTGGTCGGCCCTTCAAACGTCTGATACTAGAAGACTTCCAGTATCAGGACCTTCTATGCGATGCTGCTTTCCTCGCAGTGCCACCCGTAGCATGTCGCAGCAGCCTCAGTAGCTACAGAGGGCCGGGAGGCCGCTACCCGAGCCCTCCTCCTAGTGCGCGTGCCCGCCGCCGCTGATGCGAGCTTCTCCAAGCTTCCGTCGAAGCTCCCCTGAGCTTCCTCACGAGCTCCTCCGAGCTCCGTTGAAGCTCCTCTAGCCTTGGTTTTCCCTTCACGTTCTTTCGTCCTCTCTCTCCCTCTCGCTCACCCTCTCTCTCTCTACTCTCCCTCCTAACCTTCGCCACAGTTGCACAGGGACGACGGCTGGAGGTGGTGGTGGTGGTGGTTGCTGGTGAGGGGGTGAGAGTGGTGAGAAGGGGGTTTAAAAAGAGAAGCATTAAGGTTTTTAGTGAGAGGGTTGAGGGGAGAGAGAACGGTCCGCATGCCGTGCGCGCGGGGAGAAAAGGTAAGTTTCGATTTTTCACACTTTCGGATGTCCGGACCTATGTCCAGACGTCTGATTGAAACTCCAGTCGTCTTATCCGAATAAAAGGGTGGCGGGTCATTTCACCAAGTCAAGCAAGGAGAAGTAGGAAGTCCCACGCTGATGAGGGGTAAAAAATGCCCTCTAATGTGAAACCTCGCAATAGGCCCAATACAAAGGATCTGGCCCAAAGAACCTCAGATAAAGGCAGTTTTGGAGATCCGGCCCGCCTACATCCCAGAGAAGCCCCTGCATAGTAGAGCTAGGCAGTCCAATTGGCCTGCAAACAACCAAGCGGGGCACAACCGGACCCAGAGGAACCTATTCGTTGGAGGTGCTATGAAGAGTACAATAGACCTATGCCACCACTAAAAGCTGGCACTAGCAGCCGCCATTAATGACCTGATAGTGTATCCACCCAGAAAATATTGCTGGAAGCGCTATTCATTCAGGAGATCCTACTAGGAGCCCGAGCCTTATCCGCTCAAAAGATATCAACAGGAGCTCCATCCGAGCATGATATTGTTAATCGCTCTGAAACGAGTTTTAAAATCATCGTGTTGTAGTATAGTTCGAATCAATGGAAAAAATAGATAATATTTATACTTGAAAGAAAGCCGAGGTCATTTGCTGGGAGCAAATAGCAATTCACACACTAATCTCTATATCAGCACACAATTTGAGTCAAAGATATAAGAAATTGCAACCAAAATTAATTTAGAATGATTTAACAATAATGTCAAGTATCAATGTGCAAAAAGAATGGAATAAAATGGTGATTTAAATCATCAATTACTCCTCACAATCATAGCAAGTAGATGCTCAGTAATCAAGTTAATTAGCCTGAAACAGGAGAATTGGACGTCTAATGGTAGGATCAGACGTCTTAAATGTCTGATTCTACAATGCTTCTCTTCCTTTCTCTGCTTCTTCTCTTGCCTTCTATTCTTCTTCTTTCTTCTCATTCTATCTTTGCTGTTCCTCTTCTTTCCTTCTTAGCTTCTCTGCCTCATCTCTTCTTTCCTTCTTTTCTTAGCTCTGTCTCTACAGGGGGGCACCTTCGATTTTTAGCTTAGTGTTAGCCAATACACAGGGAAACAAAACCCCCCTGCCCCGCACTCTCTCTCTCCTCTTTCTCTCTCTTGGTTTCCACCTCTCTTCCGCCTTCACAAGGCCATGCACAGTATCAGGTGGTCGGGTTTCGAATCTAAGCGCACCCGGGACCAGGGCTACGGGTGTCAGTTGCAACTGAGGTGTGCACGGGTTAGGTGAGTCAAGTTGGAGCTAGGCTCGTGGGGACCTCACCCCCTGTGGTCATTAGGCAAACAACCCATGTCACTTCTACAATTTATATCGCTGCGCTTGCTCCAAATCCCACGATGTGGGACAATTCTTGCGCCTTGTCTTCATTGCGTCTACTGCTGTGAAGGTGTCCTCGAATTGGAGTCGCAGCTGCACCAGACCTGGGAGTCTGCAAGTGTTGATTCCGCACGACCTGGACATGGCCCCTGGGGCGTGTGCGGCTAGAACATGAAGAACACGTCAACATTAATGGCGGCGGCGACGGAGGGCGACGTGTACCTGAAATCCATCAACATGGCCTCTCGGCCACATTAGAACAGTCCATAAGAGTCACCAAGGTCTTACGAGTGTAGCGGAGGTGGTTTCGCGGTGTAAGAGTGCGTGTGGAGGGTGTACGGTGACAAAGAAGGTGGCATGAAGGTGGGTTGTTCGGGGGTGAGTTTGGGTGAGCGAAAGGATGAAATAGGAGAGGGGTTTTTTGCAGGTGGATGTCGCGAGGGTGTAAAAGGTTTCGGCAAGGCGGATGGAGTTGTGTAGCGATGGAAACACCTCGTGCGGAGTGGTTGCCAGATGCAGAGAAGATGAGGGTGAACGGCAGCGTTGAGGGTTATTTTTGGGATTTTTGAATAGGAAACTAAACTAGGGACCTAGGGGAACTAACATAGCCCAAAACTAACTGATGAAAGAGGGAGAATTGGCATCGGTGTTTGCAGGCCGACGCCGAGGAAGAAAACACTCCGGTAGAGGGGGATGGCGACAACGACGAAGGTAGAGCGATGGCAGCTGGTATTGCACAACGCGGAGGAAGCTGAGGGAGATAAATCCGTCGCCGGTATTGCGAACAGACGGGGAATGGAGATGAAGGAGGTCGCCGGACGTCGAGGAGCACTTCGGCCGAAGGAGAGAAGAATTGGGGGTTATTCCGGTCGAATTCGAGAGTGATGGATGGTATGCATTAGGGCTTCTTTTATAGGCCTCTGGAGGACGATTTGAGCTTAGGAAGCAAGCTTTCCAAGCTTGGAAGGTCACCAGAGATGGAAGCCTGAAAGATACCTAAATCTATCATGCGTTCGCATGAGAGATTGGTAAGTTTGTAGGGCTTCGAATCTGATTCATTGGAAAGGTAATTTCCTAGAGTCTCCAGTTCAATTTTGGAAAAGTTTCATTGATCAACCAAGGAGAACTTTCCAAATGAACCTCATAGAAGTAGGATTCTTGAGCGATATTGGTGGAAGGACCATTTGTAAAGAATGATGATAAAGTTAGGGACCTATTTGTAAGGAATTCAAAAGATGAGGGGCTATTGGAGATAAAGAAAGTCATACTTGGACTAAATTGTAAACTCGATCAAGATGATCATAGATTGGGCCCAAATTTTGTTACAAACTTAATTTAGACCCAAGAAATCCAATGGTGAAGTTAAATTTAGGTTTTGACCAAGTTTGACTAAGCAATTTATGCAAAAACCCAAATTAGGGCAAAAGTCTATCTGTGGCTCTGTTTTGGGTCAAGACGGGTTCTGATGGTCAAATTGAAGGTACCAAACCCTAGAGAATATTTTTCTATGAATTTAGAGGGATTAGGTGAATTTTATTCTGACCAGAACCTCAGTAGATTAAGCAGGTCTATTTTTAGGATTTTAGAAGTCATTTAATTCTCAAAACACGCAAAAACCCTTTTCTGTCTGTACGGACCTACTTGTTAAACATTTAAGACCATTTGACCATTATTTAACCCCTGAGAAAACTCGTGATTGTAAAATAATTGAGATATACTGTTAAAACTGTAGTTTTATCCCTATTTTACTATATTTCTCTCATAAAGGATGCGTAGTGAATTACAGCTCTCTGGCGGTTATGTAGGAGCATTTAATGATGGAATATGACTAAATAAAGCTAGATATGGATGATGATGACGTTATCATATATATATATAGGTGGGAAGGCATGTTAGCCCCCCCAAGCAATTGGAGAAAAATTGAGCAATTGTATACCTTGCAAAACTCTAGTGAATTCTAGTGTATAGTTGGGAGTCTCATCCTTCCCCCAAATGTACACCTCTTAAGGTGGAACTGGGTAACCAACTCTTGTGCCCTTTGTGTGATTGCTCTGTCGGACTACCCATTCTAGGGAGTCCGATCACCCTTTAAGTCGGACCCCTCGTCTCCACGGAGATGATCAAATTGGCACCATCTGTGAGAAGAGATAATCAATTGATAACGCTCCATATTCCTTGAGGTCCCCACGATAGCTCCTACCACTCGCAACTCCTCTTGCGTCGAACCTGAAAGGGCGCAGGAACGGGTTGAGTCAAGTGTGTTGATGTCCAAGTGATCCCTTCAGCTGACCGGGCCAAATGAGGAGAAGCAGGGACCCCCTGCTCCACCGCCAGAGGACCACAAGCCCGTCCCCATCTCTGAGCTATAGGCGAGGGAAGAGCAGTTCCAGGCATAATTGGTGGCTCTCAGAGCTGAGGAAATCTTAGTCACGGAGAAACCCCTGGAGATCAGGCAGATCTAGGAGCTTGGTCCTCCCCTACAAGGGGAGACCCGTTAACTAGGTCTCGACGACGAGCATCTGAGGTGGCGTTGTGAGGTGGAGGATGAAAACACCTACCTGCACGAATAGCTCAAGTGACTAAAACTCGAGCTCCGTAGCCAGAGAGGTGAAGCCCCCCCGGACCCACCAAAGGCTCCTTGCCCACCTACCTTGGAGGAGATCTTCGGGCCCAACCCCCTACTACAGGCAGTAGGGGATCGATCCCTGTGATCATCAATTAGGTTACCCAGGCTGTGAGGGCCATGCGTCTCCAGGCTTACGTCACCACCTACCCCTTCACCGATGAGGTAATGACGGCCCCCTTACCTGAGGGATTCAACTAGCCCGTCATGGCCCCATATGATGAGACGGTGGACCCCAACAACTTCGTTGGGAGTTACTGCCATATGATGTTGGTGCACGGCTGCCTCGACGGAGTACTCTGCAGAGTATTCTCGTCCTATCTTCCGACATGACCTATGAGTGGTTCAATAAACTATCGATCAAACAGATCACCTGCTTCCAAGAACTGGCTGACAAGTTCTGTCAGAACTTCGCTGGACAGTAGAGCGTTAAAGATAACCCCGAGAGAGTGTCCGAAATCCGACAGCGAAGAAATGAGTCCTTCCGGTCGTACCTGGATCGGTTCAAGGCCCAATACTTCAAGTGCAAGCAGCCTCACGATGCCATCGCTATCCAATACTTCAAGTCGGGACTTCTGACCCAAAGGTTTTTGTACGACATCGATGACTTCCTGCTCAGAGACATGGCGGAACTTTGGGATTTGGCCACAACGTTTGCTAAGTAGGACGACTCTTTCCGCTCTCGCAACCGGCTAGCTGAGGAGTTTGAGGAGGATGCTAACCCATCCAAGGAGAGACAGACCCCAGGCGACTCTACCTCTCCCTCCGAACGCAGAAGTGGCTGCTTCAGTAAGCATAAGGGCAGCTTCCCGAAGCAGAGGAGCGACCAGCTCAGCAGAGGTCGAAACAATGGACCCTGCCAGGCTAGGCGAGAGTATTTTGAAGAATACACTTCCTTGGTAGTGAACTAGGCAGACGCGCTAACGGAAGTATGGTCTACGGATAAGGACCTGCTTCCCCACCTAAGCCGATGAAGGAGACAAACACCAGCCCTTACTGCAAGTACCAGAAGGCTCGGGCACATTCCATTGAGGACTGCTGCGATCTGCGTGACCAAATAGAGTTCTGGATCCAGCACGAGAACCTGGCCCACTTCGTTGGATGGAACGAGAGCTAGCATAAAGGCAAGGGCCTCGTCGAGGGCCCAGAAGATAACCACAAGGATAGCCTCCGGCACCTCTGTGGAATCAACATGGTGGTCACTGAGGCCCCTGAGCCTGTCGGAACCATGGCCCACCAGCTCAGGCAGGCGGTATCTCCCCTACTCCCACCGAGCAAGTACCACCGCTAGGTCCTAGCAGCCACGCCCAAGGCACACTGACGTCCTCACCTTCCCCCCTGGCGGACACAGAGGTCGACGTCATCTTTGGCATCGACGCTGACCAAAGCTGACAGCTCAGCCCCTCTAGGCAATCGACCCTTATTGCTTTCCCCACTCTTCAGTGGGGCGAGAGAGACCTAGTCAGGCAAGCAGCCTCGCAACTATTCGCCTCCTTCTCTGACTCAACGGAGCACACTATCCACTCATGGTAACACTGTTACTGGCCGGTCAGCAGCAGCCCCGGCTCCTCGTTGACGAGGGAAGCGCAGTGGGCATCCTCTTCCTCAAAACCCTGCACCAACTAGGGTTCGCGGAAGAGCACATAGCTCCATCGGTCCATCCAGTGGTTGGCTTCGACAACCACAAAGTGATGCCAAAGGAAGAAATTAATCTCCCCTTATTCATCTGTGATGGGGATAGGCACCTCAACCGCACGGCCACATTCGTGGTGGCCCGGTTGAGGGCATCATAGGCCATTCCCCCATCCAAGCCTTCCGACCGATCCCCTCCTTCCAGTTCGCACTTTTCCAATCCCCCTGCGGAATAGGAATGGTGTATGGAGGTCAGTCGACGTGGCGAGAGCTCCTCTAGATCGAGGTAGAGCGATCCCTGGAACCACAATCCCCCAATGCATGAAAATGGGGGAAGAAAAGAAACCAGGTCTAGGCAATGCAGCGGGAGACCACCCCTGATGATCAGCCAGCGACATCGGGGTTACAGCCAGGCTCGTCAGCTAAGGCTATACAGATGTATCCTGCAACGCTACTAAGCTCATCTAGGTCGAAGCAGACCTTGCACCTTTTGAAGTGCAGGAGCTACTACTCTTACTGTGGGCCAATGAGGACATCTTCACTTGGTCCGCCAATGATCTGCCCAGGGTAGATCTGTTCCTAATCCAGCACCACCTCAACATTCTCGCAGGCACCTGCGCAGTCAAACAGGCACGTCGACACAAGTCGACTGAGCAATGGCAGGCGACCGAGGTAGAGGTACAAAAGCTCCTACACAAAGGATTCAACGACGAATCCTTGTACCCGACATGGCTCTCGAACGTCGTGATGCTGAAAAAGGCCAACGACTAGTGGCGCATGTGTATCGATTTCACCAACCTCAACAAAGCCTGCCCAAAGGACGAGTTCCCCATGCCAAGGGTGGACACCCTGGTGAACTCCTGTAGCGGACAGTCTTACATGTCCTTCTTGGACTCCTACAGCAGGTACCACCAGATTAGCCTCGCCCCAACCGATAGGCCCCACGCCTCCTTCACCACAGACATGGGCCAGTTCCAATATAGAGTTGTGCCCTTTGGCCTAAAAAACTGTGGGGCCACGTACCAACGCCTTGTAAACTTGATTTTTGCAAAAATAATAGGAAGATTATTTGAAGTGTATATCGATGACATGATTGTGAAGGGATTGAACCCCCCTAGAACACCTAGAATACTTAACCAAGGTGTTTCAAATTCTAAGGAACACAACCTCTTCCTGAACCCTGACAAGTGCACCTTTGGGGTCTCGCCCAGAAAGTTTCTAAGATTCCTGGTCTATAACTGGGGAACCGAGGCCAACCCGAAAAAGATCCAGGCAATTGAAGACCTGTAGCCAGCAGGCGTATTGAAAGGGTTGCAGTCGTTGGTCGATAAGATTGCCTCATTAGGTTGATTCTTGTCCCGATCTTCCGACAAATGCCTACCCTTATTAGAGTGCATAAAAAAGAGCAAAGGCTACAACTCCGCCCATTGGACTCACCATTGCCAGAAATCCCTTGATGAAGTCAAGAATGTACTCCGATGTCCCCCTATCCTGATGGCCCCCCAGCTCGGAGAAGTCCTCTCCCTATACTTAGCCGCCTCAACATTGGCCGTCACCGGCATCCTAGTCAACGATCAGGGCAGAACCCAACGATCCGTATACTTCGTCAACAAAACCTATCAAGGTGCTGAATCTAAATACGTGGTCGTTGAGTAGCTGGGGTTAGCTCTCGTCACCGCTGCCCGAAAGGTACGCCCGTACTTCCAACCCACACAATAATGGTCCTATCAGACTACGGCCTTCAGCAAATGCTTCATAAGCTTACGGGGTCAGCATAACAGATCAGGTGGGCCATGGAGCTAGCTAAATTTGACGTCAAGTACCAGCCGTGAAGGGTGATCAAGGAGCAATTTCTAGAGGCCATCGTCACCGAATTTACTGATCCCAATGCTTCTCTCTCACTCCCCTGGCGACTCTATGTCAACAGCTCGTCCATGACAACAAGATCTAGGGCTGGGATGGCCTTAATCACTCCAGACGACACTACTCATAAGTACACCATAAAATTAGACTTCCCATGCGACTAACAACTAGGTGGAATACGAGGCCATGATAGCAAGCATCCGGGTAGCAAAGTCCATGGGGATCGCCTCACTGGAGGTTCATACGGACTCCCAATTGGTCACCTACCAAATAAAATGACTAATACTAGGCTCGGGACCCAAACATGATGTTATACGCAGAAAAAAGTCAAAGAGGTGTTGGCGGACTTCAAAACCTTCTCCATCAGGTGGGTACCCCGAGCGAACAACCCCTTGGTAGATGCGATGGCCCATCCCTCAAGGGAACGACAAGGACATCTGCCTCCAGACTCTTAAAGAGCCACCTGTCCTCACTCCCAGAACACTCACGATAGAGTTGTCCACATCCTGGATGACGCCTATCGTTACTTATTTAAGCTTTGGCAAGCTGCCCTTGAGGGAACCCCGACCCAAGGACTTCCACCTCAAGGCCCCCTGGTACACCCTAATCAAAGGGTAGTTGTACAAACGGGGGCATTCCACCCCCTTGCAACATTGCCTAACACAAGACGAGGAGACCCAAGCCCTTCAAGAAGCCCATGAAGGTGCTTCGGAAACCACGAAGGGTATAAGGCACTCCTTGCCAGGCTATTCCATGCAGGCTACTTTTGGTCCCAAATGAAGTAGCATTGCAAGACCTTTGTACGCAAGTGCGACAAGTGGTAGCAGTTCGCCACCTTGTGCTACCTGCCGCCTAGAAAGTCAGTGCCCATCATGTCACCCACCCCCTTCACAAAATGGGGCATAGACTTCGTCGGCCCTTCCCGCTAACGCCAGCTCAGAAGCAGGTCATCTTGGTAGCTGTCGACTACTTTTCTAAGTGGGTCGAGGCAGAGGCCATGGCCAGCCCTACTGCCGATACAGTCGTTTCCTTCATTCGAAAGAGCATCATAGCTCGGTACGGGATACCTCACTACATAGTCACAGATAATGAAACCCAGTTTGCCTCCATAAAATTCAAGGAATTCTGCACGAGTTGGGATATCTGTCTGTGCTTTACGTCAGTAGGTCATCCCCAGGAAAACGAACAAGTTGAAGTAATCAACCACACCATCATTTCAGCGCTCAAACATCGACTGGATACAGCCAAAGGGAGATGGGCAGTGGAACTTCTTGACATTCTTTGGGACTACAGGACTTGCCAAAGGACTTCCACAGGACACACACCATTCAACTTGGTATACGGCATGGAAGCCCAGTTACCCATAGAAATAGACCTCCCCACCTACAGGACGTAGTTGTATGACCTAGCTACTAATTATGACCAAATTCGCTTGACCCTAGATCTCCTGGATGAACTAAGGGACAAAGCCTCTGAGACAGTCTTCAAGCGCAAAGAAGCCACGGCCGCCTCATACAAAAAACGGGGAAAGACGTGGAAGTTCTCCAAAGGAGACTTAGTTTTACCTAAGTGTGAAGTCTCCATGCCAACCCAGTAGGGCGAGAAAGTTAGACCCAACATGGGAAGGGCCTTACAAATTCCGTAAAAACAACTTGGGCAATTTTTACAAGTTATAAGCCTTAGACGGCAGGGATATTCCCCACACTTGCCATGTGAGCAAGTTACGAATTTATCATACATAGAGGGCCCAAAAGCAATAACGAGAAGAGATCTTTTCTTTTATTCTAGCAACATTGTTTAATTACATCTCTCTCTCTCTCTCAAAAAAGAAAAAAAGAAAAAAAAAAAGATAAGGAGACAAACGAGGAGGAGACGGAGAAGGCAACAACCCAAAACGTTGCCGGAGGATGCTACTCCTATAGCTTAAACAAGCCCTAGTCGGGCGAAGGCGAGAGGCGAAGTGGACTAACAACCCCTGCAGTTAGGTCAGCGACCTCAGCCAAGCTGACCTCCACGGCAGCTGGCGACACTGCCCCTTCAGTAGTCGCCTGATCCACCCTTGCGTCACGACAACGCTCTGCGAGCATTTACGCACGGTCATCGTCAGGATGAGTCTCCTTGAGGCAATCATTCTCCGACATCAATTGGTCAATTGGCCAAGTACACACCTCTGCGGAGGCTCGCTTCTCCCTATAAGGGCCCTGATGGAAGCCAAAGTATGCTTCCCTATATCGCGAGCGAGCTCATCTCGAATCGGGCCCATGGACGAATTCATGGCAAAGAAGTCCATGACCACATCGGCATTCAGCCTTGGCCCTCCTACCCCATTCATGGGTCCCTCTGTACCCTCCAACTCTGCCACCCGCAAGCCCCGCTCCGATGCAAGCTCGTAGGCTTCGACGAGGTCGGCTTTCAACTTTGCCGCAACCACCTCTGCCTTCTCTAGACTCCCTCACATAGAGGCGAGTCTATCGATGGAGGTGCTTAGACGAACATGCTCCTTCTTGAGAGCCTTCTCGTATACCTCTATGGAGGAAGTGTGTGCGGTCTTCAGCACTTGCACTGGCTCCTTCAAGGAGGTAACCTGGGCAGGAGCAGCAGAGAGGTGCTTAGACATATCCCCTAGGGATGCTAGGTGGGTGCGATGCTTCCCCACGAGCTCCGATAGTTCCCCCTCGGTGGTAGATGCTTTCTACAATAGGGAGAGGGTCTTCTCCAACTCCCCCTCCTGCTCACCCTCCTGGTTGGCGGCCTCCTGCCGGGAGTAAAGCCTTCGCTTCGCCTCTTCTGTCGCCTTCTCTGCCTTTTCTCATGCAACAACAACCTCTGCTACTTGCTGGACCATTTGTTAATGCTTCACTTTGGCCATGATGACCCACTGAGCGACCAGCTCCACCACGTTGCTGGGATTAGCCAAGGTAGGGAGCTCCAAGGGAACACCACCACGTGGGATGCAACATAATCCAAGCATTTCCGCCTAAAATCCACTGGTGCGTCAGAATACAAGTAGACCTAGCCAAGACAAATGGAAAAAAGAAATAAGCCTCTTGAGCTTACCACGTGCATGCAATAGATGAACACGTAGTTCCAGTCCATGCCTTAAGGCCCAGAAGTGGCCCAAGACACGATTTCATTCAGGTGCCTCAACACCTGCCTCTCCAAGTCGGGGTCTTAGTTGAACATCCTCGGCTGAACAGGCACAAGAGGCTTGAGCGCAGACTCCCTGGAGGCACCTTCCAGCACGGATCCTACAACAGACTCGACAGTGCACCTAATAATACTTGAGCCCCCCCCACTAGCTGAAGGGATCCACCACAACCCGATCACTGGTGGAACTTCGTCAGTAGTAGGGCTGGGCAAAGGTGTCACCCACGCTTGCCGCTTCATGGGCCAGTAAGGGAAAGGCCTCAGGAGAAGCTAATCGATTAGCAAAATTGACGGTACCCTCGGGATGAACTACCTCCCGGGGTGCCTCTGAAGGAGAGTCACCAAGCGAGATCACCTCATGTGGCTCTGATGGGGCCAGAAGAGCCGAGGGCACACCTTCCCCCTCGGCCTTGTCAGAACTTCGCAACGAGGACGTCGCCGACTCCTCTCGCGAAGGCTCCACAAGATGACCTTTCCTTAACCGCCTTAGAGGAACCTATGCCTCTCCGCAGCCCTCTCACGGGCCCCTTTCTCCTTCCGCTTTCGCCCCCACTAATGAGCGAAGCCACTCCCCTCCCCAGGCTCCGAAGTACTCTCCCCGCCTTGTTGTGAGTCATGGTGAGGGACGATGCTCTCTAGAAGCTTGGGCACTCCTGGCTGAGCGAATTGCGCAAAGGCTACAATCAAAGATACAGGACTAGTAATGGGCGGGTGCAAGGTACGATGCAAAAGTCATTCTCTACCTCCCCCTACTTACATGACGTCAGCAACTCACTCTCTACCCATGACAATGCTTCCCGAACCTCTTTTCGTCTGAGCTCCGACCGAGCAGTTGGACCGAACTTAACCAGCTTCGCTGCGCCCACTCGCACAAACGGGTCAAGATCCTTGGCTCGAAGCGACTGGTACTTCTCAGGTGGACCTTGCCAAATGGACAGGACGCCGAGCTCTTCAACATTAAAGAGAAAAAAGAAATGATAGTCCTGCCCCTTCAGACTATCGGAGAGGTCTACTATCCGGTATCCAGCTTGCCAGCTATATAACGTATAAGTGCTAGAGGGGGCCTGTTATTCTTCACATTCAAGGGCATTAGCCCAAAAAGTAGGCGAAACAAAGCTAGACGGGGAACAATCCCAAATGAAGGCAAAGGGAGATAAAGGCATTCAGCACCAACCAACAATTAAGGCTGAGCTGCGAAGAGGCAAAGTAGTAAAAGCAAAGGAATGAGGAAATAAAGGGATTCAAAGGCACTCATAGACCATGCTCTATAGCATATTTACATATGATGAACTTATCCTTCGTCCCGTCTGAACACAAACAAGTCTCAGACCCACATGCCTTGAATGGCACCCCGCCAAGCCCATACTCCCCCAAAAACGACAAAACAACACAGAAAGGCAGGAAAATGCGAAAAATCAAATAGCGTCGCCTCCCCGACAATGGAGCCAAAATGTTGATAGCGGAAAACTATGCAAAAAGGATTTGGATTTTTGAAAACTCATCATTGTAGTTCGATTTAAGAAGTAATCCGTCAACAGATTAAATTTTACCAAAATTCGTAAAGAAATTCCAGATCGAACACAGGGAGGCGGACGTTTGATTAAGAATACGCATTTGTTTTGTTTGTCACGAAATAGATAAGTTGGTCGAAAACTAGCTATCTATTTAACAAATAATAAATAGAAGAGAGAGAATATTGCAAATAAAGACAAAAGAGAGGTAAAATAAACATGGATTTCATTATTAAATGCTATTCATTATAACTAGAAAGCAGGAAATCTATGCTATAAAGCAGTAAATCTACTCTAGAAAGTAGTAAAGAAAATGTCGAGAGAAGTATCCCCCTTGACAATTGCTTGGAGGACGAGCCAGACGGGGCAACGCCTGGAAGACAGAGGACGGAGTGGGAAGGAGGACGAAGCGGGAGGAACCAGGGGTGAGGCAAGACGTTGTTGTTTTCACGGGATTCACTTCCCGAATGGAGTGAGAGGACAACCGCGGGATGCTCCACGATGAGGGGAGAATGTGGAAAAATTCTAATTTTTACTCTAAAGGAGCATCTCGGATTTGGGACAAGCTCTTAAAGCTTTGGAGGGGGTAAGAGAAGAGAGGAAGGGATGAGAATTTCGTAGGGTAGGGGTCTCCTTTTATAGTTGCAAGGATTTGGGGCAATTTGGTCATTACATATTCAAAACATTAAATGTAAGCGTCACTAAAGACCCGATCGTGGCCTTACGTGCGCACCCACTCGTGCCCTCTCTCCTTCCTCGTGCCTCAATGCAAAAGCCACGTTCTTGCTCTCTCAGTCATCCAATCAAGAGATCAGACGGCTTGAAGCGCTCGAACTCTTCTTCTTCAGCCGTTGAGAGTCAATGCTTGCCTCTCCTCAGCCGTTGGATCTCACATCCAATAGCTCAAAATGCATCGCGCCCCCCGTGTCTGATCGGGCGTTTGCATTTGCGTAGGATCATGCTTGCGTGAACCGTGAGCATCCGTTGCGCCACGTTGCTCGCTCCTCGCCCGCACGATTTGCGTCGAACGATTGGAATCAACGCGCCCTGCACCTTCTGCTCAATTTTGAGGCTCGCAGGGATTCGACCCCCCGCCTCTTCTTTGCGTGAAGTGCTTGCACCCGCTATGCTATGGCTGCCACTTTGTTGCGCATACGTTTTAAGCGAGCACGCCCGTGGTTGTTGGATCAAGATCCAATGGCCCAGATCATCTGCACCTTTGCCTTAAGAAGTGCAGCTGCGGGTCCTTGGGTCGATTGGGCGGTTGAGATGGCACCACGTGGCATCATATTGGCCATCCATCTTCTATGTGTTGTCGACGGTGTCACAGATGTCGGATTGGACCAACTTTGGCGCCATTAGGCTGCGATCGTCGATCCGAACCCATCCGTGCGGTTGGATTTGTCATCTGAAGTGTGGATTGACACCATCTTGGCCCTTGATTTTTGAGCTTCCTTGGACTATATCTGGTGCTACGGATGTCCGATCAAAGCAATCTTGGAGTCGTTGAACTCCAATCGTCGCCCTAATCAAATTCGTACGATTGGATCTTCAGTCTGAGGCCTTGATTAAAAGTCACACTGTCCCTGGCCATAAAAGGAGACAATTACTATACAATTTGTATAATTTGACCTAAATGCATGATTATGCGTGTTATGTAATATTTACAATGCATGATGCTAAAATGATACTAAGAACATGCATTAATAGACATTTTTGGCTATTTAGATGTATGCACATCACGCAACAAGCCCATTCGCCCCGCGCAACTACGGGCCTACGCTCCAAGGAAACCCCGCAACATATTGAAAGCACCCCTGCTTACACACACAACCGGGGCAACATTTGGGGGCATCACCTACCATGGAGTTTCTACTCCAAACGTTACTCTCTCAACAAGCAGGCGCTAGCTTGAGAGTAAGAGGCATATTATGAGGGGCAAAAAATGCCCTCGAACCTGAAACCCCACTATAGGCCCAAACTAAGGATCCAGCCCAAAGAACCTTAAATAAAGGCGGGTTTGGAGATCTGACTCGCGTACATCCTAGAGAACCCCTTACGCAGCCGGGATAAGCAATCCAACATGCCTGCACACAAGCAGGCGGGGTACAACTGGACCAGGAGGAACCTATGCATTGGAGGTGTAGCGAAGTGTACAGTAGACCTACGCAGCCAATAAATGCTGACACTGGTAGTTGCCATTAATGGCCTGGCAGTGTATCTGCCCAGAAAATCTTGCTGGAAGCGCAATTCGCTAAGGAGATCCTGCTAGGAGCTTTAGCTCGATTCGCTGAGAAGATATCAATGGGAGCTCCATCCCAGCACAATATATGTGTGTGTGTGTGTGTGGGAAGTCACGTTTGCCCCCCCAAGCAATCGAAGAGAAATTGAGCGATTGTATACCTTGTAAAACTCTAGTGAATTTTAGTGCATAGTTGGAAGTCTCATCCCTCAGACGTACACCTCTTAAGGTGAAACTTGGTAACCAACTCTTGTGCCCTTTTGTGATTGCTCTGTCGGACTACCCATTCTGGGGAGTCCAATCACCCTTTGAGTCAGATCCTTCATCTCCACAAAGGAGTCGATCACCAATCGACTGCTGGAGAACTTTAAGTATGACCCTCCCCTAGAAATGCAGGCAAGGGAGGAGTAGTATTAGGCTAGGCTAGTAGCTCTTAGGGCTGAAGAGCTTTTAGTTGAGGAGAAACTCCTAGAGATCAAATAGATCTGGGAGTTTAGCAAACCCCCTCCGGAGGAGTACCATCAGTCAAGCTTCGAAGATGAGTAGCAAAGGTGGAGTTGTATTGTGGAGATGAGAATGCTCGTCTGTGGGAACAACTCAAAAAGTTAAAATGAAAGCTTAGTAGCCAGAAAGGGGAAGCTCCTCCTGACCCGCCAAAGGTTCCCTGCCCACCTTTGTCGGAAGATAACTCAGGGGCTCCACCTCTAGCGACCAACAGCAGAGGCTCGATCCCTGAGATCGTACACTAGGTCACCAAGGCAATGAGAGGTATATGCCCCTAGGCTTACATCACCACCTACCCTTTCACTGTGGAGGTGATGACGACCCTCTTGCTGGAGAAATTCAAGCAGCCCATCATGGCCCAATATGACGGAATGGCGGGCCCCAACAACTTTGTTGAGAGTTACCGTCAAATGATGCTGGTGCATGGCTACCTTGACGGAGTATTAACGAAATGCAAGTAGGGTTATTTAATATGATGATATTAGCGTCGAAATGGCTATAGTGAGAGTGATTACCTACAAGAGAATTTATACCAGTTTATTGAAATTTATCAACCTGGACTAAGTCAAATTTTAACTTATCATTTTTAGGCCCAGGGTCGAATACAGGGAGACGGCTTTGGAGTTAATCAGTTTCTACGCTATTCCTAACGACGGGTGATTTTCGTTTGCTTATTGTATTTTAGGGCTTTTCTTAATTTTAGATTTTTCTTTTGTGGATACTTTTGTCTTTGAGGTATACCCTCAAGCGAGATTGTGTACCTGCAAAGATAAGAGTTATCTTTTCTATTATATGTATTTTTTTATCTTTTCTTTATTAACAAAATAAAATGAAATAAGAAAAAGAAATGCCGAAAGGAAAGGAATTGAAATAATTAACTTATATATATATATATTAGCTTACTTATACATTCCATAAAGGGGGGTTTAAATAAAAAATTTAATGTAATGTAACTCGTGTTAATGTAATCACCGTCTAAGAAGACGAAATTGACGCTAATAATGCACCGCATGTGGTGTAAAGTGATTGTATGAGTATGTGTATAATGGTTTGATATGCACATAAATCTCAAGTACGTACACAACTGATGCATATCCACTCGAGATAAAATAGATGATGATGAAAATGTGTATGATATAGTAAATGGACTATGTATAAGTAAATATATGTATGAGAAAAAAAATATATATATATATAGACTCGTGTATATGTATAAATATCAATACGTAGAAATTTATGCACGTAACTATAAATATATGTGTGTAGATGTGGATGTATGCGTGTGTTGATGGATGTATATAATTATGTATATAATTATGTGTGGATTTACATGAGTGTATGCGTGTGTGCTGGCGGGGTGAGGTAGGCGGGTGTGTCTGTGTGCGTGAGTGAGGCGGATATATATAAATATGTGTGGCAAGGTGACGTGATGGGTGAGTGTGTGTATGGTTTGAGTGGTAGGAATAGGGACGCAGGAATGTGTGTGTGTTGATATCTATACTTATATACCAAAGGCGGATTCTATCCTGCCACGTGTCGTTCCATCCCCTCTCCTCCCGCTCTCTCTTCCTCCCACTCTCGGCTCTCTCATTTCCTGTGCTCTCCTTGACTATCCACCCAGCCCCTCTCGCGTGCTCTCCCTCCCCACCACCCCACTCCTCCCACTACCCTCGTTCTCTCTCTCTCTCTCTCTCTCTCTCTCTCTCTCTCTCGTTAAATGCATCCCCACCCTCCCACTTTTCCCTTCTCTCTCCCACACATCTTTCCCTCTGCTTCAATGCTTTTTTTCTTTTACTTGATCTGCATTAATCACCTCCCCACTCCTCCCACTACCCTCGTTCTGTCTCTCTCTCTCTCATTAAATGCACCCCCACCCTCCCACTTTTCCCTCCATCTCTCCCACACATCTTTCCCTTTGCTTCAAAGCGCTTTTTTTCTTTTTTTACTTAATCTACATTAATCACCTCTACTCCTCTCTCTCTGTCTCTCTCTCAACGAAAGGTTTTACTTATCCCATGTACTTAACCTTTTCTTTCCCCACTCTCTCCCACCTACGTATCGATTCCCTCACTCAAATTTTTTTCAGTCCATTGCATGGATGTTTCTCTCTTCGTATCTCTTTCATATATATATATATATATATATATATATATATATATATATATATATATATATATATATCTTACCTCTCTCATTTTTTTGCCACGGTCGGAGCAAGCCATTTAGGTTTTATTATTTTAAAAAATCATCTTTTTAACTGAAATTAAAAAGGGTCGTCATACCTTAATTGAAATATAATATATGAAAAGTTAAAAATTAACGTATTTTGTAATGTAAAGAGATAGAAGTAATAAAAAAAATGTAAATTTAGAAGTGAAGGTGACATAAAATTCTATTTAATAAATATTTATATTTTTTGAAAAATATTAACAAATGTATTTTTTATACATTTTTATCTTTAAAAGTAAATTCTTTTCTTAAAATATTTATTTTCATTTTTGATAGATACATTTAGGCTTATAAACATAATGTTTCTAATAATTATTTTCTATTTAATTATAATCCTAAAATATAAATTATGTATTTTTGTGTGATTTTTTTATAAGTTATTTTAATGTATTCTAAAGGTGGATTTAATTACGTTGTTCCATGTATGTGACAGATATTATTTATTTATTATATATTTATTTTATATGCAAAACAACTGTTTCTTTCTTTTGTAATAATTTGCTTTGCATGAAATTTTGTACATTATATATCATTATATTAGCTATTATAAAAAATTAAATTTATTTACATTTATATATTAAACTACATTTTCTTTTACCATCATATGAAATATTTCTAGCTATACTTTCGCATCTAAGTTGCTTAATAAATCTTCAAGTTATAACTATAAATTTTGTTAGTATTCTTTTTAGTTTTTCCTATACATATTGTATACATCATATATTGTCAGTGGATCCTATTGCTCACATAGTTGGTGATGTTCGATCGTCCACGTTGATTCTTGCATTTTTTTCTCTTTATTCTTTCCTCTCATCAATCCTGTAGCGAAGCACGGGACCAAATACACTAGCATATATAGATATGTTAAGTGTCCTGGTAGGTATGTATGTGTCGATGGGTGTGGTTGTGAGGGTAGATGAGGCATATATATATATATATATATATATATATATATATATGAGTGGATGTGTGAGTGAATGAGGTGGAGGCTGCAGGCGGGTAAATGAGTTGCGATTGCGGATGAATAGTGGCTATAGTGAAAAATAAGGGAAAACGAAACAGAGGTTCTACAGCTACGTTAATGGTGAAAAACACTCGATAAAACAAAAGCAAAATAAAAAGAAAAAAAGAACCACCATGCCCACCTGCTTACGAGGAAGCTGGGCGGTGGTGGAGCTCGACATGGTGTTTGGGACCACGAGGAACTACTCCCTGCTTGCTGCATGCTGTGAGTGTGGTAATGGCGACGAAGGGGGGGAAGTTGTTGGTGGGTGAGTGGTAGGCGACCTCTTCGCATGGGGGGGTTGGGCCCTGTTATATAGGCACGGAAGGGATGGAGGGAATGGGGTGCACATAAAGTGTGAGGGCTGTGGTGACGACAATAGTACCGTTAGGATATTTTTGGATAATTTATGGGTAGACATTTGAAGTCTTAGGGAATTATTGTAGGTGATGTAGGGAGGTGTTGTGTTAGGTGGTATTAGGTGGTAAAAATGAATTGGATAGGGGGCTCAATCTCTCTCTCCATCTTCCTCTCCATAAAATGCATGCATGCACATATTTACAAAATGCATGAATATCTACCAAATCTAAATGCTCAAAGCTAAGAAATAGCATAAGCAGGTATAATTAATGGTGTGAATTGGTGCACAATTAAGTACTCTGCCGAGTATTCCAGCCCAACCTGTCAGGCATGCCCATGAGTGGTTCAATGAATTGTTGGCAGGATAGATCACATGCTTTCAAGAGTTGGCAGGATAGATCACATGTTTTGCCAATATTTTGCTGGGCAGCAGAGGGTTATGGACAACCCTGATAGGCTGTCGGAAATTAGGCAACGGAAGAATGAATCTTTCCGGTCATACCTGGACTGATTCAAGGCCCAGTATTTCAAATGTAAGCGGCCTCACGATACTATCGCCATCCAATACTTCAAGTCAGGGCTCCTGAATCAGAGGTTTTGGTATGACATTGATGATTTCTTGCCTAGAGATTTGGAGGAGCTTTGGGACAGAGCTACAAGGTTCACGGAGTAGGATGACTCTTGCCACTCCCACAGTCACCTGGCAAAGGGATACGGAGACGTTGCTAGCCTGGTCGAGGAGAAGTAGGCCCCGGTAGATTCTACCTTTGTCTCCATCTGTGGAGGCAGCGGCTTCAATAATTGCAGAGCTAGCCTCCTAGAGCGGAGGAATGATCGGCCAAGGGTCGAAATAGTGGACCCCACTAGCCTAGGTAGGATTACTGATAAGTCCACTTTTGTGGACCATTAATTAGCGTAAGTACTATTTAATTACTTACTTTTAGTTGTTAATTGACTACGAGATATATGGTAATTTACCTTAGTCTGCATATAATTTTATGCGTCAATTTTACATTCAATAACATATGATATGATAATATAATTTATTTGATGAATGCATGCTAAGTACAAGAGTTTAGACGTCCATTTCTACATCTATAAGACGTCTGGAGAAAATGACGGACGCCTGGGATCGCCATCACGAACTTACTGATATTTACATTTTTATGACGTTCATAAATCTGATCAGACGTCTGATAAAGATGTTGCCGGGCGGATTCTACCGTTCCAACCACTCGTAATCTTCGCGAGTGGTTGGAGAAGGGTGCGGCCAATGAAGATCTTTTGATGAGGAAGCAGGCGATCTGCAGAAGAGGATCTATCTTCCCTTCATGTTGCAGGGGATCTCCTCCCACTCGACCACCGTGGAACAAGCGCACACCATGAACTCCAGCGTGCACCGTGGCTAGAACGTACTCCTCAGCCCTTTGCCTACCGTGGTACGTGCAGTGATAGAGCGCACACCATCATCGCCACCTACCTGCAGCCATCACCACCAACATATAATGCCCATCACCACCTAACCCATCAGAGCTGGCTCCATCACCCATCATCCACGCACCCAAACCATAGTCCACCATGCCACTCGCAGCTGCCACAAGATCGCAGCCAACTCCACCTCCATCTCCACGTACACTCGCATCCACTGCCAACCCTTCCTCTTCGTTTTTTTTCTTCTTCAACCTGCCTGCAGCTCCACAAGAAGGAACCCAAAGCCTTCACTGCCCCCCCTCCAAGAAGTCACCACCGTCGACCACCATCTTCACCGCCAACACCACTGGGGACCTCCACGCAGCACGCCAATCCCTTCCACACCTCCACGCGAGCCACTGCAGTCCACGCTCGTGCACGCAAAGCCCACCGCCGACGAGCTTCGCCTCCGTTGGCTAGCCAATCTAGGCCACCTCCTGCCGCGAGACCAACATCAACGCGAAGGCCTCGCTTCAGCTAACCTTCCCCCAGAGCATCTCCTCCGACGAAGCCCTCCATGCGTGCGAGCATAGGGGAGAATATCCCCTATTTTGCTACAGGAAGTGCCCAATTAATATTTACGCATAATGCCATTATGAAATGCATTGTTCATTTATTTATCCAATTATTATATTCAGACAGATTTGCATGAATGTCCCTCATGTTTATTTGAATAGCGAATAGTGCATTTATCTCTTAACTAATCAAATATGGAATATTGGCTATAGGGAACGGATTCGACTTTGATTTATATTGATGACATATGTCAATACCGAGATTATGATTCACGTGTTTCTATTGTGATGATTTTGCATGTGCACCCTTACATTATTGATTAATTGCTTAAAACGAGAACTTATGTAGAAAAAGAATTGCATGAATTAGCATGCGCACCCATTGAGTTTCCCAAATAAACGAGATACCATTCACTAGTTTAATATGCTAATTCATCCTTATGGAGACGACTTAACTATTTTCGTAGTTAGAGTCTGAATATTAAATGTTTTGAAAATCAATTTTCTATCACACAATGAACTATAACGACACGTCATTTTATGTTAAAGTTTTCAACGAAAACGAAGATCGCTCTTTCAATTACTTTTAAGAATACACTCCCTTTGCCGTAAACCAGGAGGACGTGTTGGCGAAGGTCTAGTCGACAAACAAAGACCTACTACCCCACCTAAGCCGATGAAGAAGAAGGCCGACTCGGGGCCCTATTGCAAATATCACAAGGCCCGGGGGCATGCCACTGAAGACTTTCGGGACCAGATCGAGTCCCAGATCCGGCATGGAAATCTGGCCCACTTCGTGATCAGGCAGAATGAGGGCCAGGATAAGGGCAAAGGGCCTATGGAGGGCCCAGAAGACTACTACAAGGAAAAGCCTCAGCATTCCGTAGGGTAACTGTTGAGGCAAAATCGTTGTTGTTTAGAAAATGCGTCGTAGTATAGTTGACAACATCGTGCAAAACATTTAAATTTATAGTAAAGCTTAGAATCTAGTTGGAGTTTTATGTCATTCGCAGGAAGCAAATATGAAAATTTCAATCCACTAATCATAATAGCAATAATAATATGCAATTGAACCAATGAAATGCTCAAAATGATAGTTCAATAAAGATCAGTGTAAAAAGATTGGGTTAAAATGGTGATTTGAATCACCAAATTAACCCTAATGTTTAAGCTCACAAATATCTCAAATAAATGAACAATAATCTTAATCAAGTATCTTGGTTAAATATCTCCACAGTAATCAGTATCAAGCCACAGCCTCAGACGTCAATGTAAGGCCTTAGACGCCTTAAGAACTCAGCAGAACCAACACAAAAGATGCACAAGAAACAGCAGACAGATGCACGAGGGCCTCACACTAAGCCCTCAGAGGCTAAGTGTTTGGAGAGGGGAGGGCATGAATCCCAAGGTGCAAAACCCTCCCCCTCCTTCCTTGAGATTCTTCTTCCTTCAGATCAATCCGGATCTGGGTAATCGGGTAAACGCTCAACCCAGACATGCCTGTGTGTATTGCGAGCGAGGGTGTGCATGCGCACATGCAAGGAGGGAGCTCACCCCGTGCTCATTGAGGCAACTGGGCTATAGTATGAATCTCTTTTGTATGTTGTTGGAGCTTTTGTAATGCACGATGTGGGATTATCTTTGTCCTCGTTCCTTTGCGTGCTACTGAGGAAAGCTACCTCCTAATTGAAACCCTAGGACAACTTTGGCAATTGGGCCGCGTTTTCTAAGGGCAACAACTGGGTAGATAGTGGCCGAAGTGGTGCTGCCAAGATCGGAGAAGAAGGTTGTAGCGGTGAAGCTCCGGTCATACCTGAAAAAGAAAGAACACGGCCTTACGGCCTTGTCAAAAGCATTGAAAAGGTTTGTCGTGAAGTGACGAGTGCGGTGGTGGCAGTCGTGTGGCAAGAGGAGGTCTAAGGAGTTCTAAAGGTGATGGAGAAGGTGAGTGTGAGGTGGGTTGTTTGGTGAGGCGTTGGGGTGCGTAGAACCCTAAATTTCATTAAGGCTTTTGGTGGGCAAGTTGTGGTAGAGGTTTTGGAAGTGGTGTCGAGGGGTTTGGTGGTCTGTAGCATGCGGGAAGCTTCGCTGGAGCGAACGAAGACGACGGTGTTGTGGTTGGTTGGTCGGTCAAAATAGGAAGAGAAATAGAAAGGAAGATTCAGGGAGGAGAGAGGAAGAAAGTGACAGACTTAGAGAGGGAGATAGTGGGTAGAGGCGATCGGCTATGATAGGCTGATGTCGGAGAAGGAGTTGACGGCGATACGGCTGCGAAGGAGTGACAGCGATACGACAACCAGGAAGGAGAGGGAGATGGCAGCTGTGCTTGACCAGCGACGGTCACGAGAACGAAAGGAGAATGTTGAGCCGGTCAATTTGACCGTTGGCTGGCTCGACGAAAAGGATGGAGGGGCTCACTGGAGACGAAGGTGTGACAACTGGAGATGTAGAAGAGAGGGTTTTCCGGCTCCAAACCTCGCAAAGGAGCTAGGTTTTGCAAGAGGAACCTATCTAAAGGCCTCAGAGGGTGTTCCAAGTAAGGTATGGAGTTTCACGAAATCGCAAACTTAGGGAAAAGGATCCCTGAGATTGCAAGCATTCGCATGAGGATTCTAGAGTAAATCAAGGTCGAAGACCTGGTCCAATTGAAAAAGGATCTCTCAAGGATTCTCCCTTCTAATTTTGGGAGGATTTGACGTAGAATCGAGCGAGGAAACCTTGCTCAAATCTCGACGGAGGAGCTCCGCTCACACTAATGGAAATAGGGACCTTTTTGCAAAAATGATGATAAAGTTAAGGACCTGATCACAAATATTTTGAAAGTTGAGGGGCTAAATGTAAGAAATAGAGTTTGAAGAGCTAAATTGCAAAGTAGGTCAAGATAGACTCTGATCGGGCCTAAATTATGGTGAGAACCTAATTTGGATCAAATGAATCTAATGGCGAAGTTGAATTTCTGTTTTGACCAAGTTTGCTTGGATAATTTGCACAGAAGCCCAAATTAGGACAAAATCCTGTTTGCGACTCTATTAAAGGTCAATATAGGTTCTGATGGTCAAAACAAAGATACCAAACCCGTCAAAATATTTTTCTATGAACTTTAGGAGGTTTAGATGATTTTTTTTATCGGAACCACTTCAATATAAGCGGGTCTGAAATTAGGATTTTATGTGCTATTGTAGTTCTCGAAATACGTAAAACCCTGTTTCTGTCTGCATGGACACCCTTATTAGTTCTTAATGCTCATTTGACCTTTAGTTTACCCATGGTAAACCCCGTGGTTATTCTGCGTTCACGATATGCTATTAAAATTACAGAATTAACCATAGTTTCTTGTTCTCTTATCAAAATAAAATGATGTGGAGTTATAACCCTCAGGTGGTTATGTATGAGCATTTATCTTTCAAATCTGACTAAAAGTAGCTAGTTAGGGCTTATGATAGTGTTCCCATCATCAACATGGTCCTCGTCGAGGGCCAAGAGCCCAACAATGCCATGGTCTGTCGCCTCGAATAGGCGGTATCCCCCAACTCTCCCTGGCTAACTACCACCGCTAGGTCATAGCAGCCATGCATGGTTCACCCCAAAAAACTCACCACCCACTGATGGCATCGCCATCAACTTCTATATCTAACTTAGTTTAGCTAAGTTCTAAGGTTAAATTCACCAAATTAACACATCAAAAGGGTATAATATAATCAGGGTAGAAGAGAAAGGAATTAATAGAAAAAGGGCATAATATGTAATTTTCACAAACAATTATAAATGTAGAATGGCTAAGAGGTAAAATTATGGTTAATCAAAGGTCAATTTAGATTAAATTTCCTAAAAATGGGTCGATACTGAGCAATTTAGGATTTTCATTTAAATTGAGTATTATCTTCAATTAAATTTGCTAATTTAAGCCCGCTTCAATTAAAATAGTTATGATGGAAATAAATGGAATCTAAACATATTAAAAATCAATTAAAAATATTTTATAAGATTTGGAACAGTAAATTTGATAATTGGACTCCGTTTGACTTAAAATAGAAATGTGGGTGGGAATTTGGTACATTTTGGGTCTAAACGTAAATTGACCATGCCAACAACATCAAAATCCAAAATTAAAGTCACCATTGAATTTCTTATGCCCAAATTAGGTTAGCATAAAATTTGGGCTCATTTAGACTTCATCTTGGCTAATTTTAAAATTTGGCCTTTATTTCCTTGTTTCCTTGCAAAGACCCCCTTATCTTTCTGATTTTCTTGCGGCTATCCCCCTAACCCTTCATCTCCTTCACGTATGGTTCCTTCGACCTTCGAACAACAATGGCATGAGGATTGGCGAGATTCACGTGCCAATTCTCAATGACTCCGTCCACCGCTTCCTACGAAACCTAAAGGATCAACTCTCTACTCCTTCCTACATCAAACGATGACAACCTTGTCGCCAACAGTTGCCTCTTGACGCTAGAATCCTCGGTAAAAATAACCATGCCTAGCTCTCATATCCCGGAGCTATTCTCGCGAGCTTTTAAACCACTTTGCATAGCCGTTGGGTTATAATGCTTCGCGAGGTCATTCCGAAGACTTGCTTCTTTGCCGGTCCTCACCACCAAATGAGACCACAGCTGCCTCCCTCCCTTCCTTGCCGTGCTCCCCTCCAACGGACATATCTCCTCCATCCCTTCCTCGACTACAATTCCTCCTCTGTTTGTCGTCGATGATCCTACCACCACCATTTTCCCTCTCTTTGTTTTGTCTAATAAAGATAAGGTTTTTCTACCCCCTCTCCTCCTCTATCTACTCAACCCTTCACCTTACTGTTTCAGCCTCCCAAACTACTCCCTTTACATTGTCTTCCACACCGTCGGTCACCACCGTGAATGACTCTGGCGACCCTACATCTCGATGCACATGCCCCCATGACGACCATCAACTACCGAAGAAGCACCCCAACGCCTGCGCAAACAAAAACCCCAAATTTATTTAGCATTTCGATCACTCTCGTGATCCACCGGACTTCCGCCGTCGCTGTCGTCGTCGCCTTCCTTGAGTTCGCCACACCTCCGACCTCCTTGTGCCAAATTAAGACCACCACGATCTTTGCCAAATTCTGGCGAAGGTGTGGAGCCATTTAATGAGGGCCACGCACCCGTGTTACTCTCCCTGGTATTTGCTGGAAAACCATTACCTTTCCCAAGTCCGACGACATCATCCGCTGTCATAACCACCGTCGATCATCGAGCGATCCTCGCCATCGAGTTGCGGACCCCTCACCGAGCTTTCTCCGCTCTTCACCAGCTTGATAAGATGCTTGGAGCTCCATTCTGGTAGGTCGCCTGTGACGCATGCCGAAGAGGAAGAAGGAGCACCTACTCCATCGAACTCTGATGGTAGGGATCTTGTTGAAAGAAGCAAATTCTCGTAAGGACCAAAAAGCAAGGCCACAGGGACTAAAATGTGATAATGAATGACTGATTTGAAGACCTTTTTTTTTTAATCAATTTAAAAGGGAGGGAGGGGGGAGACCCCGCCCCCCCGGGGCCCCCGAATTTCTCGCTTGCCACGGAGCACCTCCGTGATCTCAGCCACGGCCACTCTCTGGTGTCGAGTCGATGTGGGGACAACATCAACGATGCGTCCCCCCATGAGGACACTATGTGCGATTGGGCATGCCACGGGGGATCGAACCCACACACCCCGCACAGGGAGCGCCTTACAAGGGTGCCATGGGCAATTTGAAGACCTTTTTATATTAAGGCCTTGCTTCACTTGTTTGATTATTTGATTCCTTTGAAGTAATATTTCCCAACATTAGTTATTTGAAATTTTGAATGCTTAAGCACATTATTCTCTGATTAGATTTTGTTATGCATTAATTAAATATAATTTCTCCGATTCTAGAATTGAGTTACGAATTTAATTTAATCTTTCTAAACTAGATTTTGTGCATATAAAAGTAGCTTCAATACATCCAGTTTATAAGGTTATTTTTTGGTAAAACCTAGAATAATGGTACTCACGCATTTTGTTGCTCCCACGGACAACCTCATAATATATTTATTTTAAGTTATAAATTTTAAATGTTAATTGCGCTTTTATTGCCTATATTACAATTAGATTTTTAAAACACGGTAGGAACTCGAGTTAATATCCTCCGCGGGCGCGGAGGTTGAAGTGATTTTCGAGGTCACTGCCACCCCGGATCAACAACTCACCCCCTTCAGGCAAGCGGCTCATAGCGTGTAATGACCCGTTACACTTTTAGCCATTTAAGACATCTGGAGTTTCTGTCAGACGTCTAGACCCGTTCCCGGACGTCTAAAAGCGGAATTTTTGTACTGCGCTTTGCGCTCTACGCGCGGGCGGTGCGTAGAGGCCGTTGTTCTCTCTCTTCCTTATTTCCCCCCGGACCCTAAACCCCACACCCTCCTATTTATACCCCTCATTCCCCTCCTCTCCTCACACCACCAGGCACCCCTACCTTCAGATCTCCAGTGCGGCAGTGGCGAGGGCGGCTGAGAGAGGCGAGTGGAGGGTGAACGAGGGAGAGTGAGAGGGAGGAAGGAGGAGAGTGTGGAAGGTCGAAGGGCCTTCGAGAGCTTGACGGAGCTCGCACTATAATGGTGTAATGATGATGTGCGATAGTGGTGGTTCGTGATTATTGTGAATTGATGTTGTTGTAGTAAATGTAGGAAATACAAACAATTATTACGACCATTTTTATTTAATTACCTAATTTTTATTGGTTTATTCTAGGCCATTCAATGGAAGGCAGTTATTGATTTACATCACTCTCTAGGTCCAAAATTATTCCTTAATAACAAAAATGATTAATTTGATATACAATCAACAATGAATGAATGAATAAATGAATCTATGAAGAATAAGTCAAAGTTTCCATGATGTACAAAAAAGAGTCAATGAAAGTGATTGTAAAAATCTACTTACAAACAAGCATCAAATAATACATAAGTATATTCTATACTATCTATTTATAGGTTATATTACTAATACTTACATAATTATACATTACTAACGCATATTACATAGCATACTAACTTAACTTACTATATTGACATATACAGTAACACATATAATAGCTACAGCGACAGATATAAACGTCGCTGGACCCTAGAAAAACTATATACAAACTTTAAGAAGGAAACCAGGGTCTATAGCGACAGTTATTTCACCTACAGTGACATTTTATTCTGTTAGTAAAGGTATGAAGTTATATATAAATGTAAATAGCTATACTATGTATGTATATATACTTTAGTTGTCTTATACATATCTATTTATACGGGTCTCTGTATATACATTATACTCATACATACCTTTATTCTCTCTTTCACTCTTCACTTCTTCTCAACACTTCTCTTAATTTTACTCTTCTTATGTTCTCAACGGCACTTAGGCGTTAAGTACTTAGGTGTTTTAACGGTGTCATTGCGGCTCTTAATTAATAAAAAATTTATTTAATTTGCAAGCATGCTTTTCGAGGGATACACAGCACCCAGAGGGTGGGACCAGACCTCTACTAAGCGCACCCTAATTTCTTATTTGGCCGCTTAATTACATGTTCATGCTCACACATTCGGGTTTAACAAGCCCGCACACACCCGGTCCCCTAGCCCCACACACAAGCTCAATTCATGCTCAGATATGTTCGTATGCTTAGTTGTTCGGCCACCCCATTGCCCGTGACGACTGAATAGCGTAGGGAACAAAAACAATATAAAGCGCCGTGCATGCTCGCTCGCCCACGATGTGGGACTATTCAGGAGCTTGCACAACGTTGGAAATCCAGTGCAGCCGTGCAGAATTCGTGATTTTGGCCCTCGATTCGAGGGCCATAATTTATTAGTTATTAAAAATAAATTTTGTGAAAATAAAGTATTTACATAGTACCATAAAATTGTGCAATTAATTTAGAATTTTATTTATGTTTACTGCATAAAAAAATTAGCTAAAGTATAAAGTTTATACATACTTATTTTTAAGTTTTGCTTCTTAATTACGTATAAATTAGTTATTATATGGTCTAATTGACCTTATACAAAGTTAGTATACATGTTTAACTATTTTATAAACATTTCTATTGTATTTTACAGATTTAATTTATGTTTTATTTGTAAATTAAATTTCAATAGTGTATATATTATAAATATACTTAAATTAGGTTAAATTACTTAAAATACAGTAGTATACATATACAGTATAAATTAACTTAGTTTTAGCTTAATCTACTAATTTATTTTAATTTAATCTAATAACTTAACTATTAACTTAATAAATTAATTATTTATTCTGTACACATAATTAAATTAAGGTACCAGGTTTAGTATGTTTATTATATACGTATAAATACATATATACAGTCTTATAACTTAATGAGGTTATTTATACTACTTATTACCTTTATGGCCTTATTGTTCATATATATTAGTTCAATGAATAATTAGCTGTATAATTAAGTTATATATAGAGTAATCTAACTTAAACATTTACTTTACATAATACAATACATACATAAGTTATTTAACTTATAGATATGTATACTTTACACTATAGACAAGTAAGCTTATTATATAGCTCAAATAAATACTTATATACATATTATACAAGGGATTTTTACTATTTTTAGAGTTTTTTTTTCAGTTTTTATGGTTTTTATCTATTTTATGGAGGTAGGAGAGGCGAATGAAAGAAATGGATGAAAAGAAGGAAATGTTTTTGGTGTTTTTAAGGGTAGATTCTTTTATTAAATTCCATGGTATACAGAGCTGTCGACTAGTAAATTATTCCAAGTTAAGGGTTCAGAATACGATGAAACTTGGTATGCATTTAAGGAACTATTTGATCTTCAATGAAACAGTTTTATTTTAATTTTTTTAGATTTTTTTATAGTTTTTATTTACATCCCAAGCTCACTCATCCTAAGCCTTTAAAGAGGTGTCTAAAGTGTCCTAAGGGCTTAGGATGAGTCCTAAGTGTCTAAAAGGTAGGGAACTGCCTTGAATATGTTCAGCCTAGGTTATGGAAAAGATAGAAGCAATTAGGCATGCAACTCAAGACAATTTTTAATTAATTTCATATAGTGGACAGTTAAACTCATTATTTAGCTGACAAAGGATTAAAAAGATTTCATTACAAGCATTCAACGAATATTACAAGTCAATTACAATATAGGAAAGCCTGTATACAAATGATACAACATTTTACATCAGTCAGCTTCTAACACAATTAGATCTAAGCTACTATCCATAGGATGATTAAAACTTGGGATTCCTGCTAGAACAGCAGGAAGAAGCTATCAACAGCAGCAACAGCAGAAATCAGTAGAAACTACTAATTCTGACCCCATCATCCAACCAAATCCCTCTTCAGATGTCTCAACTGCTACTGCAGTTGACTCATCTAAAGAGGAACTGATTTACAGCAGGTCAAAGGAGTTGATTCCAACATGTACCTCCTGATCTAACCCTTTATATCCCATATCAGATTATAGACAGTCTGGTTTGGGATTCAAAAGGGTTAATCCAGGGAGCACTTAACTGGAATTAAGGAGAGGAATGACGCTGCTTCTGCAGCAGTTTACTATAAGTCTAGGATTGAAACACATACAACATTAATCAGTAATTCACTCAACACAATCTGACAAGAGTCTTAATTCATAGAAAAACCACTCGAGATTATAAATCAAAACCAAAATCCCTTGTCAGTAACATCTGATCAAACCAAAGTTAGAAGAGCAACTGATCTAATTCTTTCTAATGCTATAGATGACATGTAGAAAGAATCAACTCAGTCCATTGAAACCAAACCCTCCAATCCCAGAGTTCTGGAATGTTAAGGAATATGGAGAATTCCTTAGGTTAAGAAAATCGATTTGCTCCTCAAAATCAACTAAAGGATGCAAGGTAGAGTCTCAAATCAACTAAGTGATTTTTCATTGACTCATCCAAGCATTCAAGACAGTTAAAATCTCATTAGAATCCAGTTAAGATCATGGCTCTTCTGAGGTGAATTTTGACTTCAAAATCACCTCAGATTCCTTGCTAAGTAATGAATCAAAATTAAAAACCTTAGTCTGCTAGATTGAACGTTCAAAACTTAAATGATTCAAATTCTTTGCAATCCAAATTTGAATTTGCAATCCAAATTTCACTATCAATCCAGTAAACCAATTCTCTTTAAAGCTCAGATCAGGGGCTTTTGTGAGCAAAATGGAATGAGTGACAAGCCCCTAACATGATCTTTGACACTAATTTTTGACCTGATATCAGAAGATAATCAGATCTAAAATTTGGTCTGATGAGTGGGTGAAATAGCGAAAAATAAATCGTGGCAACTAGAAGCGGAATGAAAACATGAAGAGGGAGAAAACCTATGCTAAATGGCTGTGTGAAACCATCCCCTCTGATCTGGAATGATCAGAGGACGTGAGGGGGGGAATTTGCTCTAATTCTACTCCTACTGCTAAACTAACCAAATAACATAATTAATCACTACAATTTACTCTAATTCTACTACTAATCTACTTAACTACTGCTACAACTAAATTACAAAGTACTAAAACAATTCTAACAGGAAGAATGGGACCTATGGGTCCTTAGCTGATGGCTAAGGTGGAAGAAAGGAGGGAGGTGAACTCCAGCGGAGGGAAAAGCCTTCTAGTGAAGCTTCAAAGTCGCCCTCAAGTGCTATGAGGTCCTTAGCGACGAGGAGGGTCGGAGCGAAGTCGAGGATTTCACAGCCGGTGGCTGTGAAATCAGGGATTTGGTGGGGAGGGGTAGCTGGAGTCGAAGAATGACCACTAAGAAGGTAGGAGAGAGAGATCCTTTGCGCGCGCGACCACTGAGGTGCTTAAGTAGCAATCACAATGGCTCAGATCACCGCAAAGGTGAAGATATTCATCGATGGGACCGACGGCAAGGATGAGAGGAGAGGAGTGCGCGGGTTGCCAACTTAAAAACTGACCGTCGGATGGGATCTGGGGAGAAGGGTGAGCATACGCGTCGCTTCGCATGAAGCTTTGATTCGGATCGGGCCGCAGATCAAAATCACGAGAGATTGGATGGCTAAGTTTTGCCAAGTTCTTCACGCGCTACAGTGCATGCGAGGAACTGCAAGTGGCTTGGTTCTTTTTGAAAGATTGCAGGGAGAGTCCCTTCTCGAAGGGGCAAAAAAATTATGAACAGGTCCATAGGTGGAGGAAATAGTAACAGGACGAACCTTAAGGGCTTTCAAAGAGGTCCTTACGGGCTACAAATAGGTCCGAGAAAGTTTTCTAAAGAAGAAAATGTGATGCATGAAGGACCTAAATGGAAACTCTAAGTTTCAAGGCCTTAATGATGCCCAAATGCCATCAAATTTTTATATATGCTCAATTGAATATTTAAGAAATTAATTGTTCTTTTGATTTGGACTTTTAAACTTATTTATGTGTTGAATTAACACTTGTATCACCATTTGACCTTTATTTTAAGAATATCTCGTTTTATGGCCAAATTATGCAATTTTAACATAGAATCAAGGTTTTAGGCCTTTTTTTTTATTCCCACACTTAACCCTTTTTATTTATTAATTTGATATTGTTTTACCCAGTGTCTAGCTTAACTTCAGCTTTTTAGCTATGATGAGTAGCCACTCATCACACGGCCAGCGGCGGGTGCGTGCACGCGTGGAGGATGTTAGCGAGGAGCTGTCAAAGCTCCTGCAGCGGCTGGAGCTGCCACCGTGGGCGGAGGCGCGAGCAGGTTCTGATACTGGAAGTTTTCCAGTACCAGACATCTGCCATGACATCCAGACGAATGGCGAGGGATTTGGACGTCTGGAGCTAAGGCCAGACGTCTTAGAGCACGTATTGCGCGAGGTACATATGTTCTTGCACTGATTTCTCCCATGCAGAAGAGAATGAGGCATTATCGACTAATCTGCGTTTGCGTTTGTGTGCACAGGTGCAGCTTTGGGAAGGCTTGCGGGACATTTTTCGACATGCTTTTGGGCATCTAATCACATCACCAGACGTCTGGAGGTGCTTCTAGATGACCAAAGACATTGTCCAACATCTGGAACAGTCTTCAGACGGTCGCAGAGAAGGTCTGGACGTCTGATCAGCCGCAGGAGACACAAGGTAAGATCTGACGCCTTTTAAGACGTCTAGGATTATAACTAGACATCTGATTTTGAACAGTAGGCACGTTTTTGACCTGTTTAGGGTCCGATTGGGTTTCATTTTACGTAAACAAAATACCTGTACTTTCCTCTCGAGTTCCTCTACGTACCAGAGTCTGTTTTACACTGTTCTAAACTCTCCTATTGTGATGTATTCCCTAGTATAGGGTTTCAGCCTATTGTGCGTTTGGGATTTGCAGAGACGTCTGGGTCTGCGGTTCGAGCCCCCATTACTCCCGTGTTTCTTGAAGAAGTGGTTTAATTCAGTTATTAACATTTAAATAAGAATGTGCTGGGTTGAAATAGCCGAATGGAACTTTAGGATGTGGATTGAACCTTAAGGTAGAGAAATGAACGAACGTATTTGTACTGTATGGTTTACTTGCATGCGTGATTAAGATAAATTGCTAGCAAATATGTGTATTATAATTACAAGTTGCATGTTAGAATATGAGTTGCCTATATTTAATGAATAATTACCTGTGAAACCACTAGTTGCATATATTGAGAATTGAATTATGAAAACACGAATTGCCTATATATGGATGAGAAATGAATTATGAAAGATGAGATGTGGATCTGGATAAATGAGGTGAGCATGAGTATGAACCCTACGGGGAATTAAGAGTAGAACTTCTATAGATAAATGGAATATGGAATGGTAGGCAGGAAGTGTGCTGGTCCTTGTGTACGTGGTACTACGGAGAGCAACTGTCCCCTTTTAGTGTAAACCGGAGCTAGCCTCCCTTGGGTTGAGACCCTGGGTTAGTGTAACGACCCGATTCCCGAATCCCTACGAGACACGAGAATCGGACCGACTCGACTAATCCCAAGACCTAGTCATCCAACGAGAAGTAACCAAAAGAACAGTAAAATAAACGACATTCACCATGTATATAACTAGCAGTAACAAAATATAGCAGTAAAGAAAGGAAATACTACAGTATGCGCCACCACAACAGAAGGGAAATATACATAAATATAAACATGAAGTTTTCATTAAAGAGAGTATAAGGAGCAACAGAAAACTACTCACTACAGCTGAAAGAAAGTACGGAAAGTACTACAGGTAACCTTACTGGACCCTACTAGGCCCAGCGCCCTCTACAACCGCTGACTCTGGCTGCTCAACACCTGGTCCTGAAAAACGTAACAAGGGTGACACGTCAGCGAAACGCTGAGTAGAGTAGCAAGTAAAAGCTAGAAGAAGCAGTAGAGTGGACAATTGTTATATTTTTACTTTCTTCATTTACGTCTTTCTGTTATTTCATTATTGATTTATTTCGTAGATCCTTCTCTTGATCTTGAATGCTCCTCGTGGGAACGATCTTGATTGCAGTCTTTTCCGAAAAGTAGAAGTAACACGTGGTGCTCTCCTAGCCGGGAGAGTCCCCCGTGGTGGTTCTACCCTTAGTCAACCTCCCCAAGGTCGCTGACAGATGTAACGGTCACTACGGCACGCGCGATAAGCGCACGGATAGCTCCTTCGCACTGGCACGCGGTCAATCATTTCCGTTAACGGGTGCGCCCAAAGCACAGCACGGAACCAGTATAGGGCAGGGCCCTCTCAATAACAGGGGTCCAGCCCCTCCACAGTAACCAAACAGGGGTCTCGCCCCTCCACAGTCCGCGCACCCTCGCCTGACTACCCTGGTTTGCCCAATGGGCCTAACAAGTTGGTCTAAGAGAGCTAGCAGAACCCCGGGGCTCGTGGGGTAGCTAGTGCTCTCCCTACACTAGTAGCTCTCCTCGGTACTGTGTACACGAGGGCCAAAAGTCGGTACAAAGTGGCCAGTCCTAACCCCAGGTCCTTGGGACAGCTAGCTCCGCTTTGCACAAAACAGGGGGACAGTCGCTTTCCTTGGTACTCCGTACTCAAGGGCCAACTCACTTCCCCAATTCTATTCTATTCCCTTTCCAGGAGTTCTACTCCTAATTCCCCATTGGGTTCAAGCTCTTTTAACTCAGCCAATTCAGGTTTCACCGTTCCAGCTTTATATCCATACAATTCATGTTTTCAACCGTAATTATCCATTCATAACAGGCAGCTGTTAACCAATTTACAGACAGTTATCATTTCCTTTCCACTTTTCCAAGACTGCAATGTTTATATACTTCACTAGTTTTCCAGTCTTAGGATTCATGCCGTACCCTTAGATCTAACATTCAATCTAGTTTTCCAGTCCTAGGATTCATGCAATACCGTAGGATCTATCATTCAATCTAATTCCTCTGTCCTAGGGTTCATGTAATTCCCTAGACTCTATTGATTGTTTCATAATTCTACAATTTTAGTAATAAATTAAAGGGCCACTCTACCAGCGAAACCGGGAGTATTGGGGGCATGGTCGGCAATCCCGTGCGCCTCCGCAACTCCCAAGACTGCAACGGAACGGGGCCCTAACACAAGGATCAATCACAAGGAGTTTCTCAGAATGGTATACAATTACCGTAAACGGATAGAGGAATTTATTCTGGAAAGAACGCAACTCGAAACGCGGAAAATGGACTCCGAACGGGCCCTAAACGGGTCAAAAACGACGAAACCGTCCAAAATCAGACGTCTGCAACCTCTTCCAGACGTCTTAAAAGGTGGGTCAGGTCGTACCTCAGTTTTGCACAGCCCTTCAGACGTCCATAAGCCTGCTGGGACGTCTGGCCTTGGTTTCCAGACGTCCGATTGTCACCCCGAACGTCTGGAGGTTCTCTCCATCGTCTGGCACAGCAGCCAGACGTCTGATTCACATGGGATGACGAGCCCTCATGCCCTCCCGAGTAGGACCTGCGCACACGTACACCGCTTTCAGCATGACGAAACGCAGAAGAAGTCGCGGCAGACGGCTGCATGGCCGTACACGCGCAAAAAGGAGAAGATAACAAATATCTTACCTGTCAGACGTCTGGACAGTCCTCCAGATGTCTTTGTCGTCGTTTGGACGTAAGTATAGACGTCTGATTCTGGAAAATTTTCTAGAACTAGAGCCCGATTCGCTCTCCGCCCGCGACGCACGGCCGCGCCGCGCCCCGTCTGCCTGCTACACAAGCTGCAGCATCCCCTCCGCGACACCCCACGCCTGTCGCTCCCCCGCCGGGTGGCTCTAGCTGCCCTGGCAAGTTCACACCCTCGTGGTCAAGCTTCTTCCTTCGGCTCGCAACCCTCCTTCCCGCACGCTCGCCGCGGCCGCTGCTGCCGTCGCTGCTCACTCGTTCGTGCTCTCGCACTGGCAGGGAGAAGGAGAAGAGAAGGGAGGAGGAGAGGAGGGTGAGGGTGTATATAAGGCAGCGCGGGGAGAGGGAGAAGAGAGGCGGTGCATCTGCTGGAAGAGAGAGGAAAAAGGAGACGAAGGCGGTGGGCGCAGTCTGCGTGCGTACACACGCAGACACAATCGGGTACGCCGAAAAAATTTATTACCAGACGTTTGGACAGACGTCTGGGCCGCCTCCCAGACGTCTTAAAAATTCGCCTGATGCCACGTTCGTAACAGTTAGGATTGGCCACTCTACACCGACTCCTGTCGGCTCTCTCATACGCAGTACCGAGGCATGCTACTAGTGTAGGGAGGGAGCTAGCCTCCCCACGGGGCTCGGGGTTAAGCTAGCCAACCTACACCGACTTTTTAGGTCCTCTGGGCAAACTGGGGTAGTAAGACAAGGGTGAGCGGACTGTGGAACGGTGAGACCCCTGGTTGGTTCTGAGGGGTGAGACCCCTATTCTGAGAGGGCATGGCCCTATACTGTTCCATGCTGTACTTTGAGCATACCCGCTAGCGGAAACGACTGACCGCGTTCAGTGAGGGGTAGCTACCCGAGCACTTATCACGCGTGCCATAGTCACCGCTACGTCTCGACAGTAACCCTGGGGTATTTGACTGGGTGTAAGACTACCACGGGGGACTCTCCCAGCCAGGAGAGCACCGCGTGTACCTTCTACTCTACAGAAAAGACTGCAATCAAGATCGTTCCCACGAAAAACATGCAAGATCAAGGAATACCTAGATACTTGAGAAGTTGATGAAATAGAATCACATAAATGAGATAAATAGAAATGAGAAATAAACCCGTTGTTGCTTCTATGTACTTGCACTTAAATAATGTAAACACCACTCTACTCAGCGTTCGCGGACTCTATCTTTTTCATAGCCCTGTTCAGGACCAGGAGTTGAGTAGCTCGAGTTTCCGGCTGCAGAGGGTGCTGGGCTCAGTCGAGTCCAGCCGTAGTTTTTCTTCAGCACTTTCTTTTCTCTACTATTGTAGTAAGTAATGGACACTTATTGTTTTGCCACTTCTGTTTCCTTTTTGCTTTTCGTTGTTGTTGTTGTGGTATGTACTAAGACTGTTGTTCTATTTCTTTACTGCTTTATATGTTTCTTCTACTTAGTTATATTGCATGTGTGAATGTGGTTTATTTTCCTGCTGTTGGTTATTTCTTATTGGACGACTAGGTTTTAGGATTAGTCAAGGCATGCTGGTCTCGGGTCCTATAGGGATTCGGGAACTAGGTCGTAACATAGAGTGTTCCCCACCCTCCAATGGGGTGAGAGAGGACCCGTCATGCAAGCGACCTCTAGACTGTTTACCTCCTTGTCAAATCTAGTAGAGCATACTGACTGGCTGCTGATGACGCTCTTGCTGGCAGAACAACAGCAACCCCGACTCCTGGTGGACAAGGGTAGTGCCGTTGACATCCTCTTCTCCAAAACACTACTCCGGTTAGGTTTCACAGAAGAACACCTCTCCTCGACAACTCACCTGGTTGTAGAATTCGGCAACCATAAGGTGATGCCAAAAGGAGAGATTAGCCTCCCCTTGTTTGTCGGTGACGAGGACAGTCAACTCAACCGGATGGCCACATTTATAGTGGCCAGATTGACGATGGTATTTGACAACATCCTCGAACACCCAACTACCCACACCTTCCGCCTAATCCAATTGTCATACTTCCAATTTGTACTTTTCCAGTCTCCACACGAAGCAGGAATAGTACACGGGGATTAGACAACCGGGCGCGACCTCCTCAAGATTGAGCTAGTGTGGTCTATGGAGCCAAAGCGCCCCAGGCCACAAAAATGGGGAAGAAAAGAAACCAAGTCTAGGCAATCCAGCAAGAAATAATTCCATCTAATTTGCCAGCAACTTTGGGACTACAGCAGGCTCTTGAGCCATGGCCATACAATTGTATCCTGACGATGCTATTAAGCTTGTCCAGGTTAGAGCGGACCTTGATCACTTCGAGGTATTGATAACACTGCACAAGGGGGTGATAATTATGTTGAATATGGCCCATCTTAAGAATAAAAGGCACAACACAACTAGAATGGGAGCATTGCATGCATCATGTACCAAGATTGCTTATAAAACTGTATTAATGGCCATTTGTGTAAGTATTTGTCAAAGCAGGCCTCAGATGAGCAATCAGACCGCATGAATGGATTCAGAACGACTAACGGAGTCCAACGGACTCAAGATCGGCCAAATCCGACATCCGGAGCTCCTACAATGGGCCCCAGAATTTCTAACCGTTGATCTGGAGATCAACGGCCCATATTGTGCCACGTCAGCCCCCGCTCCACCGCACGCCGCCCTTCATCCAGTCGAGATCAGATCTCGGCCGTCGATCTTTGATCGAACGGTCGAGACTCGCGCGCCCGCCTGCAGTCGCCGCGACAAAGAACGGGCATGGCGAAACGGTTAGTGTGCACGCCCGCATGCACGCTCAGGTTCGAGCCTCGTGGAGCCGAAATCGAAGACGGAGGTAGCGCGCGGCGAAATTGGGCTGCTCGATCAGCAGCGGGCCGCCGAGATTTCGCCACACAGCGCAACCGCAGCTCAAGGGCGCCCACGTCGGGCAATGACGCCCACGCACACATGCACCCGAGGCGCGATCCCAATGCAACCAAGGAGGGTTCTCAGCAGTCCGATCTTCGATCGGACGGCTCTCGTTCAGTAGCTGCGGATCGCACGAGAACAAGAAACATGGCGGGCGGCTGACCAACGGCTGGAGGGCTTCATCGACGCTTTTTGGAGTGGTTTTAGCGACGCTCTGGACATCACTAAAGCCCCTTCTTCTTTTAGGAAGCCCTTAACCCTATTTAAACCCCCTCCAACCACTCATTCAAGGCATTCACTCCCCTTGCAACTACTCCACCCCTCTCTTAGCTAGCTTTAGGCCCTCTTGTAATCGCTAGAGACGACGAGCTGCCGACGAAGTCTCCTCCACCGCCGTGGCTGCCTCGTCGCTCTCCGCGCACTCTCTCTCTTTCTCTCTTTTAAGCTTTCCATTACTTTTGTTTGAAGCATGTATTTAATGTTGTAAGCTATGAACTATAAGTGCATGATTAATGAAGTTATTTTCCATTCAATTGTCTTTTTAATTTGCGTTCATGTTGCATGATCAAACAGAGAACTTTCTAACCCTAAACCCTCTATCTTTCTCTCGCTTTTCAAAATCGCATCTTTCGCAAGCACAACTCCGCACTTTCCGTGACAACAAGTGATAAGCAAAAATCCGATTTCCACGCCTCCCTGAGACTGACACTTGAACTCCCCTCCGTTTACTTATTTTAAAATCGATGTTGCAAGTGCGATTATAACGACACTTCTTAACACACACGCACAACAGCACGTCAGGTATACAAGTTGCTACTCCTGCTCCGGGCCAAAGCAAATGTTTTTGCTTGGTTTGCGAATAACCTACCTAGAGTAGACTCGTCCCTGATTCGGCACCATCTAAAAATCCATAAGGGCGCTCGCATGGTCAAGCAAGTGCGCAGACACAAATCGACCGAGCAATGGCAGGCGGCTTCAACTGAAGTCCAAAAGCTCCTAAAAGCTAGATTCATCGAAGAATCCATGTACCTGACATGGCTCTCGAACGTGGTAGTGGTGAAGAAAGCCAATGGCTAATGGCACATGTGCGCAGACATCACCATCCTTAATGAATCCTGCCCAAAGGACGAGTTTCCCCTGCCAAGGGTGGACGTCCTAGTAGACTCCTATAGCGGAGAATCCCACATATCCTTCCTGGATGCCTACAACGGGTACCACCAGATAAGCCTCGCTCCAGCAAACAGACCTCACACATCCATCAATGCTAATAGGGGTCTATTTCAGTAAAGAGTTATGCCCTTTAGCTTGAAAAATGTTGGAGTAACTTATCAGCACCTTATAAATATGGCTTTCTCAAAAATAATAGGAAAATCATTTGAGGTGTCTGTAGATGATATGCTTGTAAAGGGATCCAATTTCCCTCAACACTTAGAATATTTGGTAGAGGTGTTCCAGATTCTATAGAACACCCGCCTCTGCCTAAACCCCGACAAGTGTACCTTTGGGGCCTCAACCGGTAATTTTTTATGATTCTTTGTCTCCAACCGGGGGATTGATGCCAAACTAGACAAGATCCAGGCAATCATAGACTTGCAACCGCTAGGCACCTTGAAAGGGATGTAATCGTTAGTCAGCAAGATCACCTCGTTAGGTCAATTCTTGTCTCAATCTTTCAACAAATGTCTGTCCTTCGAGTGCATAAAAAGGGCCAAAGGCCATGCTGCCGCCTACTGGACCCCTCACTGCCAGAAGGCCTTAGAGGAAGTCAAAGCCGCGATTCGAAGTAACCTTGTTTTAACAACTCCACAACCTGGGGAGATCCTGTCGCTATACCTAACTACATCCGTGTCTACCATCAGCACCTTTTTAGTCGGTGAGTAGTGGGGAACATAGCGACCAGTATACTTCGTTAGCAAAAACTATCAAGGCGCAGAAGCTAAGTATACGGTCGTCAAGAAATTAGGGCTAGCTCTGGTCACTACAGCCAGGAGGCTACGCCCATACCTTCAAGCCCACACTATAATGGTCTTGTCAGACTACCCCCTGCGGTGAATGCTACATAAGCCCACGGGGTTAGCATGACAGATTAAATGGGGCATGGAGTTGGCGGAATTCGACGTTGTTGAACGTTTTACGAATCGCTACGCTTACGTGTTTGATTTTGGAAAACCTGTCGTTGTAGTTCGAAAGCGAAGAATTCGTGTTAAACAAATAAAATTTATACCGAAAAGAATTCCGGGTCGAACACAGGGAGGCTGTATTGATCTATATTTGCAATTATATTTTTTTAGGATTTTTTATAAGTAAGGCGATATAATTACAATGGAGCTTTCAGACTAAAAGAAAGAGAGAGAGAGAGAGAGAGAGAGAGAGAGAGAGAGAGAGAGAGAGAAAGAGAACATGCATTCAATATTCCAATTGTTTATATAATCAAGCTAAATAAAAGTTACACTAGAAATTGGAAAATCAATTACACTACAAAGCAGGAAAATTCTATACTAGAAAAGCTGTAAATAAGAATTGGAGAGAGAGGTTATCCTCCTCAAGGATTGCTTGGAGGACGAGCCAGACGGGATGACGCCTGGACGAAGGAGGACGAAGCAGGACGAAGCAGAAGAACGGGAACGAAGCAGCACACCTTCGTCGTCGCGGGATCCACTTTCGAAGGGAAACGAAAATTGGACTTTATCTCACGAGAAGCATCCCGGGTGTGGGACAAGCTTCTCTTGAGCTATGGAGGGGTAGAGAGGAGAAAGAAGGGATGAGAATTTCGTATGGAGGGGGTCTCCTTTTATAGTTGCAAGGAGTGGGGGCAAAATGGACATTACAACTTCAAAATAATAAAAGAGGGGTCTTTGGTGACGGATAAATCCGTCACTAAAGCCCCCTAACGTGGGCATAATGGGCGGCTCGCGCACGCCTCCTCGCCTGCTCGCGCGCTCAACGGCTTGCGCACGTTCGTCGATTCTTAGCCTTCCGATCGCGAGATCGGACGGCTTAGGATGCGTCTCTGCCCGCTCGTTGTGCGCTCGCCTGGCGTTTGCGATCGTGCGTCCACGTTGCGGTTCAATCACACGTGAACGCAATCGGGCGCGCGCGGCCGTCTGATCTCCATCTGACGCTCCACACGCCTCAATTACCCGCGCCTTCCAGCCCCTCGCCGCGGCTCGAACTCGCGCCTGGCGCTCGCGAAAGTGCGCTAGACCACTGCGCTATGGGTGCGAATGGTCGGGCGGAAGCTTTTAAGCGCGAGCAGCCACAGCCGTTGGATTAAGATCCAACGGCGGAGAGTGATTGGGCGCGGGGCCTTCACAAAATGCAAGCGGCCATTTGGGCGGCTGAGATGGCGCCACGTGGCACCATCTTGGTCGTCCATCTTCTGGAAGTTGTAGATGGTGCCACGGATGTCGGATTGACTCGATTTCTATGTCGTTGAGCTGCAATCGTCGATCCAAATTCATCCGTGCAGTCGGATTTATCATCTGAAGTGCGGATTTACACCATCCTGGCATTTGATCTTCTAGGGTTCCTAGGTGACTATCTGATGCTACGGATGCCTGATTAGGGCGATCTTGGAGTCATTGAACTCCAATCATCGCCCTGATCACATCCATATGGTTGGATCTTTGATCCGAGGCCCCGATAAAATGTTTGCCCTGTCCAAGCACATAAAAGGAGACAATTCACCTCCATTTTATTCAAACTACTCTAAATGTAAGATGAAACATGTTATGCAATATTTATATCATGAAATGCAATCCTATGCTTAATAACATGCATAAATAGACATTTTAAGTAGTGTAAATGTGTTTACATCAGACGTCAAGTACCAACAAAGGAGAGCCATCAAAGGACATGTCCTAGTAGATTTTGTAGCGGAATTCGCGGACATTGCACCTGAATTAAGCTAGATTCTAGCAAAACCTAGGAACAATGCATTCATAAGCATCGTAATTTGCACAATAGCTAGTTTATTAGTCATATAGATAATATTGTCATTTTATGTACTGAAAGAGAGATGAAATAAATTGCAGATGATCCAAAGTCGCAGATGACAGATCAGATTGTACGGATCTCATCAGGATGAGGTCGGGAGTCTAAAGCTTCCGAAATCGTTTCGATCAGACAACCAGAGTATCTTGTGCAATCCAGAGAAGAATAGAGGCCATAAAGCTAGATGACAAAGATCAAAGACTCAGATGAAAGATCCGACTACACGGATGGATCCGGATCAACGATCGCTCTCCAACGGCATAAAAATCGTCTCAATCAGAGTCCTTCATCACCAGTTACAAAGAAAGGAAGATGGATGGCCACGATGGCGCCACATGGAGCCACCGCAATCGACCCTCGCTGCGCCACACCCTCTGAAGGCATCTTCCCCGTGCACTGTGCGTTGTTTGATGACCATCCAAAGACCACGAGTGTGCCAAGTCGCCATTACGGCTTTGCTCTACCGAGGAGGAATAAAGATCAGCTGTTGTATCAACATCCAATGGCTGATAGCAGCTACACACGATTTGGAAGCATGGCACAAGAGAAGGCTTAGCGCTGTGGTGAGAGCCCTCATCCACAAGAGCAAGGTGCAGGATCGAGGCTTGCTCAGTGCGAAATCAAAGAGACGCGCGGGCGTGAATCTAGGTCGTCTGATCGTAAGATCGAATGGCCGAGGATGAGGCATATGGGTGCGCGCGAGGTGCGAGCAAGGCCATCATATCACGATCCAACGCTCCAGAGGTCACCACGTGTCGCCACCAGGTTGAATCCACGCGATGAAGGCGCATGTGAAGGTGTTTTGAGGCCAAATTAGAGCCGTGGATCTTCCGATCAACAGATCTGATTGGCCTAAGGTTGTTGCATGGTTCTAAGAGATAAAATGCCCTCTTTGCTCTTCATCAAAGCTATTAAAGAAGGCCCAGGGCCCCCTAGTTGAAGAACAACTCCTAGCAAATCTTCCATCTCAGATACAACTCTCACTCTCTTCCACCTCCCTCTAGACCAAGCTCTCCCTCTGCAACTCTACTTCAACCTTCGTCCTGATGCTCTAGATCTGAGGTGTTGCCGCACCTCATACAAGCATCCCACAAGCGACGTCGTCTATCGGCACCTCTCTCTATCTCTCTCTATTTCTATCGATCTGCTATCTACCTTAGGAATTTCTGTTTTGAAAAACAATTTATGAATGCAATGAAATTTGTTCTTATGGATATCTGATGCCTCTTTATACATATATACATACATAAATACCAGTTAGAACTAGCTTTTTGAAAAGCTTCTGCATGAAATCGTGATTGCCTCCCTACAAACGACCTGGTACTCACCGATCTTTATAAATTTATTTGTCAATGTGTTTCGTGTTATACTACACTAAATCATCTTTTAAAATGTAATTTACACACCGAACAAGTTGGCGCTGTTGCCAAGGAGGCAACGAAAATTTTTAAAACTTTTGGAACGTATTTGAGATTTCTAACTTGCTATTTTTTTCGTTGATTTTGTGTGCGTAGGAAATGAAGAAATCTTAACTAGACATAACAACGAAGAAAGTGCGGGTTCGAATCTTAGGTAAGTACCTGTAGTTTAGATTAGTTAGATTTAGAAAAATTAGGATTAGCTTGAACCTTAGGATTAGTTAAAATTTGCTCATTGAAAAAAAAGAAAAAAAATAAATATTTGTCTCTTGTTAGTGATTTTCGGGCTGAAAGAAACTCTTAACTTATAAATTCAACTCCCACAGATCCGAACGTCCAAAAATTCTCAAATTTTCCATGGACGTGTGTTTTAAAGTCAGGAACAACATAACCAAATTTTGCATAACTCTAAGCTATAGAAAAAGTTTGAAAATTCATGCACTAATCTGTTGTCAAAATGGTTATTGTCCCTGATTTTTCAGAGTTCAAAATACCATAAGAATTTTTATATAGCTTTGATTGAGTTAAAATTTATGGTACTGAGTTCCTAAAGAAATCCAAAATTTAAGAAAAATCTGAAAAAAATATTTCCTACACATTTGATTACACAAATTATCCAATCACAAACTAGAGATCAAAATAAACTAGAAAACCCCTTGTACACTTTAAAAAAAACAACATGCTTTAAAATTCTTGGAAAAATATTTTTTGAGTGCTAAATTAGTGGTGCAATGGGACCAATTAATTATGTTTCTTGGGTCTCACCACTCGTCCGATTTTTGGACTTAAAAGAGTCATCTAATACTATCTGTGCTTAGGGTTTCACATCAAGGATAGAGCACACCTGCATTTCCATAATTAAGGAAAATGTATCAACAATCTGGGATTTGTAAAACTCTTGTGTGCCTCATCAAAACCTTGGCTAAAGATATTAAATCTAGTAAACCCTAAAACGTATTAACACAAGTATTTGAATCCCAAAATTCACTTCATCATAAAAAATTGCTTGTGACTCTGTTGCCTAAGCAGTTAACACATCTAAAATCAATTTTAGGTTCAAACACCCTGCTAACACCCATCATATTTCAAAAGCACATCAAACCCAAGCTTAAAGTTGAGTAAACGTGCCCTAGGCAGGACTAATAGTCTTGGGCACTAGAAATTAGATTGGACTAAGTTTAAGGCCATGTTTATTTGGACCCACTGGTGACAAGAAAGGTCGATGCAATAAGAGTGTTAAGCCTTAGTGGTGTCCCACCGTGCGGGGAGTCCTAGGGGGTTCCACCCTTCTGGCCAGCCAAGTAATTCAAGGGTTGATTTAACTTAGTCGTGTTTTGGGGAGCCAGGATCAGGTTTATTTAGGGTTAACACTCTAAGGACCAATTTGATTGCTTGAATTAAAAGGGTGGGGTATTCTCTAGTCGGTCTTCTGTCTCTCATCTATTAACTTTCTTCTGTTATATGGATGCTAAAAGGTCTCTGAACCCTAATTTGGTACCACCTTTAGAGAGTAAACTAAGGAGAAGACTGAATTTTTCTGAATACATTCCAATCACTAATTGCCATGAGGAAGAACAAATTGAGGAGGTGATAACACCACGCAAGGGGGTAGTAATTAGGTTGAATATGGCCCATCTTTAGAATAAAAGGCACAACATAAAGTAGAATAGGAGCATTGCATGCATCAAGTACAAAGATTGCTTATAAACTGTATTAATGGCCATTTGTGTAAAGCATTTGTCAAAGCAGGCCTCAGATGAGCAATCAGACCGCACGGATGGATTCAGGACGACGAACGGAGTCTAACGGACTCAAAATCGGCCAAATCCGACATCCGGAGCTCCCACAATGGGCCCAAGAAATCCTGACCGTTGATCTGGAGATCAACGGCCTAGAACGCGCCACGTTGCCCCGCCCCCGCCGCCCGCACGCCCCCAAGCCAGGCAAGGACGCATCTCGGCCGTTGATCTTCGATCGAACGGCCGAGATCCGCGCGCTCGCACGCGGTCGCCGCGACAAAGCGCGGGCGTGGCGCAACGGTTAGCGCGCACGCCCGCGTTGTGGCGACGCGCGTTCGATTCGCGCGGAGCAAAAATCGTCTGCGGGCGAAGGGCGCGGCAAAATTGAGCCGCGCGATCAGAAGCGAGCGGCTAGGATCGCGCCACGCGGCGCGACGACAGCGCCCCACCTCCCACGCGCGCGCGCACGCCGGGCGGAAACGCGCGCACGCACGCCCGAAGCGCGATCCTAGCGCAGGCGCGAGAGGATCTCAGCCGTCCGATCATCAATCGGACGGCTCTCGTTCGACGTCCACGGATCGCGCCTGAAGAGAGAAAGGGGCGGGCGGCTGACCGGCGGCAGCAGACCTTCACCGACGTATATGGAAGCGGTTTTAGCGACGTTCTGGATGTCGCTAAAGCACATTCTTCTTTTAGGAAGCCCTTAACTCTATTTAAACCCCCTTCTACCACCATTCAAGGCATCCTCTCCCACTTGCAACTACTCCACTCCTCTCCTAGCTAGTCTTAGGCACTCTTGTAATCGCCGGAGACGACGAGCCGCCGACGGAGCCTCCTCCACCGCCGTGGCTGCCTCGTCGCTCTCCACTCTCTCTCTACCTCTCTCTCTCTCTCTTTTAAGCTTTCATTTACTTTTGTTGAAGCATGTATTTAATATTGTAAACCATGAACTATGAATGCATGTTTAATGAAATTGTTTTTCATTTAGTTGCCTTTTTAATTTCTGTTTAAAGTGCATGATCAAAACCAAGAGCTTTCTAACCCTAAACTCTCTCTATCTCTCGCTTTTCAAAACCGTTTCTTTCGCAAGCAAAACTCCGCCTTTTTCGTGACAACAAGTGGTAAACAAAATCCGATTTCCACGCCTCCCTGAGATCGACACTCGGACTCACCTCCGTTTACTTCTTTTAAAACCGACGTATCAAGTGCAACTATAACGACACCTCTTAACACACACGCACGAAGGCACGTCAGGAGGAAACCTTGGACCCACACTCTTTTGCCTCACACTATACCTCCTTTTCTCCCTATCCCAACCCTTCCCTCACTTCAACTTTGTCTGGATGGGAGAACTCTCCTCAACACCTGGGACTTGATTCCCTTGCCTACACCTCATATTCCCTGGGTATAGCTAGGCCTATCTCGAATCCCACATGAATATCTGGATATCAAGGATCTCTACAACCTCAAAAGACACTCTCCATATAGGGCAGCACCTGATTGGCATGACTAACTATCTTGACCAGTTCAGTCAAACTCATCTCCCCCTGGATCAGGGATATGCCTCAAAATCCCAATACCTAGAATATCAATCCTATCCTCGAAATCACTTTGCAAATTATCCCAATTCCACCCAAACAACTTCACCATCTTATTAAGGTAACCCTACACTACCAACCAAGGATATGATTCTTACCTCAGGTATTCAAATGGTAAATATTTTAATTTGACTAAGGTTAGAAATTCTGAAAATTATCATCCTCAGCCTGCTCAAATCCCTGACCATGGTGGTGATCCTGAGATCACCCAATTACTCCAATTAGTCCAGGGGATGAGAGAAGCTAATAAAAGAAATACAGATAATATGACAAAATAGCTCAATAGAATCCAGAAAGCACAAGGTGATAAACTTGGTCCAAGTATGCCAAAAGTTGGTAGTAAACCACTAATGGTTGAGGATCCAACCTTAAATATGACATCTTATCCAATCCCAACCTCTACATACCACGACCCAGGGTCTTCCGCCTAAAAGCCTCAAGATACACCTTGATAGAGGGGCAACTGTACAAGCGGGGGTATTCCAACCCCCTATTGCACTAACTAACAAAAGTGGAAGCAACCCAGGCCCTTCAAGAAGCCCACAGAGGCGTGTGCGGAAATCACGAAGTGTACAAGGCACTTCTAGCTCGACTATTGCAGGCAGGCTACTTGTGGCCCCAGATGAAGCAACATTGCAAGGACTTTGTGCGTAAGTGTGAAAGTGCCAGAGGTTCGCTACCCTGCACCACTTGCTGCCTAGAAAGTTAGTGCCTGTGATGTCACCCACCCCTTTGCAAAATGGGGCGTGGACTTCGTTGGCCCTTTCCTACCAGCCCCGACTCAGAAGCGATTCATGCTAGTGGTTGTTGATTACTTCACCAAATGGGTCGAAGTTGAGGTCATGGCCAGCCTGATAACTGATAGAGTTTTCACCTTCGTCTGCAAACGCATTATAGCTCGATATGCGATATCCCACTACATTATCACAGACAATGGCAGCCAGTTCGCCTGTAAAAAAATTGAGGAATTATGTACCAGCTGGGATATTCGCCCATGCCTTACGTCTGTGGGACATCCCCAAGTGAACAAACAAGCGGAAGTGACGAGTCAGACCATCATCTCAGTGCTAAAACTCTGACTAGATTCAGCCAAGGGGAGATGGGCAGACAAGCTGTCGGACGTGCTTTGGGGCTACAGGACATGCCAGAGGATTTCCATGGGTCACACACCATTCAACCTGGTATATGGCATGGAAGCCCGGCTGCCTATCGAAATTGTCCTCCCCACTTACAGGATACAACTCCACGACCCCGCCACCAAAGATAACCATGTTCGCCTATCCTTAGACCTTGTGGATGAGCTAAGAGATAGGGTATCAGAGGCATCACTCAAACATAAAAAAGCAACCGCTGTCTCCTATAATAGGCAGGTTCATAAGCGGACATTCTCCCAAGGAGACCTAGTCCAGCGCAAATGCAAAGTCTCCATGCCAAGTCAGTCAGGCGGGAAATTAGACGCACGCTGTGAAGGGCCTTATAAGATTCGTAAAGATAATCCGGGAGACTTCCACGAGTTACAGACCTTAGGCGGCAAAAGCATCCCGAGCACTAGGCATGCAGGCAACTTACGTTTGTACCATGTATAAACATAGACAAGTAATAAACATAGAAAATTTCTTTCATTCAAAAAGAAAGTTTCCTATTACATCTTTAAAAAAAAAGGAGAAAAGATAGCAAGACCACTCCGAAGACTATGTGCCTTCACTCCAGTCTTCGAAGATGTCCGCCCCAGGCGTTTTGGGTGGTGACGTTGCAGCGTGAGAACTACTCATACGAATTGGTGATCCAGCAATGCCTGGCAAATCCGACTTGGGGGCCTCCTCTTCAAGGGTTGGGCTTCTCGACTGGCTCGAGGGCTCCAGCTCTGCCACCTCCCTAGGTGGTTCCGTAGGAGCCTTATCACAACATGACCATTAGCTTTTTGACGGTAATGCTTGGACAAGAGCATGTCCATAGACCAGCCATACAACACCTCCACAGAGGTGCGTTTGCCTTCTAGCAGGGCCTGTACCATCGCCAGGGTGTGCTTCCCCACCTCCCTTGTCAAGGCCTCCCAGTTCTCCTCCTTGGAAGGGCCAGTGGTGAAGAACCTCATCACCATGTCAAGTTCGAGCCCCGGCTAGCTAGCCCTCTCCAACTCGCGTACCGCCTTGCCTCGGTCCCCCGCGAGTTGCTGAGCCTTGCCAAGGTCAACCTTCAGTGCCTCCTCACTTGCCGACACCTCGGCAAGTTTATTGATAGCTTCACCTAAGCGAACATGCTCTTCCTTAGGGGTCGCTTCATAGCCTTCCACCATCGAAGAGCGCTCGACCCTTAGCACGTGCACCTCCTCCTTCAGAGAGAGGATGTTGGTGCTAGAAGTTTGTAGGTGCTCGGATAAGCCTTGCTGTGCCACGACTTTAGTCTTATGGGCTCTAATAAGGCTCTCCTTAAACCTCTAGCCCTGGGTGATGATCAACCTCAAAGCCTTCCGGCCTTCCTCAGCTCCTTCTCCAGCCAGGAGACTTGGCAGGCCATTTGCTGCTGCGACTGTAGTTGGCGAAAGGTATCCTCCGCTCTCCTCTCTACCTTCTCTAGGGCGACAGATGCCTCCTCCACACAACGGTCAAAGTCGCACTGCTTTGCCCAAGCCGTCAAGGCCCACTTCACGGTCATCTCAACCACTCCAGAAGACTCGCCAAGACCAACAGTGCCTACAGGAGCACTGCCACAGGGAACAAAGGTTGTCCCCAAAATCTCCAGCTGCTCACAACCATGGCCAGACATAAAAAAAAGAATCCGTCCAAAAGGATAAGTATAGGGTAAATGAGACAAGGCTTACCGCTCAGAGGCAGTAGTAGAACACGTGGCTCAAGTGTATGCCCCCCGACCAGGAGGTGGCTCAAGAGATTGCATCCGCCAAATGCTGGATGAGTTGCCTCTCCATGGCAAGCCCCCCGCCCGAATCAATTCTAGGGGGAAGCAGAAGATTGAGTGTTACGAACGCATTTTAAGACGTCTGGGAGGTGGCCTAGACGTCTGAACAGACGTCTGGAACCCCTTCCAGACATCTGGGATTTTATTTGGGTGGCACGCGGGGCTGCGTCTGCGCGCAGACCCGCAACCGCCGCACCTCTCTCTTTTTCCCTCTCTCCTCCTGCGACTGCAGTCTGCGTTCTCTCTCTCTCCCTCTCCCCTCGCGGCTTTAAAAAGCCTCGCCCTCTTCCTCACTCTCATCACCTCCGCTCCTCCTTCCTCTTCTTCCAGCGAGTGCGAGCGAGCGGCGGCAACCGCGGCATGCGGGAGGAGGTGTTGCGCGAGGGAGGAGGTGCTCGGCCGTGAGGGTTCGAGCTTGCCAGGGCTACTAGAGCCGGCCGGCGGGGGCGCAGCGGGTGCGGAGTGACGCGGGAGGTCTGCTGCAGCTCGATCAGCAGGCGGACGAGACGTGGCCTGCGTCGCGGGCGGAGGGTGAGTCGCGCTCTGATTCTGGAAGTTTTTCCAGAATCAGACGTCTGGATTTTCAACCAGACGACGCGGAAGACGTCTGGAGGACTGTCCAGACGTCTGAAAGGTAAGTTATTTTTGTACTTCCTCCTCCTCGACCGTCCGTACTGAGAGTGAGGAATGGGTACGCGCAGCTTCTGAGATTCGCCATCCAACGCGAATCAGACGTCTGACTGCAGTGCCAGACGACAGGAAAGACTTCCAGACGTCCGGGGTGACCATCGGACGTCTGGGAACTAGGCTAGACGCCCCCGCAGGCTTCTGGACGTCTGAGAGACTATACAGAGCAAAGGTACCATCTGACCCTCATTTTAAGACGTCTGGAAGAGGTTCCAGACATCTAATTTTGCACTGTTTCGTCGTTTTCGACCCGTTTAGGGCCCGTTCGGTGTCCGTTTTCCGCATTTCGAGTTGCGTTCTTTTCGGAATTAAATCCTCTACCCGTCTACAGTAATTATATACTATTTTGAGAAACTCCTTGTGTTTGACCCATGTGATAGGACCCCATTCCATTGCAGTCTCGGGGGTTGCGGAGGCACGCGGGATTCCCGACCACACCCCCAGTACTCCCGTTGTAACTGGTAGAGTGGTTTTTAAGTTTATTAGTATAATCTGTTAAATTATGGGACCATAAATAGAACCTAGGACATTGCATGAATCCTTGGAATGAGAAACTAGAATGAATGGTAGATCCTAGGGTGTTGCATGAATCCTAGGGTTGGAAAACTAGATTGTATGATAGGTCCTAGGGTATGGCACGAATCCTAGGATGGGAAAACTAGTGGAATATATGAATACTGTAGTCTTGGAAAGATGGAAAGGAACAAATAGCTGCCTGTAAATTGATTTAACAGCTGCCTATTATGAATAAATACACGTGATTGAGAACATGGATCGTAAGAACGTGAAACTGGAAAGTGAAACTTAGATGTTCTGAGTTAAAAGAGCTGGAACCCTACGGGGAATTAGGAGTGGATCTCCTGGAAAGAGAAATGAATGGATCTGAGAAAGAAAGACGTGGTAGTGTGCTGTCTCTTGGGTACGTGGTACCAAGGGAAGTACCTGTTACCTGTTTAGTGCAAAGCGGAGCCAGCCGCCCCAGGGACCCTTGGTTAGGTCTGGCCACTTTGTACCGACTTGCTGGCCCTCGTGTACGCAGTACCGAGGAGAACTGCTAGTGTAGGGCGAGTACTAGCTACCCCACGGTCCCCGGGGTTCTGCTAGCTCACTTACACCGACTTGTTAGGCCCACTGGGCAAACCAGGGTAGTCAGGCGAGGGTGCGCGGACTGTGGAGGGGCAAGGCCCCTGTTTGGTTACTGTGGAGGGGTTGGACCCCTGTTACTGAGAGGGCTCTGCCCTGTACTGGTTCCGTGCTGTGCTTTGGGCGCACCCGTTAACAGAAACGACTGACCGCGTGCCAGTGCGGGTTTGCTACCTGTGCGTTTATCGCGCGTGCCGTAGTCACTGTTACGTCTGTCCGTGACCTTGGGGTGGTTGACTGAGAGTAGGATAACCACGGGAGACTCTCCCGGCCAGGAGAGGACCACGTGCTACTTCTACTGTTCGGAAAAGACTGCCCACGAGGAACATTCGAGATCGAGTGAAGGATCTGAGAAATAGATAAATTGTGAAACAATAGAAAGACGTAAATAAAGGAAGAAAATAAAACAGCTACTGTACACCTTACTGCTTCTTTAGTTTAGCGGCCACTCTACTCAGCGTTTCGCTGACATGTTACACCAGTTATTTTTCAGGACCAAGTGTTGAGCTGCCAGGATCAGCGGCTGCAGAGGACGCTGGGCCGAGTAGGGTCCAGTAGAGTTACCACTTCTCTTTTGTGCCCTTTTTGTTTCCACTGTAGTGAGTAGTTTTTGTTACTCTCTGTACTTTTCTTTACTCGTAGTTCTTGTTATGTTAAATGTTGTTCTACTGTTGTGGGGGTACATGCTGTAGTAGTTCCTTTTCTTACTGTTGTATTTTGTTACTGCTAGTTATATTTCATGTTGAATGTGGTTTATTTTACTGCTCTTTTGGTTACTTCCTCGTTGGACGACTAGGTCTTAGGATTGGTCGAGTCGGTCCGATCCTCGTGTTTCGTAGGGACTCGGGAATCGGGTCGTTACAAGATGTCTAACGGTGCTTATTTATCGAAAATTAACAACCTTCTACCAAGACCCTTATGAGATTTTTGACTTAGAGGATGTCCAACCCAAGCATAAATTAATTGATTATCCTTTTGAGCTTGATTACTCTGTTATCTGACTTTTTGGACTTTGGTTGCAACCTCACAGATCGTAGGCCCGATCCTGCTTGCATGTTGATCTTTAGTTCTGGATAATTTTTATCTAGAGCCTTAGATATACTCAACCATGGGGTATGGGTCTACACCACAATCTGGTCCACATTTGTGGACATCTGCTGGCAGGTCCTGAGGTTAATCTTTTTATTCTAATTCTGACCTGCACTTGTGAATTTTTTATTTCTTCTTCTTTGTATAATGTGCGTCACTGAAGGCAATAAACTCAACACGTATACAGTTTCTTATCATCTTGGAGCAGACCAATTATTCACGCAATTCAGGTGCTTTCTACTCTACTCCATACTATTTCATATCTTTTTAATATAATGAGGACAGTGAATTAGCTAGGCATGGGCGGTGGAAATCATTATCTAAATCATCTTGTTAGCTTTGTAGATTATTTTTATTTTCTCCTTATTTTTCAAAAAAAAAGGTTGAATTAGGAAAGAGAACTTGGGCTTTAGAAAATTTTCAATCGTAGAGGATAAAATTATATGACCTGAAAACTTACACCCTTTAGGTCTTAAGGCTTAACCTGCCTGAGTGTCCACCAAAATATGGACTTGTTTATCCAGTCCTCGCCATTCTAAATTCAAATTTCAAATTGGTTCAACAAGTTGGGGTGATAAGTACACAACTTATCAATCTACCCTCTGATTTGAGGGAATTTTAAGTCTAAGCATTTACACACACTTTGCACTGACTCACTTTTCGATGATTTTTACGCAAATTGGGTAATTAATGAACCTTCTAGGGTGGTATGGCTAGCAAGTTATCGTGAGTAATAGCCTATTGGTCGGTTGTCTAGAGCCCAATCACACGACCATTCTTTTCCTGCTGTCTTTAGGTAAATCTTATATCAGGGAAGCCACCTATTTAAAGAAAGAAAAGAAAAGGAAAAATATCCAAAAAGAAAAGAAAAAGAAATAGAAAAGAAGAAATAAGCCACACTTCACCGAACAAGTATGGCTAGCAAGTTATCGTGAGTAACAGCCCATTGGTCGATTGTTCATATCCCAGCTCAAGAAATGTTTGTATAATTCCTAAACACTTAGGAAGAAGTGGAGAAGTAGAATAAGCTGGGGAGATGTACACTGGGTTCACCCTTGTGTTAACCCGATAAAAATAAAAATAGGGAGAAAGCTACCGATCCAATAGATACACCTTTAGGCATAATTCTTTTTAAAGTCACCTAGGGTCATAGAAACCCGAAGTTCGTTTCGATTTCCGATCAATGAGTCTAGCACTACACACAAAAGATGCTTAGAACTTAGAATTCTCATTGAGTCTTGGGTGAGTTGAGTGGCCGTAGAAAGCTACTCCAAAACCCTAAACTCAAAAATCCAACAAAAATTAGAAAAGAAGAAAAAGAAAAAAAAATATCCTTCTTTGAATAAGGCGAGGGCTTAAGGCGATCTGCATTTTGGTAGACACCCGGACACTGTTGTGCCTCTATAGTTCAGGTTTTAGTTGAAATTCTTAAGTGTTGAAAAATAACTATTACCCAAGAAATCCGACCTAATTCTCTTATAAATAGCATGTAGTTTTGCTAAGGACTAACAAAAGATAGGCATGGGGGTGTGATGTAAACATGTTTACATCACATAAATCACCTATTTTTGCATGTTCTAAGACATAAAGTTGCATCAAACATTATAAATATTGCATAACATACATCATCAAGCATTTAAATTAGGTTGTATAAAATTTAGATTAATTTCTCCTTTTTATGGTCAGGTGATAGGGCAACATTTAATCGAGGTTGCGGATTGAAGATCTAACCGTACGAATTTGATCAGGGCAACGATTATAGTTCAACGACTTCAAGATTGCCCTGATCAGACTTCCATAACATTAGAAGCAGTTCGAGAAAGATCAGAGGTCAAGTGGCTAAGATGGTGTAAATCTGTACTGCAGATGACAAATCCGATCGCATAGATGGGTTTGCATTGATGATCGCAACCCAACAATGCGAAAATTGATCAAATCTGACATCTGTGGCACCATCTACAAGTCACAGAAGATGGATGTGCAATATGGTGCCATCTCAGCTGCCCATACCAACCCAAGACCCGTCGTTGCTTTTCTCTTCTCAACCGCGCGATTGATCTAGGACGTTGGATCGCCATGGACGCGTGTACCTTAAAGCGTGTGCGTGCACGAAACGCGTTGCGTAACCGCTTCTTCGCGAGGTAGAGGCGCGAGTTCGAGCCCCGCGAGCCTCAAATAAAGCGCACAGCGCAGGTGCGGCCAAATTCAGCCGTCGGATGCTGATCATGTGGCAATGGGGGCGCTACGTGGTGCGACGAATGAACGCAGATCACCTACGCGCGCGATAAGGTGTGATCCACGCACCATCGCACGCATGGGTGTCCGGTGAGTGAAGAGGAGTGGCGCTCATTTTAGGTCGTCCGATCACAAAGATCTTGTGATCGGACGACTGAGATGATGTGAACGTGCACATATGTCGAGCGCATGGGGAGATGAGAAGGCGGCGGGTGCACCCGCACTAAGCCTACATTTAGGGTCTTTAGTGATGCTTAAATCCGTCACTAAAGACCCTGAATTAATGTTTTAAAGCATAACATGATCAAATTACCCTTCATCCCTACAACTATAAATGGTGACCCCTAAAACTCTAATTCTTCATCCCTACCTCTCTTCTCTCACCCCCTCAAAGGCTTTACGAGCTTGTAAATAACCCAGGATGCTTCATTAGAGTTAAAATTAGAAATTTTCCACCTTCTCACCTCCTTCGTAGAGCATTCTACGGTTGTCTTCTCACCATCGTTCGGGAAGCGGATCCCGTTGCAATGTCACTGTTGAGATGCAGAAAACTATGCGATCAAAGTTGGATTTGAAAAATCTAGCGTAGTTCAATTTGCGAAGAAATCCGTCAACAGATAAATTTATACCAAAACTCTAAGAATTCCGGATCGAACACATGAGGATTTTGTAGGCTAGGGATCGCACGGTCGAAATTAATCGCGCGTGCGCCATAGATCGTGAGTCGAATGCGCACCCCGCTCTCACGCAACGCCGCTCGACCACTGTGCCAGTGGCTCTTCCTTGTCGCACTTATGATTTAAGTGCGTGCACTCACAATCGTTGGATCGATATTTAACGGCCCAAATCACACCTCGGCCACGCCTTCAGACCATGGGGAGCGGTGCTGCGGTCGATTTCGGCGGCTGTGATGGCACCACGTGGCGTCATCACGATCGTCCATCTTTTATGACATGTAGAAGGTGCCACGGATGTCGGATTGAGCTGATTTTCGTATCGTTAGGCTGCGATCATCGATCCGAACCCATTCATGCGATCGGATTTGTTGTTTGAAGCGTAGTTTGGCACCATCTTGGGCCTTGATCTCTAGGCTTCCTCAGACAATGTCTGGTGCTACGGATGTCCGATCAGGGCGATCTTGGAGTCGTTGAACTCCAATCGTCGCCCTGATCAGATCTGTACGGTTGGATCTTCGATTCAAGGCTCCGATTAAAAGTTCCCCTGTCCCTGACCATAAAGGAAGACAATTACTATATAATTTATACAATTTGATCTACATGTATGATTATGCATGTTATGCAATATTTACAATATATGATATTTATATGACAATAAGAATATGCATTAATAGATATTTTCGGCTATTTAGATGTATGGACATCACACCCTCATGCATATCTTTTGCTAGTCCCTAACAAAAACTACATACTATTTATAAAAGAATTAGGGTTGGATGACTCGGGCAAAAGTCATTTTCAACATTAAGAAATTTTTACTTAGGACCTAAACTTTCAAAGACACAGCAGCGCCCAGGTATCTGCCAAAATGCAAATCGCCTTAAGCCCTCGCCTTATTCAAAGAAGGATCTCTTTTTCTCCTTTTTCTTCTTTTTTAATTTTTTTGGATTTTGAGCATAGGTGTAACGACCCGATTCCCGAGTCCCTACGAGACACGAGAATCGGACCGACTCGACTAATCCCAAGACCTAGTCGTCCAACGAGGAAGTAACCTAAAGAACAGTAAAATAAACCACATTCAGCATGAATATAACTAGTAGTAACAAAATACAGCAGTAAGAAAAGGAACTACTATAGTATACACCATCACAACAGTAGAACAACAAATATGTACATAACATGAAGCTTACAATAAAGAAGTACAAGGAGTAACAAGGAAACTACTCACTACAGTGGAAGAAAAGTACAAAAAGCACTGCGGGTAACTCTACTGGACCCTACTAGGCCCAACGTCCTCTGCAGCCGCTGACCCTGGCTGCTCAGCACCTGGTCCTGAAAAGTAACGAGTGTAACACGTCAGCGAAACGCTAAGCAGAGTGGCAACTAAAAGCTAAAGAAGCAGTAGAGTGTACAATAGCTGTTATATTTTTTACTTTCTTTATTTACGTCTTTCTACTATTTCACGATTTTTTTATTTCTCAGATCCTTCACTTGATCTCGAATGTTCCTCGTGGGAACGATCTTGATTGCAGTCTTTTCCAAAAAGTAGAAGTAACAAGTGGTGCTCTCCTGGCCGGGAGAGTCCCCCGTGGTGGTCCAATCCTCAGTCAACCACCCCAAGGTCGCCGACAGACGTAACGGTGACTACGGCACGCGCGATAAGCGCACGGGTAGCTACCCCGCACTGGCACGCGGTTAGTCATTTCCGTTAACGGGCGCGCTCAAAACATAGCACGGAACTTGTATAGGGCAGAGCCCTCTCAGTAACAGGGGTCCAACCCCTCCACAGTCCGCGCACCCTCGCCTGACTATCCTGGTTTGCCCAGTGGGCCTAACAAGTCGGTGTAGGAGGCTAGCAGAACCCCGGGGCCCGTGGGGTAGCTAGTGCACTCCCTACACTGGTAGCTCTCCTCGGTATTGCGTACGCGAGGGCCAACAAGTCGGTGTACAGTGGCCAAACCTGCCTTGGTCTCAACCTGAGGGCGGCAAGCTCCCTTCTACACTAAGAGGTAATGTGTGCTCTCTTTGGTACCACGTACCCAAGAGACAACACACTTCCACGTTTCACTTTCTCAGTTCCATTCTATTCTCTTTCCAGGAGTTCTACTCCTAATTTCCCGTAGGGTTCGTATTCTTTTTGTTTGGCCGTTATAGGTTTCACTGTTCCAGTTTTACGTTCATACAACCCATATTCTCAATCATATTTATTCATTCATAACAGGCAGCTATTAACTTGCAGGCAGCTATTATTTCCTTTCCACTCTTCCAAGACTGTAATATTTATATATTCCACTAGTTTTCCAGTCCTAGGATTCATGCCGTACCCTAGGTTCTATCATTCAATCTAGTTTTCCAGTCCTAGGATTCATGCAATACCCTAGGATCTATCATTCAATCTAGTTTCTCAGTCCTAGGGTTCATGCAATGTCCTAGACTCTATTAATTGTTCCATAATTGTAACAAATTATGCTAAATAATTTAAAAGCCACTCTACCAGCTACAACGGGAGTACTGGGGGCGTGGTCGCAATCCCGCGTGCCTTCGCAACCCCCAAGACTGCAATGGAATGAGGTCCTAACACAAGGATCAAACACAAGGAGTTTCTCAGAATGGTATACAATTACTGTAAACGGGTAGAGGATTTTATTCTGGAAAGAACGCAACTTGAAACGTGAAAAACGGACTCCGAACGGGCCCTAAACAGGTCAAAAACGACGAAACTGTCCAAAATCAGACGTCTGGACCCTCTTCCTGACGTCTTAAAAGGTGGGTCAGATTGTACCTTAGCTCTGTGTAGTCCTTCAGACGTCTAGAAGCCTGCTGGGGCATCTGGCTTAGTTCCAAGATGTCCGATTATCACCTCGGACGTCTGGAAGTCCTCTCCGTCGTCTGGCACTGCGGCCAGACGTCTGATTTACGTGGGATGGCGAGCCCTCGCGCCCTCCCGAGCAGAACCTACGCACACACACTCCTGCTCTCAGCACGACGAAGCGTAGACGAAGTCGCGGCGGACGGCTGCATGGCCACACGCGCGAAGAAGGAAGAAGATAGAAATATCTTACCTGTCAGACGTCTGGACCGTCCTCCAGACGTCTGGTTCTGGAAAATTTTCCAGAACCAGAGCCCGACTCGCTCTCCGCTCGCAACGCACGGCCATGCCGCGCCCCGTTCGCCTGCTGCCCGAGCTGCAGCAGCCCCTCCGCGACACCCCACACCCGCCGCTCCCCCACCGGCCGGCTCTAGCTGCCCCGGTAAGCTCGAACCCTCGCGGTCGAGCTTCCCCCTTCCGCTCGCAACCCTCCTTCCCGCACTCTCGCTGCGGCCGCTGCTGCCGCCGTTCCCTCGCTCGCTCACGCTCTCGCAATGGGAGGGAGAAGGAGAAGAGGAAGGCGGAGGAGATGAGGGTGAGGGAGAGGGCAAGGGGGCCTTATAAGGCCGCACGGGGAGAGAGAGAAGAGAGCTGCGCGCCTACAGGAGGAGAGAGGAAAAGGAGGAACGAGAGGGGCAGGTGCGCGTGCAGACGTAACCCCGTACACCGCAAAAATTTATTACCAGACGTCTGGTCAACGTCTGGGCCACTTCCCAGACGTCTTAAAAACTCATCTGATGCCGCGTTCGTAACAATAATGTTATAGAACAGCTTTCTATAGCTACTCAACCCACCCAAGACTTGATGGGAACACTAAGTTCTAAGCATCTTTTTGTGAATGTGATAGACTCGTTGTTCGGTAATCAAAACGGACTTCGGGTTTCTACTCCCCTAGGTGACCTTAAAAAGAATTCTGCCTAAAAGTGTATTTATACGATTGGTAGCTTTCTCCCTACTTTTATGTTTTTATGGGGTCAACACAAGGGTGAATCCAGTGTATATCTCCCCGGCTTATTCTACTTCTCAACTTCTTCCTAAGTATTTTTGGAATTAAACGAGCATTTCTTGGGCTGGGTTCTGGACAACCTACCTATGAGCTGTTACCCACGTTGCCAGTCATACTCATGTGGTGAAGTGTGGCTGATTTCTTTTGTTTCTTTTTCTTTTCTTTTCTCCTTTTCTTTTTCTCTCTTTTTTTTTTAAGTAGGTGGCTTCCCTGGTCTAAGATTTATCTAAAGGTAGTAGGAAAAGAATGGTCCAGTGGCTGGGCTCTGGGCAACCTACCTATGGGTTATTACCCACGATAACTTGCTAGCCATACCACTCTAGAAGGTTCATTAGCTATCCGATTTCCGTTAAATTCGTCGAACAACGAGTCAGTGCAAATAGTGTGTAGATGCTTAGACTTAAAGTTCCCTCAAATCAGAGGGCGGGTTGATAAGTCGTATACTTATCACCCAAACTTATTTAATAAAATTGAAATGGAATTCAAGATGGCGAGGACTCGATAAACAAATCCACATTTTAGTGGATACCCGACCTGATTAACCATAAAGACCTGAAGGGTCTTAGTGTTCAGATCCTACTGTAATATTTCCTAAGATTGAAAAGTTTTAATGCCCAAGTATTCTTTCCTAATCCATTATATATATATATATAAGAAAACAAGTAGAATTTACAAGAATTCCATAGAGCTGACAGAATGATTCAGAAAGGAATCCACCCCCCATGCTTAACTGATGCAATGTCCACATTGAGAATAATAGACATGAAAGGAAGGGTAGAATGTAGAAGATATCACCTGAATACGATGCTCGAGTCAACTCCGAGTCAGACTGTGCAACTGTTGAGTTTAATGCCATCAGCTAGGCGAAGTCCAGCCAAAGAAATCACAACATGATGAGAGCAACCGTGTCTGAGACGGGTTCTGGAACAATACGGTCAACGAAAGGCTTCAGACATTGACCATTGACATTAAATGAATTACTCGACTTTGGGTCAAAAATCTGAACGGCCTCGTTTGGAAAAATCTGATTGTAGATGAACGGGTCATTCCCATTTAACCCAAGTTTGCCAGAAAGAGCTTAAGTTGAGAATCAAAGAGTCAGACCTTCTGCTTCGACTCAAAGCTCTTCCGGGATATCAATTGGTCCTGAAGAGCTTTGGTCTGAGCCTTGTAGATCTTGGCATTCTCGTACGCATCATCTCTAAGCTCCTCCAACTCAGATAGTTAGAGTTTCCTGGTCTTTCCGGCTAAACTGAAATCTAGATTGCACTGCTTGATTGCCCAGAATGCCCTATGTTCAATTTATACGGGTAAATGGCACGCCTTTCCAAACACCAACGAAATGGTGACATGTCGATAGGCGTTTTCTACGCCATACGGTAGGCCTAAAGAGCGTCCTCAAGCTTTTGAGTCGAGTCTATACGATCAGGCCTAACTATTTTCTGAAGAATATTCTTGATCTCCTAATTAGGGATCTTGGCTTGTCCATTCGTCTAGGGATGGTAAGATGAGGAAATTCTGTGATTTACCCCGTATTTTGCCAGTAAATTACGAAATTGGGCATTAGTGAAGTGGGAACCACCATCGCTGATGACAGCCCTCAGAATCTCGAACCGGTTGAAGATGTTCTTCTTAATGAAATCGATGACCACCTTGTGGTCATTCGTTCTAATGGGAATAGCCTCGATTCACTTGGACAAGTAATCAACAGCGATGAGAATGTACTGATGTCCAAATGAATGGAGGAACGGTCTTGTAAAATCGATGCCCCATACATTGAAAATTTCAATGGCAAGAATCGGGTTTAGAGGCATCTTGTCTCCCTTGGTTTTGCTCCCAAGTGCCTGGCATCGAGAACATGACCTCGAGAATTCCTAAGCATCCTTGGATAAAGATGGCCAAAGGAATCCAGATTGCAAAATTTTTGCAGCCGTCTTTTTCCCAAAGAAATGTCCACCACACACAGATGCATGGCAGAACTCGAGTCTACTTTTGAATTCACTCTCCGGAACACATCAGCGAATAATCTGATCAAACCTGATGCGTTACAGTTCAGGGTCCCCCCAGAAGTAACATTTGGCCTCAAATTTAAGTATATCTCGTTGTTACTTTGTCCAATTCTGAGGGATTTGACCAACAGCCAAATAATTTACAATGTCAGCAAACCACGGGGATTGGGCACCTGAAACTGCAAGGATAGTCTCGTCCAGAAAAGTATCAGTAATTGGAATATACGGACTTGAAGAATCACTTAGAAGTCTCGGCAGATGATTCGCCACTACATTCTGTGCCCCAAATTTATCTTTGATTTCAAGATCAAATTCTTAAAGCAAAAGAATCCATCGAATACGCTAGGGTTTGGCATCCCTTTTGGCCAAGAGATGTCTCAAGGCCGAGTGGTCAGTATATATTATGACATGAGACCCTAAGATATAAGCCTTGAATTTCTCCAAAGCAAATACTACAGCTAGCAATTCCTTCTTAATAACAGTGTAATTCCTCTGGGCCTCGTTCAGAGTTTTACTAGCGTAGTAGACGGCAGAGGGCTTCTTGTCAATCTTTTGACCCAAAACAGCCCCGACCGCTTAATCAGAAGCGTCGGTCATGATCTCGAATGGGGCTGTCCAAACTAGTGGTAGGAACACCAGAGCACAAGTGACTGCTGTTTTAAGAAAATCAAATGCCTTATGGCATGATTCGTTGAAATCAAACGGCGTATCTTTGGCGAGAAGGTTTCTCAGAGGGCGAGCAACCTTAGAAAAGTCCTTGATGAAACTCTTACAGAATCTCACATGACCCAGAAATGATCGAATTTGTTTCATAGATGTGGGAGGAGGAAGTTTAGAGATAGCATCAACCTTTGCTTTGTCAACTTTGATTCTCCGTTCAAAGATTACATGACCCAAGATGATGCCTTCTTGTGTCATGAAATGACTATTCTCCCAGCTAAGGATCAGTATTGTTTTGATGCATCTTTTAAGAATAATTTCAAGATTAACCAGGCAAGAATCAAATGATTCTCCGAAAATAGAGAAATCGTCCATGCAGACTTCCATAAACTCTCCCACCATGTCCGAGAAAATGGCTATAGCTAGCATACACCTTTGAAAAGTCGCAAGTGCATTGCATATGCTGAATGGCATTCTACGGAAAGTAAAGGTTCCGTAAGGACAGGTGATAGTCATATTTTTCTTGATCCTCGAGATGGATAGGGACTTGATTGTATCCCGAGTAACCTTCTAGGAAACAGAAGTACTTCTGGCCGGCTAACCTTTCCAGGATTTGATCGATAATGGGCAAAGGGAAATGATCCTTTTTCGTGGCTGTGTTCAGCTTCCTGTAATCAATACAAACCCTCCAAGTGGAAGCTGAACAAGTTGTGATAGATTCTCCTTTCTCATTAGTCACAACGGTAATCCCGACTTTCTTGGGAACAATTTGCACGGGACTTACCCAAGGACTATCAGAGATCGGATAAATGATTCCTACATCGAGCCACTTTATAATTTCCTTCTTGAACCACTTCTCGCATATTGTGGTTTAATCTCCTTCGCATTTGGCGAGAAGGGCGGGATCCATCTTCCAAAAAATTCTATGATTGCAGTAAGATGGTTCGATCTCCCTAAGGTCATGAATGGTCCAACCAAATGCCTCATTGTGTTCCTTTAGGACTTGAACAGTTTAATATCCCGCTTCGTAGTTAATCTAGCACTGATAATCACAGGGAGCGTCTTTTGAGGTTCCAAAAACTAATATTTCAAATTCTCAGGCAATGGTTTCAGTCCGAGCTGGGGCGGGTTTTGGATTGAGGGTAAAGATGATGCTGAAGAAGATTCATCAACAGGAAGAGGTTGAAAGTGAATAAAATCAATAACCTCTTCAGAATGTGGTGGGTTTGCCACAGAGGGTTGAGAATCAAATCCATCACAACAGGAGAAACTTTCGATTGCAGAAATTGCCATACAAGTTTCAATATTTAAATTGTCTTCCTCAAGTTCCTCTATAAATCCACAATCCATGAATTTGTTAATTACCTTAAAAATATCCAATTTCAATTTTTGATCCCTAAAGTCGATTTCAATGCTACCGCTTTCACAGTTGATATTGGCTTTAGTGGTAGCTTGGAATGGATGCCCCAGAATGATGGCCGTGTTCCTTAGATTTTCAGGTACATCCATGTCAAGGACAAGGAATCTACAGGAAAATAGAAATCCTTAATCTTAACAATAACATCTTCAAAAATGCCTCACGGATTTGTGATCAAACGGTCTACTAACTGCAGCGTTTTTGAAGTCGGCCAAAGTTCACCTAATCTGAGCTTCTCGTAAAGAGAAGTCAGAATTAAGTTAATAGATGCACCTAGATTTAGAAGTGCGCTATCGAAAGTGTAATCTCCGATGACATAAGAAATCAAAGGAGCACCTGGATCTCTCTTTTCTAGAGGAAGGTGATGCAGGATAACAGAACTAGCCTGCTCGGAGAGTACCACCTTCCTCGGAACTGATTCCCTCGACTTACGCTTCTATGTGCATAAATCCTTCAAAAATTTAGCATAAGCCGATATATCTTTGATAGCATCGAGGAGCAAGATATTGATCTCGACATTCTTGAATCTATTCAAGAGCTCCTCATTACTACCAACAGGCTTCTTCCTAGGTTTAATCAAGGCCTTAGGAAAAGGAACATGAGTTAGATCTTCGAAATCAGGTTCCTAAGCCTTGATTTCCTCTTTAGAGTTCTCCTTTCTCTCCTCAGGCTCTCCAAGATTTGATAAATCAGAACAGCGTGGTTGTGGATCCTGAGTTTATTTTCCACTCAAGGTTACAAAATTAGTAAATGCATACGGGTTTGGGTCTTGGGGAGGGTTGGGAAAGATTGGAGGGGCTTCATTAGCCAAAAACCTTTGATTTAAAGAAGAAGAAGAGGAAGGACCCTGCTCAACCACTAGAGTACGTGCGTGCGGGTCCCTCTGATTCCCGAACCCTTGGGCTTGATTGCCTGAATTGACAGAGATCTAAATTGACAAGAATTAGCAATGAACTCGGTTTGCAAGTTGTCCAGCGAGGTTTTCATTTGCTGCATGAGCTGAAGCATAGATCCTTGCATTTCTACCACTTGTCAGTTCAGATCATTCTAAGCTAGCTGATTGACCTGATTCGGGGGTAGCCAAGTGTAAACATGACCCTGACCCATTGGTCTTTGCGGAGCATAGTTGCTGGGTCAGAATTGGGTCTACTGTCCTGTGTTTTTCCAAGAGAAGTTAGGGTGGTTCCTCCAACCTGGATTATGAGCATTAGAGTAAGGGTTGGACCTAACGTTCTCCTGTACAGCATAGACGTCCTCATAGGGTGAGGATGGAGAGAAAGAAAGGGAGGGATTAGAGAAACTGTGATCAAAGGCCCCTGTTTGGAACACGTGGGGTTTTGAATAATGCTGGCTCACCGGTTTAGCCGCATCAAGCTGATTCACGAACTCCCTTCCAGAAGGAGCTCGCGTCGAATGGAATCCTGAATTCTGGGATTGAGAGGATCGAGAATTGTTCATTGAATTTCTAGCCATCCACTCCATCCTTTTAGTAACCAAGTCCACCTTATCTAGTTTATTGCAAATCAATTCCATATCGATTGAATGAGAGTCGTAGACTTCATTAACATTCGATTTGGGTTGTTAGAACCGGTTAAAAGTATCCATGGAGACATGATTTATTGAATTCTCACTCATCTCCTCAAACAAATAATGCGCGCTATATGCATCTTTGTTGAGGAAATTGCCTGCGCAAGAAGCGTCCACGTGATTTCTGAATTGCTCAGTCAACCCGTGGTAGAAGATCGGCATGAGCTGCCATTTCGGCACCTCGTGGAGAGGACACCTCCGCAACAAGTCCTGGAATCGCTCCCAGGCGACATGAAACTGCTCCCCCGACCACTGGGTGAAAGTAGTAATTGCCCGTCTCAGAGCAATGGTACATCCGACAGGGATGAATTTCTTCGGGAAAGCCGATTTTTTATCATTCCATGTTGCAATTGGCCTTCTTATGGTCATGTACTAATGAGTGGCTTTATCCCTAAGAGAGTGGGGAAAGAGTCTCATGATCATATACTCTTCATTCACGTTTCGCGCCTTGGTGGTGTGGACCAAAGTGGTCAAGTCCTCCAAGTGCTAAAACAGGGCTTCAGAGCCAAGCCCATGGAAATGTTTGGTCAAGCTTAACACTTGGGGCTTGATTTCTACGTCTCCGGCAGGAATCCGAACGTCGGGACGTTCCCCGTAATTTGAAGGATCATAAAAATTTTTCAAGGGCTAAGCGCCCTGCATTCTCTGCATTTGTTCCAGTTGCCTTTGAAATACCTCCTATGGATTCTGAGGCAGAGGAGGCTGTTGATTGGCCATGGGATCAATTTGGCCAAAATCCAATCTACGCCTCCTAGAATACTCTAGTAGTCCTTCCAATCGGGGATTCAATGACCTCCTTCCCAGCACAAACTAGGAAGAGATCAGAAGGACGGGGAATAAGAACCCTATAGCAAAATAAAACATGTCTGTCCTTAAATGGGGTAGCGTAAGGATCTACAGGCTTTCAGAATTCGCCTTAAGATTATAAACGATTTACTCTACTTGCATCCAATCAATCTAATCAGTTAGAAGGAGGGACTAGGGAGAAGATTCTTCCTTTGGCTTGCACCTCCAGTTCCTAGTGTACCCCTCAGCCACGATCGTTTAACGCTACTCCCTTAGCAAGACATTAGATTGATTTGTACAAGCAGGTTAATCGCAAACAATCTCTGACTGGGCCTCGAAGAGCGAATCAGTCCTTAAGGCCAATGTCTACTTGATTTTATTTAGGCCTGGGATTGTAGAGCTTATGGAATGTGGTGGACCCTTAAGATGGGTTGTGCCCTTAATGATCTATTGAGTATATGTAAGTGCGTGCACAACCAGGGTTTTCAAGCAAGATTATTTTTTATTAGTGGATTTTAAGGTTCAAATCTTGCTTAAGTTGCTTTTAGGGTTTGGAATTAGGTTAATTCAATCAAGTTACAAGGCAGACCAGATTTTCAAGCACAGGTGAAGATCTTTTTCCTTTAAAAATGAAAAGTAAAGTGGAGTGCCTGGTATTGACCTAAATTAAAAAGCCTAAGGCGAAGCTACTTGATGAGTTAATTTTAGATAAAGTGGTGCGGCTCAAACAACTCAAACAATTGGCCAAAATTGCACCACTGAGATTAACCTTGACTGATTTCTACTCTTTTATATGTTGATTTGCATGTATTGGTTCCACAGATCAGAATACGGTTGAGTAGATAAAAAAAAATCAATTAAGTTATGTGCCTTGAATGTAAGTGTATGCAGTGTGTATATTGATTTACCCCACAAGAAATATCTTTTTGTTGATTTTTTATATGCGGGTGAGATGAATGTGAGTGGAAATCCAAGCAACCAAATTAACCCTACGATTTATGCAAACACCTAGGATAATTTCAGTTTGAATTAATGTTGTGAAATGGCATCTATAGAGGAAGAAGAATGGGGAGCACTTACAGTTGTCTTCAACTGCACTTTACTTCGATCTACAGCTTGAAGAATCCCTGTTAAGGTACATGCAAAACAATAGATGAGAAATAAAGCAAGTTAGAGAACAATAAAGTGCACGGAATGCGGAAAGAAAATCGAAAATCGTTACCTTCCCAGCAACGGCGCCAAAATGTCGAGATGCGAAAAACTATGCAATCGAAGTTGGATTTGAAAAATCCGTCGTTGTAGTTCGATTTGCAAAGAAATCCGTCAACAGATAAATTTATACCGAAACTCTAAGAATTTCGGGTTGAACACAGGGAGGCTACGTCGATTTAAAAACCCGCGATTATATTGTTTTTGTATTTTTGTATGAAAATGAAATAATTACAATGGAATTGATATAAACAATAAGAGAGAGAGAACAAGCACTTCATATAATAATAATGTTTTTACAACTATAAAACAGGAAATGATTACAACTAGAAAGAAGGAAATTACATATTAGAAAGTGATTAAAAAGAAGGGAAAGAGATGTTATCCTCCTCGACGAATGCTTGGAGGACAAGCCGGACGGAGCGACACCTGGAAGACGGAGGACAGAATGGGAAGAAGGTGGACGAAGCAAGAAGAAGCAGGAACGAGGCAGCACATCGACGTCGTTGCAGGATCCACTTCCAGAATGGGGGTGAGAAAATTGGATTTGGCTCTAAAATAGCATCTCGGGTGTGGGACAAGTTTTACTCGAGCTTTGGAGAGGGAGAGAGGTGAAGGAAGGGATGAGGATTTCTTAGGGTAGGGGTCTCCTTTTATAGTTGCAAGGATATGGGACAATTTGGTCATTACATTATTAAAACATTAAAGGAGGGAGTCCTTAGTAACGGATTTAAGCGTGACTAAACACCTTACTTCGCCACAGCCACACACGCACGCTTGCCTTCTCGCCTGCCACGCGCTTAACGCTCTCCCACATCCTCGAAATCTTAGCCGTCCGATCTCAAGATCGGATGGCTTAAAGTCATCCTCGCCAGCGCATTCATTTGCGCTTAACAGCGCGCTCGCACGTGCAATTGGGAGTCGAATGCGCGTGCGCCCGATTGGGCAATATGGGCCGCCAACAGCTGATCGCGGGTCGAAATTAATCGCACGTGCGCCACATATTGGGAGTCGAATGCGCTCCCCGCTCTCGCGCAATGCTGCTTGACCGCTACGCTAGCAGCTCTTCTTTGTCACGCTTGCAATTTAAGTGCGCGCGCTCACGGTCGTTGGATCAAGATCCAACAGCCCATATCTCACCTCGCCCACGCCTTCAAAGGATAGGGAGCGGTGCTGCGACCGATTTGGGCATCTGTGATGGCTCCACTGAAGGTTCCCTACTAGGAGGGGGTGACGTAATAAAATGCGGAAATAAATATAGACAATATCACAGAATAGACAACCACACAAAGTACACAAAGATTTTTAGGTGGAAACCCAAACCGGGTGAAAACCACCGCCTAACCCTCTCGAGTTAGGATTTTCCGATCAACCTAGTTGATCAAATCCACTAACCGAATCACTTTAAAACGAGGGTGATTCAACCTCAGTACAACCACGCTACAAGTACGAGGGTAGTGTTCCTCAACCCTTTCTCTCCGCGAGAAGGATTTTGTCCCACGAAGGAGACGGGAATTCGCAAAGCGAATACCCAACCAAAAGACAAAGATAAAATAAACAACAAGTCCTATAGAGCCAACAAACAAATTATGAACCTAACTTCTATAGGAATAAGGAAACTCCCCTTTGCAAGGAGTGCGTCGAGTTGGTGACGCGGTGCGTGTCACACGCGACGGCGCAACGTCGCTCTCGTAAACAACGGCGGGAGAGCGGGTGCGCGAAGCTTGATGCTCTCTAGAGAATGGAACTAGAGCTTGGAGAGCAAGGGCTTCTCTTGGACACAAAAGAGTGGAACTAAGTTGCTTAGGTGTGTCTCTTGTTTCTCTTAGTGTGTATCTTGTGTCTCTAAGTGTGTATTTTTGTTGCAAAGGTTCCCCTCTATTTATAGAGGCCTTAGGAAGGCTTAGGAAGGGTTCTATAGCCGTTGGGTGCAAAGCCCAAGAGAATCAGGCCGAAATCAGGACAATGATTACATTTGACAGGGTGATCAGACGTCTAATTCTGGCATCAGACGTCTGAAAGGCCACTTTAAGACGTTTGATTTCAAGGTCAGACGTCTGATTCTATGCGGGTTTCCTCCTGACTTGAATCAGATCTAAACAGGGTTTTTGTTCAAGTTGATCAGACTACATACAGGACGTCTGGCACTATGAAAGGACGTCTGGAAACCAACTTTTCCTACGGAATGGATTTTCCAACCGTTGCAACGGCTAGAAAATCTTTGAGAAGAGATTTTGGGCCAGCCGAGGTAAAACAGTCAATTATCAGACGTCTGGGCAGTCCTATGGACGTCTGATAAGGCTCTAACGGTCATATCCTTGGGTGCCTGCTAAGCTAGCCAACGGTCCACTATCTGGATGTCTGGCAAGTCCATCAGACGTCTCCTAAGACGTCTGGTATTAGGTCTGGACGTCTGATTTCATCAGACAGAACTTGCTATGTCCAGCCTAACAGATATTAGACGTCTGAAACAACAGTCAGACGTCTTAAAATACTTTATCGGACGTCTGATTTGGGAATTAGACGTCTGGAAGTGTTGTTTGAACCCTATATTGGTTTTCTAAGTATTCAACAGAAAACCTAAGTATCCTAGGGTTGTGCCGGTGTTCCTAGGACTACTGTTAGGGTACTTTGAGGCTCTTTAACATAATATTCTAAGGAAAATAAAAAGAGCAAGAAAATAAAGACAAGAGATACAAGAAAGGATTAAAAAGAATCTATCCTATTCTTCTTGTCTTCTATCTTCAATCTGTCGCTCCACGCGAACCTCCTCTGTTTTCCGTCAAGCTCCTCCAATCCATCCTGGATGCGAGCTCGAACTCCGTCTAAACACGTCTACATTTGCAATTGACCTGAAATCTAGGTCTCAAATTGCAAATGTTAAATAACACGTGTTTTGTTATCATCAAAACAAATGATCGTGGTGCTCTAGCACCAACATCCACATGGCGCCAATATGGCCGTCCATCTTCTGTGACATGTAGAAGGTGCCACGGATGTCGGATTGAGCCGATTTTCACGTCGTTAGGCTGTGATCATCGATCCGAATCCATCCATGCAGTCGGATTTGTCATCTGAAGTATGGTTTTACACCATCTTAGCCCTTGATCTTTAGGCTTGCTCGGATTATATCTGTTGCTACTAATGTCCAGTTAGGGCGATCTTGGAGTCGTTGAACTCCAATCATCACCCTGGTTAGATCCGTATGGTTGAAACTTCGATCCGAGGCCCTGATTAAAAGTTGCCCTGTCCCTGGCTATAAAAGGAGACAATTGTTGTATAATTTATACAATTTGACCTATATTCATGATTATGCATGTTATGCATTATTTACAAAGTATGATGCTAATATGATACTAAGAACATGCATTAATAGACATTTTTGGTTGTCCAGATGTATGCACATCAGTCACCCTACCCCATTTTCCGTCGACTGTCATCGTTCTCCTTTGTTCCGCATCTCACCACGTTCTTCCGGGTGCTCCGTCAATGTGGCTCGTCCTCCAAGCAGCCGTCGAGGAGGATAACTTCTCTCCACCTTCTCTTTTACCGCTTTCTAGTGTAGATTTCCATCTTTCTATTATAGTGGTTAGTTGTAATGGACATGATATTTTGATTATGAAATTCTTGTCCATTCTCTCTCTATTTTTCTTTATTTGTATCATTCTTTTCTCTCTCTTCAATTAATTATTCTTTAAATAGATAGTTAACGTAGAATTAATTTTAACTTGCTAATCTACTTCGTGACAACAAAACAAACGTAGTTTTTAATCAAACGTCTACCTTCTTGGGTTCGACCTGAAATTCTTTTTTTGAGTTTCGGTAAAAATTATTTGTTGATTTTTTCTCACAAATTATGCTACGACGACAGGTTTCCAAGTTCAAATCTTTTTGTGTAGATTTTCTGCAACAACATTTTGGCGCCATTGCTGGGGAGGCGATATGTTTGTAATGCTTGATCGGGTTTTAAAAAGGTCACATTGTAGTACAGTCGAAAAAGCGTTCAAATTAAAGATAATTTATTACTCGAATTTTAAAGTCCGAGGTCGAATACAGGGAGTAAATTAGAATTTAGAAATCAAGATCACAACGTGAGAATTTCAAAGAATATAATATGCAATGAAATCAATGTTATAAGAAGATTGGAATAAATGTAAGCATAAAATATTAAAGAAATCAGTGTATGTGAATAAACACAAAATTGGATGTCTAATTTATGAATCAGACGTCTTAAAATGTTGATGCTACAATGCTTGACTCTTCTTCTTCTCCTTTTCTTTGTCTCCGGTGGCTGCCTTCAGCTTCTTCTTCTTCAGTTCCTTCCTTCTCTTTTCTTTCTTTCTCTACCTTTCCTTGCTCTTTCCTTCAGCTCCTTCTTCTTCTGCCTTAGCCTTCTCTTTGGCCTTGTCTTCTCCTTCCTCCTACTTTGGCTTGGCTTCTCCTTTCTCTGAAGAGCAAAACCTACCCCTACCCGCACGAGCTCACTTCTCTCGTTTCACTCTTAGGTTCACTCTCCCAAAGCCACTTCTTGGGTAATCGGGTCGGATACGCGCCCGGGACCAAGTCCACCGGCGTGCGGTGGTGGGCGAGGTGTGCGATCGGGTGGGGTCACCAGGTCTGCGAGGTGTGATCGTTTACGAGTAATCAGTTCGGGTGAGAGGGGACCTTTCCCCGTGAGTTGGAGGCAATCAGCCCAATGCAGAAAATCACTTTATGTAGATGTGGCGTGCCAAACGGCTCACCTCTTTCACGTGTGCCTATAGCAAAGGGGCATCGCTTAATTGTAGCTGCAGTGATGGCCCCTGGCTTCAATTGATCACCTAAGGATGTTTGCGAGAGTGCCCCACGCAGCCTCGAACTGGATCTTGGAGCAGGCACGGCTAGGAGAAGCTAGCAAGCAAGCTTCCTGCTATGCATCAATGGCGGTGAACCCTTGGACCTGAAATCACACAAATAACCTCGAGGCCATGTTAAAAAGCTTAAGGAGCTTCGCCAAGGCACGGCGAATGTGCAGAGGTGGCCGGCGTGGCGTGGGACTGCCTGAGGTAGCGTACCTAGGGCATACTATGGCCGTGTGTGTGGGTGTGTTCGGGGGCACGTTTGGGTGAGTGGTAGAGTGTTGTGAGTGGGGGGTTATGATCAGTGTGGCGGGGCGGTGCTTATGGACCAGTAGGCGAGGAGGGAGGTGGTCTGTGGAGGTGGACCGAACTCGCCGAAGTAGTGGCCGGAGGTGAAGGGGATGATGGTGGTGGAGTGCGGTAGTGGTTGTTCGAGGAAAATAAAGAGGGAAAAGAATGTAGAGAGTGAAAGAGACTTATCTAGGAGTGAAGAGACAAATGAGGAGGCAAGAATGCCATCTGTGCGTATCGTCGATGCCGGAGATGAAAGTGCTTAGTGAGGGAGATCGGCGAGGACAAAGGGGAGGCAGAGGAGTCGGCGGGTGCTGTGCGACGCAGACGAGCGAGAGGAGGAGGAACTTGCCACCGGTATTGTGGCTAGGCGACGAGGGAGAGTGGGAGAAGTTGCCGGAGCTTGATGAGCAGATAGGCCGAAGGAGGAGAGACGAAATTGAGGGGTTTCTCCGGCTAAATTCAAGCTCAGGAGATGCGAGGCGAGTTGGGGTCTCTTAAATAGGCCTTGGAGGTTGGGTTTGTGCTTGGAAGCCAAGCTTCCAAGCACGGCAAGTTCACTGGTAGAGGAAACTCGAGAGAGACCCAAATCTCTCATGCATTCGCATGAGAGATTGGATACCAAATAGGGCTTCTAATTGGGTTTACACTGGATGAGATTTCTCAAAGAATCTCCCTTTCAATTTTGAAGGGGATTCTCTGAGAGATCAAGGAGAAATCGCCCTTTCAAGCTCGCCGGAGTAGGATTCCCTCCACTATAATGGCGGAGGGACCTAATTGCAAAGAACGAAGAAGAAGATAGGGGGTCAATTGTAAGGATTTTTGAAATCTAGGAGTAGAAATGTAATTGGGCTGGACCTATTTGCAAAGTGGGTCAAGATGAATTCAACTTAAATCCAAATTTTGGTACAAACCTAATTTGGACCTAAGAAATCCAATAGTGAAGTTAGATTTTGGTTTTGATCATGTTTGACTAGGCAATTTACGTAAAAACCTAATTTAGTGAAATATTTGTCTGAGACCCCATTATAGGTCAAAATAGGTTCCAATGGCCAAATTAAAGGTTCTAAACCCTACAGAATATTTTTTTATGATTTTTAGAGGGTTTAGGTGAATTTTATCCTAGCCATAACCTTGTTAAACGTCTGTTTTAGGGTTATAAGAAGTTTTTTAATTCCTAGAATTCACATGAACCCTTTTTTGTCTGATTCAACCCACTTATTATCTTGTTAAGATCATTTAACCTGTGTTTAGCCCTTGAGAAAATCCATTGTTGCACTGCAATGGTAAAATTACAGTTTTACCCCTTATTTCTTGCTTTTCTCTCAAAATGGTTATTCATTGAATTAGGACCTCCAGTTGGTTATGTAGGAGCTTTTGTTCTCTTTTATGTGTCAAAATGAGTTAGTTAGGGCTCATGATGGTGTTCCCATCACGATGCTCTTTGATTTTTCATGTTTTCCAACTTACTGATCGTTTACCTCACTTCTCTCCTTTCTTATTGTGATTGCAGGTACTCTTACGAGGCGGGCAAAAGCAGTACATTGGAGTAAAGTGCTGTTGAAGGGTCTTTTAGTAACCCCACCTCTCCACCCACTAGATTTCATTCCACCACCTAATAACACAAACCCTAATTAACCTAGGAACATGCATAGAGGTTGGTGCTGCCTGTTGAAGACAATGAATAGTGCACGGTGCGAGGGCGTGCCTGCAGTGGCCATGCATGATCCTACGAGAGGTTTGGGTGTGCTCGAGGTTAGCTGCGTCTGGTGAGGACACACATGAGGGCGTGTGAGGGTGGTGCTACTGGCATGGGGGTGTGCAGCATCGGTGGGCACTAGTAGTGGCCGGCACAGTCGCTAGCGGGTGGCGGTGGCATGGGTAGGCGCTGGGGGTGGCTGGCACGATCTCCAACGTGCGAGGTCGAGAGCGTAAGTTCGTGCTGTTGCCGTCAAGGGCGGAGTGAAGGTCAGGCGCGAAGATGCGCAGTCTGATGGGTGGAGCTTTTGAAGAAGAAATAGTGGAAGAGGGTGAAGAAGGAAGAAGAGGCCGTGCATGGGGCTTCCTTCCTGGACAGTTGGAAGTCTTCCCGGATGACTTAAATTCTTGCCCTCAATCTTGCGTGCTTGCAGGTTGAGGGAGAGAGAGCGGGTCAGTGATGATGGCACGGTCGTGGGAGTTGTCAGTGATGAAGCACTATCGTGGTCATCTTCGCGGATAGTCGCAGTGGCGGGAACGTCGGGCAGGGATCACGATGTGGTTGCGCGGTCGGTGGTTGTGCGAAAGAGTCGATGGCTTACAGTGGGTAGCTGTGGTGGTGGCACACAGTAGTGGATGGGGGAGAGGTTGTTGTTGGGTGGAGAGAAGGGTCTCGCTCGTGGGAGGAAGAAGATGATCCTCAAACGAAGGGGAAAGAGCCTCTTTCATCTTGTCTAAAATCTCCTAAAGAAGGAGCCAAGCGGTGGGCCTCTTTCCATTTTAATCAACCTACGTTGGCTTTCCAAAAGAAAAGAATTTCCATCTTTTCTTTCTCTCGATGAATAATCAAATATATTTGATGTAATGTCATTAACATCGTCCTTCCCCAAATGAACCTGCATCCAAATAAGTAACTAATCAAATCACTTATTCAAGGCATGTAAAAATTAATACAATGTATGGAATGATAACTTTTAAAGCTTAAATGGTTTATGAATGTAATGCATGCTTTAAATAAACTTCACATTCCAATAGTAATGTACTTAGGCTCTAATTTAGTCTACTAAAGTGGATTTATCAATATTCAATGACATATTTACAGATAATGAACGAGTCGTTAAACCCATCCGAGCAAAGGTGGGTCTGCGACCTGCAAGGGTGAGACGGAACTTCGTTGACTCCATACTTACTCAAAAATGCCTTAATGGCAGAACGACTACAAAAGTCGAAGGCAAAGGTATAAAGCTCCCTCGTCTCAAGCGAGATGCCGAATGAAGACGAGGACTTACCCTTACTCGCGAGTCCAGACCAGATATCATGAACAACGTCTCGACACTTGTTGGAAAAATGAGCTCCGAGACAATACCTCCTCGTGCTTCGCCTGAGCAAGAAGGCTCCGCACCACCAACAAAGAACACTCCCTAAGAGACAAGTGGGGCATTTACTATGCCCCCACACCCCCTATTTATAGCCCTTGTACCAAGCAGTTCACCCTTTGCGGGGCGCGAGTTTCAACAAACAAAATCCTATCGTATCGGCAAGGATTTCAAAAAATATCCCTTTAAGGTAGGGATACTTCAGTAATCAATACCGACATTTAATGCCTGCGAGTGCGTATCTCGCATGGCAATAATGTCAGTCACATCTATATCAAGCGCGGTATTGTAGGCCTTAAAGTTTAATCATGATGACAATTAATGTCGATCTTATTAAACAAGAAGAAAAAATTTTAATCCCGCGATAACTAGCCATTACTCGCGGCAATTGAACAGGCAGACGTGCCTTACGCTGCCTCCTGAGGCCGGTATTACAACAAGCGGACGCGCCTTGCGCCGCCTCTTGAGGCAGGCAATACAGTAGGCAAACACGCCTCAAGCCGCCTTTTAAGGCCAATGGAAATATCGGTAAATACGGCTCTAGCCTCCTCTTAAGGACGGCAACACACCAAGAGAATATGCCTGAAGCCTCCTCTTAAGGTTTGGCAACATAACAGGTGAGCACGCCTTTCGTCGCCTCTTAAGGTAGACAGACAAAACGGGTGTTCACGACCCCCTCGTTAGCAAACCTACCTTTTTAAGAGTCGCCTCTCCAAAGATGACAACACCAAAGCTGCCTCAGCTGCTCAAAATTGCAAATCCCGCTCCATAACAAATACTCCCCCAGTTAAACAAACCAGCCGGGGCACCATTTGGGGGCATTACCTATCGCGGAGTTTTTCCAATACAGTTATTCTCTCAGCAAGCATTCACTAACTAGAGAGTAAGGGGCATATGATGAGGGGAAATAATGCCATAGGACTTAAAACTCCGCGAAAAGCCCAACAAGAGGGATCTGACCCGCCTACATCTAGAAGGGCTCAGATACCGGCGGGTCTGCGGATCTAACTCACCTAAGGATCCGGCGTCGACCACTAACAAGAAGATGGTAAAAAAGGTCCAACATGGTCATGTCCTCAATAAATGATGGTATGACCACTGCAATTAATAACCTGGCAACATACATAACCTGGTAACGAGCGTATCTAGTCAGAAGATCTCACAAAAGGACTGATTCCAACACTATAAATAGCGAAGAGAGGCCCTCGATGCCCTCTCCGAGGTAATTTTTGAGAGAGAAAGAGAGATTGTATTCTTGTTTGCATTTTTTAGAGCATCACCCTCCCCTCAGACATATACCCTTTCGCGGTGAAATTGAGTAAACAATCATCCTATCTCTGTGTGATCGCTTGAATTGTTGAGTCAGACCTTCCGATCACTTAGGAGGTCCAATCACCACCAAACCAGCAAACTAATTACTACCACTAGAAGCATTCAGCAATGACTCATTTGTTTGCGAGTTGAAGATTGGCCATCTTATTACATAGATCTGTAGCTCAAGGGGGAAAGAGTTGAAGGAAAGGTAGAGTAAGGCCATTTGTTAAGAGGCTATTAGAAATAAAGAGTAAATCAAGAAAGTTTTTAATCTTCCTTTCAAATCTCCCAGGTTTAGGGTTTGAAGCCCTAAAGGTCGCTTCACATCTCTTTCTAGATTAGTTAAAGAGTTTTTCCCAATGAGGTTTTTAATAGCCATAATTTTTCCCCTCGTTTTCAAGTGTCAATTTGACTAAAATCCATTAAGAATAAGGTTTGGCGAACTATTATTTGGAAAAAAAAGTTAGGATTATTTACGATGAGAAAGTACTTTATGAAGTTAAATGGGATGGAACTTTATCCTTTTCCTTATAAAGAATACAAAGACTGGCTAGTTGAAAGCCCGTCAACTGAAGCCTGTCAAGCATGAGTAACTTATAATGGGTAGCCACCTAGATGAAAGAGGATGCTCTAGGCATAAAAATTTTTTTCGGAATGACAAAAATGTAAGGTTGTAGATTATTAGAAAGATTTCCTTTTGACGGTTCTAGATATTTTTTATATCCCCTGTTCCATGACTCTCCAAGTTCATAGGGTAGAATAAGGCTTTTTCCTTGTTTACACTCGAGGCAGACAAAAAGCAAAAAATGTTTGATAGTGCTTTGAAGTGGATGATATTACTTATATCTAATTCAAGAAAAATGATGTCAAGGGCCATGTTTTTATTCACTTTAAGGTTTCTATTTTTGGTCGTGAACCCCAACATATAAAGTCTAGGAAGTTCATTGCAACGACGAATTAGAGAGGGGAGATGGGATCACCAAGATTAACCCCTCTTCGAGGCTTGATAAACATAGATAAGGTGTTGGATTTGAGAATCGGATTGCATCAATCGGGATGTAATTGTTATATGGTGACATAGGAATTCATGTTAAAATCTATGAGATTTGGGAGAGGTGTTTTAGTCCCATACTGGAAGTGGACAAATCTCTTGGTGGATATAAAAGGCTTCTGCCTCCCATGACTTATGTAGCAAAGAGTGAGAAGTGAGGCTGAGGACCACGCACATGCACGTGCCCCGCCCAAGCTCCAGCTCAGGCTCGGGTGAGAATTAATTTGGAACTTGGAACTTTGACCCCTTTTACTACGGATTTTAATCTCACAATTTTGACCTGGATTGATCAACCGGATTGTAAAATTGGTTAACTAATTGCTTTGGTCGATCAATGTATTTACCTTGGTCGATCAATTGATTTGGTCGATCAATGGGCTTAATTAGTTGACCAAAATGTTTTGATCGATTAAGGAACTTAATTGGTCGATCAATTGTTGTGTTTCCATAAAATGAAAATTTCCTTAAACGTTTAGTCGTGGGCTTTATATATATAAGGATCACAAGGGGGCTCTCATTTGACACACAACAAGAGTAGAAAACTCTTTCTACTCTCTCCCTCCCTCTTTCATTCTTATCTCTTTTTCTTGGTGCGTTCGTTCGACGTAAAATTTGTAGAAAAATCTCCAACCACTTTTGTTGATCTTACACAAGAAGATTGAGAGGTCCACGATAAGTTTTTGGTTAATGAAACCATTTGGTTGATAAATCAATCGGGAATTTAGTTGCGAATCAAATTGCCTCAGCTTCGTTCTCCTGAGGTGGTTTTAAGGACATCCAAGATCAGAGTGCGCTAAATCTTGGAGGTGGATCGTCGTATTCTGGAAGGTGGATCGTCGTATTCTAGGAGGAGTTTGTCGGACACCGACGTACCAGTATTATGGGGGACGATATCTTCTCTAAAGGCAGTCCTTAATGGGCACTTCGATCGAAGTAAAATCTAATCCCTTCTCATTTTGTCTATTTATACTATTACAAGTTTTTTATTTTTTATTTTATTATAAATCTTACCTAATTATATTTAATTTACTTAATTTAATATTTTTTATCTATACAAATACATTATATATATATATATTTTTTATTTATTTATTTCTTATATACGTTTGTTTCGACGTAAGTAGCCATTAACTTTCATAGAAAGTGTCGAGGTTTGAAGTATAGCAGCCACCCAAAGTATAAATTTATGAGAAACATCAACCTTGCGAAGTACAAAAAGGATAAAGTCCAAGTCAAGTGTGTTGAAAGCCTCTATAAAATTGATCTTAGTGACAACAATCTCAGTTTTTGAGTTGTGCTGGTATTTCTTAAGTGATAACAAAAGACTATGATGCAGGCTTTTGTGGTGAGAAAGAGCACCGATTGGGTGGAAGAGTTGTCATCATCTCCGTAGAAATCTTTAACGCGAGAGTTTTGGTTAAGACTCCAAGGGGAACATTAATGGGACTTATAGGATGGTAGTTCTTAATGTTATCCCCATTAGCTTTTTCATGTGCAAGGGATCGATATCATCGTATTATTTAGGAACCTAAGGTTCAAGGTGTTGGACTCCTCTATAATCAAATTATCGAAGATTTCCAGGAGATCACTCTTAATCGTAGTCAAGGCTTTTTCGTAAAATTCATGCAGGAAATCATCTGGACTGAGAACATTCCCATTCTCGAGTTTAAATATCTGAACTATATATTATTTTATCTTCCGAGAAATACTGTACTAGTTCCTCTGGATTAGACAAGGTTTGTGGCCACTCTTTGTTGATGGTGATCCTAGAAGAAGTTGACAATAAAAGTTGGAAATTGATTAGCATCAACTAGAGCTGCCCTCAAATCATTTCTAATAGACAAGATCTTTGATTTTTCGTTTCTTAAGGTTGCCATCTTGTGAAGGAAGGCAACATTTTTGTTGCCATCTACAATCCAATTAATCTTGGCATGTTGTTTCCACATCCTATATTCATCCTTGAGAATCTAAGCATGGTTATGATAATGCTTGGTGTGGAGCCTAGTTGTTCTGTATGGAAAGTTCATGTTCCTCCAAAACACTCTCCAGAATGAGGATCTTTCTTCAGCGATTAATCCTTCATTTTTTTTTGACGTCAGGTATATTATCTTTTTCCAAGATGCTTAGTTTATTCTTCAAGGCAAGTGTCTTTATTGCCCAAGTGCTACATGGGTTATTAGAGGGAATACAAGAGTCCTAGACTTCATCGATCACTCCAAGGAGCGATGTTTATTTAACCAAAAAATTTTAAGAAACAAACAAGAAGGTTTTTTTTGGTTGATCTTCTTGGGTGTCAAAGAATATAATTTGAGAGGGTGTGAGAGAGGCCCGTGAACAAGTAGAGGCCCAAGAAATTCTCAAAGATCGAATCCAAGCATAAGGCTCCAGCATGGACGTTTAGGGGGGCATGTAACCCTCTTTCCACCAAAGGTTTTTTGTGCAATTAGTTCAGAAAAATTTTAGGAATACCCTTTTACATCTAAAATTGAAGTGAAACAAAGATAGGATTTAAAGATATGAATGTAAACTAAATAATAAAGAATTAATTCCATCTTTGGTGACCCAAATTTCCTCTAGGGTAAATTGTTAGAGGTGGTGCTCCTAGGTAATATAGGTTTTGAACTTAGATACCAACTGACACAGGGTAGTGTTAGTGCCAACTAGGATGCCTTGCCGGAGCTTATCCTTAAAATCTTATAAAATAATAAAGTTCTAACAATATTGAGTACTACATTTATTTATTCTCGTTAAGTCTCCCATCCCTCTCCTCCTCCGATCTAATTTTACCCCCAAAGTTTCGAACATGACAAAGGCTTTCATAATATTGATGCTTTATTTAATTTTGCTAAAGATACATATAAACTTATTTGATGATATCGTATTCTCGTTCTAATTAGTGATGTCAATCCATGCTTTTACTTATTTATAGAGGTGTTAATTTCTTATGAATATATTCCCAATCAAGAGATAATCTAATTGTAAAAGTGATTTATCAATATTATCATGTTTATTTAAACACCTAAAATTTGGATATCTATAAGCACAGGAATTACGATAATTACAATAACTAATTTTTAACATGTATTTTACTGTGAAGGTATAGTTCATACGACGAATCTCTCTATTAAGAGAGTGTTATGTGTACATATTAAGAGCAATCCATTTTGTCTCATCAAAAGAAAGAAATGGTGACATGCAAAGAATGATAATCAAAAACAAAATCACATATAGAAAAGCGTCAAATAGAGAAATGCTAAATAAATTAGTTATTTTAAAGGTAGTTGTATCCAAAATTTTAGATCTTAGCATGTAATGATATTTTTTGAAATAAAAAAAAATCAATTCTTTCAATATAGTTACACAACCTCATCACAAAAAGAATCAAAACTTCTAAATAAAATCATATCAAAGACTCCAATCATCTAACACGAAAATATGAATTTTATCATCAAATTATCTGCGTCATAGCTATAGTCACATGAACAATAACTGCACCATGACAATTCATATATATTATAGGTAAATAGATAGATATTTAGGTTTATGACGGTGTAGCTATGATGTCTTACTGTTGGGATTATATGCTCGATTCAATAAAGATATTTTGATTATAGCATTCAAAATGTATAATCTCCAAGTGTGCATATGACTCCCATCAAAATAAATAAATAAATTGTTGTGTTATAGTTACATGAACATGTTGTATTATGTAGATGTAATGTAATGCAAATTAAAATAAATTTATAAGCCAATTAGAGTCTTGCTTCACTATTTTGCATGAAAAATATGGTATTTTTGCAATCATTGTATAAAAATATGTGCATTTGTACTCTACGCAATGATATATTTCAAATTTTAAACAAAAAGAAAGGAAAATCAATTTCAATAAATTTATAGGTGAATTAAGGATTTACTGCAATTTTTGCATTAAAAATAGGGTCGTCTTGTAATTAACGAGTAAAATATAAGTTTTGTACTCTAAGTAATGATATGTTTCAATTTTTTTGAAAAATAAAAAGGAATATCAATTTATAGACTAATTAGAATATCAATGCCCTGAAAAATAAACCTTTTAAACACACACACATATGTGCAGATAACATGAGGTGATTTGAAGTTTCTAACAAAAACAAATGGATACGAAGGTATATTCTTTATAATACTTATGAGAATACAAATAGTAACAATAATTTTTTTTAATCTATTATTATATGTAAGTCTAACATAAATAACAAGGTAGGAATACATCAAATATTAAAAATTAGATAAATATAACCAGTGAAAATATATTTATCCTATCCTTATAAACTGTGTTAGAGCTTCAACGAACCAACTGGGGTGGAAAAGCTGGGTGATTGGAAAAATGAGGAGGTTATCTAACAGCCCCTCATCACTCAGCTATTGCCATTTTATAGATCGTCAGATATGATCTTTTACTGAATACACACTTCGCATTATTTGCATTTTATACACTCATCCTTATTACTCCTAACAGCCCCCATCAAGCAATATCTTTGGAACAAAGATGGAGCAAATTTCAGAGAATAAATTTGCTAACAAAGACTTTGTGAAAATATCCACGACTTGATGGTTGCCTGATATGAACTTAACTTGAAGATCCTTGCAGGCCACTTTGTCACAAACAAAATGAAAATCCACTTCTTTGTGTTTGCTTCATGTATGAGAAATAGGATTTACTATCATGTATGTGACTCCCAAATTATCACACTATAGCAAAGGAGGTTGAGTGAGATAAGCATGCAACTTGCGAAGTAATGATTGCAACCAGGTTATCTCAACCATAGTATTAGTAAGTGCTCGATGTTAGGCTTCAGTACTTGATAGAGCAATAGTGGTTTGTTTCTTACTTGCCCAGGAAATAAGGTTACATTCAAAAAATATGGCATAACCCATAGTAGAACGCTTATCATCCGGACAGCTAACCCAATCGGCATCAGAAAATGCATTTCAAGACATTAAGAAGTTTCTGGAGTAAAATAGGCTAGTGGTAATTGTGCCCTTTAAGTAGCGAAGAACACATTTAATGGCCTCAAAATGTTTGACCGTGGGAGCATGCATCAATTGTGATAAAAATGATTAACGATGTAAGAAATATAGTAAATTGAAGATGTTGAAGTTTGCCAATTAATTGCCTATAACAAGTAGGATCTTCAAATGTAGAGGAATTTTAAAGAGATAAATGCTCAATAGAGAGAGGTATTTTAATTGATTTTGCCCTATCCATTTTGAATTGAATTAATATATCTACCATATATCGCTGATGGTTGAGATGTATTCCATTGGAACCATATGAAATTTAGATTCATAGGAAAAATGATGGTTTGCCCAAGTCTTGAATAGGAAAAGTGTTCTTTAAATCATGAAAACTCTAATACATTACCAGCATAGAAGAACCAATCATTAGCATGCCACTGACATATACTAGAAAATAGATGACAACACCATCATGATGATATATGAATACAGAAGTATCTTCCCGTGAGAAATAAAATTATTTTTCCAACGGAAAAGAACTTAAACGTTGAAACCAAGCCCATGGCACTTGTTTCAACCCATATAATAGCTTTTTTAGAGCACACACATGATGAGGATAATCAGGATGAATGTACCTTGTGGTTGTTTCATGAATACTTCTTCCAATTCTCCATGTAGAAAGGCATTATGGATATCTAGTTGGGTCATTGTCCAATTGTTAGTTATGGCAAGATAAAGCAATAGACGCATTGTTCTAGGCTTAACAATCGGACTAAATGTTTCAAAATAATTAACTCTAGTGTGTTGATGAAAATCTTTTGCAACTAGGTGTGCATTATAATATTCAAGAGACCCAACGGACTTTCTTTTTATTTTGTAAACCCACGTATTGCCAAGAATATTCATGTGTGGTTGTTGAGGTACAAACACCCAAGTTTTATTCTTTAATAGAGCATCAATTTCATCTTGCATTGCTTGATGCCAAGATTGACTTTTGGAGGCCTCAGTATAACATTGTGAATCATTTACAACATATTGTACATGAAATAAGGAGGGCAAAGGATGAGCAATGGTCGAGCAAATCTTCTTTTTGACAATTCTCCAGATAGCACGAGTTATCATGGAATGTGTTTGTTGAGGAACACCCTCTTGCGGCTCATAACACCGATCTATTCAATAGGAATAATTGTTGAAATATTGACAAGAGCAAGAACTGAAATGTTTTGGGAACCATTATTAGGAAAATTTATAGAAGTATTGGTAGAAGATCGGGAGAGGGCAAAGTTTGTTGGTGATGCGTGGGTGAAATTATGAGCTAGAGAGGAATTTGAAGTGGATTCTGTTGGTTGCATAGGGGTTAAGTTGTGTCCTAGAGAGAAATTTTGGGTGGATTGGTTGCTGGAATTTTGATGTATAAGAGAAATAGGAATAGGTAACAAAGATGTGGTTGAAAAATCTGATGAGGAATTCTGGGTAGAGTGGTGTTTGAGATTTTTTGTGGAATGGGAAATGAGATTCATCAAAATAAACAAGGTGCGCTAGAACAAAATTTTCAGTACTTATGTTAAAACATTGGTAGGCTTTGTGAGTGGAACTATAGTCCAAGAAGACATATGTTGTGGAACATGGCTAGAGCTTATGAGAGGGCATAAGGTTTTAAAAATGGGTAACAACTATAGCCAAATATACAAAGAAATTTATATTCTTGTAGAGCATTGCAGAGAAGAAAATATGGAGAATTATCAGAATTAACCAAAGAAGTGGGACGAAATGTTCAATCTAAATTCCTTGGAAACCCTACATCTCTTTATATATAGAGAGAGATGTGGGTAAAATGCAGTGCATGTCCATAAAGAAATAACAAACTACAAATAACTAGTAACAGAAAGAAAAGACAAGATAAATAAAAGTCTCAACACTCCCCCTCAAGCTAGAGCAAAGATGTCAATCATGCTCAGCTTGGAACAATAGAAATCAAACGCCGGGCGAGAGGCTTTGTGAACACATTAGCTGTCTGATCCTCAGATCCCACATAAGTAGTGCGCAACAAACCACGTTGTATACGTTGACAGTCTACCTCAACGTATTTGGGGCGCTCATGGAACATCGGGTTGTTGGCTATGTAGGTAGCTACCTAATTGTCACTTCGCATCTTCATAGGCTCCTCAACCTAGACATGCAAATCATGCAAGAGAGACCGTATCCAGACCATCTCTGCAGCAGTCTGGGCCATTGCCCTATACTCTGACTCCACACTGGAGCAAGAAACTGCCCCTTGTTTCTTACTCCTCTAGGTAACCATATTACTTGTTACAAAGGTACAAAAACTAGTGGTGGATTTCCTATCAAGCACACATCCCGCATAATCAGCGTCAGAATACCCCACCACTGTCATAGGCATGCCTTTCTGAAAGAGAATACCATGACTTGGTGTTTTCTTCAAGTATCTCAGCACCTGCATAGTTGCCTGCCAGTGCAGCTTCGTCGGCCTCTCCATAAACTGGCTAAGTTTGCTTACTGCTAAGGCAATATATGCTCAGGTGATAATCAGGTACAATAACTTGCCCACAAGTTGTCTGTATGCTTTGCTATCTACTGCCTCTGTCTCCTCATCATGAAGATGTGCCATGGGGTCCATAGGAATATTGGCTGGCTTGGACCCCAGCAAACCTGTCTCCTGAAGAACATCCAATGCACACTTACGGTGAGAAAGAACAATCCCATCTATGCTCCTAATGACCTCAATCCCCAAGAAATATCTAAGCTGGCACAGATCCTTCATAACAAATTCCGATGAAAGAGATTCATTGACTTGTCTTATCGCAGCCACACCATCACCAGTGATGATCAAGTCATCCACATAAACCAGTAGTGCTACCACACCAATATCTATTTTCCTGACAAACAGAGAATGATATGAAGAAGACCTCTACATCCCCATCCTCTGCGACACATCTGAGAGCTTCTGAAACCAAGCTCCTGGGCTCTGCTTTAGGCCATAGATGGCCCTCTGGAGTCTGCAGACACACACCCCCTAAATCTCAAAACCTGAAGGCTACTGCATGTAAACTTCCTCCTGAAGATAGCCGTAAAGAAAGGCATTCTTCACATCAAGCCGATGTAACTGCCAATCTCTGTGGGCAGCAACAGAGATGAGTGCCTGAACAGTGGCAAGCCATGCAATGAGAGAGAAAGTATCAAAGAAGTCTATCCCATTTGTCTAGGTGAACCCCTTTGCCACCAACCTGGCCTTATACCTTGAAATTGACCCATCAGGGTTGTACTTCAAGTCAAAGACCCATCTAGAGCCAACAAGTTGCGTACCTATAGGAAGTGAGGTGAGATCCCAAATCTGTCTGCTTTGAAGTGCTGCCATCTCATCCTCCATGGCTTGACTCCACTTTGGAACAAGCATGGCCTGCTGGTAGGTAGATGGAATGGATGAAGTTGTAAGAGTATGACAGAAGCTATTAAACTGAGAACCAAGATCATCTGTAGCCAAACCGCCTGCAACCCGAAATATGAACTCACACATGCGAGGCACCTGGTATCTCTGGCTGAGTCTCTATAAAGGGAACCTCACTACTATGATGATCCGCATTATCAGCTGGATCAGGTCTAACTAAACGATCACTATCACTAGAACCCATCTTGACAGCCTGTGGAAGTTTAGTCACTAGGGCAAGTAGAGGCCTCTGTAGTGTCACATGAGGTCTACTATATGTCTGCAGTGGACCATGCAATCTCTGGTAGTCATTCACGGGGATAGTAAACTCTGAAGAAGTCGATAGAGGTGTGGATATCGAAATCGCATCAAGTGGAATTGGAGAAATAGGCATGGGAGCAACATCATCATGAACACTCGTTTGTCCAACAACGGAAAAGTATGATGTCGTCTCATGGAAAGTCACATCAGTGCTAATAAAATGTCGACAGTGGATAGGATCAAAATATCGGTACCTTTCTAACTCCTAGAGTAGCCTAAGAAGACGTATTTAACAGCACGAGGAGCAAGCTTGTCACGACCTAATGATGGCACATGGATAAAACCAACACACCCAAAGGTCCTGGGAAACACGTGAAAAGCTTGCCATCTGGATGTAACAGAAGAATTGGTATCTGCTCATAATGAACTGAACACGACATCCTGTCAATGAGGTAACACGCCGTCAAAACAGCATCCCCCCAGTATCTCCATGGAACACTGTGGTGAATAAGTAGAGTTTAGGCAATCTCTACCAAGTGTCTGTGCTTCCTCTTTGCAACCCCATTATGTTGTGAAGTATGAGGACAAGTGATCTGCTGGATAATCCTATGAGTCCTGTAGAACTCAATAAGTCTACCAGTGCAGAACTTGAGGGCATTATCTGTCCGTACAATCTTCACTGTAGCAGAATACTGAGTCCGGATCTCTAAGAGAAGCGTCTCCATGGCACGTCCAACATCTCCCTTGGTCTTTAGAAGGAATACCCAAGATACTCTGGTGAAATTATTAACAACAACAAGATAATACCGGTGTCCCATTATGTCCAGAACTCTACTTGGTCCCCAAACATCCATATGGAATAACTCAAAAACAGTTGCAGATCCAGGAGAAGCACTAGTAGGAAGGGAAGACCGATGATGCTTGCCTAATTGGCAAGCATCTCATCTAATAGTACTAGCAGGTGAAATATGTGCAATCTCCCTCCGGATGCGATCCAGAGGCATGTGACCAAGATGAAGACGACACTATAAGGCATTCCCCCCATCGTACCTGCTAGCTCCTGTAAGTGGCTCCTAGCCCAGGTGATAAAGCCCATTTTCCTCTGTATCTCTGGCGACGGTCTTCCCAGTGAACTTACCCTAAACAATACATCCAATGTCATAAAAAATAACCCTACAATGAAGATCATTTGTAATTCTACTCATGGACAACAGACTCATGGAAAACTCCAGTACATATAGCGCTCTTGATAATCGCAACATAGGGGTAAGAGACACCTCCCCTTGGCCAACAACTGGAGCGTGTCTACCATCAGCAACTTGCACTGTTCTCCCTGGTGCAACAGAACTGAGTGATCGAAATGACTACAATCACCACAAAGATGCTGTGAGGCACCAGAGTCCACCAGCCATCCTATACCATGATGACTTCTGTCATGATCTTGTTGCACCATGCCTGCGTATGTCATCATCTTGATAAACTAGATGATGCAGAAGTAGCCATTGCTCCTAAATCCACTGGGAATCCACATAAATCAAATCTGAAATATCTCCTTCAGATTTGGGGAATCACGATCAGATCACAAATTACGTGATCGAACATGAAATCCAAGTGTATAGATCCTCCGAGATCACATTTTCTTTTTTTAGATCATGAGAGTCCTCCAGATGAAAGGAGGGACACGCTAGGGTTAGGAGGGACCCCTAGCAGCCCTCAAACCATGAGGGAGGAGGCTGTGCTTGCTACTGCCACCCTACACAGTAGCAACAGGTAGCAACACTGCTGCCGCCGTCGCTACTTTGTCACCTACGACTTAGAGCTGATGTGGCACACACCTTCGCTGAGCATCGTTGCTTTATGCACGCACCACCGCGCGCTGCTACCCCTGCAGCACGCTGGCACGCACCCTCTTCGAGAGTCACTATAGCGCCGTCGTGCGCTGCTACCCCTGCTACACGCGTCGTCAAAGCGTTGTCGCACGCGCTGCCGTGTGCTACTGGAGTTGCGCGCACCTTTCGTCCGATAGGGAGGCTAGCAGCCTCTGCTACAGTCGAGGGAGCCGAGGCAGGGACGATTCGGTGGCTGTGGTTCCGACGGGGAGGGTAGGGTTTTTCGTGCATAGGTTTTGGCGATTTGTAAGGGTGGGATACCAGAACTCGATCTAAGATTGCGCTCTGATACCAAGTGGGAAGAAATGTTCAATCCAAATTCCTTGGAAACCCTACATCTCTTTATATATAGAGAGAAAGAGATGTGGGTAAAATACAGTGCATGTCCATAAAGAAATAACAAACTCCAAATAGCTAGTAACAGAAAGAAAAGACAAGATAAATAGGAGTCTCAACAATACGGTTAATGAGATGAACAATAGTGTGCAATGCCAAGTACCAAAAACGAAGTGATAGAAAGGAATTAGCAATAAGCGCATGAGCAATTTTAGTAGTATATCTGTTTTTATGCTCTGCACAACCATTATGTTTGTGTGTGTAAAGAGCAGATATTCGATGAACAATCCCATTATTCTTATGCCATGAAGATAGGGCCTACCACTCTCCCTCCTGATCAAAATGTAAAGCCTTGATGACGATATTAAATTGTGTTTTTACAAACTGTCGAAACTAAATAAAAATATCACGAACATCATATGTATTCCTCATTGGAAAAATCCATGTGAACCTAGTATTGTCATCAATAACAGTAACAACATAACGTGTGTTTATCGCTATGAATCGGGGTTTCAAAAATGATACGTTGCGGTATAGCCGATAAAGCGTGAAAACAAATAGAATTTATACTCGAATGGAAATTCGAGGTCGAATGCAGGGAGCAATCAGCAAATCAATCTCAAGATCCCAATTTTAAGTAAAAGATATAAGCAATCGCAAACAAAACTTATTCAAGAATGATATTTCAATAATTCAAGAATCCATATGCACAAAGATTAGGGTAAAATGGTGATTTGAATAACCAAATTACCCTTTGAGTTTAAACTTCACAATTTATTCTAAATATATGAACAGTGATCAGAATCAAATAAGCCACAACAATCAAATATCCCAACAGTGTTTAGAACCGGTAGAATAGAGCACCAACAGAGGCCCAGAGGCAAAGGCCAACAATATAGCACCAACAGAGGAACGAAGGTCCTCTCAGAGACTATGTATAGACAGAGGCAAACCCCCCTCTCTCTCTTCCTTTCTCTCTCAGAACAAGCAAACTAGACTGGACCTGATAGCCGGGTAATCGGATTAAGGCCCAGACCCGCATGGCGTGAGTGCGGGCGAGGGCATGTGCATAGAGCGTGAGAGCGGGACCTCACCCCAGTGCACTCGGAGGCATCAAGGCAGAGGCACAAATTCAACTTATCCCCTACACGGGCTTCAGCAACTCACGAGGTGGGACTATCTCACCCGCTTCGTTTCTTCGCACAGCAGCAGGCACTTCTTCGTCGAATCAGGGTAGTGGTTGAGATCGACGTCCCCAATTGAAGACCTGGTGATGACCCTTAGGTGATTCCGCACTGCCTGGAGCTAACACCTGGGGGTGGAGTCACAACAACACGACCTGGAGCTCTTCAAAGAAGCTCCGACAATGTCGGCTTCAACCTGGGACCTGAAAATGCAAATAAGGCCTTCTGGTCGCGTCAGTCAAGTTCAAAAGCTTCGCATTGGTTTGGCAAAGTCAATGGTGGTGGCTGCGTGGTGTGGGTGGAGCGAGGTTGAAGAAGGTGCGTGGAGGTGGGTGTGCTCAACAGGAGGGTAAAGCGGTCAAGAGCCCTAATAAAGTTAGGGCTTTTCACCAGGAGGTCGCGGCAAAGCTAATGGAGGTGGTAGTGGCGAGATTCGTGTAATGGAGCTGTGGGAAGGCGTCGTCGGAGTTTCGCTGGAGGCGAGGAAGATGAAGGTCGTGCGGGTGACAGTGCGGTTGTGAGTAGTTTGTGAGTATGGGGGAAGGGAGTAGACTGAGAGAAGAGATAGAGTGGCTCAGGGGGTTAGGGACAGACGGAGAGTGTCAGTGTTGGCGATCTGGAGCTGAAGAAGATGAGGAGGTCCAGTAAGGTGGTGCGGCGACGATGATGAGGAAGGAAACCCTTACTGTGGCTGGCGAGGAGCAGACTTGACGGAGGAAGGTAGAGGGCCATCTAATTTGATAGTTGGACGGCCGGAAGAGGAAGACGGAGAGGTGTCCCCGAAGCAAGGTATGAAGATGACCAGAGAGGGATGAAAGAGGGGTTTCTCTGGCCAGAACCTGCTAAGGAGGTAAGGCAGGAGTTCCAGGGCTTAAATAGAGCTCCAAAGAGGGCCCTAGATCAGGAAAGAGCTCTGATTTGCTCTTTAGGAAATCAAGAAATACCCATTGATTCCATGCATTCGCACGCACGAATCAAAAGGTTTTAGGAGTTAGGATCTGTCCTAATAGGTTCGTTCAGGTGTGAACATCAATCCCACCAAATTTGGTGGGATTTGATTACCATTAGAGTGGGATTTAGCCTGGTCAAAGCCTGCCTGGAGGTCAGTTGACCTCCAATGGCGGCAAGGACCAATATGCAAGGACGATGAAGAAGTTAGGGGGCAATTTGTATGGATTTCAAAATTGAGGGGCTATTTGAGATAATAACAGTCAGACTTGGACCAAAATGCAAACTAGGTCAAAATAATCTCAAATTGAGCCCAAATTTTGATACAAACCTAATTTGGACCCAAGGAATTTAATGGTAAAGTTGGATTTAGGTTTTGACTAAGTTTAACTGCGTAAATTACGTAGAAATCTAAATTAGGGCAACTGTATGTCTGAGATTTTATTTTAGGTCAAAATGGATTCCGATGGTCAAATTAAAGATACCAAATCTTATAGAATATTTTTCTATGATTTATAGAAGGTTTAGGTGAATTTTAACCTGACCATAACCTTGGTTAATTAAGCGGGTCTATTTTTAGGATTTCAAATGTCATTTAATTCTTGTAACGCGTGAAAACCCATTACTATCTGTATGGAGCCACTTATTATTCATTAATGACCATATGACCTTTAATAAACTCCTGAAATACCCTGTGGTTATTCTGTATTTGTGAAATGTGGTTAAAATTGCAGAAATAACCCTTGTTTCTTATCTTATCAAAATAGATCATTATGCTTATATGATCCTCTCATGGTTATGTAGGATCTTTTATCAACTTTATTAGACCAAATTGAGCTAGTTATGACTCGTGATAGTGTTGCCTCCAACGTGTTCCATCATAGCCAAGTATAGGAGAGGTCCATACATCACTAAATGTCAAATCAAAGGGTTTTGCACTAATAGAATTGGTTGAGGACATGTGTAAATTGTGAGCTTTTGATTGCATACATACATTACATAGACTTCTATTCATATCATCAATAAGACTAAAGCCAAGCAGTTGAAGAGCTTTCCATACAACAGAAGTATTAGAGTGGCCAAGCCTTGCATGTCACAAGGAGAGTGGCTGCTCAATTTAATTTAAAGAAAAGCAAGGGCATCTAACTTCAAAGGATTATTTGAAGTTGAATGCTCAGTGTCTTTCCTAGCAAAGATAGCAGCAACAGAAGATGATTGGCATCCACATTTGATAAAGCCCATCACGAACTTGCCCTTGAAACAATGGAGCTTGAGTGCATTCGTCCTTTGCAACACAATAATTGCCATGAAGCTAAAAAAAGCATTGATTATCTTTTGCAAAACATAGTACAGATAATAAATTTTTGTGGGCTTTAGGAACACGTAAAATACGATGAAGCTGGAATTGTTTGTTATTATAAGTACAAGAGGTTGAATCAATGTGAGAAATGCACTCACCATATCCATTGGCAAAAAGACTTCCTCTGAACCACCACAGTCAAATGCAATACCCATATTAGAAAGAGAGTTGGTGACATGATGCGTAGCTCCTGCATTTGGATGCCAAGGCTGAGAATTAATATCAGCATACCCCATTTACTGAATTTGTGGTGTGGTTGGTATTTGGGGAAGATGATCATGGTTAAATCAATGATAACAATTTAAAGCAATATGGTTCATTTTTCCACAAATTTGACATTGAAGCCCATAGGCAAAATTGAAACGAAAACCTCAACCATGTGAAAAATTTTGTTTTCGAGAAAATCTTCCACGTGGATTGAAGCTGCCACGAGTATTAAAACCTCCTTGACAGGTGAAACCCCATGATCAGTGACGTCACCTTGGCCATTAGAACCACCTTTGCGATCTCCACGTAGAGAAAAAGACTAAGAATTCAGTTGAGCAATAGCCAGGTTAATCGACACATCTAGCTTGGGTTTATTTCTTAAAATTCATTATTCATAAGCTAACAAAAGACCAATAGCTTCATTATAGCTAACAAAATCATCACGACCCATAAGAATAGTGACTACCGAATCATATTCGGTCCCCAATCCATTAAGAATTGCTAGAAGAAGGTCATCAAAATCAATAACTTTTCCAAAAGTTGCAGCAAGTTGATGCGCAATGGTCTTTCATTTATTTGTATAGTCAGAAATGGAAACATCATTTTGTAAAGAAAGAGATTAACTCAGTTCTAAATTGAGACACTTGCACTCGTGCCCTGGTTTTGGCGACAAAATAACTCTCAAGAAAAATCTAAACTGCACGAGCAGATCTAAAATTTGGCTACAAATTTCTTCTATGATGGAAGAAGAGCCATCTTAAGACAAGTTGTGCAGGTGTGCCAGAGGGGGGTGAATTGTGCCAGAAATAAAAATGATACAAATAAAATCAGTCGTAGTAAATGATCACTACAATTACAAGGATTTTTAAGTGAAAACCCAACATAGGTAAAAACCACCACCTAATTCTCTCGATTTAGAATTTTCCGATCTACCATGTAAATCAAAATCCACTAATGTATCACTTTAAACCGAGGGTGATACAACCTCAATTACAACCATACTACTTTTACGAGGGTAGTGTACCTTAACCTCTCTTCTTTACGAAGAGAATTTTGTCTCGCGAAAGAGACGAAAATTCAACACGCGAATACCAACCAAGAAATAAAACAAAATACAACCGCCTATAGAGCCCAAATATTAAGTTTAACCTAAGCCTCTATAGGTGAAGATTACTTCCCTTAAGGTGGAAGTGGATAGGCGTGAATGGTGCAACGTAACGGTACTCTCGGATATGTATTTGGAATCTTGGAGAGCAATGGCAGAGTTCTCTTTAATCTTTTGCTCGATAAGCCAAATATGGTAAAAAGTATTGTCTCAAGGTGTGCCCTCACAAAGGAAAGGTTCCCATCTATTTGTAGATCTCTTAGGAACATTCAAGAAATCCTTGGAGAGGCCTGATAGCCGTTGGGGTTAAGTCCAAGAAAATCAAGCCGAAATCCCATTGAGATCAGGGTCATAATTAGATCTGACTGTAGGATCAGACGCCTAATTTTTGGGTTATACGTCTTATCGGACCTCTAATGTAAGGTTTAGTCGTCTGATTTAAAGAGTTAGCATTCCTAGATTTAATTGGACGAAAATAAGGTTCTCGTTACAAAAGGTCAGAAGTATGAACTCATATTTTAAGACATCTGGGGCTATTTTTGGACATCTAATAATATGCGGGCTTGTTCCTAGATTGGATTAAATCCAAACAAGGATCTAGTGCAAAGTGATCAGATGTCTTACTGGACGTTTGGTCAAGCTATTGGATATTTGATGATAAAGGCATTTTGACGGTTAGATTTTCGGTCTGACAAGATCCAACGTCTCTTTATCTGACGTTTGGAAGGTTGTACGGATGTCTAAATAAAATATTAAAATATTCATAAGTTATTCTTGAAGTTTTTGGTCTGACAAAGACATCAATAGGCCAACGATTTTTTTATTAGACGTTTGTCAAGGTTTTCAGACATCTTATTAGACGTATGAACATAGGTCAGGGCATTTCGGAACTAAGTGTTTAGTTTATTAAGACAACCTATTTGGTTATTGGACGTTAGATACAGTTATCAGACGATTTAAAATACAATATCAGACGTCTGGTAAACATGTTAGATGTCTAATAAGCCTATCTGATTACTATTTTGATTTTCTAAGTTAGTTCTTGGATTTACTAAAGTGTTATAAGGCTGAGTAAGTGTTTGTAGGACTAAGGTACTTGTATTTTAGGCTCTTTACAGAGACTCTAAAGACAAAAAAGGAGTAACAAATAAAAGACAAGTACATATACAAAAACTTTATCCTATTCTTCTTTATGTATTTCCTTCTTCAAGTTGAGTCCAATGCTCCGTCTTCACGGCGCCTTGATGCTTTTGTCCCTCCATCAAGCTCCTCCGTATTCCATGGACTTTAGCTTGAGATCCTTCATACTTGCTACCATTTGCATTTTAACTTGAAAACTATATCTCAATTGCAAATATTAAGTAATAAGTGTTTTATTATCATCAAAATCAATTATCGTGGTGTATTTGCACCAACAAATTGATCCTTCCTTTTCCAAATAATGAATTGATCATTTGAAACATCTCGATCAGTGCTTGCATCTAGAACAAATTGTCAAGGGAAAGGTTCATTAGTATTAAAAAATCCACATGGTTTTGTGCATATAAGATTGGTAAGAATTGTACCTTCTAGAGAAAATAATTAGAAGCATTCAATTTGTATTGTTCACTATTTTGAATAGTAGCTGGAAGTGTAACATGAGAAAAGGAAATTTTAGATTCGCCAGTACCATCCAGCTGATGGACCTCGGAAGGCCATCAAAGAATTTATTTGCATAGGAAACGTATCATAGCCACAAGAGAATAAAATTAAACAAGCAATCACATGCACACGACGATTATTGACTCAGTTCCACTTTAAGAGGTATATGTCTAGGGAGGGAATCTAACCATCAATCTCCACTATCGGTGGAAAAATGCATATCAGGTGGTAGGCTGAAAGCCTAGGCTTGCTTCCCTTCAAGGTCCGGGGTCCTCCTTTACCACATGTAGGTAGGAACTATTTATAGAATACATGAGAGTGAGGTTGTTAAGAGATAGCGAGGAGTTGTTGATTGATATTATGAGGAGTTGTTGAGAGATAAAATGGTGAGTTGCTAAGAAATAAAATGTTGACTCGTAAACGCTCTGTGGATCGTGCCTCCTCGCCTTCCCGCGCGAATCAAGTCTAAGCGAGTTCGACCAATCTATTAGCAAGCTGACAAGACGTATTACATGAGGGCAATTTTCGTCCCACATCAGATACCCCTACTCTCATAGTCTAGTTGTGTCAACTATGAGAGTAGACTTTCACTTTTTCTGCCCTCGTGCAAAGGTCACCTTGGCACCTAGCAGCTATCGTCGGTATTGTCGGGGGGTAGCTACTTTATTGTTCTCGCTCACCCGCTCGCCTCATGAGGGAGGGAGGGAGAGTTTGTTCGTGAACCATCTCTTGAAAAAATAGGTGATTAATAAAATATAAATCTTAATGAAAGTATGGGAATTCAGTTCCCGACTTTGAATTTGATCTTGACCCATCGTTCGCGCTGGCCAGACTGGAGTACCTAGGCACTCCCCGTGTTTTTAAGAGGTAGCCACAGTAGGATGCCAAGGTTCCTCACACGTTGTCGAAGCTCGCAGGGTCTAGTTGGGGTACCCGTTGGCAGTCTGTTTTGTGGGTGGCATGTGTTTGTTGGGAACGCGAGGGGTTTTTCAGTCCCGACGTATACTAGTTCGCGCGCAGGTAGGGAGATAAGTGGTATATAATTTATGTAAAAATAAACCTCCATTTTATGAAATAAGAAAGTTTTTTACTTATCTGTGTAATAGGGGAGGTGCATGAAGCGTTGTTTGGTTATTGACGAGCTCATGGGCCTTATACATTCCCCTCCTTTTTTGCTTTTTTAGCTTGTCGGACATGAGGAAATGGCAACCACGAAGGCTCCCTTTCAAAAGTGTTTGCACGAGGGAATCCTTCCTTATTTTTATTTCGAAAAGAACCAACTGATTGAGATTTGGAGGGGTACCAAGGCCCATTCCATGCACACCTTCTGATGTCTAACACCCAACAACATTAGTAAGGAAAATGAGGGACTAGCCGCCCTCTCTCCATCGATGCAGCTTGTGTTGGAACCCTCATGACCAAGACTGAGGGAGAAGCCTAGACATTATTTCAAACATTGAGTGACAATTCTATTCATATGTCTTCTGCCTATCAAGAAAAAAAACCATCGATCTTGCAGAAGAAGTTGGAGGCCCATGAAGTCGGGGCATCTCAGGATTTAGCTTATCAGATTCAACTTTTGAATAAAAATTTTGATAAGCTTTTAGCAAACCCCAACATGCACCCGCAAGCAGCCTCTATTGTCCAGCCTCCAAGTGAATGCTCCATTTGCCAAAGCACTTCACACGCCACTGTGGAGTGCCAGTTGGAGAATCAAATCCCTGAGTTGATTCATGCCAATTTGAATGCGGCCCAGGGATTTCGCCCACCCCGTAGGAACAACTCATATTCTAATACTTACAATTCGGGGTGGCAGGACCATCCAAATTTTTTGTGGAAGAAAAGTGATGCTTCCGACTAAGGGAATGCAAGACCCCAACCTCTCCAACCCATGTACCAACCGTCGTATACGACCCCTCCTTAAAATAAACCAGCTGAGATGGATGAATGAAAAGCCATGATGAAGGCGATGCAAAAACATCAAAACATCATCATCCAATCTTAGAATAAGATGATCATTGAAATGCAATCCCAAATTGATCATCTCACAGAGGCGATAAGGCAGCGTGATCCAGGGAAACTGCCCAATTCTTCTGAGGAGAATCTCAAGGGTAAGGAGATCATATTCAGAGAGCACTCTCAAGCTGTGACTGTGCTGAGGAGTGGCAAATAAATTTTCAAACCTAATAGCACTCCTATGGTCACCCCTTAGAATTCCCCTCCTACATCACCCCTGACTTCCACCTGATGATTCCTACGAGAGGGGGTGAGATTTATGGAAAAAAATAAAGTACGGAAGCAAAATAAACAATCTCACAAAAAAGGACAATCACATAAATTGCACAAGTGATTTTTAAGTGGAAACCCAAACTGGCACATAATCCTTTCGAGTTAGGATTTTCCGATCGACCAAGTTAATCAAAATCCACTAACTGAACTACTTTAATGAGGGTAGTTCAACCTCAATACAAACACCCTACAAGCATGAGGGTAGCATTCCTCAAACCCCACCTCTTCATGAGCAGTATTTTGTCCCTCGACGGAGACGGGAATTCGCAAGGCGAATACCCAACACAATAACAAATAAATATTACAACCCAAACCTATAGAGCTACAAAGTATAAATCCTAAACTTAGCTTCTATAAGTAAAGACTACTTCCCTTTGCTGGAAGTGTGTCTGCTTGACACGGATGCGTGAGCTACACGGTGGCACTTCGTCGCTCTCGTAATCGCAGAGGGAGAGCGGGTACTCAGCTGGATGATGCTCTCTCGAAGTGGAACTAAGACTTAGAGAGCAACAACTCTTCTAATGATCTATTTGAGACAATATAGTGAAAAGTAGTTTCTATAGGTGTGTCTCAACAAGGCAAGGGGCATCTCCTATTTATAGATGGCTTTGGAAGTCTTAGGTAGTCGTTGGGGATCATCCCAAGGCAAATCAAGCTGCAATCATAATCATTAATGATTCTGATAGGGTCATCAAACAACTAGGAAAAAGATCAGACGTCTAGTAGTCATTCTTAAGACGTTTGGGAACTAAGTCAATCGTCTAATTCTAAATAGGTTCCCTTATTGACTTTCATCAAATTTAAACAGGGTTCTAGTGTAAATTAATTAGACGACGTACAGGACGTTTGACACTAGGTATGGACGTCTGGAAACCTAATTAACTGTGAGAATGGATTTCCCAAGGCACAAACGGCTATAACCCTTACCAGAAGTGATTTCAGCTCAATCGAGGGCTAACAGTCACTTATCAAACGTCTGAGGTCATCTACGGACGTCTGATATAGAAGTCTAAAAGTCATTTCTTAACGATCATATTATGAAGGCCAACGTTCCACTAATTAGACATTAGGCCAAGACACTAGACATCTTCTAAGATGTCTGGACTATGGGTTGGTCGTCTGAAATCAGCAGACTGAAAGTTCTAAGACCAGCCCTAAACGTTTGGATGTCTGATACAACATTTAGATGTCTTAAAGTCCAAGATCAGACGTCTGATCAGGTTATCTGAAGCCTATCTTAGTTTTCTAAGCACTCTGAGAGTTGTCTAAGTGTCATAGGGTTGTGCAAGTGTTCCTAGGACTACAGTAAGATAACTTTGAGGCTCGTTAACAAATATTCTAAGACAGAAATAAAGAGCGACAAAAGAAACAAAAACAAAGTACAATGAACAAGAACGAAAATCTATCATATTCTTCATCTCCTTCCTTCTTCAAGATTTCGGTCCTCGCGAAGCTCCTTCTCCTCCAACGAGCTCCTTCAATCCACTATGGACGCGAGCACTAAGGTCCTTCACATTTGTATCCATTTGCAATTATCCTGAAATCTTAAACTCAAATGTAAATGTTAAAACACAAGTGTTTTGTTATCATCAAAATTGATGATCGTAGTGCCCTTACACCAACTCCACCTTCACCAAGGAAGAGCCACACTGCCCTCCCTCGCTTGAAATCACTCACCCGGAGGATGTCGTCATTCGGCCACCCTTTTTCCCGACACAACGATCCCTCCACCCAGAAGCTGAAAGTGCCCTATCCTGAGCGCCTATCCGCTCCTGAGGAATCTTTTGTTGGCTCATCTGGAGCCAAGGATAGGACGAACGAGATTATGGGCATTTTTAGGCAAGTCCATATTAATTTGCCTCTGTTGGATGCTATCAAGCAAATTCCATCCTATGCCAAGTTTCTGAAGGACCTATGTACCCAGAAATGCCGATCTAGGAGATTGGTCTAAACTAAGGTCATCTTGTAGTCGATGCTCCAACATGGAACACCACCCAAGTCGAAAGACCCAGGAACCTTGTATATTTTAGTGGTAATAGGTAACCAATGCATTGACGGGGCTCCGCTCGATTTGGGCGCAGGGGTGAACATGTTGCCAAGTTCTATCTACAACCTTCTAGGATGAGGAGATTTAAAGCCTAGTCCTATCACCCTCCAAGTCGTAGACAGATCACTTAAGTTGCCACAGAGATTGTTAGAAGATGTCTTTGTGAGAGTGGACTTCTTCTTCCCTGTTGATTTTCACATGCTCGACATTGACCCGTTAAATAAGCTTACAAAGTAGTCCATTATTCTGGAATGCCCCTTCTTGGCCACAGCCAATGCCTCCATTAATTGTATATTGGGGGCATTTAAAATGTGATTTGGGAATAAGAAAATTTGGTTAAATGTCTTTGATTACTATAAGCAACCCAGATTGGAAGATTTTTCCCATATTGAGGTTGTTGATGAGATTATAAAAGAGACTACTCCAGCACTCTTATATAGTGACCCCCTTCAGATGGTCATATTTAAGGACCACCCTTAGATTATTGAAGAAAAGGAGGGGGATATGCCCAAATTGGAAGAGTTGCTGGGAGTGCACACCGAATCTCTCTCCCCTCCCTGGACTTTGAAGATAGACCCATTACCTGTGGCGGGGACATCTCATCCAGTATCCTCAATCTAAAAGGCTCCTAAGTTGGAGCTTAAACCCCTCCTGAGCACGCTAAAATATGCTTTCCTTGGCCCCAATGACACACTCCCCATCATTCTCCCGTCTGTGTTATCTGAATCGTAGAGGGAGCATTGCTTGAATGTTTATAGAGGCAAAAGAAAGTTATTGCATGGACTATTGCTGATATTAAAGGTGTTGACCCCTCCCTCTGCATGCATCATATATACACGGACGAGTCTCTAAAGCCCTTTCGTGACATGCAGAGAAGGCTCAACCCCAATATGCGGGAGGTTAAGAAGATTTTGAAATGGCTAGATGCAGGCATTATCTATCCCATTTCAGATAGTAAATGTGTCAGTCCTATAATGTGGTGCTGAAGAAGGCAGGAATTGCAGTGGAAAAAAAAAGACCAAACCCTCAACTGGCTGGAAGGTTTGCATTGATTACTGTTGTCTGAATACGACTACCTAAAAAGACCATTTCCCCTTACCTTTTAATGACCAAATTTTGAAAAAACTAGTAGGGAACAAGTACTTCTACTTCTTAGACAAGTACACTAGGTATAATCAGATAGTTGTCTTCCCTGATGATCAGGAGCGTACCACCTCCACTAGCCCATATGATACATTTGTGTTTCGCCGAATGCCATTCGGGTTATGTAATGCTCATGCCACATTCTAATGATGTATGATGGCTATCTTTTCTGAAATGATCGATCAGTTTGTTGAGAGCTTCATGGATAACTTTTCCATATATGGCTCATCCTTTGACCTATGCCTCTCGCAGCTTGTTAAAGTTGTATCCCATTGCGAAGAGGCTAAGCTGGTGCTTAGCTGGGAGAAAAGTCATTTTATAGTCCAACAAGGCATTGTTTTGGGGCATGTAGTTTTCGAGAGAGGATTGGAGGTGGATAAGGCCAAAATTGAGTCCATCTTTAAACTTCCATTGCCTACCAATGTTCGTCAAGTTAGATCTTTTCTTGGCCATGCTAGATTCTATCGGCGCTTCATTAAAGATTTTAGTAAAATCTCTAAGCCACTCTACGACCTATCAGCGAAGGATGTTTCCTTCAACTTTGATGACAGATGTGGCAAGGCTTTCCAGGTCGTGAAGAAATCCCTCATTACTACGTTGATTCTTCAAGCACCAGATTGGACCCTCCCCCTTAAGCTTATGTGTGACACACCTGACTTCACCATGGGAGCAATCTTAGGTCAAAGGGTTGATGGCAAACGTCATGTTTTACACTATGCCAGCAAGACCCTCACGGATCCTCAACAAAACTACACTGTCACTAAGAAGGAACTTCTCGCAATAGTGTATGCTTTGAAAAAGTTTCGATCTTATTTATTAGGGTCCAAGGCCTTGGTGTGCACTGACCATTCTGCTTTAAAGCACCTTCTTGCTAAGAAGGACACCAAACCTTGTATCATTCGTTGGATTCTGCTACTCCAGGAGTTTGACTTGGAAATCAAGGATAAAAAAGGAGTCGAGAATGTAGTAGTAGATCATTTGTCTAGGATCCCCATGGAGGCATCAACCTTAGTTGGATAAATTCGTGAGGCCTTCCCCAATGAATCTCTGATGGTCATGGAGGCCAAATCTCCTTGGTTCGCTGATATAGTGAACTTTCTGGTCATAGCCTTTACCCCTGGTACCTGGGATAAGCAGAAGCGAGACAAGTTTCTAGTCGAAGCTAAATTTTATCTCTGGGAGGAACCTGAGTTGTTTAGAATAGGCCCTAACCAATTATTCCGCATGTGTGTCCTTGAGGAAGAACAAAGGAGTGTTCTGAGTTTTTGTCATGACTTCTATTGTGGAGGGCACTTTAGTGGGTAAAAGACTGCACACAAGGTTCTTCAGTCTGGCATTTAGTGGCCCACACTATTCAAAGATGCACATACTTATGTGGGCGCATGTCCACGCTACCAGTAGAGTGGAACCATTGGGAAAAGTGATGAGATGCCTTAGCAACTATTCTCCCCGTAGAGATATTTGATATTTGCGGCATCGCCCTCATGGTTACCTTTCCTATGTCCTTCGGGTATAAGTATATCCTTCTGGTTGTGGGGTACTTGTCGAAATGGGTAGAAGCCATACACACTCGAATTAATGACCATTCTGTGGTCTTCGATTTTGTCGGGGCTAATATCTTTTCTCGGTACAAATGCCCCAGAACTATCATAAGTGACGGAGGACCTCACTTCAAGAATGCACACTTCATGAGATTACTCCAAAGTTTGGGAGTCAATCACATGTTAGCCGCACCTTATCATCTCTAAACGAGTGGATAAGTTGAAGTGTCAAATAGAGAGATTAAGCGAATTCTGCAGAAGACTGTTAAGCCTGATAGAAAAGAATGGTTGAGAAAGCTGAATGATGCACTGTGGGCCTACAGGACAACTTATAAAACTCCCTTGGGCATGTCACCTTTTAGGATGGTTTAAGGGAAAGCATGCCACTTACCTATGGAAATCCAACACAGGGATTTCTAGAGCATTAAGAGTATTAATTTAAATCTGGGTAGAGCAGGTAAAGCTTGCATGCTCGAGTTGAGTGAGCTTGAGGAGTTGTACAATGAAGCTTATAAAACCTTTCAAGCTTATAAACAACGTATAAAGGTCTTCCATGATAAACACATCATTAGAAAGGCCTTTGAGCCCAACCAATGTGTTTGGCTTTTCAATTCTAGACTCAAATTATTCCCTGGAAAGCTCAAGTCCCATTGGGATGGGTCGTACGTTGTGATAGAAGTCTTCCCTTGTGATGTAGTAGAAATTCAAAACCCCACTTCTGCAAAGAGTTTCAAGGTAAATGGCCAACGTCTCAAATTGTACATAACTCTTGTCGATGGCCAAGTTATGGATGCACTACAGCTCAAGGAGCTTTAGCTCCTTCTACTCTCCTACTCTGGTAATATTATTCTGTCTTTATTTTTTTTCAATGAGGACATTGTCAATCTTAGGAATTGGGGGTATAATCTGAGGTTATTTTATAGCATTTATAATATTTGCATGCATTTAGGTGCATTAGTTTGTTTACCAAAAAAAAGAGAAAACTTTGTTGAGCTAAGTTGGTTAGTCCCATCATTTTCTGTGGATGAATTCAACCAAGTTCTAGGCTGGATTGAATGATGAGACCTTAAGTGTCTTACCTCAGGCGATAGGTGAGACATACTCCCTTTAGGCCCCTAGGACTTTGAGAGCTTAAAAGTCTGAGTATTCGTTAAGATGCAGATTATTCCTCAAGTGGTTGAGGATGTGCGAAGCTAAGGTATTATGACAAGGACTTTGGAAGTATTTAATGCCCTTGTCTGCCCTTTTGTTTGCTAGTTCTAGTAACCTAAGGGTCAAACCTTACACACACTATGGTCTTGTTTAGAATGCCTAATAAAGTGAATGCCTTAAGTTCTTGAAGAAATTGAGTTCTCTAAGCTTCGACTTAGGAGAAGCTTGAAAACACAAATTGATAGGATGAGTTCCTACTACTTTAGAGGTAGAGCATATACTCTCCTTGATGACACGATTGATAAACATTAGTTTATCATCATTCTTATGCCCTAAAACAAACCTACCTCTTAGGATTTTAACTTTGTAAATAGGTTTCCAGGTTGCATTTAGGCATTCCATTAGGTTAGGCATGCATTGCATATTTTCTGTCTTTTTAATGTGTTTGTTTGAGTGTCAGGGATAAGCAGTGAGCCAGATCCCACAAACCTTGACACTTGAGAGGGCAGAAGATGAAGAAGGTCAATTTAGCTGGATTCCAACTCAACTTTGTTGGGTTTAGCTCATTTCAGCTCCATTCAGCTCATTTCAGCTAAATGACAGCTCATGATAGCTTAACTTAGCTTACCCTAGTTGAATTCCACCTCAACTTAGTTGGGGCTAGCTTATCTTAGCTCCATTTAGTTCACTGGGAGCTCAAGCTAGGTCAACATAGCTGACCCCAACTCCTTCCGACTCTACTTAGCTCATTTCAACTGAACTCCTTCTAGCTTAGCTACTACTTGACAACTAGTAGCTAAGCTAGCTAAGGAGCCTTCAAGAGAAGCAGGTCTAGCTCACCCAAGCTCCAGAATAGTTGAGACCAGCTCAACTTACTTAGCGTAGCTGCTAGCAGAAGAATTAGCTAACTAAGCTAAGTACCTGAGCTCCTAAGAAGACCTCTTCAAACACTAAAAGCTCCGGGAAGATCCATTCAGCTGCAGTCAGCTCCTGGATACCTCCACCTTAACTCCTCGACTACGCATCTACTAGCTTAGCTAGCTAGGCTAGCTCTTCTACTTAGCTAGCTACCCTACTGAACTCCACCTCCACTCGATGGCCAACCACCACCACCTTAACCTCCACCTTCCTACTATGTTGACGCCACCTAAAAGCCACTTCTTCAACCCATGTTCACCACCAAGAGACACCTCCAACTTGGTGCCAAAAATATCCTATAACTACCATATTTTTTGGTGCCAACCCAAGACACAATCTCCACCATGCACCATCCTTTAAACGCCATCCTATCCCTCCAAATTGGCACCAAATTTGGTGGATGGCAACCACCTTGGACAACCAAGAGGGGATGTCTTCAAACCCAAAACCAGCTCCCATGGATCCCTTGATTTGGCGCTGAATAATAAGGCGTGGCTCATCATAGCTAAAATGCCTAAGTTAAGCTAGAAACTAAGTTAAAACTACAAAATTAACACATGAAAAGGGTTAAATGTGGTAAATAACAGAAATTACCTAAACATCCAGTTTGCGCTAAAAATGTAAAATTAGGCCATAAAATGAGATATTCTGTTCATTAATGTAAATTGATGATCCAATTGCAAAATTGAATACATATTTGAGTTCAAAAGTTTGAATCAAAAGTGAAATCAACTTCCTAAATGTTCAATTAAGTTTCAATAAAAACATCGTAGCATTTGGATATCACTAGGACCTTACATTTAAAGTTTCACATAAAGGTCCTTAGGTCATAACATTCTATTTGCATTTAACTTCTCAAGGACCTAATTGTAGATTGTCGAGGACTTATCTGAAGACTCCAAGGACTGCTATGTTATCCTTCTTCACCACTTATGGGCTTGCATGCAAATTCTCTACCCCTTCGCACCATAGGGCTTCTTCGCACATTCACCAAAAGAGATGCAACAGCGGTGCACCTCTAGGTGCACTGTTCACACAAGAACAAGCGCAATCGCGACCATTTATTCCTTTCACTCTTGATCCAAGAGGCCAACTCCAATCGAAGCTTCGCGTGCCCTTGCACCTGCAATCACCATCCCCTCTAGATCTCATCCAACAACCATGATTTGGATTGAAACTTCGTGCCTTCCTCTTCTCTCCACCTCACCATTGAAGACCTAGGCACTTGATTCCACTACTACGGTGCTCAGATCCAGTGACAAAGCTACTTAAGTCCCTCCCCAGCTCGTGTGCGCGTAATTGACTCCCCACTACACCTCTTAAGTCGATCCTTTCTTCCCTCTCCAACAATCCTAACCCTTCACTCGCCACGCCTGTGACAGGGGCGTGGTTTTTCACCTCCAATTCTTCCTCGTCGCTAGTGGTGGCGTACGCCTGAGGACGACCCTGGAGCTCCTCTTGTGGGCTCTTCACTTGCTAGAGATCTCCCCCCATTCTTCCCCCTTAGCCGCCGACTTTGGATCTAGGGAACCTCATTCTTCCTGTTAGATAAATTTCCCTGCTTTCTAGAGTACCTTAAATTGGTAATTAGTGTAATTTGGATTAGCTTAGGAGTAGATTAGATGATGGAATTGATGGATGTTGTAGTTTAGCATTGGAGTAGATTAGGATAATTCCTCACCTCCTCTGATCAATTCAGATAAGAGGAGATGAATCCATTGCCATCCACATGCCCATTCTTTTCCCTCTTCACCTCACAACATATGTTCACTCACTTGATGCACGATTTTGTCACCAATTAGCCACTCACAAATGTAATTAACAATTTTGAAGTTTACTAGCTCTCATATCTATTAAAATGCTCAAAATCAAGTTGAGGGCTCTCTCATACACTCCATCTGACCACAAGAGTCCTCTCACTGATTTGAATTGGTTAGATTTGCTTGACTGAATGAATATTGGTTTGCAAGCTTAATCGAGAGATTGGGATTTTAATTTGGATAAATATGTTTTAATCAAGTGAATTGAGTTTGAAATGTTTTAATCGGTCTGATTTCCATGGGTTTGAACTTTTTTGGTTGAAGTTTGAAGGAGCAATATGTTCACACCCAAGAATTTTCAAAAATTATGGTGTGTTAGGTAGTTTAGACCTATGAAAGTCAGTTATACTGATTTGAGGTCTAGAGAATAACCTTTATTGATGGACATGTGTGCATTGGGTACTTGAACACCAATCAATGGTGTTCAAGTATCCTAGATGATCAAATCATCATTGACGAGCTTAAATTAAAATTTCCAAATGGATGACATTTGATCTGAATTTGAATGTGTTTTATTTACTGACCAGTGCCTTGATTGAGGTTTGACAAGTTTTAATGAAGGTGAAAGCTACTTTGAGTCATTTTAGATGCTCCTATTGATTTCCTTCTACACAACTATCTATGGTCTTGTATATGGGTCAATGAGGTTTTTCTTGGGTTTTTATTTGAGATATGATTGTGAGATGGATTTTAGACCTCCTGATCATTGTTTGTGATGATTTCAACACAAAGATTTTTGGTTTCAAAGGATTTTGGGCAGGTTTGATTTGTCATAAATGCTTTTGGGAAATTGTACCTTAGATCGGACCTTCTTAGATCTGATCTGGGCTGATTTCAGTAATCAGAGTTGCTACTGGGTGCTTCTAACTGTTGGCTTCACAGTTGAGTAGCTGCTGAGAGAGTAGTAGCCTTTGTTTTAAGTCGTCTGGTAGTGAAGTAGCTATTGATTATGAAGGCTGTACTTGATTCAGATCTGCTAAATTGATTAGTAGCATTGCAATTGAAATTCAACTGCTATTGATCAGATCTGAACCAAGGTCTGAGCTGGGATTTGGGAGGATTTTTAGGATGTAAATGAGCTGATTTTATTTGTATTGTTTGAGTCTCACGTACAAGCATTCATGTACTGAAATTTGATTTTAATTTAACTAGAATAACTTGTAATTTCATTTTATATCCTTTGTCAACTTCTTTGCAATGTGCATAACTATCCAAACCTTAATTTCTGTGAAATTTCAGATGAAAATTTGGTTTAATTGTTTATTCATGTTTCATGATATGTGTTGAACGCTGTTGATTGTTTAAATACCTGTTTCAGCACATAGGGTCCATTTTTAGGCCATAGGTTCCAATTCCAACACTCTTTTAGGCCTATAATTGGTTTAACTTGTATATAAATAAAAATCATAAAAAAAAATCAAAAAATAAAATAAACCTATCTTGAGTAAGATTAGGTATTTTCCTAAGTTCATGTAAAGTTTTAAAGCATTCTGAACCCTCAACTTAATAGAACATATCAGCTAACAACTCGGTATACCTTTGAATTTAATAAAAGAACAAAACTCAAAAATACCAAAAACAATTACGTTTCTCTCGTCTCATTCTTTCTCTCTCATCCCCTACCTCTTCTAAACATGTAAAAACTATAAAACTCAGAAAAATCCCAAAAATACCTTATATATTATGTATATACTTGTATATATTAATTAAACCTAAGTTATATATGTATATATTGAATTATGTATAGATAATGTATATAATTAACTTACATAAGTATTCTATATATTCAATTAATTATTTAGAATAACTTATTCTATATATAACTTTATTGTGTAATTAGATATTAATTTATATAACTTAATTGTAAAATAGACTAAGTAATTAGATAAACCTATTTAAATATACATATTTTTATCTCATATAGTATATGTAGTATGTATTATAAAATACCTGTAATTTAATTTAATTACATATTTACAATAAATAAATAAGTTATTAAGTTAATTAGGTAATTTATTAAATTAAAATAGAATAAATTATTAATTTAAGTTAATACTAAAGTAAATTATATTGTATATTTGTATTATATTATATTAAGTATTTTCAACTTATTTATATCACATTTACACTGTTTTATAGTATTTATAAATTATTTATATGAAAAGCTAACTAAAACATGTATTTAATTATATATAAATTAAAATAAAGCTTCTAAAATATAATAAAAATATATAATAAATAATTTATTATGTACATTAATAATGTATTAAGTCAATTTGATGATTAATTATGCAATTTATACTTTAATTAATAAATTAGAACATAATTTAAGATGTATAAACAGCAAACTTCACCTACTTTTATTATATATCTAGATAACTTATTTTTGTAAATAAATTACATAATTATGTAGCCCTATATAAGGGCTCTCTAATGGTATAATTTAATTTAAAATAACATTAAAATAAGGCCCTCAAATCGAGGGCCAAAACCTTAATTTTCTTGCAATTGCGCAACGTTATGCAACGCAATTTGGGTGCTAAAGATAGTGCCACATCGGTCGTTCACGACCACCTATTGCGGTTTAAATTATTTTCCTCCTACTACCCCTTCGGTCGTGGGCCACGGGTCATGCATTGTGTTAGAGCTTGAATGAGCGCAATACTGAGCCTGAATCCGTAATTAATGCACCTAATTAAACAAGGGTGGCTCTAGTAGAGGTCTGGTGTCACCCTGAGAAGGGAGCTGCGTATCCCTCAAAATGGTCGCTAGCTAGTTGAAAAACCTAATTTTGTTAAATGAACAGTGCATGTGTGAGTGTGTTAAGAGAAATTTACCTAAGTGTTAAATAGCGTAAGAAGAAAGGAAGAGAAGAAGGGAGCGAAGTTGATCAGCGGCTAAGTGTTAGACTCCCCTAAGACCTGTGTGTGTACATATGTATATATGGTAATAGTGTGACTGTATAAATAAAAATATTTATATAAATAATGTAATTAAGTAAGTATATGTATACAAATAAATTACGTAACCAGTATTATAAATGTATATAAGTAATATATGTATACAAATAAGTAGAGTATAGTGTGTTTGAGCTCTTATACATAACACCTAGAGCTTTAGTGACGGACATGACCGTCATTGTACATATATGTATATATTAGTACAGATATCAATTTTTCCTTACGCTATGAATATAATTTTACTAAGGTTTTACTGACATATATATCTGTCACTATATGTATAATATATGCTACTAAAGGTATTAGTATAGTAACTTAACTTGGTATAGTAAATATTTTTAACTATTTTTGTACCTATATTTAGGTATTACTTATATTAGTTGTATATAACTAATATAGAGTAATTACATATAATTTTTAATGCCTGTTTATGTATATATGTTTTCAAGCATTTTAACACTGATAAATTAATTCTTTTATAAATAATTAACTTAATTCTTTTATTCAATGATTCATTCATTTATTCTTGTAAATAAAGTCAATATTTTTGGAATAAAATAATATTTTTGGACTTAGAGAGTAATGTATATCAATAACTACCTCCCAGTAAATGACCTAGAATAAATAAGTAAAAATTAAGTAAATAAATAAAATTGATGCAATATCGATTTGCATTTGTGACATATATTACAACAACGACATTTTAAACATTGTTTTTATTTCGAACCGGTTGTTGACGATTGTATTTTTGACGCCGTAGTTAGGGACAAAAACCCGTTAATAGCACTTTATTGTGATTGATTAACAATTGTCATAGAAAGTTGATTAACCCCCTCTCTTGGATTCTTAACCACCCTCCAAAACCTATCCTAGCTGTCCACTTTTTCCAACTCCAACCCCCCCTTCACCTCTCCTATTAATACCCCATCTAACTACCACTAAAACTCACCCTTGGCTATATTAATCTAATGCATATTCCTCTCTTATAACCACCTATATTGGGCCAAGAAGGAAGAAGAGAAGAACATTAAGGGGGCAATAGACCCACCCCCTTAGTGCCCTCTTCTCCTTCTCTCTTCTTCCTTGTGTCACACTAAGCCAAGGAGTAACACCACCTTAGAGGACGGCCAGGCAGGAAGAGGAGTAGGATGGTTCACGTCCACCCTAAGGAGGAGCACAAAGGCATGCCAATAGGCTTGCCGAAAGGAGACATCCAGGAGGAGGAGCTTCCGTTAACTCTGGGGCAACCAGAGTTGGAGAGGGAGTTTCAAAGCAGCTGCATCTTCATTCCTAAGCGTTCCTCTATCTTCTAGCATATTTATTTCTATTGTAGCTAGTTGCTTTTCCTCGGACATTACAAGTGTGAAACTCCTCCCACTTGTGAGCTCCCCGTATTTGTAAAATAATTTTCTTTATTGAAGCATTCTCCTACTTTTTTTTTTTAGCCCTGTGCTTGATTCCGTGTCTTACCCTTCCGTTATTCCAAGTTGCCTATACTTGGAGTGAGTCAGGAGAGTAAGGCACTTTGTTGCTTTTCTCTCGCTGTCCCGCTTTTTCTTCGCGATCATCCTTAAGTGTTTTTGCTGTAATTAAGACCCCAAAAAAATTATATATATAAAAACCCTAAAAAAGAGAGATTTCCATACTCAAGTGATGAGCCCACATTTATGGGCTATTTAGGTATTTCAATGCCTAGACATTAAGTTATCTTTAACATTTGTTTAGCATGCATTAGGATGTAAATTGATGAGAACCTCATCATGAACCTTAACTAGCATAATTTAATCTAAATAAGTGTGAAGAAGCTCCTACAAAACCTAAAGAGAGGCTTAACTCAGAGAATTCTGGGTTTAAGAATAAGAAAAATCATAAGGGGTAAAATTGCAATTTCACCAATGCAGTGCGCAAACAGGGTAATTAAGGGTCTAAACGAAGGTCAAATGAGCTTGATAAGGAGCAAAGTAGGATGATCTGATCTGAAAAGGGTTATAGCAACTTATAGGAATTAAATGACATTCTGTAACCCTAAAATAAATCCAATTTAATTCACGAGGTTCGAGGTAGAATAAAAATCAACTAAATCCTATAAAATTCATGGAAAAATATTCCCTAGGATTTAGAACCATCAATTTGTCCTTTGCAACATATTTTGACCTAAAATGAGAACCATGCCCAATTTATGACCTAATTTAGGTTTTTGTGCAAATTGACCGGCCAAACATGGTCCAACATAAAATCAAATTTCACCATTAAAATCATTAGGTTCAAATTAGGCTGGTATAAAAATTTGGGCATGAGAAAAGACCATCTTGATCGACTTTACAAATTGATCCTCTTAAATTACTTTTTGACCCTCATCTTTTGAAACCCTTGCAATTGGCCCCCTATCTTTCTCGTCGTTCTTTGCAGAACGGTCCTCCATGCCATTTCTGAGCAGTGTCATACCTCCTGCGACCTTGCGCGGAGGTTTGCGCTGCGCAGGGCATGGCACCCACTCTCGGGAACAAAGGGGAGGTTCCCTACGTCGTCCTCTCTCGCAGGGACCCTCCCATGACCCCTGCAACCGGCCATGCCTCTCGTGCGAATGCACGAAAGGCATGGGTGTCCATTTCCGACCATCTCCGACGAGCACGGCACGTCGCTCCCTCGGTCCCCTCTCCTCGCCAGTGCCTTTATAAGGAGCGGCAGGGTCTGCTGTCTCCTTCAAGCTACTTCTGGTGGAGAAAAATGGTCGATTTCGTCTCTCCCCTCTCCGGTCAGAGTGCCCTAGCTTCCGGCGATCTTCCCTCCTCTTTGTCGCTCTGCTGCCATACCTGCAGCAGAGCCTACTCTGCCCCGTCTTCCCACGCTAGGCCGCACCAGCTAGCGTCTTCGGATCTCCTCGTCGTCGTTACTCCTCCTCTGGGCACCTTCGTCCCCAGCTCTGCCAGGCACTAGCCAGACGCCTTCCTCTCCCTCTTCGTCGACTAAGTAGGTAGGAATCTTCCCCTTACTCTCCTCTCACTCTTCCCTCATTCAATTAGCATTTCAGACCCCTCGACTGCCACTACCACCCCCATCTGCTTCACCTCCGGTAGCCATCTCCGGCGAGGTCGCTCTACCTCCACAGGCCATTTCACCCCTCGCCGACAAGCCCAGAAGCTCCCCCTCACTCCACTCAAGCGTTTCCCCCATTCCATTCACCGCCCTTCACCTCCAGACCACCTCCCAAACACACCCATTTCCGCGCACACAGTCTGCCCTAGACACACGGCCACAGGCGCTCGCGCCTCGCCGACCCTCGCACCGCCTTCGCCACACTCCGGCGAAGCGCCCTGTGTTGTCTGACGTGGCCGGGAGGTCATTTTCGTGAATTCAGGGTTCAACCTCCTCTCCGGCATTGACGAGCTGCTAAAGCTTCTCCGCAGGCAGCTCCAGGACTCCTCCAGCCCAGGCGTGAACTCCAGGCAGCGCGGGGCACTTCCGCAGAAACGCCCAGGTTCGCAATTGGGGTCGCGAGCCTTCGTTGCTGCCCCAATTGCCAGCGCCTTCTCGCCTGCGGGCGCGCGGAGCAGAGGTGGGACTTTAGTCCCACCTCGGAAGTGTGTGGGCACACTCCTACACATAAATTGGAAAAGTGACATTAGCTGTTCGCCTTCGATACACAGGGGTCAGGTCCCTCACCCACGCACGAGCGTGCCATGCGCTCGCACCCGCCCTCGCCCGTGCTCACGCCCCGTGGGCCTGGGCCGAACCCGATTACCCGACCAAGCACTCCTCGCCCACCACCGCACGTCGGTGGGCCTGGTCCAGGGCGCGTTACTCGACCCGTATACCCGCGAATGCTCTGGGAGCGAACGTTTGAGAGAGAAATAGAGAGAGAGAGACGCGGGGAAGGGGTAGGGGTAGGTTTTGCACTGATAATTGTGTGTGCGCGCAGGGAAGAAGGAAAAAGAAGGAAGAAGCAGGCGAAGGAAGAAGAAGAGAGGAGGAGGAGCGGCTGAAGACTTAGCCACACTGAGCAGCTGCTGAAGAAGAAAGGAAGGAGAGGAGCTGAAGGAAAAGAAGAAGAACTGCACTGTAGCAAACGCACAGTTAAGCCGTCTGAGCACCGAGTCAGACGACGAAAGGTCAACGGCCAGAGCAGAAGAAAGCAAAGAAAAAGAAGAAGACAGGAAGAAGAAAAGAAGAAAGAAGAAAAAGAGAAGAAAATCAGAGAGGATGAAAGGAGAAAGACTTAGCAGCTGAAGAAGAAAAGAGAAGGCAGAAGCCTCTACAGTAGCAAGGAAGAATAGAAAGAAAGAAGAAAAAGAGAAGAAAATCAGAGATACAAAAAGAGAAAGAGGAACCACGGAAGCAGAGAAGAAGAAAAGAAGAAAGAAGAGGGTCGGCTGAAGAAAGAGAAGAAGCCAATCACTCTCTCTCTCTCTTAATTTTTGTAAAACCTTATATTGTGAATTTATAGGCTTCTAGAATTATAGTTTGCTCTCTGAGTTCGACCTCGGGAAACTTGTCATTCTAAGTAATAAATTGTATTAAACTGGTAACTGTTCTTGTCATATACGCCAACGACTGTAATTACCATAGTGACAAAGGACCGCACCATAAATAGATTAGTTTATATTTTTGGGTTAATTGCATAATTCATGCATTGCATTCATAATTAAACACATTTAGAATTGACTTAGAATGGCATGCATTTGATTAGTTAACAAATTAGGTGCATTACATGCGTTGCTTTGGGTTTAACATAGAAGTCAAGAGTTTGTGCATAAATAACCCATCATTTCTTTTTATTATTTTATTCACTTTTTTCTTCAACGAATGTATGTAGGAGTCACGGCTACTGTAGAGTAGCATTGAAGTGGCGATGAAATGGGATCTCTATCGCCTACGTTCGTCGTTGCTTCATCTCCTTCCCTCAACGACTCCCTTGCAACTATAATAGCAAATCACCTCTTACATTGTTCAATAGGTCTCCACCCCCATTCATCATTGTGCAGAGAGTTCAAGCTCTCCTTCGCTCCACCACCGCTGGCCTCAACTGTGGCAGCAAGCCTCCACCACCGTGGGCGTGTGGCGTGACAGGCCACACCGCCATCCGGGGCTTGCTTGCATCATCATGCTTCTTCACCGCGCAACATCATCAACACCACCACTACCTCCTCGCCTACACCACCAACACATCCACCCTAAGCAGCCAACGACCGCTGACCACCTCCTTCGCCTTACCGTGCCGCTCGTCATCATTCCCAGTAGTCCAACGCAACCACCACACAACCCCACCTCATCCTCTTTTTCTTCTTCGTTCTTCTTCTGCAACTCCAACAAACCCAATAGCAACAGACTGGCCACCATCACCAACCACCGCAACCATCGCCTGCTCCTCATCTTCATAGTCTCTGCCCTCCACGCAATCAGCACACCTCCAGCACCATACCTCACTATCTATCGCCCTTCTCCACGTGCCACCCTCCAGCACAACGCTGCGCCTCTACCCACGCATAACAGCTCCTGCGCGCAACTGCGCATGGTTGCTCCTACAATCGTTGGGTAGAACGACCACCCACCGCGATTGCCCCTCCTCCGCTTACCTCGCGCCCACCGGCACCGCCCCCTCACCACGCTTACGCTTAGTGTGAGACCAGCTCGCGCCCTCCTCCTCTCCTCGAGCTTCAACAGTAGTGACAACCATTGCCACCCACTCCTCACCACTACCATCTCCGGTTGCCGTTCTCCGTACCACCACTGTCGTTGCGAAGACCTCGGCTCACTCATCTCCTACACGAAATCTTACTGCCGGCCATTGCCTCTCCGCCACGTGCGAGCAAGGAGAAGGCGATCCCCTGTTTTGCCTTCTATTTCTTATTACATTTGCTACCATTGTGGGATTTTTATTACTATTATTGTGACACATTGCAAAATATCTCATCTAGAAGTGCATAATTGTTATTTCAGCATTAGCTCTTGTCGTTTACTTAATCTGAAAGCGATTTTGGCTCGATTTTTTTTAAAAAATCACCATGAATTATAATAATTCAACTCGTGCGAGCTTTTGTAAGCCAGTGCCTCCTTGTGGACACGATCCTCTCTTCTCGTGTGGTTAATTTTATCCAGTGCTTTGATTAGTCGATTTTCCACTACTTAGAAATACAACGACAAATCATTTTAATTATCATCTTGTTCTCAAGCAAGCGAGATTATTAAATTGCATTCTTGCCTTTCTTGGGACGACTCGAATACTCCTCGAGTACTCGGTTCATATAAATTTTAAAAGCAATCAGATTTCACGTGTACAACGACTAAAAACCCATTTTACAAATCGCGTGATTTTCGTTTCACTTTTTGCCAAAAAGTGATGCAAGATTTACACGCTTTGTAATTAATGCGAAATAGTGTCATTGCAACGTGCAAACCCGATTAGCTTTTAAATTTACAAACCTAGATAGTGCCAGTATCTAGGGTCGTTCAAGGAGGCCAATTTTGTTAGTCAGATAATTGATTCTCTCTCTCGCCTCTCAAATCAACACTTCTCTTTTATAATTTTGATTTTTGTTGTTTTCAGGGTTTTTGAGATAACGGGCACAATTGCAAGTATGATTATGCTAATGATACTATGACTATCAACTAGAAATTAAGTGAGAAGATAAACTTCTCTCTAAGCTCACCCTAGGTACATGGGGACCTAGGATAATTAGAGAGAGAGTGGTGCACTGCAATTACTAGAAATAAGGAACACACGAAATTGAAAGAAGGAAAGTGAAAGGCAACTGAATTCATGTATTGCTAGTGAAATGAATGATAGGTAGCGGAATGCCTGCTACAAGAAAACAATAAAAACTCTAGTTAATACAAGAAATAAAAAGAGATGAAGAAACAAATCCTCCAAGTGAATTGAGACACTCTCACTCCAACTGCGGCTGCTCTCGCACTATGAAGAGTGGTCTTCCTTCCTCATGATTCCTCCTCCAAGGTGGACGTCCACCACCTTGTTACTCATGCCTGGCTGCCCCCTTAGAGTGCTCCTTGGCGTGGCACAAGGAAGAAGAGAGAAGAAGGTACCGAGGGGGTGGGTATGTTGCCCCCTTAATCTTCTTTTCTTCTCCTTCCCTGGCCGAATTATGTAGGTGTAGCTATAGGATTTTTGGTCACCAAGGATGGGATTAATTGGTGGTAGGATAGGGGTATGTATAGGTATGAAAAAGAGGGGGTTGGCATGGGATTAGGTGGATGGCTAGCATGGCTTTTGGAGGGTGGTTAAAGAATGGAAGGTAGGGATTAAAAGGCACCAACCCAAGCATCTTGGAGGGTGGTAGTTATGGGTTGGTTGGCCACCTTTTGGTGGCCGCCCATGGTGGAGAGGCACCTTAGTGTTGGTGCCAAAATTGGCCTTCTACAAGGGGACTCTTTTGGCACCATATTAGAGGGTGTAGATGGAGGTTAGGATGATGTGTAGGGTTAGGATTTGAGGGGGTTTTTGGTGCCATAAGTGGAGGTGGTTAAGGTGGTGGTTGTGGGAGGAAAAGGTGCCATTGTTGGCCCCAATTTGAACGGGTGCAATAGGGTGTGTTTTGGCACCAACTGAGGGAGTTGGTGGAAGTTAAAGGGAGTGGTGGTTGGCCACGAAGTGGAGGTGAAGTTGAGCTTAGCTAAGCTAGCTTAGTTAGTAGAGGAGTAGTTGAGCTGAGAGGAGGTCGTCAAGGGCTAATTGGAGCTGATAATGGCTGAAGAGGTCTTCTTAGGAGCTTAGCTTCTTAGCTTAGCTAGCTAATTCTTTTGCTAGTAGCTAAGATGAGTAGTGGAGCGAAATTGAGCTGACTTCAACTAGGCTAGACTTGAGGTTAGCTGGACCTGCTTCTCTTGAAGGCTCCTTAGCTAGCTTAGCTACTAGTGATGATAACATGTCACCTCCTCGATGCTTGTCTCTTAGGCTATCCATCCTACTGGAGGCATGTAAGTGCATTGTGCGGTTCATGTACCATGGGCGGCACTATCTCGAAGCGCCGAATGCCAAAGGCCTGAATTCTCTTAAGAATACCGTGGATGGCACTATCTTGAAGTGTCAATTGCCTAGTTTCTTGCGGTCACCATGGGCAATGCTATCTTGAAACATCTAAAGCATGGGGCCCTTCAAGGATCGGTGATGGGGAGAATAAATCCGATACAAACTGTGTTGATAGTTGATCCGAGGTTGGACTTAGATGGATCAAACAAAAAAAAAAGAAGATTAATCACAAAACATTCGCTTTCACTCTTGTTCGCAATCATACAAACACAATTTACGTCATCTACAGACTAAATCAAGACCACTTGCACTTATGCACGGATGCTAAAACCTCTGGGATCAACAAATTTTAGGGATGCATTAGGGGTCTGAGAAACCTCTGTCGGTGACCCAAAACCCATCTGGCCAAGTTTGCATCTTGATTGGTACTTAGGAACCTTAAGTTCTAGGGGGTAGTATCTCAAGCTAGTCTTTAGAGGCGAGATATGTTGAGGTACCTTGACAACTACTTTCAGCCTAAGGCATTGGAATTCTACACAAATTTTGCTCGGGACAAGCAAAATTTAGGCATGTGGGTATTTCATAGGTCTACGTTAGTGGACTAATTATTTGCCTAAATATTTGTTCGATAATTAATTAGGTTTGCAAGGAGCTTTGGGATTAATAGAAAATTAGATTAAGCGCTTAAGTGGGGAATAATCTATTTTCTGTATTTAGCATTACATTTGGTTTGGTATTACAATTGCGCATATTTTGTTCCCTTGCAAGTGCTAAAGAAATACAATTGGACCTAGAGAAAAATAGCAAGTGGTAGCTGGTCATGCTTGGAAATTTCCCCACCCAACCTCATCAATGCAATTGCAGCGTCGTGTGTGCACTCCTCGCCAGTCAGCCTTCCAATCTTGGCCACACCTATTTTTAGCAACTATTCAAAAGTTGCAGAAACAACTAATGATTGAGATTGGAGGATCGGGAGGAGGGAGGGGATAAAAAGGGTCTTCCTCGTAGCATGTAGGGACAATGCTCTCCTTCCCCACTATGATTCGAGCGTGCATTGTGAACTTGACATGCGCTGTGGATTGACGCCATCCTCCGCTCGTCCTTGACGTGGTGGTGCACGGTGACAGCGTGCGCCACTTCCACCACCACCATCACCACCAACTTCTCATCACTATCGATAGGGAGAAGCCCCACGCACTCCCCTTCATCATCTTCTTTGCTCTCCTCTCCTTTTTCCTTGTTCACCTCCCCTTGATGTGAACCTAAAAAGCCACCTCATGCGCACCACCACCTCTGATTGCCATCCTCAGCGCCGATATCATCAACATGCTCGCCGCATCTCATCGTCGACCTTCATGTCTATCACTAGCACCCCGATCACCATGAGCATCTGCTCGACTACTCAACACTTGCTGGTAGCTCCTCCACCGGCTGGTCAACTCCGGCCGCCGTCGACCACACCACCACCATCAACGTGATGGCCATGATTTGGCTGACCTCCATCGTACTCCAGCCATCCAGTGGGCATGTCGTCTCCCTCGTGCAAGCAAGGTAGAGCGAATGCTCTATTTTGCTACAATAAAGTTTGTATTAATATTTACATTTACTGCCATTGAAGAATTATATACATATATATATTATTGAGGAAATTTGCAGAGCTGCCCCTCTCCTTCTCTCTTTTTCTCGTGCACTCTCTTCCTTTCCCACTGCCAAGTTCTCTCTATCATTCTTTCTATTATTTATTGTGTGAGAGTATTGAAATATTCGAGGTTCAACTTTCAATTAAGAGCATTGTGTAATATTGATATCTTACTTTATTAAGTGTCATTTGCATGCAATACCTTTTAGCTTTCTCTTTCTCTATTGTTTTATATAAGGAACTTACTTTCTACTAAAAGCAAAAGAATAATCTTGCTAATTATTCTTCATGAAACAAGATTTCGTGTGGAAACCTTTGCAAGTTTATTGGGTTGTGCATCCATGTGGATACGATCTAATCAATTTGTGGTTAGATTTAAATTTTTTAACATTTTGATTGAGAGATTTTCACCACGAAAAATACAACAACAGATTATTTTATTGCTATCATCTTAATTAAGCAAAAATCTTATCAATCAATAGTGGCCAGTGGAGTAGTGGAGGCAAATGAGATTAGGGCTGGAGGGTGCCAACTTGACGATCGGCTCTACTAATGGCACCACTTGGCCTCAAGCTGCTGCTGCCATAGAAGCTCTTCTCTGTAAAACCGTGGACTATCCTCCAACCGGCCGGTGTGGGTTCATGAGGGTTTCCTTTTTTTTTTTCTGTTTCTTTTTCTTTTTAATCTACTGGGAGAAAACCAAACAACCAAACACGGTGGCGGGTGGCTCCTACCTCACGCATTGGGTATGTTGGACAATAGGAACCCCCAGCAGGGACCTTGCTGCTCGAGATTCTAGCGGGAGGGCGTGCACTGATAGAGATGGTATTTGGATCACAACGCATTTGGTGATGACAGCTTGATCGATAGGGCCGTCCTCCTCATCCTCATCGAACAGGCGGTAGTCGTTGTTTCTCTCTGCGACCTTCATTTTGGAGACCAAGAAACACTTTTGAGGATCAAGATGGCGTTGGGGAGGGTGTCGTAATGGGTAGGAGGAGGCTGCCAATGATGTTGGGGCCAAGGATCTCCAGGAGCATCTCGCTGCCGTCGGAGTGGTTCCTAGCAGCTCGTAGTATCAAGTACTTGTACACCATTAGAAGGAAGAGGTTGCCCACCATGGAGCACGTGAATGGTAGCACCTCGTGTGTCTGATCACATGCCTCCTCCTCGGGCTGTAGCCCAGCACTCGGAAGGCGGAGGAACGAAGCCATCGTCCATTGACTGGGATTCGACAGTTGGGATCCAACGATGCTGAAGATCACACGGTTGTGGGCACCCGTCGAGGAGAGGAGGAGGAGGGCGAGGACCAGGAAAGGGCAGAGTGGTGTGTGAGTCTGCGCCAGTTGGAGTTTTTGTTTTTGTTTTTTTTCATTTTGTTGATGCTATGTAGGGTGGCAGCTTTTTTTACTTGTTGGTGCTTTTGATGAGTGGAACCTGTCGGGATACCTTTGTTCTCGAGGGAGGAGTTCAGGTGGATTTGGGTTTGGGTAGCTTGCTCTTGGTGCAGGCGGCACCCAAAGTCAAGGCTCCTTTCCCCATTATACAGGGGAAAAAATGCAGCATATTCCATGGCCTTTGTTGACAATTCCCACAGATGGCGCCATTTGATGGACCCTGAAATGAACATAGTCATAAGAGAATAAAAATAAACAAGCAATCACATGCATAAGGCGGCTGTTGACCCTGTTTTACTTCAATGGGTGTACGTCTGGGGAGGAGATCTAACCCTCAATCTCTACTATCGGTGAAAAAATACATATCAAGTGGTAACCTGAAAGCCTTGGCTTGCTCTCCTTCGAGGTTTGGGGTCCTCCTCTACCTCGTGTAGGTAGGGGCTATTTATACAATACATGAGAGGGAGGTTGTTAAGAGATAGTGGAGAGTTGTTGAGAGATAAAATGAGGAGTTGTTAAGAGGTAAGATGTTGACTTGTAACTGCTCCGTGGATCGTGCCTCCTCACCTTCCCGTGTGGACCAAGTCCAAGCGGGTTCGATCGATCTATCCACAAGCCGACTAAATGTATTACGTTAGGGTAATTTTCGTCCCACGTCACCAGCGAAGAAATAGAGGGGACTCAGCCATTGAGGATGTAACTATGCAGACTTTTTACCGAACATATAGTGAGCAAATCCACAAATCCACACATTAACAAATCCACAGATCATATCCAATCTTAGATAAACGATCATCAAATTCTCAGATTAACACAGATCCACAAACTTACGGATTGTAACCAGAACAACAAACCAATTCCAATCAAGAACATTAAACACAAATTGAACAAAGCAAGCAGGAGCAACTCAAAAATAGAAGCTTTGTTAAGCAACTACCTCAATCATCGCAGTTGAGCAGTAAGAGAACTTGAAGATCACACTCGCCTCTTCTTGTCACGCCTTGATTCTACAAAGAATTGCCAAGACATTGTGGATGACAATTAAAATCTGACGAAGATATGCAAATCTTTTTGAAATGAACACCTATACTTTGTCGAATTGTTTCAATTATTTTGATCTTTCAAAGAAATAATAGATATGGATCAGATGTGCTCTGATACCATGTTAGAGCTTCAACGAACCAACTGGGGTAGCATAGCTGAGCAGATTGGGAAAATGAGGAGGTTATCTAACAACCCCTCATCACTGTGTTAGTACTATTTTATAGACTACCATGTAGGACCTTTTATAGAATACACCTTTCACATTATTTGCATTTTATACACTCATCCTTATTAGTCCTTACATATGTATATAAACATGCTTGATAATATAGTGAATCTTCTTTATATTATGATACACAGTATGTACAAATGTATTGTTTATGCTTTTATACTTATTTATAATAAGTATAACAAACTGTGTTAGAAATCAAGATATATAGTAAACAGTAGGTCCAGCTCAATCCTGCATGCGAAGTTTAATTCCATGTTAATCCAAATGAGTAATCGATTAATTCCATGTCATTCCAATCCAAATAAGTAATAAGCTTATTGCTTTTCTTAAAGACACATCCCTACAATAGTGAGCCCCTCAACTAATGTCAGTTACCAACTGTGCTAGAAATTAAGACAGTTATCTTTGTTCAATAGTTTTTAAAATAATATTTTACAATTTCAGAAAATAAGTTAATAGTGCAGTAAATAGTAAGTTCCTAACTCATTCCCTAGTGGACTTTCAATATATACATTGAAGTGTTTATTCTAAACTAGTTTTTAAAATCTAGTTACTTGTAAAAATAAAAAATTACAATTGTTTATATGTTTTAACTATATTTTGTGCTCCGTCTAGATTTTTTTTTTTACCACGTCCGTAGGTTCAATCCAATCTAATTCATTTTGGTTCCTCACGGTAGTCATTGTAAATAAAAAGAGATGTTTTGTAGATGAAAGAATTGAAGAATATTGATTCAATTATTTAATTAAATTTGATAGAAGCATTTGATATATGTTTAAAGTGGAAGGTAAATTTGATAATGTTATTAACAGGAATAATATAATCTCACAAGCAAATTATCTTATTATCCTTCTTTTTTTTATTTTATAGCTTAGATTCTTGTTTTGGGTAAACATAGAAGAAATCGATATTTCTTGTAAAATAATCTTCTATTTAAATGTTGGGATTGAGAGTCAAGTTTAGATCTTTCCCATTGAAGTTAAGAATCCCATCGTTTCACTATACCTTGATGGATGAAATGATCTCCAAAGAATCATAAATGTTAGACTGTCAACGGATTATAATTTAACATAGCTACCAAAATATTATTAGTAATGATAAAAGGAACTCTCTTGCAAGCAAATAAGAAGGCGTCATCCGCCGAGGCTTTTGCCAGCAATCCTGATCCTGCATTGGTGATGTTGAGAATATAGGTTCGAATCCCACTTTACTCAAAAGGTACCGCGTTGCGTGTTCCTCAATTTGCCCGCACGGTGTCTCACTTTGAAATAAAAAAAAAAGGTGGGAACCAGGGCAGGCGGGCTCCCGGGCTCCCCCTTCGCCGCTGTGGAGGGAATTTTGAGACAACATCCCGGAAGTCCCTCTCTCCCCACACATCCTCTCGCCAAAGGACCAACCGAGACACTCGTCACTCATCACAGCTGCTCCTCGCCACCAACTAGTCCTCCTCCTCCTCCTCCTCCTTCCTTCCGGTCATCTGTCTCACGTCAAGATGTTCAAAGCTGCCCGCCTGCTTCTCACAAGGTGAGGGATCCCCCTCCTCTCCATGCATGTCTTCCCTTCGGCCACGGCAAGTGGTGGGCACTCCCGCGAAATTACGAGCTGGAGTTTCATAAAGCCGCCTTCCTAGATTTAGTAGGGCTACGATTGAGTGTCGGTGTTTGGCTCTCTAGATGGATTTGGCTAATGGGATCGGCCAATGCCGAGACACACAACCGGGTGGGACTGTGGCACCATGGAACTTTTGGAGTGTGGGTCGATTTCTGATCACGTTCTCAGCATCTCGTTCATCTGCAGTTGATGTCAGAAGTGGTAATTAAGAACCCTAGTAGCCAACCTGCCCGATAATTCGTGCGGGATGTCGTGTCACATGGATGGTACGGAGCTTCGCATACCTTTCGGTGGATAGAGCTTAGCTTCGTGTGCGGTGGCGTGGTGTCGTAGAGTTGCATTGCATTTTGGTAGGTGGTTTGGTGGCTCTGTGAAAAAGACGAGCCTTGAGGATTCTTATATTGCAATTTGGAGTAAACTCAATGCTTGGATCTGGTAGCCATCCTTCCCTTCCTTTTTCAGACAAAAAATCATGGCAAGGAGGTCTTGGTGAGAATTGGATATGGACAAGCATGCGCCGAGCAATGTTTTCAAAACTGATCCAGGCATTAAACTGAGATTTTAATGGTTTGGTTCTTCTTAGGTTCAACCAAGGTTAGACCTAGGTTGCTGATGTAGACTGGATTCCGAAATGTGTCAAGCACTCTTGGACCAAGAGTGACCCCCTGGGTTGGCCAGGGGGAGCGAAGAGCTGGTGAAAAAAAAAAAAAAAAAAGGGTTTTTGTTGTTGATGTTTGGCATCACATCACTATTTTCAAACTTCGGACTTTTCATTACAGTTAGATGATTGGACGAACTTTGGCCCTCCAGCTGATGCTTATCCGTGCCTCTATGCTTTGACAATGAACCCTGCTATGTCTGTTGGCAAATGTTGGGGTAGACAGATGTGGTTTATATTGTTTAGGGCCACGATATGGGATCGGCGAGTTGAGGACTTCTTACATCTTCAAGAGATCCTTTTGAATTTTGCCCTTAGAGTGGGGTTTATGGATGCTTGGCAATGGGAAGATGGACGATTCTTGGTTAAGTTTGCATTTAAACGTCTCCTTATAGGAATGTCGATTGGGTTCTTAGCAAAGATTGCTGATTGTTTTGGAGAGCAATAATGCCTTTAAAGGTCAAGATATTTGCTGGCTGCTCGGATGGAAAAAAATCATGACAAAGGTGTATAGATTGAAGTTGGTGCCTAACTCTGATCCCTCTTGCGCTTTCTGTGTTGAAGAGGTGGAAGATTGCAACCGTTAGAGTTACTAGATTTAGTTGTTATAGGTTTGTTTCAATTAGGCTAAGGATCCTTGTTTGGTTTCTATTCCTGTCTGCTATTTTTTAATTCTTGTTGGGTTTACTATGTATTTTTTCTAACTTGACTCTATATAAAGAGGTCAGGGGACTCTATTCTCAATAAGAACATTATTCTCTCCATATGGTATCAAAGTGGTTTCAGGGAAACGAAAAACCCTATTCCTGGGTCCTGGGTCCCTACACCTCTCTCTCCAATCTTCGAGGAAGGTTGCTAGCCTTCTCCTATCTCCCTCCCTCTCGCCATGTCCTCTCCTCATGGTCTCATCTCCTTCATCGCACTCGAGCAGCAACACGACCTCAGATCCCTCCTTTAAAGACCTTTGTGATGGATTGCTCCTCTCTACTTGCCGCCATCCTTGCCCTTACTGTCCTCCTTGCTTCCTTCCCCCCTATCAGATCCCTCTGTGGCCTCAACGAGCAGGGTTCGGTGTTGCCTCTGCCCGTGGACTTTAAGCCCTCGAATTAGATCATTGCTGGTCTGTTGGATCACTCACATTGCCCGATGGTTCCGTACCCTTGAATTCGTTTACTCCTTCGCCTCCTTCGGTGTAAGGACTGTTTGGAGGAAGAGCAACCATCGATGCCCTCCTCCTCCCTCTTCTCTCCTCTACATTGCCTTTCCTCCCACTGGTCTACTGTTGCCACTGCCTAAGTGCCAAGCCTACCAGCCTGCCAAGACTGGAATCTGACTTGCCCCTCCCCCAATATAGATCCCTACTATCTTGCTTGATCTCTATGCTTGTGCCACCGACTGTCCTTTGACGTGAGAATGATTTGTGTTGTAGGGGGGTTTCGCCATCCCCCCTTGTGGAAAGTCCTTAGACACCTTGAAATTTCTTGTTGAAAATTGAACATTTTTTTCTCTCATGGGAAATCAGTACTTTACTGAGGAGCGAGCCTTCCTCCTTTATGATTGCTACTGATCTTGCCTCTGCTTCTATTTGAGGATTTCTCTCGTGTTTTTTTCCTTCGCCTTGAGAGAGGGGTTACCATAGTCCAGAGATGCCTCTCGTCTCTACCCATTACTTGCCTACCTACTTGAGATTGTCTCCTGTTTGTTTGCTGTTTCCTGCTTGCATGTTGTTGGAGTATGTGTAGTTGATTTAGTTCGACATCCTCTATTATGGGATTATGGAGTGTGGTGGCTTATAAACAAGCATGTATATCTTTGCTTATTCTTTGAGAAAATCAATACAACTTGCCCTATTGGGGCCTTCTCTCGTGGTTTTCTCTTTTCTCGTCGTGAGTGGGGTTCAACGTAATCCCAAGTGGTATCTCTTATTTACGCTTTGATTTTTGTTGATTTGATTTTTCTTATGATATTTTTTCAACTTAGTATCAGAGCAAGTCAGTTCTTGGGCTATCATTTTCGTTCTTAAGATTATCGCGTTTATCTTTTTTGTTCTTGGAAGTTATATTTTGATTGTTTGAAGAGGAGCATGTAAGAGTCAAAGAAGTGCTGCCATGGCTTGTTGGCTTTTGTGAACCCTAACATGCAAGGGGACGTGAAGTTGGCGCTTCTTTGCGTTGGATTGAGGAGAACAGGAGGCTAAAGTAGAGCTCAGAAGGTATTCGAGTGGTAAAACAAGGCGTTGCGACGAGATGGAGAGCTTCTCCATCTTCTGTAATTGCTAGCGGCGGCATGTGAGGTTGTGGCGACATGGTAGGTGGTGGCGCGAGGGGGCAACTATGGGACTCACAGAGTTGTTGCTCCTATTGCAAGGTGTTGAGGCAGTAAGGCATGCACGGGGGTGCAAGTTGAAGCAGTGGCGACGCTCGCTTGGAGGAGTGCAATGGAGATTGCGTAGCATCGAAAGAGATCGTGCGAGCGGTGATGAAGGCGGAGAGGGCGACGAAGATTGCAGCAAGGATTGTGGTGAAATTGCAAATCTGGCGGAGGTCTTGGCGGAGATCTCGCGCTTGATCGCAAGACTAGTTGCAACAACGTAGATAGTGGCGACGAATTTGCTCCATGCGATTTTGGAGATCGCACAATGTTAGGATTGCAATGCTGAAGTGAGAGGAATGAGGGAGATCTTCGATCGTGCCTCTTGGATGAGATTTTCTTTGGTACATTTATGCCTTTTGCCCCTTTGTTTCAGTCTATGCTATTTTTTTGTACAAAGGAGGGGCAGGAATAAACAAAAAGAAAAGCGAGGAGGAAAATACAAAGGAAAAATGACAGAGAGAGGAAGAAGGAAAAAGAAGAAAATATCACAAAAAAAGGAGAGAGGAATACAAAATAATAATAAAAAAATGATGATAAATTTTAAGAGGAGAGGGGGAGAAGCTTTTGTCTTTTTTTTTTAAATGTCTTTTCTATGTTATTTTCTTCTTCCATATAAGTATGGGAGAAAGGAGTGTGGATCCTATTATAGTCATCCCCCATTTAGGAGTCCTTTTGTTCGAGGCCACCACCTGAGAAACTACTATTTTGGGAGGTTTAGAGTTTTGAGGTCTCCAAGAGGGAGATCTAGTTTTGAGGTCCCTAGAGAAGGGTCGATGTTAGGTTTTTATGTGGAAGATCCAGTTTCATGGATTTCAGAGGGGAGATCCTGTTTTGAGGTCTTCAGAGGAAAGCCCATACGGGGATAGTGAATGGGGAGCCACCAGCATCAGTTGAGGTCTCTAGAGGAGAGGCCCTTTTCAGAGCCAACTAGAGCAGTTTGTCCAGCAACTGCAACCTTGTCGTCATTAGCACACCCGCTTACAAGCAAGAATCAGATTGAAAGATTTGTGTTCTGTTGTGTAGAGTGGGATTTGTTTGTTGTACAAGCTAAGCATTGTACGCTTAAGCTTGAGGGAGAGTGTTGGAGTATGTGTAGTTGGTTTAGTCTCTTCTCGTTTATTGTGGGATTATGGAGTGTGTGGTGGCCTATAAATAGGCACGTACCTTTTTGCTTATTCTTTGAGAAGATCAATACAGAAACTTGCCCTATCGGGGCCTTCTGCCATGGTTTTCTCCCTGCTCGTCATGAGTAGGGTTTCCAAGTAAACCCAAGTGTTATTTCTTGTTTATGCTTTGATATTTTGTTGATTTGCTTCTACTTATCATATTCTTTCAACTCATGTCTCTTTCCATTTTTTTTTTAGAGAGAAGGGTTTCCATCGGACTGAGGTGACTCTTTTTGACTGCCTACTTGCTCCTTCAGCTAGACAAAGTTGTTCTTAGGGGTGGATGTTTGTTTTGTCTCCTACCTGCAAGTTGGGCATTGTGTGCTCCAACTTGTTGGGAGTGTTAAAGTTACTGGATTTAGTTAGTTATAAGTTTGTTTCAATTAGGTTGAGTCCTAGTTTGATTTCTAGTCCTATTTGCTATTTTTTAATTTATTGCTGGGTTCAATATGTAATTTTTCCAACTCAACTTTCTATATCAAAAGGTTAGGGGACTCTATTTTCAATACGACAGTTCATTATTCTCTCCACAACAACTATATATTCTTCACCTGCCGTTTTGCTAAGTAGGTTTAGATGGTTTCCAAAACATAGTGGCCAACTCATTCTTCATGGGATGAATTTTGGCAGTCCTTTTGGGCTGGCACTTTTAGATCTCAGCGGGATGCGCTACACCTTTTGCCATCCTTTGGGCAATATGGCTACAACGCAATGTTATAGTCTTTGGGGGAGTGATGACGTGTAGGAATGCTTCCTTCTTCAAGGACCTTTGGAGAAGTAGTTAATTCTTTGTTCTATTTTTTATTGTAGCATTTCCTTATTAATGGAGCATGATGATTACTAATCTCATGTGATCATTTTTTTTTTCCTACAAGAAAAATCTATTTTTGAAACCATAATGAAATTGAATCGGGCAAGATTTTTGGCCAGATTGAAGTTCAAATATTTAAAACCAGATTACATTCATCATATGTTTTAAATAAAAGTAAAAAAATAACCAAAATATCTATAAGCATCCAATTGAAAATCTCTTTATAAGGAATGTAACCTTTGTTGAGATTGCATTATGATTTAATTTAAAATCTCATCAATCACAGGTTTTCTTAGGCAATTGAATTTAAAACAAACCGTAGATAGAGTAATGCCACATGCAGGAATGGTCAAAATTGATTTAACCACGGTTGAAATGTCTGGTTTGGTTCAATGGATTAACGTGGGTGAACCAGTGGTTCACCATTTCATAGTGGCTTGGCAATCCCACTGTCTTTTTAGGTGAACAATCGCTGACCAAGCAGTTTACCAGTTCAACCAGTTCAATTGACTGGTGCAGTTCAGTTTTTTAGAACATGGGTTCTGGGCACATTGAGATTTGGGTAAATTACTCACGATGCATGTGCATTGATTATATGTTCTGGTTTGATGTGGAATAATGAGAAAATGCTGATACTCTATTTCTGCATCTCTTGAAGCATATAGAGATTGGAAAATCTGGAGGAGGTTTGCATTCTTTGATAGAAGGAAATCTTGGATGGGGCAATTGAAGTGTTAAGAATCTCCTGCACATATCATGAAAGTTGCCTATTAGGATTGTCTGGCTCTCTTTTCTCTTTCACTCATATAATGCTCATGTACACTTAAGACACACTCACATAGATATTACATGCATACACATGTGTGCTTATTGGCATTTGTCTATGCTTATTGTTAGGATTTATGCAACGTGGAGCGTGGAGACTCCTTAGCATGTGGAAAAATAGTCCAAGGGGTGGATTGTTCCACGTTGAACAGGGAGAGAGAGAGCAGTAGCAGCCGACGGTCTAGAGAGAGAGAGAGGAGACGAGTAGTTGTGTTGGAACAATTACTTAAAAATAGGAGGGTTTACAAAGGCTCTTTGTTATAGAAGAGAACATATTACAATTCTCTAAAAACGGTAACCAATCAAAGCTTATCTCTTAATTATAGAAAGGGACAATCCTAATTAACAAGCCAAATCTTCTTAACAAACCTACTAAAAATAAACGTACCAAATAAATAAAACTTACAATTAAAGCAAGACCTAAAATAGGACTCAAGGACTACCAAAACTAGCACCCAAGTAGACCCCTAACCGGCTGTCACATGGCACTGCCACGTGGCACACTTTATTCCCAACACTTACAAATCTAGATCTTTATTCCCAACACTTACAAATCTAGATCCTCTCTCCGGAAGTGTACCTGTGATTTAAAATACAAGAGAAGCAATTTTGATGGCTTAAATAACTTGCTTGAGCCTTAGGCTCATTGGATAATTCTCTATCCAATATATGCATGCATGGACGGTTGTGTAAATTGTGTACACATGCTTGTCTATGTTTGTATGCAAGTGATGCATGGTTGTGGATGTGCATGTGTCTATGTTTGTGTGCAAGTTATGCATGGTTGTGCACGTTCACGTGCATGTCTATGTGTGCGTGCAAGGTATGAGTTAATGGGTGCACCTATGTGTGTCTGGGTGTCCCATATGTGTTCACTGTATGTTTTATGCTCACATATCTGAACTCATTTTGAAAAGGGTTGAGTCGTGGCCCATTTCACTGGAAGATTGGTGATCTACCTTAGGAATTATACTCAACTTGGTGGAATCTTGCTACAAGGAAGAAAGAGAAGCAAGTATCTTTGATTACATCTAGTGTGGAGTAGGAATGAATGGCCTAGGCTTCAGTGGCTTGGGAATTGCTGTAGGTTAGTCATCTAGGATTCAGGACCAACATCAAGAATTTCCATGAAGATTTGTTGTCATGATAATACAGCGATGTTTGTCATGCTTAATGGGTGAAACTGATAGTGTCTTATTTCTAAACCACTAAATGATGTATAGTTGGTATGTTCTGATACTTTCTGTCCTTATAACAGTTTCTGATATAATTTGTCTATTTTGGTTGGTTTGCTATTTGAGTACAGGATTTTGCAACTTTTGAAATATCATCATTTTCTGGTTCTTTTTGGATGAAAATTCAATGACATCTCTGTTTTTGTTGTTTTTTTTTAACAACCAGGGAGCCAATCATATCTGGGAACAGTTCTTCGATTCTTGGCTTTTCTAGAAATGCTTCAATATTTCGTAATTTTACCACTTCATCAGGTTCAAGAGTTTTGCCACCAATGTTACATCGAGCATCTTTCATTTTCTTTGCCATAATTATGTTTTCAGTGTGATCACTTAGTTGACTCCTTGTACAAGAACAGGAAATTCGTCTAATTTTTTTGCCGATTTCTCTATTTTCAAAGGCAAAGCGGCACTTATGATGCACCCAAGTACACCAAAGTTTATTAAGAAAGAGGTATGCAAAATTACCTATGTCTTTCCTTTTCATTCTCGGTTGGCAGATTTTGTGTTACATTATGCTCTGTATATTCTAGTCTGGGGTTGTTTTCCTCAATAAGAGCGGCTCTATGATGTTGAGATTCGTTCCTGCTGGCGGTTTACAGAAGTATGATTGGTCAAAGAAGCAGGTAAGGCCGCCCACCTCTGGATGTTTCTTCTTTGTTATTAGGTTTGATCTTCTGATTTAAGTGAATCTCTCTGTAGCTTTGGATCCATTAAAAACCTTTGAATGCCTAAATTATGTTGTCAGGAGCATAATAAACTATTTGTTATTGTAAAGCTTGTGCAAACTACAGCATGTATGTACGTGTAAAGAACTAGTGAGCCCCATGGATGTTGTGCATTGAGCAAATCAAGCTGCATGGCGATGGTGTTAGAGCATGCAAGATCATTGTTGAATAAATTTAAATAAAGATGAATGTTACTGACGCTATACAAACAAAATGGTAAATTGCGCTAAAATGCAAACAACGTCAGACCTGAAATTGACCAACTAAAAAGTCTTGATTCAAAAATACCATTCTAATATCCAGTTGATGACAAACAAGGGTCATAAATGGGGACTGCATGGTATAAGTTGCAGTTGCATGTGAGTGTCAAAAGTTCATTAGCCATATTCCATTTGGAACTATGTGGATCGCCCAATTGAGTCAAAGTACCAATCTCTTTCCTGTGATTTCTCTTGCTTCCATTGGGTAAGTGGGTTGGCTTCAAGGATGGATAGGACAGTAATTTGCTACTTTATAGAGGGGGTGGGTGGGGACTAGAAGCAGATAAGAAAAAGTGGGGCAAACGTTGGCGACCTGAAAAAGGACAAGGAGCTGGAGGGCTAGTCAATTCGCAGTTCTTTTACTCCTATCTGCATAGCAAGGAGAGGGGAGAGCATCAACATAGGCAGTTGACTAAGTGAGGGAGGATGTTGGCCCTGCAATATCTCCCTGGCTGAAACTTCAATCCTGCTAGAAGAAGGAATAGAATGGGAGCTAGTCCACCAGAATGAAGATTAATTTTTTCTACATGGTCATCAAGTTTAGAATCATTTTGAATAGCTTGAATAGCTCACATATATTTTATAGGAGTAAAATTGTTTGTTAATTGACATGCAAAATTCGTGCCACTTATACTTGGTTAATGAAGACATCTAACTCTTGTTAGAAGAAACAAACAGCCATGACAAAATCAACCATATAGATCGTTGCAAATGAAATGGCATACATTTTTATTAGAAACTCTAGCGTCTTATATTAGAGGTGGTGGAAGAGAAAATTACAAAGTAGTGCCTAGATAAAAGTGCATTGCAACAATAACATAGGAAAAGTAAATAATTCCAACATAGGCCTCAAGCTAGGACATAGATGCAAATCATGCCCAGCTTGTTGCACAAAAAGCAATGTTTCTTCTTGGGTAGAGCCTTTACAAAAATATTTGCAACTTGTAACTCAGAGGAGGCAAGTGGTATGACAATCTTTCCGTCACTTACTGGATTACGGATGAAATGACAATCCACCTTAATGTGTTTGGTCCTTGTAGAGAAAAAGTATCTTGTTCTGTCTAGAAAGCAAAACCTTAGGCACATATATATAGAAAGGGTGCATGGGAAAAATACAAGGACACCCAACTTAAGTGACAAGTAAGCGGAAAAATATCAAACGCAAACATAAGGAATTATGCCTTGAACACTCCCTCTCAAGTTAGAGTATAGATGTCAAGCTTGGAACAACATCTCTCAAACGAAGATCGAGGAAGTGTCTTCGTAAGCACGTTTGTAGCCTGTTCATTTAAAGCAACATGAGAAGTGGGGGCGGGAAAGTTGAGGGTCTGGAGGAAGGATGGGATGACGCTTTTGACGAAGGGGAGCTGGAGTGGGTAGTAGAGGGGGCTGGCTTTGGTCGTGTGAGAGGGGGCGGTGTAGTCGGGGCCCCATGGTGAAAGTCCTCACATGGAACGTTAGGGGCCTTTGCGACCCCACCCGTAGGGGGACGTTGAGGTCATATCTATCTGGATGGAACCCAGATGTGGCCTTTTTTCAGGAGACGAAGTTGCAGGATTGTGACCAGAGAAGGTGGGGAGAGATTGGGGGTAGCACGATGCGGGGTTTTTTGGCTCTTGATGCGGTGGGGAGGTTTGATGGGTTGATTGTGGCCTGGAAGGAAGACCTGTTCTCGGTAGTGGACTCGGACGTGGGGGTGGGTCTGGTCACGGTGCAGCTGAGGAGGAGGAGCGATGGGCTCGTGCTAACATTCTCCTCGGTTTATGGGCCTATGGATGAAGCGGGGAGGGGTTCCTTGTGGGAAGGTCATCGCCAAGCAGCGACGAGCTTTCAGGGGAGTCCATGGCTCATTGGTGGGCACTTCAATGCTACGTTGCTGGCGGAAGACAGGCCGGGGGGTAGGGACCGGGGCTTGGAAGAGCTTGCTGGCCTTGTAGCAGAGCATGGGTGGCAGGACATACCCCCTACCGCTTGCGCTTTCACATGGAGAGATTCAGGGGACTGGATGTCGAGGCTACTCGGTGGAATTAACTGAGGTGTTTTCGATGGCTGGGGTCCGTGCTATGGAGAGGCCTTTCTCGGATCACACTCCGCTGATGTGGGAGTTTGGCGAAGGAGCTTGGTATGGCACATACTTCAAGTTTAAGAGGGCATGGCTGCTGGAAGAGGGATTCAGGAGCCTGGTGGAGGCCAAATGGAAGGACATACATCTGGACGGGTTGGCGGCCACGAAGCTGGAGGCAAAGCTCCTGGAGTTGGAAGCGATTTCTGAAGGGATATAGGAAGCAGCTGAAGGAGGAACATACCAGGTTGCGGGACGAGGCCCTCGTGGAGATTCAGAGATTAGATGGAGTGGACCTGGGACGGATGACGGGCTCGGAAAGGCAAGACAGGGCGGTCTGCATGAGAGTCATCCAGGAGGAGGACAGGAAAGCAGAAGTGGAATGGAGAACCAGGTCTAGGCAGAAGTGGGTCAAAGAGGGAGACTCAAACACTAGGTTCTTCCATTTGACGGCTTCAGCCAGGCGTAGGAGGAGCTGGATTGAGAAACTACAGGTGGGTGGGACAAAGTTCTCAGGCAGGGAGTTTGTGGGGAGGGTGGTGGCGGGTTATTTTAGGGACTTTACGGGCCAGAGGAGAGGAGGGAGATGGAGATGGATGGGGCTGGGGGCTTCAGCCTTAGGGGCTGAGGAAGCGGAGCAATTGATTGTACCTTTCACGGAGGACGAAGCCTGGGATGCGGTTTGGGGGTCGAATGTCGAGGGGTGTTCGGGGCTGGACGGTTTCCCGATGCTCTTCTTCAAAGAATTCTGGTCGCTATTGAAGGATGAAATCATGTAGGTCTTGGTAGAATTCAGGGAAGGCAATAGGGACTTCGACAGATTGAATAGATTCTACATGTTCCTCTTGTCGAAGAGAGATGGGGCGGAGACGGTTGAGGACTACAGGTCGATAACGTTATCAAATGCGGCATATTTGATCATAGCAAAGATTCTGGCAAACAGACTTAGGAAGGTGATTGGCGAGGTGGTTTCAGAGGTGTAGTCTGCCTTCATCCCAGGGAGGTACATTCTGGATGGCTATGTGGCGGCAACAGAGATCCTAGCGCATTAGAGAAGAAGAGGAAGAAAGGCCTTTCTGTGGAAGATGGACTTCGCGAAGGCCTATGACTCGATGGGGTGGTCCTTTTTATGGGCAGCCCTGGCTAAGAGGGGGTTTTCTGTAAGTCTAGATTAGATGGATGAAACAATGTGTCACCATGGCATCTTTCTCGATTCTCATTAACAGGAACTCGGCAGGAGGTCAAATTCAGTCGAGGAGAGGCGTGAGGCAAGGTTGCCCCCTGGCACTTTTGCTCTTTGTGTAGATAGCAGATGCTTTGGCCAGGGTGATCGACAAAGCACGAGCGGAGGGGATGCTACAGGGTTTCCCTTTGGAGGGTAGGAACGGTATCTCAGTTATGCAGTGCGCTGACGATACCCTCTTCTCTATTGAGGGGTTGGTGGCAGAGGTGAGGCGGTGTCGCATCATTCTAGAGATGTTCTGCGAGGTATCAGGTATGCGGATAAACTACTTTAAGTCCTCTTTCGTTCACTTCAACTTGGAGGCTGGGGAGGCAGGAAGGTGCTTAGAAGCGCTGGGGATAGGAGAGGGGACCCTTCCACTCCGGTATTTGGGGTTGCCCCTGATAGATAGGAGGATTTCGGCACAGGATTGGACCCTGATGTTAGAGAGGATTGAGGGTCGACTCTCGGGATGGGTGTCCAAGATGTTATCCAGAGGAGGGCGGCTGGTCCTTCTCAAGGCAGTCCTCTCAGCGATATCGACATATTTCTCCTCGGTGATCAAAATTCCATGGAAGGTTGAGGACAGGATTGCTAGCTATTTGAGAAGCTTCTTCTGGACCAACTATGGGGCGGGGGGGTGGGGGGGGGAAGGGGGCGAGGTTGGTGGCTTGGAACGAGGTTTGTTTGCCATTCAGGGAAAGGGGTTTAGGAGTTATGGAAGTGGGGAGGATGAATGATAGCCTTCTGACAAAATGGATTGACAGGTTGCTAGGGGGAAGGTCTCTTTGGTTGGAAGGATCCTACACTCCTGTTATGGTAGGTCGGCGAATTGGGAGCTCTTCACCTCGCCCCCGGGAGGAGCATCCCACTTCTTGAGGAGTCTGTCGTTGGTAGCACCAAAGGTCCGATCTTTCTTCACCTCGGTGTTAGGCTCGGGCAAGGATTTTAGATTCTGGACGGATGACTGGACGGGTATCGGGGTGCTGGCGGAGCAATTCCCTAGGCTTGCAGCACTGGCGGTTGACAGAGGGGCATCGGTGGTGGATGTTTGGAGTGGCGCGTGGTGCCCGTCTTTTGTGGGCAATCTATCAGATCAGAGAAATGGCGAGATGCAGGTGCTCTTGCAAGAGCTCCAGGGTTGGCAACCCGAAGATGGGATGGACTGATTCGGGTGGGAAGAGGGAGACTTCTCGGTGCGTGAGGCGTATAGAAGGCTTGGCAGCTCGGCCACATTTGGGGACATTGAGTTAGTCAGGGACTGCAGGCAACTTTGGGAGGCCTCTTGCCCTTTGAAGGTCAGAATCTTTGCTTGGATCCTCAGGAGAGGTTGATTGGTGACCAGGACATGGAGAGCCCGTTGGTTGCCGGACGCGGATAGGTCTTCCCCGCTCTGCGGCCAAGCAGCGAAGGATATTGATTATCTTTTCTTCACCTGCCCGGTGGCAATACAAACATGGGAGTAGATGGGGGACCGATGGTGGGCAATTGGTTCCTATGTGGAGTTTTGGCAATCTTTCAGGTGTGGTGGGGTCAACGGGGAGCGTCAGGTGTTCCGGTTGAGGAGAGAACAAGCCAGGCCGTTGGCGGTTCTTTGGACACTCTGGCTGAGGAGAAATGACATGGTGTTTAGGGGGCAGCGTCCCTATGTAGATAATTTTGTTGGGATTGCAAAATCTTTGGTGTTAAGCTGGAATGTCGTTCAATGATGTAAATTCTAGCGTTTTATTTTAATAAAATTTTGGGTGAGATCTAAAGGATCAACACCCTTTTTCCTTTAAAAAAAAACATGAGAAATGTGAATGTGGCCCCTCTGAATCATATCTCTAGTATAGTGGCAATCTACCTTAACATGCTTCATTCTCTCATGGAAAGTTGGGTTGTTGGCAATGAATGTGGCGACTTTGTTATCGCATTTCATTTCCATGGAACCAGCAACCGAGACTTGAAGGTTCATGAGCATCGACTTGATCCACATCAGCTTTGCAGCAGCTTGTGCCATGGTACGGTACTTAGATTCTACATTGGATCTAACAACCACAATCTGCTTCTTGCTTCTCTATGTAACCAAATTCTCATGCAGAAAGGTACAGAATCCAGATGTAGATTTCTTATCCTTAGGACACCTAGCATAATTTGCATCAGTATATGCCATGACTCCAGTGTACCCTTTTGAGAGAAGAAAACTCCCTTACCAGGGGCAAACTTTAGATTTCTCAATATAATGATAACATCTTCCTAATGTACCCTACAGGGTTTATCCATGAATTGGCTTATTTTGGCTTATTTTGCTCACAACAAGTGTAATGTCTGCTTGTGTCATTGTCACATATAATAGCTTGCCTACTAGAGCTTTGAAGGATTTTGCATCAATCATCTTAGAACTCTCCTCGTAGAGATGCATGCTCAGATCCATAGGGATCGATGTTGGCTTTGCTCCAGACATACCAGTTTCTTAGAACAGATTCGGGACATACTTCTTTTGAGACATGGCTACTCCTCTATTGTTCCGGGCATCCTCAATACCATGGAAGTACTTAAGTGGGCCGAACCGAAGTCTTTGGTGATGAAATGTTGCTACAGAAATTTCTTGGTGGTAGCAATCCCATCTATGTTATCTCTTGTCAAAATAATGTCATCAACATAGACTAACATTACAACCCTTCTACGTGCTATCATATGAACAAACAAAGAGCGATCCGCTGTAGACCTTTTAAAACCAATCTACCCTACTATGTTGGACAATTTTCGGAACCATGCCCTTGGGCTTTGCTGCAGGGCATAGATAGCGTTGTGAAGTTTGCAAACTTTGCTACACTCCCTCTGAACCTCGAAGCTTGGAGGTTGCTATAAGTATACTTCATCAAGATTGTTATAATGAAAGGTGTTCTTGACATCTGATTGATGGAGCTCCTAGTCGAAATGAATAGCAATGGAGATCAGCATGTGGATTGTAGGAAGCTATGCCATTAGAGAAAATGTATCAAAGTAATCAATCCCATAAGTTTGGGTGTATCCTTTGGCAACCAGGTAGGCTTTGTATCATTTCACTAGCCCATTTGGTTGATACTTGACTATGAAAACCTAGCGACAACTGATAATTTTAGTATATGCTGGAGGATCAATCAACATCCATGTGGCCCTCAAACATAATGTTGTTATTTCCTCTTCCATGGCATGCTTTCACAATGGGTCACCAAGTGCCAAGTGATGAGTGGAAGGTATCTGGATAGCTGAGAGAGCATGGGTGGACTACTAATGCTCAGGAGATAAGTGAGCCAGAGACACGTGTTGTGATAGTAGATGTAAAGCACGAGACCTAGTATAGGAAGGTCAATGTCAACATCTAGAACATTATCAGGAGAGGAATCTGGATTCTCAGATGCATCGAGAGTACCTATGCAATCTGGGCTAGAAATACATCAGTCTTAGTGTAAATAGGAATTACCTTAGAAGTAGGTGGAGGCAGTGGCATAGGAGAAGGGGTGGGGGGCTCTGGTTGATTTTCATGTTTGGGGTCTGCGAGCATATATCAAACGTGTAAAGGTTGTAATGGCATAACCTTTATTCAGAGAAACCCTGGGCCTTTATATAGAGAGGCAGCAGAGAAGAGAAGTATAATAATACCCTTACAATAAACCAAAAAATAAAAGACCAATGAGCCCTCCATATATAACTCAATACTCCCCTCAAGTTGGAGCAAATGCATTAAACATGCTAAGCTTGGAACAGATATAGATCAGACACTTCTTAGGAAGTGCTTTAGTAAAAACATCTGCTAGTTGATCTTCAGAACATATGTAAAGAGTAGAGATCTTTTTGGCTAAAATCGCCTCTCTTATGAAGTGGCAGTCCACTTTTATATACTTGGTCCCCTCGTGAAATACAAGATTGTTAGCAATAAAGGTAGTAGCTTTGTTGTCACAATGCATGGAAATAGCTCCAGAAACTTGCACACCAAAGTCCTTTAGAATGGACCTGACCTAGAGTAGCTCATAAGTAGTCTGAGACAGTTCTGTATTCAGACTTAGCACTAAATCTGGAAACTACTGTCTGTTTCTTGCTTCTCCAGGTAACTAGATTACCCCCAACAAAAGTGTAGTACCTTGTAGTGGACCTCCTGTCTTTATGTACGCCAGCATAGTCTACATCGAAATAACCACAAATATTCAAGTGCCCATTATCTTTGAAAAATAGTCTTTCCTAGGTGCACTTTTCAAGTACCTGAGAATCTGGCAAACTGCATTCCAATGGACTTTCCTTGGTGATTGCATGAATTGGCTCAATCTTCCAACCGCAAAGGTAATGTTAGGACAGGTAACAGTTAGATATAAGAGCTTCCCAATTACTGCTCGGAATCTGGTGACATCTTCCAATAGATGGCTATCTTCATCAGCTATAGGTAAGGAGACATCCATGGGCACATATGCTGATTTCACCCCAGCATTCCCATGTCTCTCAACATGTCATAAACATACTTGCACTTGGAGAGCATAAGTCCTCAAATGTGTTGCACCTCAATACCCAAGAAATAGCTGGTAGGAACTAGATCCTTGGTAACAAACTGTGACTAAAGTAGCTTCTTTGTCTCCTCTATGTCTTGCTTGTCATTGCCAGTAAGAAGAATGCTATCTACATAAACCACAAGTATAATTGTACTTGTCTTCCCATGCATTGTAGAGACAGAGTGATCGGCGGAAAATCTGGTGAAGCCATGTTCCTGAACCACCTTACTGAATCTCTCAAACCAGGCTCTGGGACTCTGTTTTAGATTATATATAGTTTTCTTCAGTCTACACACTTTCTGACACCCCCCGAGTAGGAAAACCTGGTGGCTGCTCCATGTAGACTTCCTTTTCCAAATAATTATACAAAAAGGCATTCTTGATATCAAGTTGATGAACTGTCCAACGCTTGTTCTCTGCAAGTGAAAGGAGGATGCGAACGGAATTGAGACGGACCACTCGGGAGAATGTCTCAAAGTAATCCATGCCAAATGTTTGAGTGTAGCCTTTTACAACCAGACGTGCCTTGTATCTATCCACAGTGCCATCTGGATGACACTTGAGGGTAAACACCCATCTACACCCCACCACAGTAGCACTTGGGGGTAGATCAACAAGATCCCATGTGCCACGGGATTGTAAGGTAGCCATCTCCTCTTCCATTGCCAAGGTCGAAGAGGGATCTCGGAAAGCTTCATGATGATCCTGTGGCACCTGTACACTGTTAATAGCAAGAGAGAAATAGATAAACTATCAAACGACATAAACTGTGATACAGAGTATTTGGCACATGATTTGGGAGCCTTCCTTTGTGCAATAGGAATATCCATAGACGTGTCCTCAGTAAGAATAGGTATCGATCTTCAGACAAATCATCAGCAGCTGGTGGGGACTGAGCAGAAACAGTAGACAAAAGCTCTTCCACTTGGGTAGCATCTTGAATCCTGCACTGAAAATGTTTAGGGAAGGTATTTGTAGTAGGGACCTCAGGATGATGCGGGAAAGGACCCGATCAGGATGACTAGCCTTTGTACTAGGTGGTTCATGTGGCTGTGGTGGATCAGATAAAACAGGAAGAGGGATATTAGTAGACAAATTAGTGAGCTGCTATTCGTGTTTCTGGTAGTAAGGAATCTCCTCAAAAAAAGTGACATCAGCAGAGACATAAGACTTACGTGAAATCGGATCATAGCAACGGTACCCTTTCTGAGTTCGGGGATAACCCAGAAAGATGCACTTCACGAAACGAGAAGTCTTGTCAACATGGGGAAGGTGGCCGAAACACACAACCAAAGAAGGCCAGAGTAATAGAAAAAATACCTTTGTCAGGAAACAACATGGAAT